>CM055127.1:312807567-314007567 GCA_029206835.1 Rana muscosa | reverse complement strand
AAACACTGACCTGTCAGCGCCTGAACACAATGTACTGGCAGAGGAGTATGATGTGACCCTTGAATAATTTTCTCTCAGAATTTCACATAAGGATGGAAATGTGATTCTCCTGGACATACTGTACATGCTTATAGAGCATGTAGAGGATGCAGAATCAGGGAGCTCCAAACACATCCAGTGGAAAATTGGTGATCACCCTTAAAGTGTCACTAAACACACATCATAATTTTTTTTTTAAATAAATGCTGTATTACATGCTGTTCATACTCACTCAGTCACTATGGGATTCATATTCTGTATTGTACAAAAATTCTGGTTCATCCTGTTGTCCTCTATCTCCACCTTCTGTTCATGTCCCCAGTACAGTTGGGGAGTTTGTAGAACAGTGCTGGCAGCTACTGCACATGCTCAGTTTTCGGTGAGTTTCTGTGACAAGCATTTTGCTCCTATCACAACTGAGCAACCCATGTGAATTTAGAGTCACACATGTGGGTGTATACACAGTGCTAAATGACAGCCCACTCTCTCCCTCCTCCTGCATGCTCACTAACCAGCTAAACACAATGGGGGTGGGATATTTCATATTGATTGATGGAGGCTTCTCCTCCCTGTTATTCTAAGGCACATGCTGGAGAGACATGACACAGCCATGTTGTTTCCAAAAAATAATAAAGATTTAATTTCAAATATTTATTTGTTTGACAATTGAAAACAGTTTATTGATAATAAGTGTTTATTTTTACTCTGTATCCCAAAAGCTGTTTTTTGAACATGTGACCAGCAGCAGGGGACGAGAAGCTCCTCCTGCTTATGTTTCCATGGGGCTTGGATGTTTTGTGGTGTTTTTTTTATTATTAAAATAGTTAGTGCCATCATTCATATACAGAAATAGAAGGGACAATGTAAATTAAACGGTGTGTGTTTAGCATCACTTTTAAGTATACAACACAGTTTCATTTTATTCCCCCTGAGATTGGTTAGCCAGGGGTGGCCATTGTTTACTTCTGGAGCCCCGAGACAGTGGTCATCACTCAGTCTGGCCACAGTTCATTGTATGGTTTTGATAGCATGTTGGCAGGCAGCCTCTGAAACAAATTGCCTGGTAGATTCATCCCATTTCCTCCTGATCATATTATCCTGCCATAATCAACACAGCAGAGACTTGGAGAGACTCAAATCTGGCAGTCTTCCTCCCATCCCATATTAGTAGTTTTGTGGCACAGGAGAGGTGGAGAGTGATGTGTCCCCAGCCCCAATTTATGAACCATGCCACCACTCCCATTAGCAACAGCAATTTGACAGCTTTTAATCTCCTCCCATAATTCCACATTTGTTTCTCTTCTCCAGATCTAGCTGGAAGAGAAACAAATGCTTTAGTCAATTTTGTAGTTAAAAGATCATACTAAAATTGAGCACTATGTGTCCCAGAGTTTACTACTGGGTAAAAAAAGAAAAGATGTGACATCCGATCCAATCCACTAAGAAAATTCCATCCCATCCATCCATCCGGATCGGATGGCAGTCGGGTGTAAATGGACAGGTGGTCTGTTTACATCTGACCGTTCTGTATATGGAGAATGGGCTGTGTCCATGTCCATTCAGCATAAACAGAGTGGACACAGGCCAGCCATGCCCGATTCCCTCACCGAGGATGGTGGCGGGGGAAGCCGAGAGCCGAGCGGTAGCTTGGCTGCCGATGTCGCGGGCGACCTGGACAGGTAAGTGTCCATTATTTAAAAGTCAGCAGTTGCAGTATTTGTAGCTGCTGGCTTTTAAAAAAAAAAAAAATCGGGTGAACCTCCCTCCGCTTTAGGTTATATATGGTCTCAAGAGTAGATTGCTTTTACATATGTTTGGTAAATAGTGAACTCATTGTATGTTTGCTTTGGTGACAATAAATATGCAGTGTCCGCTGAAATGAGACTTGTTTTTGGTTGTCTCATTTATTTTATTCTTTACACATACAGAAGGTATGTCTTCACTTTTCTTTATATCCAGTAACAGAGTTAGGGCTGATTAACAAGAAAATATAGCTTTGAGCGCCATCTAGTGGGTAATTTGAAAAATGTTTTTAGCAGTTTTATTTTGTGTCAGATATTTTCCATGTGTGTTATATTTATCTTAGACCCTGATTTTTTTTTTTCTGTGGACTTATGTCCTTTAAAAACACACTTATATTTTTGTTGAAACAAATTCAACCAAACCAACTGAATATTATTCACCATCCATTTTTCATATTCATCACTACTGATTTTACAAATGGCATTAAAGCGGTATTAAACCCAGGACCAATCAGATGTGGTGGCTACATTAGGTTTCTTTTTATAGGCTTTTTTCCCCCCTCGGTTTTTACCTGGTGATCTGGCCCGTAACACACCTCCTGTATAACAGTGCCCCCACTCTGAATGAATGAGTACAGGGGGCACAGAAGACAGTAGGGGGGCTGGGGTGGGGGGTGTTAAATGTACTAGCGAACTAGCAGATTTAAATACACTAATAGTGTAGAACCGGGAGGGAGAGGGATAGAGAGAGACAGAGGGATAGAGAGAGACAGAGGGATAGAGAGAGAGAAGGAATGAAGAGAGGGAAGGAGGAAGGGAAGGGAAGGGTACCCCTTACATCAGAGTACTCACTGGGAAGCTGGAAAGAGAAGGGTGGACATGGATGCATGCAGAGCTCTCTTGGCCTAGGCTGACAAGGCTCAGGCCTAGGGCATCACTTTGCGGGGGTGACAAAAAAAAACACCACCCCACACGAAAAAGCCCCCTCTCCCTCCCGCACATGAGCTCCCACTCCATTTCTCTCTCCATCTCTCTCTCTCTCCCCCCATCCCTCTCTCACAGTAGGTGGTCCTCCACTGTCCCCCTTACCCCCTCACAGTAGCTTGCCCTTCTCCCCACAGCAGTATCCCCCTCTGCCCCCTTCACTTCCTCACAGTAAGTTGTCTTTTGTCCCTCTTCACCCCCCCTCCCACACACACACACACACACACAGGTGGTGGTCTTCCTCTGTCCCTCTTCACCCCCGGGAAGTATGGATGTACAGGGGGTATGAAGGTACAGGGGGACCCTCCTTGCAGTGTCATTGTATTCTGACATCAGAAGACTCCCCCGCCTTCAGAATACACAAATCAGCGCTGAAACCTTTTACCTGTGGTGCTGAGCGAGCAAAAATATACCAACAAGGCGGCTGAAGTCTTATATTCAACCAATAGTCCCTGCTAATTCAGCTAAATTTTGATCCATGTATGGTCAGCATAAGCTCCAATGGACATCACTGGTTTATCCTGCTCAGCGGGGGTAGCCTTTGAAAATAGAGAACACATGTGGGCAGCATAGATGCTTAGTGGTTAGCCTTGCAGCACTGAGGTCCTTGGTTCAAATCCTGACAAGGACACTACACTTGCATGGAGTTTGCATGTTCTCCCTGTGCTTGCGTGGGTTTCCTCCAGGTACTGTGGTTTCCTCCAACACTCCAAAGACATGCTACCTCGCATTGGTGGTGCAGTGGTGAGCATAGCTGCCTTCCCAGCAGCTGACCTGGGTTTGATTGCTAGCCAACGCAATTACCAAGATGGCTGCCTTGCCTGCAAAGTGCTTTGAGTCCCTAGGGAAAAGAGCACTATAAAAATGAAATGCTGAGTATCTGTTAGTGATGGAATAAAATTTTAACCAAAACGAATGAAGTGAATGTGTCGCAAGTTTGCATGTATTTTCTTAAACACTTTTGAATAATATACTGTGCTTTTTGCAGGGGGATCGAATTACATTGTATTCTCATTTTCAGCCAGTAGGTCCTATACACGAGTCCTTTTCTTGTATTGGGTCAAAAATTAGTCCGACTGTGGGAGGAATAGTGCCCCATCAGTGATGCCAGTCAGTGCTCCTGCCTTTCAGTGCCTTCCCATCCGTGCAGCCTTTCATTGCCCATAAGTGCCACCAATCAGTGCCACCTATTGGTGCTCGTCAGTGCTGCATATCAATGCCATCTCATGAGTGCCCATCAGTGCTGTCTCATCACCGCACATCAGTGAAGGAGAAAAATTACTTATTTACAAAATTTTCTGACAGAAACTTAGCAGAACATTTTTATTAATTTTTTTGGTCTATTTTTTGTTTGTTTAGCAAAAAAATAAAAAACCCAGCGTGATTAAATACCACCAAAAGAAAGCTCTATTTGTGTGAAAAAAATAAATAAAAATGTCATATAGTTACAGTGTAGCATGACCGCGCAAGTGTCATTCAAAGTGTGACAGCGCTGAAAGCTTAAAATTGGCCTGGGCAGGAAGGGGGTGAAAGTGCCCGGTATTGAAGGGGATAAAAAGACCCCTACTAGTTTTTCCAGATAGCACAGCTCTCTCTAATTCAGCACCCCCGCCCAGATCAGCACTGCAGGTATGACTGTGCCCCATCTAATATTAGTCTTGATTGGCTGAGCTTAGATGGGAGCTGTACTATCCAGCAGAGTTAGAATCCCAGTTGACATGTGTCTGTATACAATGTATAGAGAAAGCTGGTGATCCAGTGCAATGGCTATAATCCAATGGTGTTTATTAAAGTATGTAGTACAGTTATAAAACGCCAACACGTTTTGGCTGGCAGGCCTACATTATGGCTAACAAACAAATGAATATTAATATACTATATTACCAAAAGTATTGGGACACTTGCCTTTAAACGCACATGAACTTTAATGGCATTTTGGATGCCCACATCCCCACCCTTCTCATTTTAGCACGTGTGACTCAGTGGCAAGGAAAAAATTGTAAAGCAAAAATTTAAACCCGTTAAATGATGGTCATCTTTCTTTTCAAAGGATGTCAAGGTCACCCCATCAGAAGGGATTCTGATCATGGAGGCATCAAATGGCTTCATAGTTCATTAAAGTGGTTCTAGAGGCTCAATGTTTTTTACCAACCCCCACCCCAATACTTACCTGAACCTCATGTGCATAAGAGCCTTGGCTCTCCGGTGACTCTCCCTCCTTAACCACTTACCTACCGCCGCCTGTACCTTTACGTCGGCAGAATGGCACGGCTGCGCAAAGGGACGTACCTGTACGTCCCTTTGAATTTTTATTTGGCGCATGCTCGGTAAGTGTGCCTCCAGGACCCTCAAACTCAATGTCCGCCAGTGTCCCGCGATCGTCTCAGGGAGAGGCAGAAACAAGGCATTTCCCTGTTCTGCCTAGTGACAGAACAGTGATCTACTGCTCCCTGTCATCGGGAGCAGTGATCACTGTCATGTCACTTGTAGTCCAGCCCCCACACAGTTAGAATCACTCCCTAGGACACACTAAACCCCTTCCTAGCCCCCTAGTGGTTAACCCCTTCCCTGCCAGTCTCATTTACACAGTAATCAGTGAATTTTTATAGCACTGATCGCTGTATAAATGACAATTGTCCCAAAATAGCATCAAAAGTGTTCGATGTATCCGCCATAATGCCGCAGTCAAGATAAAATTCGCAGATCGCCGCCATTACTAGTAAAAAAAAGATATTAATAAAAATGCCATAAATCTATCCCCTATTTTGTAGACGCTATAACTTTTGCGCAAACCAATCAATATACGCTTTTTGCGTTTTTTTTTTTACCAATAATATGTAGAAGAATACATATCGGCCTAAACTGAGGAAAAAATTTGTTTTGTATATATTTTTTGGGGATCTTTATTATAGCAAAAATATTGCTTTTTTTGTTAGGGTGCAACATCGCACGACCGCGGAATTGTCAGTTAAAGCGACGCAGTGCCGAATCGCAAAAAAATGGCCCAGTCATTGGGCAGCCAAATCCTCCGGGGCTGAAGTGGTTAACATCGCCGTCCTGGAGAATGTCGCCGACAGTGTTGTTACAATGGCAACGTGAAGTGCATCTGGAAAGTATTCACAGCGCTTCACTTTTTCCACATTTTGTTATGTTACAGCCTTATTCCAAAATGGATTAAATTCATTATTTTCTTCAAAATTCTACAAATACCCCATAATGACAAAGTGAAAGAAGTTTGTTTGAAATGTTTGCAAATTTATTCAAAATAAAAATGAAAAAAGTCACATGTACGTAAGTGTAGCGGACTCCCCATAATTGGGGTCGCTATGCCTAAATTTAAGGGGTAGCCTGAGCAAATATTTAGGCTCAGGCTGTTTGAATTCTTTAAATTGGTTTCTGCTTTGTTGTGGTGTTGTCTGGCAGTACAGTTCCCTTTGATCTGTGGGGGGCGCTGTCACCCAGGTCTTAGGTTGAACCACAGGTAGCATTGCAGCGCGATTGGGTGTCCTCTCTCGGCAGGCGTTCAGTGGGTGTGGTCTACCCGCGGTGCATGCCGGGAGAGGGTACTTAAGGGGCAGACGCCATTATTCGGAGAGCAGTTTGCGCCTCCAGGCCAGGGGTACGTGTGTATGTGTACCAGCCCCAGGCACCTTTAGCCTGAGGCTGCAACGCTGCAGGTAGGCCCAGCACCTTTAGCTGAGGCCTACACCCGAAGAGGAGTCCCAGGGTACCCAAGTGAGGGGTGACCCACTCTGAAAGAGAGGAAGCAGGGGAGGATCGGTCCCAAGGGGATTGGTGAAGAAGTCACTGTCTCGGGAGAGACCTGGTTACCTGTCAGAGGGAAGGATTCCTATCCGCCAAAAGCCTGGTAATGTGCCCATTGGCACCTAAGGACTAACTATTACTAGGCCGGGAAGTTCAGGACTTAAAGATTCTGTGGCAGAGGATCTCCTGATCGTATCCCACGGAAATCGCAAGTAGTTGTTTCGTGCTCCACACCGGCTGCCTGGACCGTGAGAGGGGACTATCCGGGTGAGCAAAAGCCTACTCAGGACTGAGTGGAGATAACTGACAGTTAAGTGCCGTGTCCCTGAACCTGCCTCCCTGTTAAATTCTCTATCTCCAACTTTCCTATCAAGTTTCTACGCAAGTAAAATAAACCTTTCTTTATTGGGTTTAATACTGTCTGGACAATGGCCTTATTGAATACAAGGAGAGAATAGACTTTACCCTACACTCTAGGGGAGAGAACCAACGGAAGGAGGTAACTCGCTGCAGGACCCAAAACAGATAACACCGCTCACCCTCTTTTATCAGGAGGATATTGGGCTTGTGGCATGGTGTGTCCCATTCTGCTTGTGAAGGTAAGCAGGGTAAAGGATCTGTGTGCTACATAAGTATCACAGCCTTTGCCATGACACTCTAAAATTGAGCTCAGGTGCATCCTGTTTCCACTGATCATCACTGAGATGTTTCTACAACCTGATTGGAGTCCACCTGTGGTAAATTCAGTTGATTGAACATGATTTGGAAGGGCACACACCTGTCTATATAAGGTCCCACAGTTAACAGTGCATGTTGGAGCACAAACCAAGCCATGAAGTCCAATGAATTGTCTGTAGACCTCTGAGACAGGATTGTATCGAGGCACAGATCTGGGGAAGGGTACAGAAACATTTCTGCAGCATTGAAGGTCCCAATGAGCACAGTGGCCTCCATCATCCGTAAATAGAAGAAGTTTGGAACCACCAGGACTCCTCCTAGAGCGGGCCCCCCCGGCCAAACTGAGCGATCGGGGGAGAAGGGCCTTAGTCAGGGAGGTGACAAAAACTCGATGGTCACTCTGACAGAGCTCTAGTGTTTCTCTGTGGAGAGAGGAGAACCTTCCAGAAGAACAACCATCTCTGCAGCACTCCACCAATCAGGCCTGTATGGTAGAGTGGCCAGACGGAAGCCACTCCTCAGTAAAAGGCACATGACAGCCCACCTGGAAACAAAATTCTCTGGTCTGATGAAACAAAGATTGAACTTTGGCCTGAATTACAAACATCATATCTGGAGGAAACCAGGCACCGCTCATCACCTGGCCAATACCATCCCTACAGTGAAGCATGGTGGTGGCAGCATCATGCTGTGGGGATGTTTTTCAGCAGCAGGGACTGGGAGACTAGTCAGGATCGAGGGAAAGATGAATGCAACAATGTACAGAGACATTCTTGATGAAAACCTGCTCCAGAGCACTCTGGACCTCAGACTGGGGCGAAGGCTCATCTTTCAACAGAACAACAACCCTAAGTACACAGTCAAGATAACAAAAGAGTGGCTACGGGACAACTCTGTGAATGTCCTTGAGTAGCCCAGCCAGAGCCCAGACTTAAACCTGATTGAACATCTCTGGAAAGATCTGAAAATTGCTGTGCACCATCGCTCCCCATCCAACCTGATGGAGCTTGAGAGGTCCTGCAAAGAAGAATGGGAGAAACTGACCAAAAATAGGTGTGCCAAGCTTGTAGCATCATACTCAAACAGACTTGAGACTGTAATTGGTGCCAAAGGTGCTTCAACAAAGTATTGAGCATAGGCTGTGATACTTACTGTATGTACATGTGATTATTTTCCTTCTTAACCACTTGCCGACAGGCTCACGCCGATATACGTCAGCAAAGTGGCATGGGTGCACAAAATCACGTACCTGTACGTCCGCCCTGCATGGCGGGGAACCCGATGCGCGTGGCCGGCGGGCGCAATCGCCGCCGGCCACGTGCAATTGCGTGCTCAAAAGCCAGCACAGGGATTTGTGTGTGTAAGCACACAAATCCCTGTGCTGTCAGAGGAGAGGAGACAGATTGTGTGTTTCTACAAAGTAGAAACAGCGATCTGTCATCTCTCCTAGTTAGTCCCATCCCCAGTGAGGAACACACAGTTAACCCCTTGAGCGCCCCCTAGTGTTAACCCCTTCCCTGCCAGTGACATTTATACAGTAATCAGTGCATTTTTATAGAACTGATCGCTCTATAAATGATAATGGTCCCAAAAATGTGTCAAAAGTGTCCGATCTGTCCGCCGCAATGTCGCAGTCACGATAAAAATCGCAGATCGTCGCCATTACTAATAAAAATGCTATAAATCTATCCCCTATTTTGTAGACGCTATAACTTTTCCCCAAACCAATCAATATATGCTCATTGCGATTTTTTTTTAACAAAAATATGTAGAAGAATACATATCGGCCTAAACTGAGGAAGAATTTTTTTTTATATATATTTTTTGGGGATATTTATTATAGCAAAAAGTAAAAAATAGTGCTTTTTTTTTCAAAATTGTCGCTCTTTTTTTGTTTATAGTGCAAAAAATAAAAACTGCAGAGGTGATCAAATACCCCCAAAAGAAAGCTCTATTTTTGGGAAAAAGAGGATGTCAATTTTGTTTTGGTACAGCATCGAACGACCGCGCAATTTTCAGTTAGAACGACACAGTGCCGAATCGCAAAAAAGGGCTTGGTCAAGAAGGGGGTAAATCCTTCCGGGGCTGAAGTGGTTAACAAACTTCTTTCATGTTGTCATTATGGGGAATTGTTTGTAGAATTTTGAGGATAATAATGAATTTAATCAATTTTGGAATAAGGCTGTAACATAACAAAATGTGGAAAAAGCGAAGCGCTGTGAATACTTTCTGGTTGCACTGTAAACCAAATGATTCCCACTAAAGCCCTGGGCACGCATGCTCAGAATTGGCAATGCACCCAGCACTTAGTGATTTGAGGTTTAGATGTTGCCATAGTAACGGCACCTTATGCGCTGGCTGACCCCGCGCTCTAGCAGGTAATCATTTGGTTTACATGTTGCCATAACAGCGAACTGTAAACAAAATTTCTCCCTGATAGAGTGCAGTGTAAGAACCGCCAATCCCGTGCATGCGCACTCAGCGCTCTTGCAGGAATCAGCTGGTGTACTTGCTGCCGTAGCAACAGCATGCAAAGGAAACTGTTTCACCCTAGAGTGCGCATGCGCAGAATTGGCGGCGCGCCCAGCCATTTATTGGGGAATCATTAGGTTTACACAATGCCATAGTAATGGCAATGCAAATTTCGCCAATTCTGTGTATGCGCACCCTGTGCTCTAAAAGGAATATTTTGTTTATACGTTGTCATAGTAACGCCCAGGGCTTTTTTTCAGGGGGAACTTGGTGGAACTCCGTTCCACCACCTCTGGCTCAAACCCTTTGGTGCCTGCTCACCACAATCACTTGTAAACACAGAAGTCTGGTTTCTGTTTACAAGTGACAGCTCTGCACTATGTAATGCAATCCTGGTATTTAATGCCCCTTTAAGATCCTCCTACTGTTTTTGTGAAATTTGACTGACCACCCACTATTAGTTGTGATTTGGAGGGTGTGTGTAAGGGGAGGGGTTTTGTGGGGCCGTGGTTAAGTTCTAGCACCTATTGTTTGAGAATAAAAGCCCTGGTAACGCCCACAAAAAGCATCAATCCCACAAATGCGCACCCTGCCATCTGTCAGGGCGTCTTTGGCCATGTACCCAGTGTAAGGCAGCTAGGTGGAGGGTTTTCTGTATGTTCTGTGTCAATAATTTTAACCACTTAAAGTGGTTGTAAACCCACTTTGACAACTTGCACCTACATGTAAGCCTAGATTAAGGCTTACCTGTAGGTGCAAGAAATATCTCCTTAACCTACACGGTTAAGGAGATATTTGCAGAAAACACTGCACCAATGTCTATGGCGCATGCGCGCCGTGGACAACAGCGCAGGCGCACTGAGCGTCCCGGCATAATGAATGGGAACAAGCCGGGATTATGGCGGTCTCACGTGCATGCGCGGGAGTGACGTCATGGCCGCTCCGGCCAATCACAGCGCCGGAGCAGCGATACCAGGAAGAAGCTCAGAGGGGACATGGCGGCGGAGGGGAACGAGGAGGACTTCGGGGGCTTTGATTTCAGGTACGTGCCACATAATGAGCTAGTATGCTATGCGCAGCGCGGGTGCCGACTTCCTGGCGGGCTCTGCACGTGTTCAATGCAAACACGCCGGAGCTCATCCCTAGTGGTGGCCATATAAGATGCATATGAATAATGGTGAAACTAGAGATAAACAAATAAATGAACATATAAGAATTATATGAACACAAACAAATGTCTACTAGGCATATAGATAAACAGTCTTTATCATACCAGTGATGCTGCTTTAAGGAGATCAGGGCTTAGGAAACATGTGGCGCAGGCTTAGCTGACTCCATGTGGGCTGTCCAGTGGAAAAAGATAAAAGAGTCGTGATAGGAAGTGAAGACAGTTTTAAATAACATGACAGGAAATGTACATTACCATAGAACACTGCCCATCAACAGTCCTTTGTTAAGAGTGACATCTGGTGGACGATATTTGAATTACAAGTCCAGAAGATATTACTGTATTTCTTTGTAGGCCAAAGGCATGACACTTCCCGCCTGGTATCATAAGATGCCACTATTTATTTCTCAGAGGACAACAATAAAATGAGTTCAGAAACTGGTCTGAGGAACAACTTTTTCTCTTTGTTTCTATGGATCTTGACTTCCACTTTTCTGACCCTTCCATCCTCACTTGGAAAGGTGTTGGTGATGAGACCCAAATGCCACTCATTCCTTTGAGATTGACAGTCCTTAACAAGAATAAGGTCTCCTGCTTTAGGCTTGGGCTTGTTGTCTTGCCATTTTGAGAATCTGGTAAATCTGTCAGATTTAAGCTGGCAGTCTGAAGTTGCAGTCTGAAATGTTGAGATCTCAGGACGGATGTCAGTATCTGAGTCTGGATATACTAGTTCAATAGTGTCACTCTTAGGAACAGTCTGTTCTGCATTGTACAAGAATGCAGGTCCTGTAAACCATGTTGTGTCTTTAAGGTTACATGCGGCAACAGCTCTTGTAGCATGGTCTGCAGGATTATGGTCAGTAGGTACGTAGTGCCATTGTGTTGGGCGAGTGGATTTCCTAATCCTCAACACTCTGTTGTTGACGTAAACATAGAAACGTCTGGTCTCATTGTAGATGTAGCCTAGCACTACCTTGCTGTCAGTGTATAGCTGGATATCCTTGAGGTCAATGTCCATCTCTGAGGTTATAAGTTCTGCCAGTTCAACGGCTAGTACCGCAGCACAAAGTTCTAGCCTAGGTACAGTGTGCTCAGGGTGTGAAGCTAGCTTTGCCTTGCCCATGACAAATGTTACGTGGCATCATGCTGTAGTGTCGACAGTTCTTAAGTAGACCACAGCAGCTATTGCCTTGATAGAAGCATCACAGAATATGCAAAGAGTTTGGCTCTGTGTCTTTGTAGAAGGTACAGGAACATACGGGCGTGAAACATGGAGATCAGATAAGACTGACAGAGAGTTCTTCCACTCTACCCAAGAGTTCCTCTTATCAAGGGGTAGTGGGGCGGGGTGTGGCCTAGCAGCGAATGTAGAAGGACGTGTGTGTCTCCAGCTCTGCCGGTCATCCGTGCAATTATCCTTCTCCTACCTGATTCTGGACAAAGGCTGTACCTTACATCACGGCACCAGTACCTGGGAGGCATCCAGGTCCCCATCGAGTCCTCCGCAGCGACCGAGACCATGTCTAATCGGCTCAATTCCACTAAAGGCCCGACGGACGTCCATGGCCAAGATGGTGCCGGCCCGCACCGCACGGCTAAAGAACAGTACAAGGAGGTTGCACAAAAGCTTCTCTTCGGTGGCAAGTCATACAAAGACGCCCTGGCTGGATCACCTGCGTGTGGGGAAACTTCTGGGGGAACTTTAGAGGCGGATGACACGGTCCCCTTGGAGGATGCACCGCCACCCAGTGTCTGCTTACCACAGGGTTGCCAACTTTCAGTAAATATACAAACAGTTTGTAAAATCTGTACTTTTTGCATCTGTCCTTGAATGTCCATTGCGGACATGTAGGCTGCATGTCGGTAACTGATATTCATGGACAGATGAAACAATTATGGATTTTACAAACTGTTTGTAAATTTACTGAAAGTTGGCAACCCTGGCTTACCAGATTGCAAACATGATATGCAACACAAATCAACGCAGATCGGTGGATGGCTGGATGTTTGTGGACGTCTATACAGGTATAATTGAAAGCATAGGGTGGATATGAATTCCTCGCTGTCAACAATAGCTTCCGTATGGTCTGGATGGTGTATCGAACCAAAGAGAAAGGATAGAAACTACTCTTGAATCTCTGCTCTTATGTGATCCTTGGAATTCCAACACATTCAGCACTGCCCTGTGACTCCCCTCCTGGATCCCCTGACAGGCAAAGGGAGTGTTCCTGCCACATACTAAGCTGGTGGACTTTAGCTCTGAAATCTAAAACTCCGATGGGGGTAACAAGATTTGTGTGGTTTTTTTTTTCAGATCCGAAAATGATCTGATCCGTGACCCCTGATCCGAGGATCGATCCGATCCGTGAGATTTTTGATCCGTTGCACCCCTAGTGGATACCTCGGACCCTATACGCAGACTTTTGGCCACACCGGCAGACGATGCCACGGCATTTTCTGGGTTGGAGGCTGGTTATGCACACTTAGATAGAGGAATCCCATCCATAATTTTACTAAAAACACTGTGAAACACCATCAAATGATTATTGGGTGTTAGGGGTTTCCTACCGCTTACCCCTATCTGGCGAAATGTACATTATAGGGAGTTATATAAACTTGGTGGGTTTAGAAACTGGGAAATTACAGGGCTCAAATACATGTCACAATTATACAATGGCCGTGTTCTCCAGTCCTTTTTAGAAATCCAAGCAGAGTTTGGTATACCACGCACTAACTTCTTTAAGTACCTGCAATTGCGTCATGCACTGCAGATTCAAGCCAGGCTGACGCCACTTAGACTGATTGATCATACCATATTACAGTAGATTCTGATGGAAAGTGACAAGAAAGGCATGATTTCTAAAGGATACAACCTTATACTTAATGCGCTTCAGGACCCTGCTGGCCTGCCGTACAGGTGTAAATGGGAGGAGGATGTGGGACCTATAAATGGGGAAACATGGAATCTTTGCTTGGCATCTGCTTCCATGGCTTCGGTTTCATCTTCTCAGAGACTATCACACCTCTATCTGCTACACAGGGCTTACCTAACTCCAGCCAGACTTCACAACTGGGGACTCTGAGATACCCCTCTCTGTCCCAAGTGCATGAGGGATCATGGAGACCTCATGCATATGTTCTGAAAATGTCCCAAGCTCTTTCGCTATTGGACTGAGGTACTTGATGTGATTTCTCAGGTGTTTGCCTTTGCCATTCCGAGAACTCCTGTGGTGTGTCTGCTGGGTGCCCTGGATGAGGAGCTATTAACAGCGTCCATTCTAACAGCGATCATCCGACTACTTTATGTGGCAAGACAACTGATAGCTCAGCTTTGGATCACTCCCAGGGTACCCAATAGGCAACTATGAATTGACCAGGTGAACAAACTGTTAATAAGGGAGAAACTGACATATCAGCACAGGAAGGCATCCCGTAAATTCCATACAATGTGGCAGGCCTGGCTAGATGTTCCAGGGTTAGCACCCCATCAGTTAGTCAAAGACAGACTGCTACAATGCTAAAGGTTGAGTTGAACTGGTGGAGGGTCTAATTAAACTGATCAATATGGTGGTTGCGGGACTCTTACGGTGTGGTAGCTGACAGTGGTGAGCCGGGCGAATTGATTCTCAATTTAGTTGTTACAGATTCTATTGCTTAATGATTCTTAGAGAAGGGAGGAGGGAGGGAAGAGAAGTGAGAAAGGAACACTGTGGGGGTGATTTACTAATAACAGTGCACTGCGCCGGTTCATACCTTAATTGGTGCGCCAGATAACTCCTTCACTGGGTGCAGGAACCAGCGGCGCACTGTTATAGTAAATAAAAATGTCAGCGGCGCTCTATTGAAAATGAATGGTTCCCTATGGGTGCCCATTGATTTGAATAGAGGTCGCCTGGGAAGTCGGATGAAGCCGATCCGACTGGCGGGGCGACTCGTGTGCCGGCTGACACAGGGACAGCGCGACTTTGTGAGGCAACTTGGACACGACCTGAGCGTGAAGCAGCCGCTCAAGTCGTGTCCTAGAGGCGACTACCTGGCTGAGAATGTCTCCAGCGCAATGGCATCGTGCTGGTTCTCGGCAGCCTCGCTGTCCCGTGTTTGGTATGAATCATGAAGGGGAACTCCACGCCAAATTTTAATGAAAAAACCGGCATGGGTTCCCCTTCAGAAGCATACAAGGGCCCTTAGGTCTGGTATGGATTTTAAGGGGAACCCCCTAAGCCGAAAAACGGTGTGGGGGTCCCCCCAAAATCCAAACCAGACCCTTATCCGAGCACGCAACCTGGCAGGCCGCAGGGGAAGAGGGGGAGACGAGAGCGCCCCCCCTCCCTCCTGAACCGTACCAGGCTGCATGCCCTCAACATGAGGGGTTTGGTGCTTTGGGGCAGGGGGGCGACCTGCTGCCCCCCCACCCCAAAGCACCCTGCCCCCATGTTGATGGGGACAAGGGCCTCTTCCCGACAACCCTGGCCGTTGGTTGTCGGGGTCTGCGGGCGGGGGGCTTATTGGAATCCGGGAGCCCCCTTTAATAAGGGGGCCCCCAGATGCCGGCCCCCCCACCCTATGTGAATGAGTATGGGGTACATCGTACCCCTACCCATTCACCTGGTGGCAAAAAAGTCAATAAAAAACACAACACAGGTTTTCAAAGTAATTAATTAGGCAGCTCCAGGGGTCTTTCTGCCGGGCGCCCCGTTATCTTCTTCCAGCTCTTTTGCTAGCGGGGTCCCGGGCTTCCTCGTCGTCTTCAGGGGTCTTTCTGCCGGGCGCCCCGCTATCTTCTTCCAGCTCTTTTGCTAACAGGGTCCCGGGCTTCCTCGTCGTCTTCTTCCGTCTTCGGGGGTCTTTCTGCAGGGTGCCCGCTATCTTCTTCCAGCTCTTTTGCTAGCGGGGTCCCGGTCTTCATCGTCGTCTTCTTCCGCCTTTGGGGGGTCTCTTGTTCTGTTCTCCGGTGTCGTCTCCGCGCTCTCCGGTTCTTCTCCCGCTCTCCAGTGCCTTCTCCACGATCTCTGGTTCTTTCTGCCTTCTGCCGGGCGCCCCGCTATCTTCTTCCAGCTCTTTTGCTAGCAGGGTCCCGGTCTTCATCGTCGTCTTCTTCCCTCTTCTCTCTGTCCAATGTTGCCTCATCGCTGCCCGTGGCTACAATGCTCTTCCCCCGGAGCGCACCCACTTATATTGGCATGGGGCGTGGTCACCGGGTGATGCCACTCGCTGACCCCGCCCCATATGACATCACAGTCCCATCATTCCCTGGGTTCCGATAAGCCCCCCACCCGCAGACCCCGACAACCAACGGCCAGGGTTGTCGGGAAGAGGCCCTTGTCCCCATCAACATGGGGACATCCTCCCCATGTTGAGGGCATGTGGCCTGGTACGGTTCAGGAGGGAGGAGGGGCCGCTCTCTCGTCCCCCCCTCTTTTCCTGCGGCCTGCCAGGTTGCGTGCTCGGATAAAGGGTCTGGTGTGGATTTTTAGGGGGACCCCCACGCTATTTTTTTTTTAAGTTTGGCGCGGGGTTCCCCTTAAAATCCATACCAGACTTGAAGGGTCTGGTATGGATTTTTAAGGGGACCCCCACGCTATTTTTTTTTAATTTTGGCGCAGGGTTCCCCTTAAAATCCATACCAAACCTGAAGGGCCTGGTATGGATTTTGGGGGGACCCCCACGCCATTTTTTTTCCTTTTTGTTGGGGGGTCCCCTATGAATCCATACTAGACCCAAGGGCCTGGTATGGACCTGGGGGGGGGGACCCCACGCTGTTTTTTTTCTATTTTTTTAGAGCCGGCAATGTTTATTTATTTTTTTACATTTACTTTAACAACCAGCTATAAACAGGTTAAAAAAAATAAAATTGCCGCAAAATCGTGGTACTTGCGTTTTGGATCCGGGTCCATTGAATTCTATTACATCCAAAACACTGTTTTTGGCCTGGAAAAAAACATCTGCAGTTGCGTTTAACATCGTTTTTCACAAAGCCTAAAAATGCCTTCAGACGCCAAAAATTTCCACATTTCAGACGCGGTACCGGCGTTTAGCCGCATTTTAGTTTAGAAGCGTTTTTAAAGGTGATCTCTTTTTTTACATTGATAAACTCAAAAATGATGGCAAATGAGGAAAAACCATTCAAAATTATATATATATATATATATATATATATATATATATATAAAAATAAGGAAATTGCTTCCATTGCATTGTGGACAATCCACAACTTGGGGCAGGTGACGTGGCAAGTGGACAATCCACAACTTGGGGCAGGTGACGTGGCAAGTGGACAATCCACAACTTGTGGCAAGTGATGTGGCAAGTGACACGCTAAATACAACTACACTGCTGCTCTCTCAGCTGCTGATACTCACTCTGGTCTCACAAAACAAAATAGCTGCAATCGTTAATAATACTGTTTTTGGAGCTTAGGGCGGCTCCTTATGATGTTTCCTAACTAAACGCATATAGACGCAAATGTGGTAAAAGGCGGCATGCAAACGCCACAAAGCGCGCCTTTCTAAACGCCGCTTTCAACCTTAGTTCTGAACACTTTGCACCAGCGTCCCATGTACATGGGGCATAAAAACGCCTATGCCATTTACAGCTCAAAAACGCCATGGTGGCCATGAGGCCATAGGCTAACATGGAGAGACGTTTTTAAGCTGCTAAAAACGCTCAAACAAGCGGCTGGAAAAACATCCGTGTGCATGTAGCCTTATATTAACCACTTGCGCACTGGCCACTTAAACCCCCTTCCTGCCCAGACCAATTTTCACATTTCAGCGCTGATGCACTTTGAATGACAATTGCGCGCTCATACAACACTGTAACCCAATGAAAATTTATTATTTTTTGGCTCACAAATACAGCTTTCTTTTGGTGCTATTTGATCACCTCTGCGTTTATTTTTTTTTCTATAAATACAAAAGACCGAGTAAAAAAAAAAAAATTGGATATTTTAACCACTTCAGCACTGGGCCTATTCTGGCACTTCTCTCCTTCATGTAAAAATCATAAATTTAAGGCTAGAAAATTACTTCAAAACCCCAAACATTATATATGTTTTTTTAGCAGACACCCTAGGGAATAAAATGCACATTTTTAGCTCGCTCGGTGTTTGCGCAATAAATTTTCAAACGCCTTTTTTTTTTTTTTTTTAAATGGTTTCATGAATAAAAAAAAATTACAAAACAGTAAAGTTAGCCCAATTTTTGGGGATAATGTGAAAGATGTTGTTATGCTGATTAAATAGCTACCTAACATGTCACGCTTTAAAATTGCGCACACTCATGGAATGACACCAAACTTCAGTACTTAAAAATCTCCCTAGGCGATGCTTTCAAAATTTTTACACGTTACCATTTTCGCATTACAGAGGAGGTCTAGTGCTAGAATTGTTGCACTCGTTCTAACGCATGCAGCAATACCTTACATGTGTGGTTTGAACTGCGTTCACATATGTGGGCGGGACTTACGTGTGTGTTCGCTTCTGAGCGCGAGCTACCGGGGATATGGGCATTTTTTTTGGAGGGGATTTTTTTTTTGTTTTTGTTTTTTACTTTTTTGTATTTCTTACTCTTTTTTTAACTTTTTTGGTTTTTTGATCAGTTTTATTCCTATTACAAGGAATGTAAACATCCCTTGTAATAGGAATCTATTGTGACAGGTCCTCTTTATGAAGAGATGCAGGGTCAATAAGACCCCACATCTCTCCTCCAGGCTGGGAAGCATGAGATCGGTCAAAAAAATTCACAGATCTCATGCTGACAGCCGAGATCACGGCTTTGTTTACATACGGGAACCCGGCGTGATGTTCTAACATCGCGCCCGGGCCTCCGACGGTCATAGAGATGTCTGGATGACCGGATGGCGGCGGGAGGGGACGTCCCCTCCCGCCGCCTATAAGAACGATCAAGCGGCGGAACTGCCGCTATGATCGTTTTTATCGTGCACAGAATCGCCGGCTGAAAAGAATGATATCTGAATGATGCTTGCAACTGCAGGCATCATTTAGATGTCACCGCACAAAGCCAAGGATGTCATTTGACGGTGGGCGGTAGGAAAGTGGTTAATATTTCGAAAATTTTGAAAAAAGGTAATTTTTCTCCTTAATTGATGAGACTGCACTGATGGGCTGCACTGATGGGCACCGATAAGGTGGCAAGGGTGGGCACTGAGAGGTGGCATTGCTAGTTGAAACTGGTGGGCATTGAGAAGTGGCACTGCTAGGTGGCAATGATAGTTGGCAGTGATGGGCACTGATAGGCAGCACTGCTAGGTGCCACTGATTGGCACCAGTGGTGGGCATTGATATGTGGCACTGGCAGAGGCTACTGATTGTCACAGAATTGCCTCTTCCTCTTCGGGCCCGATGTCCCTTGCACATAAGGCAGTGATTGCCTTTTTTTTTATGCTTACGCTGTCAGCACAAGGGGAAAACAAAAACCATTACCCAGCTTTTGTTTACATCATGTGATCAGCTGTCATTGGCTGACAGCTGATCACATGGTAAAGGGCAGGGATCGGCCCCTTACTCGGATCTGTCATCACCCGAGTCTCAGTGACCACAGGGCATGCGCGAAGGGGAGGACGTCTATTGACGGACTCCCGGCAATTGAGGACCGTGCTGTGGCCGTCGATCAGTTATAGCGCTGATCTCAAGTGATTAAAGAGGGTCTAAATGGGCCATTGACATGCATCACAATTCAACTTAGGAATGTGTCTTTGCAAAGTTAAACTAAATGAAATCCTTTCTTATTTTTGCTTGGGGATAGAGTGCAGAGGGATTACAAGTCTAGACAGTTTTTGGGGATGTCTGCACCCCTAATAGGGTGAAGACAACTCCCAAATTTGGCCACTTTATCATTCCAAATAATTGACTTCCTGTCACATAGCCACACAGGAAGTGAGGGGAAATCCCTACCAATGTCTTTCCTTGGGGACACACAGGTCAATCTACCATATATACTCGAGTATAAGCCGACCCGAGTATAAGCCAAGGTACCTAATGTTACCACAAAAACCTGGGAAAACTTACTGACTCGAGTATAAGCCGAGGATCAACAATGCCCATTTGCACGCCTCACTGTGCCCATTGCAACTTCACTAAGCCCATTGCCACCTTACTGTTCCCATCCTCACCGGTCCCATCCTCACATGTGCCCCTAGAGTTAAAATTGAACATTGTAAATTGTACCTGAAGGCTGCGGCGTCCATCGTTTAAAACTTGCGGTCTCTTCCTGGTCACTTCTGTGATAGGCGGAACTGTGTCTGCTGAGAATCGCCTATCACAAACGCTCTCTCATCCTCACCCATCCCAGCAGACACTGTGTTCAGTTTCCGCCAATCACGGACGTCTGCTGGGAAACTGAGGATGAGAGAACGTTCGTGATAGGCGATTCTCAGCAGACACAGTTCCGCCTATCACGGAAGGGACCAGGAAGAGACCGCAAGTTTTATACGATGGACGCCGCAGCCTTCAGGTACAATTTACAATGTAAAATTTCGCTGACTAGAGTATAAGCCGAGGGGGGGACTTTCAGCCCAAAAAAAAGGGCTGAAAATCTCGGCTTATACTCGAGTATATACGGTAAATACTTTCCCCATTATGTACATTGCACTCCAGCATTTTGCGGGGTACACCCCAAATTATTAGGTATTTTGAACTTTGGGGTTTATTTACTAAAGGCAAATTTACTTTGCACTATAAGTGCACTTGCTGGATATCCGAGGGGGACATGCAAGCAAACAAAAAAAAACACCATCTTTGCTTTTACATGATTGGATGTTACAGTCACCAGTGGTCCCTCAGATTTTCAGCAGCTACACTTTTACTGCAGAGTGGATTTATCTTTACTAAACCCCAAACTACCAAATGATTTGGGGTGTACCCAACAAAGTGCTAGAGTGCAATTTGCTTAATGGGGACACTAGTTAGATTGATCTGTGTGTCCCCAAGAAAAGACATTGGTAGGGTTTTACCTTCACTTCCTGTTTAGCTGTGTGACAGGAAGTGATGTCAATTTTACTAAAATGGGACACAAAGCCCAACCTAAAAACAAAACAAAAACAGGGGTTCTAACATTTACTTTGTTTCCCTCAAAATGCCCACAATTAGAATCGTATTGCCTTGAGCTATTTTTAAGTGCAGTGCTCTAAATCAGTGCTTCTCAAGTACCCCCAACAGGCCATGTTTGCAGGTTTTCCTTCATCTTGCACATGTGCTTTAAATCACAGTCAATGGTTTTGTATTTTGGACAGCAATTCTCAAGAAGATAAATTCACAAAACATGTCCTGTTGGGGGTACTTGAGGACTGAGGCTGAGAACCACTGCAGTAAAAAGGAAAATTGAATACTTACCGCTCTGTATTTTTCATTTCCTGGCGATTATCCATGGCAGCACACAATACATGCATATGCTAGCATGAAGGCACCAGGGTAGACAAATCACACCTGTTTTGTTTTGACATGCCAATCAGCTGTCACATTTGCTGCAAAGAAAACGCAAAACAAATCTCAAAACTTTGCATCAAATTTTATTGGTCAACAAAACAAAAGGAAAGCCAAAATAAAAAACAGGGTCAATTTGAAACAGTTACAGACTCACAATATCTTGAGAAAGTTTTCGCAAAATAATGCAGCACAGACAATTACATCAAAGTGAACAAACGACACACATTAACAGCATCAAAATTATTTCAGGGGAACATTTCCCCCACACAAAAAAATACAATCCACAAAATTAAAACAAACACCTGTTTTGCAAAGACATAACAAATAAAATACATGTGTTACAAACTCGATAAGGACACCAAAATGTACTTTTTGCCACACCCCACACCCCACACCCCACACCCCACACCCCACACCCCACACACACACACACACACACACACACTTACCTCTTTTCAGGGCAAGGGAGAGGATGCTATCTGTGAGCTTTATATAACATAGGTTTGTGTGCTAATGAGGCAATTGAAAACACATGCATAGTCCATGAAACACCCGAAATGCAAGTTCACCCAATGTAGAGACTGAACTTCAAAGTGGGTACACCTGTTAAGGATGTCCTTCAATTACTAACCCATAAAAACACTCTCTGAGCATGCCCAGAAATATCCAGGTGCTGTTCACACACAAAAAGCACCCCAAAAAAATCTAACTGCCTGGGCATGCTCAGAACAACTCAAATGCAGCTAGTAGAAAATAACCCCCCCCCCCCTGTCCAAAATTAAGCACATCATCCAGCATGTTACAAAATTCGAGATGGGACAATCACCCCCCTACCAACAAATATCATTGCAGTCTATGGGAACTGACTTGTTAATTTTGCTAGTCCCCACTTGGCTGGCTTATCTTCTAGTTATTGGCCTTAAAATGGGGGCCCAGGTCCCACCCTAAGGGACATATATCAATGTCACCAATTTGGACAACACCAAAAACAAAACAAGGAGAAGTGCCTTTAAATATGCCAAATTGCTTAAGGGCCATTTCATACCACATGCAGTCCATTGCGTTTTTAATGCATCAAAAATGCATGGAAAGTTGGTTATATGGTTCTAAATGGCAGTGTTTGTTCCAGTGCGTTCCAGTTCCACAAAAAAAGTAGAACATGCTGCATTTTACCTGCACTGGACTGTACTGGAACGCAGCAAAACGCATCATAAACGCACTGGAACGCACAGGAACACACCTAAATGCACCAAAAACGCACTGGAACACACTTGTCCTTATCTATGGTTAATAAAAAAGAGGGGTGAAAAAATAGGATTTTTATAACAGCTTACCTGTAAAATCCTTTTCTTGGAGTACATCACGGGACACAGAGCGACATAGTCATTACTAATGGGTTATATAGTTACCGTCAGGTGCTGGCACTGGCAACTTCCAAAACCGGAAGTACCCTCCCCTATATAAGCCCCTCCCATCCGGGAGCACCCCAGTTTTGTAGCAAAGCAATAAGTGTCCCCAAAGAGGGGCGGGAGCTCTGTGTCCCGTGATGTACTCCAAGAAAAGGATTTTACAGGTAAGCTGTTATAAAAATCCTATTTTCTTTCTCGTACATCACGGGACACAGAGCGACATAGTCATTACTAATGGGATGTCCTAAAGCAATGCCAAATGAGGGGGGGGGATACACCATATATAAGCTGAGCGCTATCAGACATGAGGATCTTTTGCGGCCTGCAACACACTGCGCCCAAAGGCGACATCCTCCTGACTTCTAACGTCCACCTGGTAGAACCTAGTAAACGTGTGTACTGAAGACCATGTTGCGGCCTTACAGATTTGAGCCAGGGAGGCCTGGTGATGCACTGCCCATGAAGTTCCAACTGCTCTCGTGGAGTGCGCTCTAACTTTGAACGGAGGCGGTCTCCTTCTCAAGCCATAAGCTTCCATAATGACCTGTCGAATCCACTTGGCTAAAGTAGATTTTGACGCTGCCTGACCCTTTCTGGGGCCTTCCGGCAGTATAAACAAAGTATCCGTTCTGCGAATCTGAGCAGTGGCTTTTAGATAAGCTTTAACTGCTCTTACTACATCCAAAGAATGCAATAACTTTTCCTCTACCGAAGTAGGTTTGGGGAAAAAAGAAGGAAGAACCACATCTTGGTTCAAATGAAACCTCGATACCACCTTAGGAAGAAAGGCTGGATGAGGACGTAACACTACTCTGTCCTTATGGATAACCAGATATGGCTCCTTACAGGACATAGCTGCTAATTCCGATACTCTTTTAGCCGAACAAATGGCTACTAGAAAAATCAATTTCCTGGTGAGAAGCACCAAGGAAATATGCTGTAATGGTTCAAATGGTTGTTTCTGTAGAACCGACAGAACCAAGTTTAGATCCCATGGACATATGGGAATATTAACCGGAGGACTAATACGCATCACTCCTTGTATAAAGGCTTTGACTAGTGAATGCGAAGCCAAGGGCCTTTGAAAAAATATTGACAAGGCCGAAAACTGACCCTTGATAGTACTCAAGGCAAGCTTCCTATCTACAGCCCACTGTAGGAAGTCCAGAATCCTACCTATTACGTACTTATGTGGATGCCATTTCTTGGCCTCACACCACGCGATGTACGCCTTCCAGATTCTATAGTAGATCTGCCTGGATACCGGCTTCCTGGCATTGATCATGGTAGATACCACAGCATTAGAGAGCCCTCTCTTTTTTAGAATGTGGGCTTCAATAGCCAGGCCGTCAAACCTAGGGCTGGTAAGGAAGGGTGGTATATCGGTCCTTGCGAAAGCCGGACGACGTGGGAGAGTCCAAGGACTCCCCACTGAAATTTTACAATCTCCGCGTACCACGCTCTTCGGGGCCACGCTGGAGCCACCGGAATCACCGGTTTCTTTTCTACCCTGATTCTGCGGAGTAATCGAGGTAACCATTGTGGCGGTGTGAATGCATATATCAGCTTGAACTGATCCCAAGGGAACACTAGGGCATCCGAGCCGCAAGCTAGGGGATCCCTTGTCCGAGAGACAAACCTGTCCCCCTTTGCGTTGAATCTGGATGCTAGAAGATCTACATCCGATGTTCCCCACCGCTGACATATTGTCCAGAAAACCTCGGGGTGAAGGGACCCTTCCTCTGGGCCTAATTGCTGGCGACTTAGAAAGTCCGCCTTCCAATTCTCCACTCCTGGAATGAATACCGCAGATATGGCTGGGACATATTTTTCTGCCCATTTCAGGATGTAATTTACTTCCCTCTGGGCTGCACGACTCCTGGTGCCCCCCTGATGATTGATATATGCCACTGCTGTGGCATTGTCTGATTGCATTCTGACAGGGGACCCTTGGAGTTTGGATGTCCATGCTACTAGGGCATACCGGGCTGCTCGTATCTCTAAGAGATTGATGGGCAGGGCCTTTTCTGCATCCGACCATCTGCCCTGGAGAGACTATTGCTCCAGTACCGCTCCCCACCTTCCAAGAAATCGGACTGAAGGATTTCCTTTTTTCCAGATTCTGGGGAACCAACCACCAACGGAGGCTCTTGCGAACGGAAAGGGACAAGGACATTGTAAGTCTAGGGCCTGAACTTTTTTGTTCCAGGCTGACAGTATGGCCCCTTGCAAATTCCTTGAATGGAATTGACCGTAGGGTACTGCTTCGAATGATGCCACCATTTTTCCCAGCAGCCTCATATACAGGCGTATGGACGGCTGTCTTTTTTGTACTCACTAAGTGGATCAAATCTTTCAAAGACAACATCTTTCCTCGAGGCAAGAATATTTTTCTGTGGCCTGAATCCAACCTTAGCCCCAAGTATTCCAGACTTTTGACTGGTTTTTAGGGCTGACTTGTCTCGGTTGATAATCCAACCGTGAGATTCCAGATACTTGATCGTCTTGTGAACGACCACGTCTAGTTTTTTCACTGAGTGGTCTATCAGCAACAAGTCATCCAGATATGCCATTATCATTACACCTTGTGTTCTTAGATTGGCCAATAAAGGGCCAGAATCTTTGTAAACACTCGTGGTGCTGTGGCCAAACCGAAGGGTAAGGCTCTGAACTGAAAATGGCGCCCTTCTACTGCAAAGCGTAGAAATTTTTGGTGGACTGGAAAGATGGGAATGTGCAAATAAGCATCTTTGATGTCGATCGTGGCTAACCAATCCTCCCCTTGTAGGGCAGTGGCCACCGATCGGATCGACTCCATCGGAAAGTCCTGATATACAGGAATTTGTATAGCCCTTTTAGAATTAATATGGGCCTCCCGTCCGCGTTTGCTTCGGGACTGTAAAGAGGTTTGAGTAAAACCCGAACCCTCATTCTTCCAGGGGAACCTCCATAATTACTCCTTGGAGCAATAGTTGTTCTAGTGCCAACAGGAGGGACTCTCTCTTCCGGGGATCCCTTGGCACGTTTGACCTCAAAAATGGGAAGGAGGAGAGTCTTTTAACTCCAAACTGTATCCCAAACCTACTGCGGAGAGCACCTATCTGTCTTGATCGTGTCCCGCCAGGTCTCTTGCGAACAACTGGAGTCCTCCCCCCACCCGACTGAGTGGGGGCTTCATGAATTTAACTTTGGGGGAGGTTTTTTACCTCCCCTAACCCAGGGTTTCTCATTACCCTGCTACTGTCCCTGTTTTTTACCCCCGGGATTTGACCGAGGAGGCCGTCGGAACTGTTACACAGCCGATGCCCCAGGGACTGGAGAAGCAGGCCTCTTAAAGAGGGACCTCTAACTCTGCTTTTAACCGGCAAGAGCGTATTTTTACCGCTGGAAATTTTCTGGATATATTTGTCCAGGTTTTCCCTGAATAAGCGTTCACCATGAAATGGGACGCTAACCAGCCATTCTTTACAGGGAGCTTCAGCAGACCAGTTTTTGAGCCATAGGAGCCTACGCATATGTACTATAGACAGCGTAAGGCGGGAGGCCTGATGCACTGAATCCTTTATGGCGTCAACCGCAAAGCCTAAGGCTCTAGGTAGATCAGCTAGGGCAAAGCCTGCTGATCTGTCAAGTCCCTCAAGACCTGTTTCAACTGATCCTTCACTGCTTAGCAGACCCCAATAGCTGCTACTGCTGGTTGTATCACCAAGCAGATTTTCATAAGGACTCCAATCTTTTATCTATTGGGTTCTTGAACATTTGGACATTATCCACTGGACATGTCAGTGATTTATACATACAAGAGATGGCTGCGTCCATTGTAGGGACCTTCCATTTTTTTTTTTTTTGATGAACTTATCCTCCATGGGATAGACCACCGGAAATCTCTTGGGGGAATAAATATTTTCTCAGGACGTTCCCAATCCTGGTAAATGAGCCCTTTCAGTAAAGGGTGAAGTGGAAAAGAACAAACAGTCTGGGGGCTTCTAGCGACCCCAACGAGGATACAGTAGTGGTTGATGGTTCCGCAAGGTGCATTTTTAAATGCTGATCGGACCATGTTAGTCAGAGACTGAACCCATAATCTTTCAGCTTGAGATGCTGAGAAAAGGTTCCCCCACTGTTGATTCCTCTATAACAGAATCAACCTTATCCTGATCCCCTTCAGGCAGGTCGATCCCTGTATGGGACTGTTGCTCTGCTAACAGGCACTCTGAAGGAGGAGACGGAGATCGGGCGTGCTTTCCCTGACAGGGAGGCAGCGATAAATTTTGACAATCTCTCTCTAATCCTCCCAGAGCTGAGGAAAAAACCTCCTCTGTTACATACACAGGAGCAGGTGACTGAGGACAGCCACAGTACCAAGTACCCCTGCGGGGTCTCTACGGTCACTTACCTCTGAACTTCAGGGGAGACTGGTGCAGCAGGAGTATGCCCAAGATCCTCAGAGCCCGATGAGACCCCCTTCGCTTCCTGGAAGATTCAGTTCCGGAGCTACTGGACGGCATATTCCTAAGCCTAAAGCTGAGGTATTCCAGCCGTAATACACCACTTTTACTGAGAATAGTCTAGCACAATTGCTGCTATATCACAGTTGGTGTCTACTAATGTGCCTTTCTAGGGGATGCCTGTATCAACCGCTTGCTGTATGCCTTTAAATGTTGCCAGCTCTGTCTCTGTACTTCATAGCCAGCTTACTGCAACAATGTGGCTTTTTAAAAACCTGCTGGGACGCCCGCACATGCGCAGAAGCGCTGCGGCGCGCACAGAGCGTCATCCCCCAGGCCCCGCCCCTTTTTCCGGCCACCTCTATATATAGAGGCGCGTGCACGCGCACGGCCACGTGCGCCTCGGCGCTAATTTTCAAACATGGAAACCAGGGACAGGAGCCAGGGCCCCCTTTGCCGCAGGCCGGGGGATAGACGAACACTGCAACATGGCAGAGGAAACAGTTTCCTGTAGGAGAACTCACCAGCTGCCTGGACTTTGCTCTCTGAGAAGAAACTAGTCCATATGACAAGAAAAACATTCCACAGCGGCCTCTAGTGGACAAACACAGGTACCGCAGTTTAATATACTAAACATATATAAAAAAAACATTCTTTTTTTTTTTTTTTTTTTTCTTGACCACCATTAAAAATTATTACATTTTTTTAGTAGTTACAGGCATGCACAGATATTAGCGGGAATACCGTTAGGTAACAGACAGAAAGACAAATTAGGCTTGGGGGTCCCCCAATAGAACCAAGTTCCTGGGGGCCCCCACTTACCTGTTCCCCGCCGCAGGACTTTGTTTGGTCCACAAAAGCCCAAACTTCACCTATCACGGCAGGCATTGTAATCAAACCTTCAGGGACCGGGTTCCCAAGGATTCCACTCCCCTGGACCTGTATAGCACCCTGCACAGAAAACATCTTGGTCGTGGGTATGACCAGAGCTCTGGATCCCAGGGTCCAGCTCTCCTAAGAGAAGCATTACAGGCAGAACCTTGCTCTTCTCTGCAAGGCCCGGGTACCGACCGTTTAGCTATGAAGCTTTTTTGGTCGGATCCGGAATAGCTTACTGAGGCCCAAAAGAACCTGTACGCAAGCTCAGTGAAAAACACATGTTTCTTCTTGGCCAACACCTTAGACACTGGCAAAAAAAACTGGGGTGCTCCCGGATGGGAGGGGCTTATATAGGGGAGGGTACTTCCGGTTTTGGAAGTTGCCAGTGCCAGCACCTGACGGTAACTATATAACCCATTAGTAATGACTATGTCGCTCTGTGTCCCGTGATGTACGAGAAAGAAAAAAGCACTGGACTGCATCAAAATCGTACCAAAAATGCACCGGAACGCATCAAAAACGTGCATGCAAAAAAGCACCTGGAACGCATCTGGATTGCGTTTCTATGGTGTGAACTGGCCCTAGTTCACACCATAGAAACGCAGTCTGGATGCGTTCCAGGTACTTTTCTGCATGCGCGTTTTTAACACGTTCCAGTGCATTTTTGTTGCATTTTTGATGCAGTCCAGTGTTTTTTTCCCCCTCTTTTCACTTAGGACAAGTGTGTTGCAGTGCATCTTTGGTGCATTTAGGTGCGTTCCTGTGCATTCCAGTGCGTTTTTGGTACGTTCCGTTGCTTTTTTGATGTGTTTTACTGCGGTCCAGTACAGTTCTGTACCTAAAAAATGCAGCATGACCATTTTTTTTCCTTTCTGAAACGCACTGGAACGGACTGCAGTGGTGTGAACTATGCCATTGGCATTAATGTGATTTTTTTTGTTTTTATCAATGACTTTCAATGACTTTTCTCTACATTGCCGGGAGCCGACAATTCATTATAGCCGCGGGTGCTTTTAAATGTCTTTTTTTCCTTTAGAAATGTCATTTTGCAGGCGCACTGGGAAGTTCAGAGCTGCACCTGTTCAACTTATGCAAATTGAGTTACGTGACTTGACATTTACTAAGATTTTGCCGGCGCAGTGTCCCGGCGCGTTTGAACAAGTAAAATTCCCGCGCTGAGCTCAAAAAAACCTCCCGCAGCTCTAAACCTAATTGCCGGCGCAGCGGGCTGGTTCTGAAAAATTTACTTTCTCACTCTATTTTGGGCATGTTTGTTACTTGGGCAGGTGTCACTACACTTCCTCACATCACCCCATGTCACCCCCATTATATTCCAGCTTCTTTATATTTAGATTTTAAGATGCCGTGCGCCAGGTCCATAGTGGCGCACTGAGCGCCTCCTCCCGTCCGCCGAGAACACTAAAGTAAATAGGAAATAGCACTGCGCTACCGGCGCTAATGTTTTGTAAATACCAAAACTGCCGTTGTGTGCGCAGATGCGCCAATACTCATGGCTAGGGATGAGCTCGGTGTTCGAGTCGAACATACGTTCGACTCGAACATCGGCTGTTCGATCGTTCGACGAAGATCGAACGATTTGGGCCGTTCGCGCCTAATTCGAATGACGCGAACGGCCCACAATGCACTACGCCATCGCAGTGTCATCCAGGCGCTGTGATTGGCCAAGCATGCACTGTGACCCCGCATGCTTGGCCAATCACAGCGCCGGCAGCGAGGAGAGCAATGATTGGCCACAGGCAGGATGCCTGTGGCCAATTATTGCTGAGGGTGTTTAGTACACGCCCCACACTATAAAAGGCCGCCAGCACGGTGGCCTAGTGTAGTGTGTTCCGGAGCAGGGAAAGAGAAGCATAGGCAGGGACAGTGACATTTTTTTTTCTTGCTTAACCTGGATTCCTTTAGTTTAGGGAAAGAGAAGGATAGGTAGGGAGAGTGTCAGTGTGTTTTACTGTGCGAATCCTTGTTTCTAGGGACAGGGAAGGACAGTGAGGGAAATTCTCCTTGTGCTATAGTGTGCTAAAGCATTGATCATCAACCATCTTTAAAAAATCATTTTTTCTAGGGACAGAAAACTATAGGTAGGGAGAGTGTCAGTGTGTTTTACTGTGATAATCCTTGTTTCTAGGGACAGGGAAGGACAGTGAGGGAAATTCTCCTTGTGCTATAGTGTGCTAAAGCATTGATCATCAATCAGCTTTAAAAAAACATTTTTTCTAGGGACAGAAAACTATAGGTAGGAAGAGTGTCAGTTTCTTTCACTGTGATAATCCTTGTTTCTAGGGTCAGGGAAGGACAGTGAGGGAAATTCTCCTTGTGCTATAGTGTGCTAAAGCATTGATCATCAATCAGCTTTAAAAAAACATTTTTTCTAGGGACAGAAAACTATAGGTAGGAAGAGTGTCAGTTTCTTTCACTGTGATAATCCTTGTTTCTAGGGACAGGGAAGGACAGTGAGGGAAATTCTCCTTGTGCTATAGTGTGCTAAAGCATTGATCATCAACCGTCTTTAAAAAAACATTTTTTCTAGGGACAGAAAACTATAGGTAGGAAGAGTGTCAGTTTCTTTCACTGTGATAATCCTTGTTTCTAGGGTCAGGGAAGGACAGTGAGGGAAATTCTCCTTGTGCTATAGTGTGCTAAAGCATTGATCATCAATCAGCTTTAAAAAAACATTTTTTCTAGGGACAGAAAACTATAGGTAGGAAGAGTGTCAGTTTCTTTCACTGTGATAATCCTTGTTTCTAGGGACAGGGAAGGACAGTGAGGGAAATTCTCCTTGTGCTAAAGCATTGATCATCAACCATCTTTAAAAAAACATTTTTTCTAGGGACAGAAAACTATAGGTAGTGTGACAGCAGGAAGGTAAAGTCACCTGGTTGCATCCAGGGGGGTAGATATATTTCGCCCAGATTCAGGCTTTACGCCGACTTATACAACTAGGTGGAGAGTTGTATAAGGCTAGTGGGCTCATGGATGACTCATACCTCTAGGGAGAGTGTGGGGCGTCGTACAGACAGGGAGTTGATGAGACCAGCTGAAGCTTGTCAGCTCATTTAGGCCTCTATAAGAACTCCCAGCTTCATTAGATGTTAGCTCATGCCTGGAACCAGACCTGTGTGGACTGTCTAGGGAGAGTGAACCCCTGTGCGGTGAGGCAAAGCCTGTGTGGCTATTTGTTTGGACTTTTACTAAACCAGGGACTTAGGGACTAGGACAGCACCAGGCTGATCCCAGTTGTTAGTTTAGGAAACCTGCATGTTTAGTCAGAGGTCAAACTGACCAGGATTTATTTTGTTTATGTTTCTTTTTGGCTTTGCTGTGTTTTTGTCACTGTACATAGAGAAATAAACCGCACCTTTTGATTTTGAAAACCACAACCTCCGTCTGCTGGCCCTGTTTTTGTGTGGGGAGCCCAACCAGGGGGTCACACACACCCGCTACCGAGTTAACCCCCTCACAGTAGGAAGAGTGTCAGTTTCTTTCACTGTGATAATCCTTGTTTCTAGGGACAGGGAAGGACAGTGAGGGAAATTCTCCTTTTGCTATAGTGTGCTAAAGCATTGATCATCAATCAGCTTTAAAAAAACATTTTTTCTAGGGACAGAAAACTATAGGTAGGAAGAGTGTCAGTTTCTTTCACTGTGATAATCCTTGTTTCTAGGGACAGGGAAGGACAGTGAGGGAAATTCTCCTTGTGCTATAGTGTGCTAAAGCATTGATCATCAACCGTCTTTAAAAAAAAAAAATTCTAGGGACAGAAAACTATAGGTAGGAAGAGTGTCAGTTTCTTTCACTGTGATAATCCTTGTTTCTAGGGACAGGGAAGGACAGTGAGGGAAATTCTCCTTGTGCTATAGTGTGCTAAAGCATTGATCATCAACCGTCTTTAAAAAAACATTTTTTCTAGGGACAGAAAACTATAGGTAGGAAGAGTGTCAGTTTCTTTCACTGTGATAATCCTTGTTTCTAGGGACAGGGAAGGACAGTGAGGGAAATTCTACTTGTGCTATAGTGTGCTAAAGCATTGATCATCAATCAGCTTTAAAAAAACATTTTTTCTAGGGACAGAAAACTATAGGTAGGAAGAGTGTCAGTTTCTTTCACTGTGATAATCCTTGTTTCTAGGGACAGGGAAGGACAGTGAGGGAAATTCTCCTTGTGCTATAGTGTGCTAAAGCATTGATCATCAACCGTCTTTAAAAAAAACTTTTTTTCTAGGGACAGAAAACTATAGGTAGGAAGAGTGTCAGTTTCTTTCACTGTGATAATCCTTGTTTCTAGGGACAGGGAAGGACAGTGAGGGAAATTCTCCTTGTGCTATAGTGTGCTAAAGCATTGATCATCAACCGTCTTTAAAAAAACATTTTTTCTAGGGACAGAAAACTATAGGTAGGAAGAGTGTCAGTTTCTTTCACTGTGATAATCCTTGTTTCTAGGGACAGGGAAGGACAGTGAGGGAAATTCTCCTTGTGCTATAGTGTGCTAAAGCATTGATCATCAACCATCTTTAAAAAAACATTTTTTCTAGGGACAGAAAACTATAGGTAGGAAGAGTGTCAGTTTCTTTCACTGTGATAATCCTTGTTTCTAGGGACAGGGAAGGACAGTGAGGGAAATTCTACTTGTGCTATAGTGTGCTAAAGCATTGATCATCAATCAGCTTTAAAAAAACATTTTTTCTAGGGACAGAAAACTATAGGTAGGAAGAGTGTCAGTTTCTTTCTGTCATAGAAATCCTGTCAGCTACAGGATTCCTGGACTTCCTGATTCCGAATCTCGGGCACGTCCACGCGCGCGGGCACGCGCGCGCGCGATGGCGAGCACGTGCACGCGCTTAGCGGGGCGCGCGCACGCTCCACAAAGCGCGCCAGAAGAGCTATTTAAACATACCTGTGACAGACAGTCCCTGCTGTCTGCTCTACAGCGTGTAGTACCCAAAGAGACCTGATTCGTGAATTTACCTGCATCCGACCCGGCTTACCTTGACCCTTCCAGTTTCCTGCCTGCCTCTGACCCCCGGCTTTGTTTGACCAATCTTCTGCCTGATCCTCCAGTACCTTGCCGCCAGCCAATTCTACCGACCCGGCTTGTCCGACCAATCTCTCCAGTTGCTGTGTCCTGGTTCCAGTCCAGTCAGCCTCATCAGTTCCAGTCCAGTTGCTTGTTCCTGGTTCCAGTCCAGTCTGCCTCTTCAGTTCCAGTCCAGTTGCTGTATCCTGGTTCCAGTCCAGTCAGTCTCATCAGTTCCAGTCCAGTTGCTGTGTTCCTGGTTCCGGTTCAGCCTGCCATACTTCCTGGGTGCCTGGATCCGTCCCAGTCTTCAGACTCTACTCTACCTTGATCCATCCTGCCAGGCACTCGTACCCCTTCTACCTCCGTGCCTCCTGTCTTCAGTACCAGGGGCCGCCGGTGGAAGCCGTAAGAGAGGCCTCCCTCTGCAGATCCGGGCTCGTCACCGTCAGGTACGTGACAGTAGCAGACAGCCATGTCTGAGCCCGGGCAGGGAGCCTCACCTATGGAGGAACTCTGTCGGCACCTGGCAGGTTTGTCTGAAGCAGTCAAGAGTCTTCAACAAGGATACACCCGCTTGGAAGAACAAGTGCGGGCCCTCTCCGATCCTTCTGCCATCCAAGAGGGGCCCCACGCCTCTGCTTCCACAGCCGGAACAAGTTCCTCACCCACAGTGGTCATGCTTCCTCCTAAACCTAAGGTTCCTACACCCGAAAGATTTTCCGGGGATCGGAGCAAGTTTAGGGCCTTCCGGAATTCGTGTGAACTGTATTTTGCCCTACAGCCCCGTACCTTTTCTCTAGAGGCCACCAAGGTGGGCTTTGTGGTCTCTTTGCTCGCTGGAGAACCTCAGAGCTGGGCCCACCGTCTCTTTGAACAGAAGGATGTATCACTAAACAACCTCGCTGCTTTTTTCGATGCCATGGCCCAGCTATACGAAGATCCCCAACTCTCAGTAACCGCAGAAGCCGCCTTGCGTTCCCTTCAACAAGGACGCAGACCAGCGGAGGACTATGTGGCAGAATTCAGGCGGTGGAGTGCGGATACCAATTGGAATGATGCCGCCCTCCGCCATCAGTTTCGCTTAGGACTTTCCGATTCCTTGAAGGACGAGCTAGCTAGAGTCGGTGTACCACAGACACTCAACCTGTTGATTGATCGAACCATCCAGATTGACCGACGTCTGAGGGAACGGAGGGCTGAGAGGACCACTGGCTTCTCCCGCCCAACCTGGATGCTTCCTCGGGCTCCTAGTCACCTGTACTCGGCTCCTGCTACACCTCCAACTCCCACATCTGACACGCCTGAACCAATGCAGCTCGGGCTCCTTCGTCCATCCCTCGCTCCTGAGGAACGCCAGCGCCGCCGAATAAATAATCTGTGCCTGTACTGCGGGGACCCCGGACATTTCGTTAGAACCTGTCCCCTGAAGCTTCGTAAGTTTCTTTCAGTTTCTTCTAACATGACTAACCTACAAGCCAAAACCACATCTCACCTTACCCTCTCTGTTTCATTACAGCTCCCAGGAAGGACTTTGCAAGTACCCGCCATTATTGATTCCGGAGCATGCAGCTGCTTTATGGACTCAACCTTTGCCATTAAACACCAAATCCCCCTTCATACCAAGACCCACGGACTTCGTGTCCATCTGGCTGATGGTTCCGTCATTAAGTCCGGACCTGTGACCCAGGAGACCACTCCTATACCCGCTACCATCTTTACCACCTCTGGAACCCACCAAGAATGCTTATGTCTGGACATCATCTCTTCTCCGTTGTTTCCCTTGATCCTTGGTATGCCTTGGTTACAAGCCCACAATCCCACTATCAACTGGACTACGGGAATAGTTGCCTTTCCTTCTTCCTATTGCCAACAGTCCTGTGGCTCATATAAACCTCCTGGGCCGGCCTCGTTACTATGCATTGACACAGAAGATGGCACCCGTCAATCCATCCCAGAAGTTTACCACGACTTTCTTGACGTATTTAGTAAACAAAAGGCAGAGACTCTACCGCCCCATCGGGCCTACGATTGCCCCATCGACCTACTTCCTGGAGCAAAGATTCCGTTCGGTAGAGTCTTCCCTTTAACGGAGGTAGAACAAGGGGCTTTAAAAAATTATGTTGATGAGAACTTGCAAAAGGGGTTCATCCGCCCTTCCACATCCCCAGCAGGCGCAGGCATCTTTTTTGTAGAGAAAAAGGACCACACCCTTCGACCTTGTGTGGATTACCGGGAATTGAATAAAATGACAGTAAAAAATCGCTACCCTCTCCCCCTGGTACCAGAGTTATTTCAGAGACTAGGAACTGCCACCATCTTTACCAAACTTGACCTCCGCGGAGCCTACAACTTGATCCGTATCAAAGAGGGGGACGAATGGAAGACCGCCTTCCGTACCCGGTATGGACATTTTGAGTACTTGGTAATGCCATTCAGGTTGTGTAACGCCCCTGCCACTTTCCAGTATTTTATCAACGATGTTCTACGGGACTTCCTAGACCTCTTTGTTATTGTTTATCTTGATGATATCTTAATTTTTTCTTCCTCCCTTGATTCTCACCGCAGACATGTCAAAAATGTGTTGGGTCGGCTCCGCCAGCATGGCCTGTATGCGAAGGCCGAAAAATGTGAGTTCGAGCAAGAGAGTATATCATTTCTGGGGTTAATCATTTCCAGCGAGGGCATCAAGATGGATCCTCAAAAGATTACCGCAATCCTGGACTGGCCAGAACCGGTGGACAAGAAGGGAATCCAACGTTTCGTTGGATTCGCCAACTTCTACCGCAAGTTCATCAGGGGGTTTTCAGCTATTATCGCACCCATTACTCAACTCACCAAGCAAGGAACACGTTTTCACTGGTCTCCTGAAGCCCAAGAAGCTTTTGAACGCCTGAAGGCCCTATTTACCTCAGCCTCTATCTTGAAACACCCAGACTCCTCACTACCATTCGTACTTGAGGTAGACGCCTCCGAAATAGCGGTAGGAGCAATACTGTCCCAAAGACAGGGAGTCAAAGCCTTGCTCCACCCAGTAGCCTTCTTCTCCCGCAAGCTTTCTGCAGCAGAGAGGAACTACGACGTGGGGGATCGGGAGCTACTAGCGATCAAGTCTGCACTAGAGGAATGGCGGTACCTGCTGGAGGGCGCGGCTCATCCGATTCTGATATTCACTGACCACAAGAACCTGGAGCACCTGAAAGCCGCGAGAAGATTGAATCCACGGCAAGCCAGGTGGGCACTCTTCTTCTCCCGGTTCTCTTTTCATGTTACTTATCGTCCTGGGGCCAAGAATATTAAGCCTGACGCCCTGTCTCGGATGTTCCATAAGTCCAAGGAGACTTCTCCGCCTGATACCATCCTTGCCCCCGGAAATTTCCTTCTTCTACAGGAGAACCTGTTCACTCAAATCAAACAAGCTTCCACCGGGCAGAGACAAGTCTCCGAGCCGGAATTGCAGGTTAAGGATGGACTATTGTGGTACCAAGACAGAATCTACGTACCTGAGAAACTAAGAGTAACCGCATTAGAACTCTGCCACGACCACGCCCTGGCCAGGCATTTTGGCGTTGCCAAGACCACTGACCTGGTACAGCGCACCTTCTGGTGGCCTCGAGTACGTGAAGACTGTAGGAGGTTTGTAGATTCTTGTACAACTTGCACCCGAAACAAGGGTTCCAGATCCAAGGCCTGGGGACTACTAAAACCCTTACCCGTTCCAGATAGGCCCTGGAGAATGTTGTCCATCGACTTCATTGTCGAGTTACCCCCGGCTGAGAACCATTCCACCATCTTCGTTATTGTGGACCGTCTGTCCAAGATGGCACACTTCATCCCTATGAAAGGGACTCCCTCCGCTCCTGAAACCGCACAGGTATTCATCAGAGAAATAGTCAGACTCCACGGGGTACCAGCCAATATTGTTTCCGATCGCGGGGTTCAATTTACCTCTCGATTCTGGAGATCCCTTTGCAAAACCTTGAAAATCGAATTATCGTTTTCCTCTGCTTACCATCCACAGACCAACGGACAGACGGAGAGAACGAATCAGACGCTCGAGCAATACCTGCGATGCTTCTCCTCTTTTGCTCAGGACAACTGGGTTTCCCTACTTCCATTGGCCGAGTTTGCGTATAACAATTCCATCCACTCCGCTACCTGCCAGACTCCTTTCTTTGCAAACTATGGTTTTCATCCTACTTTTCTGCCTAATTCCCTTCCTGAGTGTCCTGTACCTGCAGTCCAGGAAAAGTTAAATTTTTTCTCGGTCAATAACCAGCTTCTACAAGAGACCATGACCAAGACTCAAGAACGCAACAAGACAATCTATGACAAGAAGAGACGGGGTGAATTAGTGTTGGTACCCGGCGACCAAGTATGGCTATCTACCACAAACCTAAGAATGGCATGCCCTTCTAAAAAACTGGGCCCCAAATTTTTAGGTCCATTCCCTGTTAAGAGGAAAATTAATGAAGTAGCTTATGAATTGGAACTTCCTGACTCTCTTAGAATCCATCCAGTTTTTCATGTCTCTCTCCTAAAACCCACAGTCTCTAATCCGTTTCCAGATCGGAAGCCGGATCACCCTGATCCGATCATTATTGACGGTGAGCAGGAATTCGAAGTAGAAGCTATCATGGACTTCAGGAGAAGAAATAACCAGAACCAATTCCTAATTAAATGGAAGGGCTACGGACCCGAGGAAAACTCATGGGAACCCGAGGAGAATATCCATGCCAGGAGTTTGATACAGGCTTTCAAAAGGACTCACCCTGGAAGGTTCACCCGGCTGGGCATCCGGAGGCTGCCCCTTGGGGGGGGCAATGTCATAGAAATCCTGTCAGCTACAGGATTCCTGGACTTCCTGATTCCGAATCTCGGGCACGTCCACGCGCGCGAGCACGTGCGCGCGCACGCGCTTAGCGGGGGCGCGCGCACGCTCCACAAAGCGCGCCAGAAGAGCTATTTAAACATACCTGTGACAGACAGTCCCTGCTGTCTGCTCTACAACGTGTAGTACCCAAAGAGACCTGATTCGTGAATTTACCTGCATCCGACCCGGCTTACCTTGACCCTTCCAGTTTCCTGCCTGCCTCTGACCCCCGGCTTTGTTTGACCAATCTTCTGCCTGATCCTCCAGTACCTTGCCGCCAGCCAATTCTACCGACCCGGCTTGTCCGACCAATCTCTCCAGTTGCTGTGTCCTGGTTCCAGTCCAGTCAGCCTCATCAGTTCCAGTCCAGTTGCTTGTTCCTGGTTCCAGTCCAGTCTGCCTCTTCAGTTCCAGTCCAGTTGCTGTATCCTGGTTCCAGTCCAGTCAGTCTCATCAGTTCCAGTCCAGTTGCTGTGTTCCTGGTTCCGGTTCAGCCTGCCATACTTCCTGGGTGCCTGGATCCGTCCCAGTCTTCAGACTCTACTCTACCTTGATCCATCCTGCCAGGCACTCGTACCCCTTCTACCTCCGTGCCTCCTGTCTTCAGTACCAGGGGCCGCCGGTGGAAGCCGTAAGAAAGGCTTCCCTCTGCAGATCCGGGCTCGTCACCGTCAGGTACGTGACACTTTCACTGTGATAATCCTTGTTTCTAGGGACAGGGAAGGACAGTGAGGGAAATTCTCCTTGTGCTATAGTGTGCTAAAGCATTGATCATCAATCAGCTTTAAAAAAACATTTTTTCTAGGGACAGAAAACTATAGGTAGGAAGAGTGTCAGTTTCTTTCACTGTGATAATCCTTGTTTCTAGGGACAGGGAAGGACAGTGAGGGAAATTCTCCTTGTGCTATAGTGTGCTAAAGCATTGATCATCAACCATCTTTAAAAAAAAACATTTTTTCTAGGGACAGAAAACTATAGGTAGGAAGAGTGTCAGTTTCTTTCACTGTGATAATCCTTGTTTCTAGGGACAGGGAAGGACAGTGAGGGAAATTCTCCTTGTGCTATAGTGTGCTAAAGCATTGATCATCAACCATCTTTAAAAAAACATTTTTTCTAGGGACAGAAAACTATAGGTAGGAAGAGTGTCAGTTTCTTTCACTGTGATAATCCTTGTTTCTAGGGACAGGGAAGGACAGTGAGGGAAATTCTCCTTGTGCTATAGTGTGCTAAAGCATTGATCATCAATCAGCTTTAAAAAAACATTTTTTCTAGGGACAGAAAACTATAGGTAGGAAGAGTGTCAGTTTCTTTCACTGTGATAATACTTGTTTCTAGGGACAGGGAAGGACAGTGAGGGAAATTCTCCTTGTGCTATGATGATCAATGCTTTAGCACACTAATCAGCTTTAAAAACATTTTTTCTAGGGACAGAAAACTATAGGTAGGAAGAGTGTCAGTTTCTTTCACTGTGATAATCCTTGTTTCTAGGGACAGGGAAGGACAGTGAGGGAAATTCTCCTTGTGCTATAGTGTGCTAAAGCATTGATCATCAACCGTCTTTAAAAAAACATTTTTTCTAGGGACAGAAAACTATAGGTAGGAAGAGTGTCAGTTTCTTTCACTGTGATAATCCTTGTTTCTAGGGACAGGGAAGGACAGTGAGGGAAATTCTCCTTGTGCTATAGTGTGCTAAAGCATTGATCATCAACCGTCTTTAAAAAAACATTTTTTCTAGGGACAGAAAACTATAGGTAGGAAGAGTGTCAGTTTCTTTCACTGTGATAATCCTTGTTTCTAGGGACAGGGAAGGACAGTGAGGGAAATTCTACTTGTGCTATAGTGTGCTAAAGCATTGATCATCAATCAGCTTTAAAAAAACATTTTTTCTAGGGACAGAAAACTATAGGTAGGAAGAGTGTCAGTTTCTTTCACTGTGATAATCCTTGTTTCTAGGGACAGGGAAGGACAGTGAGGGAAATTCTACTTGTGCTATAGTGTGCTAAAGCATTGATCATCAATCAGCTTTAAAAAAACATTTTTTCTAGGGACAGAAAACTATAGGTAGGAAGAGTGTCAGTTTCTTTCACTGTGATAATCCTTGTTTCTAGGGACAGGGAAGGACAGTGAGGGAAATTCTCCTTGTGCTATACTGTGCTAAAGCATTCCTCATCAACCATCTTTGAAATCCTTGTTTTTTGGACAGTCAGGGAAATTGTCGTTGTGCTATTCTGTGCGAAAGCAATCATCCTCAACCATATTTAGAAATCCTTAAGTAAAGGGACAGAGAAGGACACCTGAAGGTAGCCCTTATTGCTTTTTTCCCATCTCCCTGCAGGCCATCTATTAGAATGTCTGGAAGGCAAACAAGGAGAGGCAGACAGTCAGGAGGCAATAAAAGAGGGCAAGCAGGCTCTGTGTCTGGGGGCAACAGTGCTGGTTGTGGACGCGGTGCATTGTCATCAGCACATGGCCATGGGACACGCTTGTCCTTCTTTTCGGCAGCTGGACATGTTGAGCCACATCATGCCGAAGACTTGGTAGAGTGGATGACCAAGCCCTCCTCCTCCTCCTCATCCTCTCTCACCCAGGCTCAGGGTACTGGCAAAGCAGCTGCCAAAGCGTCCTCTTCCCTGGTATCAATGTCAGACTCATCATCAGTCACTCCTTCCCTAGACCCACCATGTCCTCCTCCTGAGGAGTCCCCCGAACTGTTTGAGCACAGTGTTGGGTACATGCTCCAGGAGGATGCCCAGCGTTTCGAAGGGTCTGATGATGAAACCCAGCTACAGGAAGGCAGTAGCGTGAGAGCAGACAGAGGGGATGCTCAAGAAGGACACCAATCTGGCAGTCATGTTCCAGCAGCTGCAGCATACTGCCAGATTGGCTCCAGTGATGAGGAGGGAGGGGATGATGAGGTCACTGACTCCACGTGGGTGCCTAATAGGAGAGAGGAGGAGGAGGAGGATGAGGAGGAGGCACATCTCCAACGAGGCAGGATGCCCTTTGGTGGCCAGCGTAAGGGCAGTACACCGACGGAATCACACCGCAGAGCTCCGCCTGTGCAGGGCGCTGCCTCTGCCCGTCATTCAAAAAGTTCTTTGGTGTGGGCCTTTTTTGAGGCTAGTGCATCAGATCGCACAGCTGCTGTTTGCAACATATGTCTCAAGCGTATATCGCGTGGCCAAAACATCAGCCGCTTGGGTACCACATGCCTGACCAGACATATGTTGACCTGCCATGCAGCTCGTTGGCAAGCCTACCTCAAAGACCCACACCAAAGAACAAAGCGGACCTCTCCTTGCACCGCATCAGCTGGGATCTCCAACCCCACTATAACTTCAGTCCTGTCTGAAACATGCACTGAGAGGAATGAAGGTGTAGAATTAGGTGTGTCACAGCCAAGTAGTTGCGGCCACTCTGCTAGCAGTACACCGACGTCCGATTCTAGCAGGCAAATTTCCCTGCCCCAGCTTCTGGACCGTCGAAAGAAGTTCACTCCCAGCCATCCACATGCCCAGCGGTTGAATGCTAGCTTGGCTAAATTGCTAGCGCTTCAACTGCTGCCTTTTCAGTTGGTAGACTCGGCCCCCTTCCGTGAGTTTGTGCAATGTGCGGTTCCTCAGTGGCAGGTTCCCAAACGGCACTTTTTCTCACGGAAGGCTATTCCGGCTCTCTACCGGCATGTGGAAGGCAATGTCTTGGCCTCGCTGGACAGCGCGGTCAGCGGTAAGGTGCATATTACCGCTGACTCATGGTCCAGCAGGCATGGACAGGGACGTTACCTTTCTTTCACGGCCCATTGGGTCACTCTTTTGGCAGCTGGGAAGGATGCAGGACAAGGTGCAGTAGTGTTGGAGGTTGTTCCACCGCCACGCCTCCAAAATGCTACTACTGGTTGTGACACACCTCTCTCCTCCACCCCCTCCTCTTCTTCTTCCTCCATGGCCTCTTCCTGTGGTTTGTCCTCTGAACCAGCGGTGCTCCGTAGCCATTCAAGGGGCTACGCAAGTACGCAGGCAAAAAGATGCCATGCTGTGCTTGCGCTGGTGTGTTTGGGGGACAGAAGCCACACTGGGGCAGAGGTCCTGTCTGCTCTGCAGGGCCAGGCCGAGAGGTGGTTGACGCCACGCCAGCTTAAGCCAGGAATGGTGGTTTGCGACAATGGCACCAACCTCCTCTCCGCCCTCCGACAGGGACAACTGACCCATGTGCCCTGTGTGGCTCACGTCCTTAACCTGGTGGTGCAGCGGTTCTTGGGCAGGTACCCGGGCTTACAGGATGTCCTGAGGCAGGCCAGGAAAGTCTGTGTGCATTTCCGCAGATCTTATAATGCCAGTGCTCGCCTGGCTGAGCTGCAAAAGGAGTTGAACCTGCCCAAGAACCGCCTTATATGTGACATGCCCACCAGGTGGAACTCAACGTTGGCCATGCTGCAGCGGCTGCACACGCAGCAGAGGGCCATCAATGAGTACCTGTGCGACTACGGCACCAGGACAGGGTCAGGGGAGCTTGGTTTTTTTTCTCCACGCCAGTGGGGCATGATCAGGGATGCATGCACTGTCCTGGCACCATTTGAGGAGGCCACGAGGATGGTGAGCAGTGACAGTGCATGCATCAGTGACACTGTACCTCTTGTCCACCTGTTGGAGCACACGCTGCGTGGAATAATGGACAGGGCACTTGAGGCAGAACAGAGGCAGGAAGAGGAGGACTTCCTTGCCTCTCAAGGCCCCCTTTACCCAGACAGTGTTCCTTCTGTCCCACCCATCGCACAGGAAGAGGAGGAGGAGGAGGAGGAGGATTGTGTCAGCATGGAGGTGGAGGCTGGCACTCAGCATCATCAGCAGCAGTCTTTTAGGGATGATTTACAGTCCCAAGAAACCAGTGGACTTGTACGTGGCTGGGAGGAGGTGGCTGCGGATCATGTCGTCCTTAGTGACCCAGAGGACTCCGGACCGAATGCCTCAGCAAACCTACGCTGCATGGCCTCCCTGATCCTGCAAAGTCTGCGGAAGGATCCTCGTATTCTTCGGATCAAGGAGAGGGACCATTACTGGCTGGCCACTCTCCTTGATCCACGGTACAAGGGTAAGGTTGCGGACCTTATGTTACCGTCGCAGAGGGAGCAGAGGATGAGACAACTCCGGGAGGCCTTGCAGAAAGGTCTGTGCAACGCGTTCCCAGAGACTGGGAGGTTACAAACTCCTGGTCCTGGACAACGAGTTGCTGAGGCTTCGGCCAGTCAAAGAAGGAGCGGTGGGGAAGGTGGCTGTCTGACCGATGCGTTCAGACAATTCTTTAGTCCGCAGCCCCAAAGTATGATCGGTTCCAGCAACCATCGCCAGCGTCTGATAAACATGGTGCAGGAATATCTAGGGGCAAGGTCAGACTTGGACACCTTCCCCACCGAAAATCCTCTGGCTTACTGGGTCTTGAGGATGGATCACTGGCCAGAGCTTGCACAGTATGCAATTGAGCTACTGGCCTGTCCTGCATCCAGCATTCTTTCGGAACGCACATTCAGTGCTGCTGGAGGATTTTTCACGGATCACAGGGTGCGCCTGTCCACCGACTCGGTTGATCGACTGACTTTCATCAAGATGAACCAGTCTTGGATCACCACCAGCTACCACACACCTGATGCTGATATAACAGACTAATTGATTTTAACATGTCACATCCCTTCAAGACTGATGCTGATGCTGAGTGCCTGTGCTGTTATGTTGACTGGCTATCCTCCTCCTCCGAGTCCTCAATGATACGATTGATGATGATAGCTTGGAAGATCATTTTTGTTTATGGGTGCCGCCACCAGTGGCTAAGGCCCAATTTTTCAGCCCCTGTTTTACAGGGGCGTGTAATTACAATTTTTTTAGCAATAATTTGCCATAGGGCTCATTGCTGTGCTCCAAGTACAGTATCTGTGAGGGGTTGTAGTGTTGTGCCACCAGTGCCTAAGGCCCAATTTTTCAGCCCCTGTTCAACAGGGGCATGTAATTACAATTCTTGATCTAATAATTCACAGCAGGGCCCATTGCTGCACCCACCAAGAGTAACTCTGAGGGCTTACAGTGTTGTGGCAACGCCACCACCACCACCACCACGAAAGGCCCAATTTTTCAGCCCCTGTTCAAAAGGGGCATGTAATTACAATTCTTGATCTAATAATTCACAGCAGGGCCCATTCCTGCACCCACCAAGAGTAACTCTGAGGGCTTACAGTGTTGTGGCAACACCACCACCACCACCACCACGAAAGGCCCAATTTTTCAGCCCCTGTTCAACAGGGGCATGCAATTACAATTCTTGATCTAATAATTCACAGCAGGGCCCATTGCTGCACCCACCAAGAGTAACTGTCAGGGCTTACAGTGTTGTGGCACCAGCACCACCATCAAAGGCCCAATTTTTACTACCACTGTTCAACAATTATATGTAATTAAAATTCCTGATATAATAGTTGACAGCAGGGCGTTCCAGCACCAACCAAGAGTAACTGTGAGTGCTTACAGTGTTGTGCCAACACCAACAACTAAGGGGCCTATTTCTGCAGAGTATATACGGCAGGTCCCTACTTTCAAACATCCAACTTACAAACGACTCCTACTTGCAAACGCAAGAAGACAACAGGAAGTGAGAGGAAATCTACCCCTTGGAAGGAAAATTCTCTCCTGTAAGAATTAATATGGGAGAAAGGTGTCTCCTCTGTACTGATGCTTTATCAGCAATCCTTGTTTCAAGAAAAACACCACATTTCAAAAACAGTTGTCATTGGGACGGAAAGTGAGGTGAAATGTTCTGAACAGGGGCACAGACAGCAAAACAAATGTTACAGGGGTGATAACCCTTACCTATGTTTTCCAAAAAGTTTAAAAATAGATTTTTGGGCTGGAGCTACACTTAAACAATGTACCTGTTCAAAATTACAAACAGATTCTACATAAGAACAAACCTACAGTCCCTGTCTTGTATGCACCGCCTGTATACGGCTGTTCAGAGTATATAGGGCCTTTTTTATTTTATGTGCGGGGTTCCCCTTAATATCCATACAAGACCCAAAGGGGCTGGTAATGGGCTGGGGTAGGGGGGGGGGGGGTCATGGGGTAGCTATGCCATTTTTCTTAAAGATTTTCATCCATATTACCGGGACCAGACATTACATTAAAGCCGCAAGCAGTTTTAAATGGCTTTTTTTTCCTTTAGAAGTGTCATTTTGTGCAGGGACAGTTCTAAACACGGGAAACACGTGGCACTTCACAGGCATACTTTAGACACCCCCCAGGTACGATATTTAAAGGAATATTTGACTTTTTTTTTTCACTTTATGCATCATTAAAATGACTGCTCCCGAAAAACGACCGTTTTTAAAACTTCTTTTTGCATTGATACATGTCCCCTGGTGCAGAACCCGGGTTCCCAAACCCTTTTTAGGACAATAACATGCATAATAGTCGTTATAATTAGCACTTTAGAATTCGAACGTTCGCATCCATTGTATTTAATAGGGTTCTAATGTTCGTACGAACTTTCGGTCCGTTCGCGGGTTCTGGTGCGAACCGAACCCGGGGGTGTTCGGCTCATCACTACTCATGGCGCAAACGTTTCGTAAATCAGCCTGTTTGTTTCATTCCTTAAGTTAATTAATATGCCTTATGTTCTATGTTTTGCTATACGTACACTGTGACACTTTTGCATTCAATTGACCTGGTTCAGGTCGGTGTAATATGCTGGTTTGTATATTGTTTACTGTCTTTTTTTTTCCCTTTTTTCATTATGCACTGTACTTGTACAAAGTGTATGTAATGCTATGATGAACCAAATAAAACTTTTTTTTCTGATTAAAAAATAAAGGGGGTAGTGGGGCATCCCAGTCGGATGCTTCACGAATCAAGTCTCTAAGTAGGGCTTTACCTTGAATTGTAACAGGTGCCGCAAATCCTAATGGATCGTATAGGCTATTGATTGTGGAAAAGACACCTCTGCGAGTGAAGGGCCTTTCTTCTCTGTTTATTTGGAAGGTAAAGGAATCAGATTTCAAGTCACAAAGTAAACCTAGACTGCGCTGCACAGGTAAAGAGTCTGTACCTAGATCTAAGTCCCTTAGATCGTTGGAATGGTCTTGAGCAGGGAAAGCCTCCATTACCTCTTTGCTGTTGGAAACAATCTTGTGAAGTCTGAGATTGGAACAAGCAAGCATTTCCTGTGCTCTTTTAAGAAGACAGATTGCAGACTCACTGGAAGGTAAGGATTTCAAACAGTCATCTACATAAAAGTCTTTCTCTACAAATTGTTTTGTATCTGAGCCATACTCAAATTCACCTTCTTGGGCGGAATGTCTGAGTCCGTAGATAGTGACTGCAGGTGAAGGGCTATTGCCAAAGATGTGCACCCTTATGCGATACTCTGAGATGTCTTTGGAAGGGTCGTTGTCTCTGAACCAAAGGAAGTTTCTGTCTTCCTCTCTGACCAGAAAGCAATGGAACATCTGTTGGATGTCAGCTATGAAGGCAATATAGTCTTTGCGGAAGCGTAAGAGTACTCCCAGGAGTTTGTTGTTGAGGTCTGGGCCTGTCAAGAGGACATCGTTCAAGGAGACACCTTTGAATTTGGCACTAGAGTCAAACACTACTCTGATTTGACCTGGCTTTTTGGGATGGTACACCCTGAATATAGGGAGGTACCAACATTCTTCAGAGTCTTTAAGAGTGGGAGCTATCTCAGCATGACCGTTCCCAAAGATCTTCCCCATAAAAGAAAAGAAATGTTCTCTCATCTCTGGCTTTCTTTGTAAATTACGTATAAGGGAAGCAAAACGTTGTAGCACTTGTTCTCTGTTATTGGGTAAGCGTTGTCTCTGTGGTCTGAAGGGAAGAGGTGTGACCCAGCTGTTTGTCCTATCTTTGACTAGTCCTTGCTCCATTATTTCTAAGAAGAGTTTGTCTTCAATAGACATTGCCACACGATTGTCATCTTTAGTTCTTTGAAAGACTGTGCACCCTAAATGGTCTCGGTCACTGTCACAGACAAAGTTGTCACTAGTGGGGTTTGTGAAGGGACAAGACAAGTGGGTGGTGTAGGCCGATTCCTTAACAAGGAACTGGTTGTGGCATGGCTGGAAAAGAGAGGGACGCCCATTCTCTAGGGTATTTGTGAGCATGCTGCTAACGGAGTTAGGTTTGTGCACACTTCCTAGACAGACATCTCCTATGATGACCCATCCGAGGTCTAACCTCTGAGCATAAGGAGCACTGTTGGGACCATTAATTTGAGCTCTTGATTTGTGGACTCGCAAGATATCTCTCCCAAGGAGTAGGATAATCTGAGCCTGAGGATCAAGTTCTGGTATCAGATGCGCTATGCGTTTCAAGTGTGGGTGATGAGCAGCCACATCTGGTGTAGGAATTTCAGATCTATGGTCAGGGATCTGGTTTCATTCGATAAGAGTTGGCAAAAACAAGCATGATTGTCCGTCAATGGACTTGACTTGGTAGCCGGATGCTCTCCTCCCTGTCGTCTCCACTATTCCTGCACAAGTTTTTAAGGAGTAGGGGATGCTGGGGCCTTTAATGCCAAAGATGTCAAAGAAGGTTGAGCTGGCTAATTACTTGTTACTTTGGTCATCCAGAATTGCGTAGAGCTTAATAGGTTTGTCTTTTTTGCCCGCTAGGTAGACTCTGACTAGGCATATTTTGGAGCAGGACCTGCCACCCATGACTCCTTTGCAGACCTCTGTACATTGTGAAGTGATCTCTGGTGGAGTTGTAATGGTGTGCTCTTCCTCCCCGCCATGCTCACTAGTGCTGAGTGTTGTAAAGACAATGGAGCTGGCCCAGGGTGTAAACCTGTGTTGTGATCTGAGCTGTCACATTCTGTGCATTTTAAACTGACCTTACAGTCCTTGGCGAGGTGAAATGTTGAAGAGCAGCACCTGTATCAGATGTGGTTCTCCTTGAGGAAGGCCTTGCGGTCCTGCAGGGTTTTCTCTCTGAAGGTTCTGCATTTTAGGAGAGGATGTGGCTTCCGATGCAAGGGACACTGCTTACCAGGATCTTTGACCTTTGTCTCCGAGTTAGAGAAGCTGGCAGACCTGTAAAAAGAATCTGGAGGAGTCACGTTAGTTTTGTGTACTGTTAGGCCCCTTTCACACTGGGGCGGTTTGCAGGCGCTATTGTGCTAAAAATAGCGCCTGCAAACCGAGCCTAAACAGCGGCTGCTGTCTCTCCAATGTGAAAGCCCCGAGGGCTTTCACACTGGAGCGGTGCTTTAACAGGACGTGAAAAAAAGTCCTGCTAGCCGCCTCTTTGGAGCGGTGAGAGGAGCGGTGTGTTTACCGCTCCTCCACCGCTCCTTCCCATTGAAATGAATGGGACACCGCGGTAATACAGCCCGCAAACCGTGGCTGTAGCCGCGGTTTGCGGGTGGTATTAACCCTTTTTCTGCCGCTAGCGGGGGTTAAAACCGCACCGCTAGCGGCCGAATAACTCAGCAATCCTGACGGTATAGCGCCGCTAAAAATAGCGGCGCTATACCGTTACCACACCCAGCGCCCCAGTGTGAAACTGCTCTTACTGGAGGCTTGCGAGGGTTAAGTCCTGAAGGAGCAGCACATGACAATGTAAAATCAAAACTTGGATCATTTCTTGTTTTAGCTTGCTGACACACAAAGTCCACAAAAACAGAAAACGGAGGTAATGGAACATCATGCTGTCTTTTAAATCGATATCCCTGTGTAATCCACTGCTCTTGCAAGTTATAGGTTAACTTTTGTACAATGGGGTTGACACCTCTGGCTGTGTCAAGGAATGCCAGTCCTTGTAAGTCCCCCTCGGATTTAGCTACTTGAAGTTCCATTAGCAAGTCACTTAGCTCCCTAAGTTTCTGGTAGGCTTTGTTGGGTATTTTGGGGAAGTTATCAAGTCTTTTGAATAGTGCACTTTCTACTGCTTCTTCAGAACCATAACACTCATCAAGTCTATTGCAGATCGTTTTAAGACCAGTGTCTGGGTGGTTTATATTTATTGTCCTGATTCGTCTGGCGTGCTCGCCAGACTCATTTCCAAGCCATTTGATCAGGAGGTCTACCTCTTCACTGCAAGTAAAACCTAAGTCTCTAATGGCATTTTGAAAGGAAGACCGCCAGGCTCTGTAGCTTTCAGGGCAGTCATTAAACTTTTCAAGTCCTTTGGTGACTAACTCACGTCGTGCAAAGAACCTTGCAAGGTCTATGGTAGCTTGGTTAACCTGCTGTGTGTTCCCATGGTGATATGGCTGTGTATAGTCATACCTTTTGAGGGTGTCCAGCCGGCCTCTGTCATACCGTTCTGACTTGGACGTTGGTTCCGGAGGACGATTAGAAGGCTCTGTTACCTCACATATAGGGAGTCTTTGCGTGTATTTCTCCTGTTTGCAGGCTGGAGACTTGTCGCTGACTTGCGGAGGTACCGTGTAATGTCTTTGGCTTGTCTCTTTGACGTTATCTTTATCACTGCTTGGCTTAAAATGTTGATTGATGTAATCTGAAGTTCATTGTAGAGAATCTTGAGTTTCAGCTTCTGGGTTGAGAATATTGCTGCGTCTGCTGCATTTGCTTCTCGGGTATACAGCTAATTCTAAGGCCTCTACTTCGGCTATGGCGGCTGCTGCTTCCTTCTCTACAGTGAGTTTCTCTAGGGCTACTTCTAGGAGGGCTTCCTCTGCCTCTAACTGTGCCCCTTGGTGCACTTTCTGTGCCTCTTGCTGCACTTTCTCTGTCTTTAGCCTCACTTTCTCCTTTTTAATCTGCATTTCTTGCAAAGGCTGCTCGGGTCTTGGCTGCTTCGGCCTTTGCACGTGCGATAGCGAGTGCATTGCTTGCGGAAGAAGATCTAGAGGAGCCGGAAACTTGGGACCTTGTCTTGAGTGAGGGTGCCTGGCTATGTGACATATTGCTTGCAGGAATGCTTGACTATGTAGAGACTGCTGTATTGCTGTATGCAGGTGGCTGCGCTGACAGGGTAGCAGGCCTCTGTGTAGTCACTGTCCTAAATCCCTCTTGCTGGATAGACGCTGTTTCACTGTACTGTTCTCGCTACACGTTTTCCCCTGGCACGTATGTAGCTCAACATACAGCTTAAACCTTGCATCCTAAATAACCAGACTGTCTGTAACTTTGGTTCTTTATTACGATGAACAGGTGGTGGCCATATAAGATGCGTATGAATAATGGTGAAACTAGAGATAAACAAATAAATAAACATATAAGAATTATATGAACACAAACAAATGTCTACTAGGCATATAGATAAACAGTCTTTATCATACCAGCGATGCTGCCTTAAGGAGATCAGGACTTAGGAAACACGTGGCGCAGGCTTAGCAGACTCCATGTGGACTGTCCAGTGGAAAAAGATAAAAGAGTTGTGATAGGAAGTGAAGACAGTTTTAAATAACATGACAGGAAATGTACATTACCATAGAACACTGCCCATCAACAGTCCTTTGTTAAGAGTGACATCTGGTGGACGATATTTGAATTACAAGTCCAGAAGATATTACTGTATTTCTTTGTAGGCCAAAGGCATGACACACCACATCATATCTGTATATACAATGTTCTCTCTATCTTGGGGTGTCCCCCATCATATCTGTATATACAGTGCTCTCTCTATATTGGGGTCCCCCATCATATTTGTATATACAATGTTCTCTCTATATTGGGGTGTCATCCCATCATATCTGTATATACAATGTTCTCTCTATATTGGGGTGTCACCCCCATCATATCTGTATATAAAATGTTCTCTCTATATTGGGGTGTCATCCCATCATATCTGTATATACAATGTTCTCTATATATTGGGGTGTCACCCCCATCATATCTGTATATACAATGTACTCTCTATATTGGGGTGTCCCCCCATCATATCTGTATATAAAATGTTCTCTCTATATTGGGGTGCCCCCATCATATCTGTATATACAATGTTCTCTCTATATTGGGGTGGGTACAGTTGGAAATCGATTGAGGGCAAGATGGCTTGGGCGACCTCAGTCCTTTGTTAAGAGTGACATCTAGTGGACGATATTTGAATTACAAGTCCAGAAAATATTACTGTATTTCTTTGTAGGCCAAAGGCATGACACACCACATCATATCTGTATATACAATGTTCTCTCTATCTTGGGGTGTCCCCCATCATATCTGTATATACAATGCTCTCTCTATATTGGGGTCCCCATCATATTTGTATATACAATGTTCTCTCTATATTGGGGTGTCATCCCATCATATCTGTATATACAATGTTCTCTCTATATTGGGGTGTCACCCCCATCATATCTGTATATACCATGTTCTCTCTATATTGGGGTGTCATCTCATCATATCTGTATATACAATGTTCTCTATATATTGGGGTGTCACCCCCATCATATCTGTATATACAATGTTCTCTCTATATTGGGGTGTCCCCCCATCATATCTGTATATAAAATGTTCTCTCTATATTGGGGTGCCCCCATCATATCTGTATATACAATGTTCTCTCTATATTGGGGTGGGTACAGTTGGAAATCGATTGAGGGCAAGATGGCTTGGGCGACCCACTGCTATTCCCGTCCTATGACCCCACGAAAGACGGATGGCATCACTCCACCAAGAAGTGCTTTACTCCGGATAAATGAGCTCAGGGAAAGCAGCAGGTTTGGGTGACCCAGTGCTATTCCCCGCCCTATCACCCCACGAAAGACGGATGGCATCACCCCATCATGTGATAAAAGCACCTCACCAAGAAGTGTTTTACCCCAGATAAATGCGCTCAGGGAAAGCAGCAGGCTTGGGCGACCCACTGCTATTCCCTGTCCTATCACCCCACGAAAGACGGATGGCATCACCCCACCATGTGATAACAGCAATCTAAATTCAAGTGCTTAATCCCAGATGAATGAGCGGTGTGGAGTGGACGGTGTCAATAGGGCAGTGAACAGTGTCAGTAGGGCAGTAAATTGGGTCACTGGAGTAGTGGATGATGTCAATAGGGCAGTAGATGGTGTCAGTGGAGCAGAGGACAGTGTCAGTGGAGCAGTGGGTGTTGTGAGTAGGGCAGTGGACAGTGCCAGTATGTCAGAGGTCAATGTCATCAGATCAATAGTCAGTGTCAGGAAAGCAATGGCCATTAGCAGTATAGAAGCAGACAGTGTGGACAGAGGACACTGTCAGTAGAGCAGGGGATATTGCCCAAATCATAACTTTCGGTGCTCCACTGACAATGTCCCCTGCTCTACTGACACTGTCCGCTGTCCACACACCGTCCGCTGGTGTACTGATAGTGGCCACTGCTTTCCTGACATTGACCATTGATGTGCTGATACTGACCTCTGCCATATTAGCACTGTCCATTGCCCAAATCATACCTTCCAGTGTTCCGCTGACAATGGACAGTGCAAATATGGCCTTCTAACACTTTCACGAAAAGGCATAGATTTCCAGCAGAAAGAATAAATCTGTATCTCTCTCCATGCTGTCCTAGGGACACTGACCTACTGTTGTCCAGTCTTCACAGCATGGCACTCTAGAGATGTGCCCCAGTCTATGACAACAAAAACACATATAGGGTGCAATAGGAGATCGATGCTTCTGTGGGGACCCTGTAATAATACGATCATACCACCCCAAGACTCCAGCCGAATCTCTTACTCATTAAAGGACCGACGATGTCAATAGGGCAGTGAACAGCGTCAGTAGGGCAGTAAATTGGGTCACTGGAGTAGTGGATGATGTCAATAGGGCAGTAGATGGTGTCAGTGGAGCAGAGGACAGTGTCAGTGGAGCAGTGGGTGTTGTGAGTAGGGCAGTGGACGGTGCCAGTATGTCAGAGGTCGATGTCATCAGATCAATAGTCAGTGTCAGGAAAGCAATGGCCATTAGCAGTATAGAAGCGGACAGTGTGGACAGAGGACACTGTCAGTAGAGCAGGGGATATTGCCCAAATCATAACTTTCGGTGCTCCACTGACAATGTCCCCTGCTCTACTGACACTGTCCGCTGTCCACACACCGTCCACTGGTGTACTGATAGTGGCCACTGCTTTCCTGACATTGACCATTGATGTGCTGATACTGACCTCTGCCATATTAGCACTGTCCATTGCCCAAATAATACCTTCCAGTGCTCCGCTGACAATGGACAGTGCAAATATGGCCTTCTAACACTTTCACGAAAAGGCATAGATTTCCAGCAGAAAGAATAAACCTGTATCTCTCTCCATGCTGTCCTAGGGACACTGGCCTACTGTTGTCCAGTCTTCACAGCATGGCACTCTAGAGATGTGCCCCAGTCTATGACAACAAAACACATATAGGGTGCAATAGGAGATCGCTGCTTCTGTGGGGACCCTGTAATAATATGATCATACCACCTCAAGACTCCAGCCGAATCTCTTACTCATTAAAGGACCGAATGACAGCACTGCACCATGTAAAATCAATAAAGAATACATAGTGCTCTTTGCAAGTGTTTTAACACTTTAATGAATGTAAAAATGTACTAACAAACAAAAGAACTAATGACCTAGTGCTTGGTATAAGAGCCTTTAGTTTTAGTTTAGTCTCCACAAGACTTTGAATTAACCGTGGCTGCAGATGACGTAAGAGCCCATTCACACAGGGGCAACTTTGGATCCGACTTCAAGTCGCCCCAAGTTGCCTCAAGTCGCGCTGCATGAGAAAATCAATGTAAGTGAATGGAGCCGTCTTAATGCACACTACTGCAGTCGCTCCGACTTCAAAAAAGGTTCCTGTACTACTTCAATCCGACTTCTAGGCGACCTGTACCCATTGATTTCAATGGAAGTCACCTCAGAAGTCGGATCCCCTGTCTTAACAGAAGCAACTTTCCAGGAAGAGAACATACATTTCTCAGGCAAACCTCTCCCTCCCCCCCTCCCTCCCACAGAGCTGATTCTTGTTTGATTGGCCACTGGAATGTCTCCTGTCCTGGAGGCAACTTGAAGTTGCCTTGTAAGTAGCTTCATGTCGCGCTGAGATTCATACTCAAGTCGTGTCCAAGTTGCCTCCCAAAGTCGCGCTGGAAGTCGTGTTGCCCTGTGTGAATGGAGTCTCAGGCCACGTACACACGACCGGCTGTGTGTACGCGGGTTTCAGTTTTCTCGTCAAGAAAACTGGCCAGATTCCCTGACGAGAAAAAAGACGACCTGCGGTCTTTTTTCTCATCGAGAATCTCGTCGGCCTGTTTCTCGACAAGAAACCCGAGCGTGTGTACAGAAACCCGAGCGTGTGTACACTTACCTGTCGCCGTGGAAACCCGCGCATGCGCGGTAGCTTCCTAGACATAGGCATAGGGTGTAGCAAGATAGCGGCGACGGCATAGAATGTGACGAGCGCACTCTCGTCGTAGTCGATGACGTCACAGCGTTCGTGCCATTCAAAAGAACGGGGGTTCTTTTGAATCGTACGTGTGTACGGCCGGGACAAGTTTCTTGTCAAGATTCTCGTCAGGAAAAACGACGTTTTTTTCCTGACGAGAATCTCGGCCGTGTGTACGCGGCCTCACAGTTGAGACGTTAAACTAAAAGCTCTTATACCAAGCACTAGGTCATTAGTGCTTTGTTTGTAAGTACATTTTTACAGTCATTAAAGTGTTTTAAGCTATGCAGAGAGCACTATGTACTCTTTATTGATTTTACATGGTGAAATGCTGTCATCCAGTCCTTAATGAGTAAGAGATTTGGCTGGAGTATTGGAACGGTATGATTGTATTACAGGATCCCCACATAGGCAATCAATCACCTATTGCACTCTTTATGGGAAGGCTTGTTTGACCTTTCTGTTAATTCAGAGGTCTATCCAGTGAGGTGAGCGACCTGTACTATGGTGGAGGCATTGACACGGATGTACACAGTTGAAGATTTTTTCTGAGCACACCTGTCACAGCTGAGGAGATTCTCCCTTGGTTATTAGTTCACTTTAAAAAGTGTCATTATCTGCTTGTGGGCAGGAACAGCATCATATACGTGCTTGCAGATTTATTGCTTAATGCATGTTTATATAATACATGTTTAAAAAGGCATGAGCGTAGTGCATATGTGCTTGGTATCCTACAGGTCTAAATTATAGGACCAACTGCAGTTGAGCAAGGTGCTTGCTTACAAACTTGATAAATCGCACAGTTGCTAAGCAAAGGCTTGGTATCCTGGTGGTCTGAGCTCCTACCTTGGAAAACTGAGGCCATGGGTTCAGATCCCACATATGGTATCACCTACTTAATGCTTGTATTGTACTGCTGAAATGCACAGTTGCTAAAGTCGCACAGTCGTTAATACGCACAGATGCTGAAATGCACAGTTGCTAAAATCGCACAGTTGCTAATACGCACAGATGCTGAAATGCACAGTTGCTAAAATCGCACAGTTGCTAATACGCACAGATGCTGAAATGCACAGTTGCTAATACGCACAGATGCTAAAATGCACAGTTGCTAAAATCGCACAGTTGCTAATACGCACAGATGCTGAAATGCACAGTTGCTAAAATGGCACAGTTGCTAACACGCACAGATGCTGAATTGCACAGTTGCTAAAGTCACACAGTTGCTAAAAATGCACAGATGCTGAAATACACAGTTGCTGGATCGCCCGTTGCTGCTAAAACGCACAGTTGCTGAAGCTAACTGTTTTTACCAGTTCACATGTTTGCATAAAGATACATGCTAATGTGTGTACAAAATGCATGTTTGGACATGTTTGTGTAAAAAACAAAAACAAAAAAAAATGTTTATTTTTGATCACATAAGAACGCGTGATCGCATAAGGTGACAGGATTGCTTAAGGATACATGGTCACATAAAGATGCATGTTTATGTTTGTATAGATATGCATGTTTTTTTTCATAGTCGAATGATCGCATAAAGATGCTTGATCGCATAAAGGAGCTGGGTCACATAAAAATGCTGGATCGCATAAGGATGCATGATCACCTAAAAGTTGCATGATCGCCTAAAGATGCATGGTTGCATAATGAGGCATGTTAATACATGTTTACTTAAATATACATGATTCCTCAGGATCACATGGGAATACATGTCTGCATAATGTTGCATAACATGTTTCATAAACGCATGCTTGCTTTGCAAAGATGCTTGTTCCATGGCACACGTGCTACATGAATGCGTGTTTACAGCACACACTTTTCATATTTTGCCTAAAAGCATATTTGTATGGTCTCGCGCTAAAACCATGAACGCACACTTCCATAGAGGCATATTGCTTTAACACATGCTGCATTCATTAAAGCTGTATACGTGTGTACTTGTTTTTTTCTGGAACTATTTTCCTCTGTTTGCACAGGACTGCAGAAGTGCCTGAGGGCAGAAGCCTACAAAGCAGTATTCCAAGACTTCTGTGGTTTTCAAGGGCTTGGCAAGAAGAGATCCTTGACGGATGGGTCATTTCTGTGGTAGCCTTAGGCTACTCCCCAAAGACCTAATGAAAAGAAGATCTTTATTTCTGGCACTGGACCGATTGATGTTTTCAGGGAATCATAGAGACCCCCTCAGAAGAGCAGGGTGTGTGGTTATTCAAATCTCTTCACGGTACCAAAACTGATTGGAGATGTCAGACCCTTTTGTAGATCTCAAAGATCTGAATCGTTTCCTAAACATCCGCTCTTTCCACATGGAGTCAATCCAGTCAGTCATTCCCACCCTACGGGGAGGAGAAGTTCTAGCATCAATGGACATCAAGATACATGTGCCAATTTTCCCTGCTTATCAGAAGTTTCTGCGTTTTGCGGTGGAACAGCACCACATTCAGTTCGTGGCCTTGCCCTTCGGGTTAGCCACTGCTCCCAGGGTATAGCAGTAACAGCATACCTAGACGACCTGCTACTGGTAGATCAGTCAGTAGCACCGTTAAACCAGGGGGGGTCCAGAACGATCAGGTATCTGGAACACCTAGGTTGGATTCTCAACCTGGAGAAATCATCCTTACAACCAGTAAAAAGACTGGAGTATTTGGGCTTGGTCATAGATACAGTCCAGGAAAGAGTGTTTTTGCCCCAGGCAAAAGTCAACGCTATAAGAGAGCTGGTCCAGGTGGTCAGGGCAAGGAAGGGTCCTTCCATTCGCCTTTGCATGAGGTTGCTAGGGAAGATGGTGACTTAATTTGAAGCAATTCCATATGCCCAGTTTCATTCAAGACTGTTACAATACAGTATTCTGTCTGTTTGGAACAAGAAAACCCAAGTTTTGGATTATACGATGAATCTGGCCCCAAAAGTGCGCCAGAGTCTCAGTTGGTGGTCGATAACCAAGAATTTACAGAAAGGAAAATCCTTCATTCCGGTTACCTGGAAGGTGGTAACAACAGATGCCAGCCTATGGGCTGGGGAGCAGTCCTAGGAGAGACCACTGTCCAAGGGAAATGGTCAGAGTCCAAGAAAACCTTGCCCATCAACATCCTAGAGATTCGGACAATACGTTTGGCTTAATGGCCTGGACGTTTTAGGTTACGACTATGCCACAGCAGTGGCCTATATCAATCACCAAGGGGGCACCAGAAGTCATGCAGCCCAGAGGGAAGTGAACCATATTCTGCCTTGGGCAGAGGAACTTCCTTGCCTGTCTGCAGTCTTCATTCCACCAACAGTTGTTCCCAGGAGTATGGTCACTACGTCCCAATGTTTTTTCTGGCCATATGCCAGAGATGGGGACCCCGGACGTAGATCTGTTGGCATCCAGATGCAACAAGAAGTTGGACAGCTTTGTGTCAAGAACAAGGGATCCTCTCGCACTCGAGTTAGATGCGTTAGTGACCCTGTGAGATCAGTTTTCACAGATTTATGCATTCCCCCCAGTTCAGCTGCTACCGTGGCTTCTTCGCAGGATCAAGGAGGAAGGGAAGCCAGTAATCCTAGTAGCTCCAGTGTGGCCTGGGAGATCCTGGTATGCAGAGATCATGAGGATGGCAGAAGGGGTTTCATGGACTCTTCCATCTCGTCCAGACCTGCTGTCGCAAGGGCCAGTATTCCATCCTACCTTATAGTCACTAAATTTGATGGTGTGGGTGTTGAAACCCACATCCTAAAGAATTAAGGGCTTTCAGGTTCAGTGATTACCACCCTAATTAATGCTAGAAAGCCGGCCTCTAGGACCATTTATTATAGGGTCTGGAGGGCCTATGCCTCCAGGTGTGAAACCAAGGGTTGGCATCCTCGAAAGTATGTCATGGAATTCTTGCCTTTCTACAGTTGGGGGTAGAAATGAAGCTGGCCTTGAGTATGGTCAAGGGTCAGATCTTGGCCTTGGCAGTATTTTTCCAAAGGTCGCTTGCTTCGCATTTTTTTGTCCTGGCCTTTATACAAGGGGTAACTCGGATAAGTCCACCAGTCAGGTCACCCTTGTGCCCATGGGATCTGAATCTAGTTCTGTCGGCTTTGCAAAGACAGCCCTTTGAGCCAATACACAATATTCCTTTGCTTCTTTTAGCAAAGAAATTGGTGTTCTTAGTTTTGGTAACCTCCACAAGAAGAGTGTCAGAATTGGCTGCTTTTCCTGTAATGAGCCATACTTGATTTTCATAGGGACAAGGTGAGGTTGCGTCCTCACCCAACCCTTTTGCCTAAGGTAGTGTCAGGTTTTTCATATGAACCAGGATGTTTCCCTACCTTCGCTTTTTTTCCAGAACCATGTTCTGCAGATGAGGAGTTATTACATTCTCTGGATGTAGTAAGGGCAGTTAATGTTTTACCGGAAACAACTGCCCAGATACGGAAAACCAACGCTTTGTTTGTGTTGCCAGAAGGCCCCAGAAGAGGGCAGGCAGCATCAAAATTGACCATTTCTAGGTGGATTCGTCAGGTTATTGCTCAGGCTTATGTTTTAAAAGGGGAAGATTTCGCCTTTTTGTCCTAGAGCGCACTCTACCAGGGCAGTCAGTGCTTCTTGGGCAGTGCATCACCAAGCCTCTGTGTCTCAGATTTGCAAAACCACAGCATGGTCATCAGTGCATACATTCACAAGGTTTTACCAGGTGGATGTAGGTCAGCAAGAGGATGCCGCCTTGGGCGCAGTGTTCTGCAGGCAGCAGTATAGGTCTTATTTTGTGTGTCTCCCTCCCCTCAGATGGCATTGCTTTGGGACATCCCATATAGTAATTAGTATAGTGCTCTGTGTCCCGTGATGTACCAGAAAGAAAATAGGATTTTTATAACAGCTTACCTGTAAAATCCTTTTCTTGAGAGTACATCACGGGACACAGAGGTCCCTCCCCTCTTATTGGGATATTTATTTATACAGTGGAACCTCGGATTGCGAGTAACGTGGTTAGCGAGCATTTCACAATACGAGCACTGTATTTTAAAAAATCGTGACTTGGTTTGCGAGTGTTGTCTCGCAATACGAGCACGATTCAGGCCAAAGTGATATGCAGTACCGCTTTTGGCCTGAGGTAGGGGGGGTGCTGAGCAGAGCCGAATGTCGCCGATCCCAGCTGATCAGCGCTGTTCGTAAATGCACGGAAAGACCAGAAGACAGCACGGCTGACCTTGGAAAATCTCGGGTAGGAAGGCTTTCCGAGGTTTGCCAAGGTCAGCCGAAGTGTCCTTGGGCCTTTTCGGACGTTTCCGAGGCTCTCCGGCGCCCCCCGCCTCTGGCCGCATGCGGTATTGCATCCTATTAAAGTCAATGCGGAACAAATTATTTTCGTTTCCATTGACTTCAATGGGGAAACTCGCTTTGATATGCGAGTACTTTGGATTACGAGCATTCTCCTGGAACGGATTATGCTCGTAATTATTTTCATTTCCATTGACTTCAATGGGAAAACTCGCTTTGATATGCGAGTACTTTGGATTACGAGCATTCTCCTGGAACGGATTATGCTCGTAATCTGAGGTTCCACTGTATATATATTGCTTTGCTACAAAACTGAGGTACTCCCGGTATGGGAGGGGTTATATAGTGAGGGGACTTCCTGTCTTGATTATTCCAGTGTCCATCACCTGAAGTTGGGCGTAAAACCCATATAGTAATTACTGTAGTGCTCTGTGTCCCGTGATGTAATCTCAAGAAAAAGATTTTACAGGTAAGCTGTTAAAAAAATCCTATTATTAGTTAGTTAGTTTGTTATTATTTTGGATTTTTGAATTTTCGTTCTTATTATTCGGATTTTCATTATTTAGAATTTTCGTCCTTATTTACTAATTTATTCGAAATAACTAATTTCGATCATAACAAATGACCCGAAAAATGTAAAAAAAAAAACTGAAAATGAACAAATTTTTCAGCAGTGCACATGTCTATTGAGAAGTAATGACACCGCAAGCATATTGCACGGTTTAAATCAAAACATATGTCAAAGTAAAATACTAAAACATTAGCAGCGCTAGTGCAAATAGCAAGCATATAGCAATGGTATTAAATTTGCTTAAAGTCCGCTTATATAGAAGACTTGGAATAGTAGTCCATTATCAGAGGAAAGGTGAATGTAATATAGTCCATCTTAGGCCCCTTTCACACGTGCGGACCGTATGTCCGCTTCTTCATCTATCCGTTTACGGATGAAAAAGGGACATACATTGGTCCCTATGAGATAGCGGGTGTCAGCGGATGAACATCCACTGACACCCGATCTCATCTGTGTCCGCAATCCTCCGATTCTGCAGACGGAGGAAAATCCTATTTTTCAATCCGTCTGCAGAGCGGATCGGATGAACACGGACAGACGGTCCGTGTTCATCCGATTCCCCCATAGGGGAGAGCGAAGATCTGACAGGGCGGTCCCTGCACAGTGTGCGGGGACCGCCCTGTCATCCGCCGGCTCAGCGGGGATCAGCGGAGCGATCCCCGCTGAGCAAGCGGAGGTTCACGGGGCGGATCATCACGGATCCGCCCCGTGTGAAAGGGGCCTTAAAGGAAAAAGTTTACTGTGATCCAAATATAGGTAAGATCTCCTTCACCACACTGCTTGTGTCACCACCCTATAGGTAATCCACTTACCAGATCATGCTGGTTCATACGCTTATCAGTCAGAGGATGTTGTCAGCTCACTGAACTCTTTCCATCTAGATGTTGCTCGTCCCAAGCAATGGATAAAAGATGTACATAGCGTAATCCAGTACAACACTTATTTATTGTTAAAATTGTTTCTCACGATAACACACTTACAATGTATACATAAAAATAGGGCACGTAACAACAAACTGTAAAGGTCGCACACTCCCGTCTAACTTCTCACCGCTCACGCGGTGTTCCCGGGTAAGGGAAGTAAGGAGTAGCCGACGATATGGGTTGCTGCGTAGCGAAGCCCTGACGCGTTTCTGTCATCACTTTGTCAGAGGGCATGACTACGCAGCGCAGCTCTCAACTTTATATACACACACGAGCCCCCCAGGATCCCTCCTCGGCAGCTGCGGGTACCATAATCTATTGACGGCGCATACCACTTGTCAGTTTAATTAGCAATAAACCGATGTGCATACATGTAATAGTATTTACTTACTGCATAATCACATTGTGGATTTGAAATATAAAATTTTTAATAAAAATTCAATCCTTAGCACTTTTCTTGCTTATAAAGGTAAGAGTATGCTCACACACTAGGCAGACCAATCGGATGGACGTAAACACATCACTACCCGACGAGATTGCTCAGTGTATGGTGCCTATACATAATGTGAACATTAGCACATATAGCAAAACCCGTATTCCACCTTAGTGGTGCCATACTGCATGTTCCTTGGCGTTACTTAATGGCTTCAAATGTAAGCACCAATTTCTTTATAGTCAAAAGCAAAATCCAGTGTATACTATGCTCGTCTTTACCATGTTAATCATGCGTAATAGAGTTGCTATAGAACCAACATTAGCTTTGACTAAGAATACATAAATCGCATATATTGCTTATCATTTTACATATATTACTGTTAGTAAATTAAATGCAACTTATAAAGCTATTAACTTATTGATATAATGTAATCACTTGTCAAAATGCGGCTAGTATTCCTCTTAAAAAAAAACACATATGCAAGCTACCATACACATCTAATCCCGTGTAGTACTCACACGACATTAAAAGTTGCATAAATAAAATACATTAAAATTCATATAAAATGATATTAAAATATATTAGAAGTCGCTGATAAAACAATTTAAGTCCAACTCAACATTCATACCCCTCGGACTTAATGTGTCAGTTAAATAAATCAATTTTGTCTCGCACTTAGACAATTCTCTAAATGTATTACATCCTCGCCAGTCTGGGTGCAATTTCTCTACTCCCCAGATCTTTAGTCCTGATGGGTCTCCTTTATGTTTGATTTTAAAGTGCATTGAAACGCTATGATCTTTATAGCCAATTTTGATGTCATTGATGTGTTCGGACACCCGTTTGCCTAATGTGCGTCCGATATACATCAGATTACACGGGCACTGCAGTGCATATACCACGTGAGTGGTCATGCATGAAATAAAATCTTTAATTTTAAACACCCTTGAGTTGGCTGTGGATTGAAACTCACAATCTTGTCGCCAAATGATTGTCCTTTTCTATAAATAAAAACTGGATCCTCTAGAATTGCTTTGGTTAAAATTTTATCAGTGATTAATAATGGCCAGTATTTCTTAAAAATTGCTTCCACTTCTTTGTACTGGGCATGGTGACCGCTAATAAACCCCCATTCAAATTGAATGTTATTTTGTTTCGGTCTGTCAATCAAACAGTAACTTTGGGGTACATTATGTATTTTATCTATTGTTCTTTCCAAAGTGCCTATATTATACCCCTTCTCTACAAAACGTTTTTTTAGGACTTGCACTTGTTCTAGGTAATTATTATCTTGTGTACAGTTCCTCCTCACCCTTTTTTGATTTATTAACAATCTTTCTGTGAGCGCTGAGGGAGAGATATTGAACTTAGTTTTATTATTAAAATGTGTAGTACTGCGCCAATCCTATAATAGAAAACTAGTTATGTGCAGCCAACCACTCAAAATCAGACAGGAAAAGGTTAAATAAATATTTAAAAAGTGTGGCGCCAATGAATGATGAGGAAGAACCTCAACCGTGCAATATACTGAAATAAGTATATGTAAATTTTAAATTGAACACAATGTAGTGATAAATATACCCTGTGACATGTGCATAATATACAATTTACATGAAAATACCATATAGCATAAAACGATGCCTCATCCACCTGTCTCTACTGACAGTCAGCAGGTGGTGAACCAATAGCTATATCGTGCATATACAAACAAAACAAACAAAACTTTTATATAATGGGTGTCAAGTTCATATGGGGTAACTTTGATGAGTGTCTGCCAATATAATGGTCATACACTAAAGGAAAGTTCCAGCAAAGAATCTCCCGAAGAACTTGGGATAACCTTATCCGTATACCGGGAAGTATGTTGGATGTAGTAGACCACTAGGTATATACTTTCACCCGGGAGTGCCTTCACCATGGATCCATAAAGGAGAAAGGGATACTCTTACCAGCTATGATGGATCCAATGCGCCGTACGGCGGATGGATCTTTCAGGCTTTGTCTCTTCCAGAGACAGGGGAGCGACAACCGGAGTCTGTAAAACGCCTCCTCTTAGAGCTGGCAGCACTTCTATTTTATCAAGAACGATCCAATCCCAAATCGAAAAGCACCTCAATAGGTCATAGCCATGAAAAACAGGGAAAAGATTCTCCACATGGTGTAAATCCAAAAATGATTTATTAAAACATCCGTTTTAAAGTTCAAGCAATGTGAACACTCGATAAAAATTCTTAAAAAGCAAATATAAAAAGCAAAATATAAGAAAAGCCACGACACTCCAAAGCACAGCAGTACAAAAACAAAGACAGCGTGGTCAAGTCAGCTGGAGCTGGTGTATTGTCCGACCGGTTTCGTCTTAACAGACATCTACTGGGAAATACTACAAGCCCACTGACCTCCACGCTTATATATAAGAAGAGTAATCATAAATTTGAAACAGTTGTGATCTAATTTGTATCCCAAATCTCCGGGATCCCTCTGTCCAATCATAGAGGGTATTAGATATTATCACCTAAATGGTGAGCCAATAGGGAAGAGATTGCTAAAAAGGACCTCGCCACGTCATCCGTCATGTGACCATGATCGTCGGTGTGCAGAGGTATGTCAGCATCCCGTGACGCTCCGTCCCAGCGTGAGCGTCACTCATACGGCAGTCTGGGAAATGTAGTCTCACCCCGAGGCCGTACCACACTCCCCTATCACCGCCGCTACGTCACTACGTCATGACGTCATGGCGGCGCGACCAGCCGCAAAGCAACCTGGGGCGTGTAGTGTACTGTGAGTCTAGCCATCATGATCACAGACTATCTCCCGTCATCCTTGCCCTCACGCAGCATCAGACACAATGCCTGACACGAGATCAGCGCCCTACCTGACATATATAGTGTCATAAATGCTATAAATGCTAATCTTCAAGGACGTGTATCAAAACAAGCAGTTATACTTATATGATACATCATATTTCTTAATGGATTGGGGAGAACATCTATTCATGTCAATATGGAAGAACTTTTCAGTATTTGGTGTAGTGCTTATTGGCCAAAACAACCTATTACAAAAACCAGTATATGTAGTTCATTATATGATAACTATTACTCCATATACGGTGATCAGAATAATAATTCTAATCCGTGCACAACATGGTGGTAAATATATAATAGATTAATATCAATATTTGGACCAGTATCCCGGAAATAAGGAACATATAAAGGTGTCGTCATGGTACATATATAGTACGCATAAATAACTTCTATAATCACAGTTAATATGGCGAAAATACTGCATACAAGGGGATATAGTCAATCTATATGGAATTAAGCTTGGTTAATAAAAGCATTAATATCCCAGTCAATGTTAAGGCCATACGGCCTATAACATTTGAGCTGGTAAATCCAGTAAGTTTCTAGCTGGGAGACCCCCCTAATGCGGGACTCCCCCCTCCAACTAGGGATAAACTTGTCTATAATTTGAAATGTAGTACCTTTAGGATCTTTATTATGGAACTCCAAATAGTGTCTGGGAACACTATGGTTTGTCTTACCCTTTTTAATACTGGTAAGATGTTCCCCTACCCTGATAGAAAATGTGCGGATAGTACGCCCTACATACTGCTTCCCGCAAGGGCAGGTAAGCAAATAAACGATATATTTGGTTGCACATGTGGCAAAATGTTTCATTTGGTAACTAACACCGGTAGACGTAGATCTAAAGGTGTCAGTTTTACGTTTTCCACAGGTGTTAATCAAACAGACCTTACATTTTTTACAGGGATAATACGCCTTTAATTGAGGAAAGAAGGTAGGTATTATTGGGGGATCAGTAACATTAGGTGCGATCTGATTCCTTAATGAGGGTGCTCCTCGATATGTTACTCCGGCTTTATCAGGCAAAGACGGTCCCAACACCATATCATTTTTTAGAACTTTCCAGTGTTTCTGGAAAATATATTTTATCTGTCTATGTTGGACAGAGTATGTGGTGAAAAAGGAAAACTTATATTTTAGTTCTTGAATGGGCTTATCTTTGACTAAAGAGTCTCTCTCAATCTTGGCTATATGTTGGATTTCATCCTCTATAGTCGAAACTTGGTACCCCTTCTCTACAAATCTGGATTTAAGTATATTGGCTTGATAAAAAAAGTCCGAAAGATTGGAACAGTTGCGTCTGACTCTTAGAATCTGGCTGCGAAGCACAGATCGCAGCCATGTAGAGTGATGGCAACTGTCGACCGGAATGTATCCATTCCGGTCTGTGGGTTTGAAAAATGTCCTAGTTTGTAATTGTCCATTATTGGAAAAGATTTCCAAATCCAAAAAATGGATAGACCTATAACTCGTCTCATAGGACAGATTAATACCCACATTGTTATCATTCAAGGTGGACATGAAGGAAACAAGAGAAGTCTCGTCACCCCTCCATAGGAGGAGGATGTCATCTATGTATCGAACCCAGAGAATGATCTCGGGTCGATTATACGCATAGATGACATCCTCCTCCCATTTGGCCATAAAAATGTTAGCCAAGCTCGGGGCAAATTTTGCCCCCATTGCGACCCCCTTTTGTTGCAAAAAGAAGTCCCCATTGTACCAGAAATAATTGTGGTGTGTAGCGAATTGTAAGAGGTCCATAATATATCGTTTTTGCGTGCCCGAAAGGGTATTGACTCTTGACAGAAATAAATTTACTGCCGACAGACCTAAGTCGTGTGAGATACTAGTATACAGCGAAGCAACGTCCGCTGTCACAAGTAAGATGTCCTCGCTATAATTTACCTGTTGTAATAAAGAAATTACATGTCGGGTGTCTTTTAAATAGGATGGTATAGACTTCACGATGGGCTGAAGATGGAAGTCTATATATCTCCCTATTCGTGAAGTCACGGAGTCGATTCCGCTAATGATTGGGCGACCCGGAGGATTGCTCACGCACTTGTGTACCTTTGGTAAATAATACAATATTGGAATCCGTGGAGCAACAGGAACCAAATAACATTGCTCCTTTTTATCAAGGATTCCCAATTGTGTCCCAGATCCATCAGAGCTGTTTTATAGCTCTGAGTCGGATTACCATTAAGGCGAGTATAAGTGGCCGTATCACTTAGAATTCTAGTCATTTCCAAATGATAAGCAGTTTTGTCTAGGACAACTATGCCTCCACCCTTATCGGCGGGGCGTATAGTCAGATCTTTTCTCTCACACAAAGATTTCAAGCCAATTTTTATCTTAGGGTCACGGTATATTCTTTTTTTAGGTAATGCCTCCAAGTCCCTCAGAACCAAGTCTTTGAATACCTGAACTGAGGGCGCTATGGGCGCTATGGGGCATGGTGGATTTACCACCATGTTGTGCACGGATTAGAACTATTATTCTGATCACCGTATATGGAGTAATAGTTATCATATAATGAACTACATATACTGGTTTTTGTAATAGGTTGTTTTGGCCAATAAGCACTACACCAAATACTGAAAAGTTCTTCCATATTGACATGAATAGATGTTCTCCCCAATCCATTAAGAAATATGATGTATCATATAAGTATAACTGCTTGTTTTGATACACGTCCTTGAAGATTAGCATTTATAGCATTTATGACACTATATATGTCAGGTAGGGCGCTGATCTCGTGTCAGGCATTGTGTCTGATGCTGCGTGAGGGCAAGGATGACGGGAGATAGTCTGTGATCATGATGGCTAGACTCACAGTACACTACACGCCCCAGGTTGCTTTGCGGCTGGTCGCGCCGCCATGACGTCATGACGTAGTGACGTAGCGGCGGTGATAGGGGAGTGTGGTACGGCCTCGGGGTGAGACTACATTTCCCAGACTGCCGTATGAGTGACGCTCACGCTGGGACGGAGCGTCACGGGATGCTGACATACCTCTGCACACCGACGATCATGGTCACATGACGGATGACGTGGCGAGGTCCTTTTTAGCAATCTCTTCCCTATTGGCTCACCATTTAGGTGATAATATCTAATACCCTCTATGATTGGACAGAGGGATCCCGGAGATTTGGGATACAAATTAGATCACAACTGTTTCAAATTTATGATTACTCTTCTTATATATAAGCGTGGAGGTCAGTGGGCTTGTTGTATTTCCCAGTAGATGTCTGTTAAGACGAAACCGGTCGGACAATACACCAGCTCCAGCTGACTTGACCACGCTGTCTTTGTTTTTGTACTGCTGTGCTTTGCAGTGTCGTGGCTTTTCTTATATTTTGCTTTTTATATTTGCTTTTTAAGAATTTTTATCGAGTGGTCACATTGCTTGAACTTTAAAACGGATGTTTTAATAAATCATTTTTGGATTTACACCATGTGGAGAATCTTTTCCCTGTTTTTCATGGCTATGACCTATTGAGGTGCTTTTCGATTTGGGATTGGATCGTTCTTGATAAAATAGAAGTGCTGCCAGCTCTAAGAGGAGGCGTTTTACAGACTCCGGTTGTCGCTCCCCTGTCTCTGGAAGAGACAAAGCCTGAAAGATCCATCCGCCGTACGGCGCATTGGATCCATCATAGCTGGTAAGAGTATCCCTTTCTCCTTTATGGATCCATGGTGAAGGCACTCCCGGGTGAAAGTATATACCTAGTGGTCTACTACATCCAACATACTTCCCGGTATACGGATAAGGTTATCCCAAGTTCTTCGGGAGATTCTTTGCTGGAACTTTCCTTTAGTGTATGACCATTATATTGGCAGACACTCATCAAAGTTACCCCATATGAACTTGACACCCATTATATAAAAGTTTTGTTTGTTTTGTTTGTATATGCACGATATAGCTATTGGTTCACCACCTGCTGACTGTCAGTAGAGACAGGTGGATGAGGCATCGTTTTATGCTATATGGTATTTTCATGTAAATTGTATATTATGCACATGTCACAGGGTATATTTATCACTACATTGTGTTCAATTTAAAATTTACATATACTTATTTCAGTATATTGCACGGTTGAGGTTCTTCCTCATCATTCATTGGCGCCACACTTTTTAAATATTTAGTTTTATTATTGCTCAGTTTTTGACATGTTGCACGTTTTGTTGTGATTCTGGTATCGCTGGCAGAATCACGTGATTCTGCCCATGGTTCCAATTAGGGGTGTTGAATTTAATCGCAGTATCGATGCACCGCGATTCGGCGGCCTGCGATTCGGCATCGATGCTGTGACCGAAATAATCGATTTGGGGGGGGGGTAACTGCACGCCGCGCTGTGCCTGTGCCCTGCCTCTCTGAATGGACCCGAAAGCAGCCGAAGGCGCTGTGCCCTGCCTCTGAGCCGAGGGGGTTAGCTGCGCCCTCCCGCTGACGTCATCCCCAGCCGCGTTGCCGTGTGATGAGCTGCTTGCTACAGGAGAGGAGACATGTGGAGCGAGTGTCTCTGACTCCCGGTCTCCAGAGAGTCCTCCTCGGCTCACTGTCACACAGGCTGCTGCAGGACACCTAAACCAGCGTCCCGCGCTTGTCCTCACAAAAGGCTGCTTCGGGAAGTGGGAGACCCGAGCGAGCCAGAAGAATACTGGATGGCCGCGCTTGTCCTCCTCACAGAAACCAGTGCATGCACACTCTGTCACCATCATCAGTTACAGTACTTAAGTCAGACACTAATTATGGTTTATGTATGTCTTATTGTCTCAGTGATTGATTCACATCACAGCTTCATTGATACCTTTTTTTTTTCTGTATGATTTATGGTTTTGCTCATCACTGACCCCACACATGCAGCCATGCATTGCATGTGTGGGGTCAGTGATGAGAAAAATCATAAATCATACAAAAAAAAAGGTATCAATGAAGCTGTGATGTGAATCAATCACTGAGACAATAAGACATACATAAACCATAATTAATGAAATGGCATTCATTGTCGTTTGGGGGGACATTGTCCGCAGTCTCTGACCCTCTCTTGCATCATGTCCCCAGTCTCTGATCCTCTCTTGCATCATGTCCCCAGTCTCTGACCCTCTCTTGTATCATGTCCCCAGTCTCTGACCCTCTCTTGTATCATGTCCCCAGTCTCTAACCCTCTCTTGTATCATGTCCCCAGTCTCTGACCCTCTCTTGTATCATGTCCCCAGTCTCTGACCCTCTCTTGTATCATGTCCCCAGTCTCTGACCCTCTCTTGTATCATGTCCCCAGTCTCTGACCCTCTCTTGTATCATGTCCCCAGTCTCTGACCCTCTCTTGTATCATGTCCCCAGTCTCTGACCCTCTCTTGCATCGTGTCCCCAGTCTCTGACCCTCTCTTGCATCGTGTCCCCAGTCTCTGACCCTCTCTTGCATCATGTCCCTAGTCTCTGACCCTCTCTTGTATCGTATCCCCAGTCTCTGACACTCTCTTGTATCGTGTCCTCAGTCTCTGACCCTCTCTTGTATCGTATCCCCAGTCTCTGACACTCTCTTGTATCATGTCTGCAGTCTCCGACCCTCTCTTGTATCCACACTCTTTGACCCTCTCTTGTATCATGTCTGCAGTCTTTGACCCTCTCTTGTATCGTGTCCGCAGTCTCTGACCCTCTCTTGTATCGTGTCCGAAGTCTCTGACCCTCTCTTGTATCGTGTCCGCAGTCTCTGACCCACTCTTGTATCGTGTCCGCAGTCTCTGACCCTCTCTTGTATCGTGTCCGCAGTCTCTGACCCTCTCTTGTATTGTGTCCAAAGTCTCTGACCCTCTCTTGTATCGTGTCCGCAGTCTCTGACCCTCTCTTGTATCGTGTCCAAAGTCTCTGACCCTCTCTTGTATCGTGTCCGCAGTCTCTGACCCTCTCTTGTATCATATCCGAAGTCTCTGACCCTCTCTTGTATCATATTCGCAGTCTCTGACCATCTCCTGTAGTAGGTCTGCAGTCTCTGACCATCTCCTGTAGTAGGTCTGCAGTCTCTGACCATCTCCTGTATCAGGTCTGCAGTCTCTGACCATCTCCTGTAAGTAATTTGGGGGCAGTCTGGAGCTCCTCTTTAAGTTGTCTGCTGTGTTTACACTTTGCTACATGCAGGGAGTGTTGTCTTTTTTTTAAAAACTGATAAAATTAAGAAAAAATTGAGTTCTTCTGACTGCTTGAATTTTTTGGATGAAAACCATACGCAGTAATCGTAATGCATCGCGGAATCGAATCGTGGACAGGATAACCGTAATCGAATCGAATCGTGAGGCCAATGAAGATGCGCACCCCTAGTTCCAATATGCTCAGGTGTGAACAGGGCCTAAGAGAGAGAAAAATAAATATACATAAAGGGGAAGGGATACAGTTCCTCTTTAACACCAAGATCTGGTCACCCCCTCTTCCCCCATAGACTGCAATGGAATTCCCCTCTTAGATCAGGTTTGCTGAGCTTTGCACAAGAGACACTGGACCCATTACTATTCATCTTGCTGTGCAGGGACACACCATTCACATCGTATATGACGTCACACCCCGCAGTATCTATTGAGGAGCTATAGGCCGCCGTTCCCATCAACTGCGCTTGCGCAGCAGCAGCTGCGTCCATTGACGCCGCACGTAAGCCGCCATATTGCTTGTGGCAGCTGACCTTTGCATTAAAAAACTTAAAGTAAGAGGAAGTAACGCAGAAGCGAGCAGTAAATAGGCGCTCAGAAGGGTGCTGCTCTAAAGAAATTCCCATTTCAGCTGCCTAGTTGTTCGGCAGCCATTTTGGTTGAGGCACTGCGGTGGCTCCGGAGCCGCCATGTTGGAGGTGGAGCCCGGGGCTCTGTGTTTATCCATACTCAGGGTTAGGGGCGGGTAGAGTGTAAGGTGGCGTGGCCCCTCCCCTTGCCCTTTGCCCTCCGCCGCATTGAACGAATGGCTACTACACAGGAATTGTGGGCGGGGCGCACGGAACCTTCACATACCGGATCTCTGACATACCGGATCCGGAAGCTTGCTTGACCCCAGTCCAAATCAATACAGGAGAATAGCAAACCAAATTCACAATTGCCATTCCGCTCACGGCCTCTCATTTCCTGGCTTTCCTGGATTTTACATTGAACTTCAGCATTCCTTGTGCCGGTGTCCCGGTTTTCTATTGGCTGCAGCTGCAGACTGAGCCCCTTCCCCCCACTGTGCGCCCTGGACGATGATCTGCCGGTCGGTGAGGAGCTGTGCTGCGGTAAGAAGTGTCTGTGTGTGTATGGAGGGAGAAGAGTGAGATCGTCCTGCAGGGAGCCGGTTTGTAGCATTGCACAGAGATCTGATACATGCAGCTGTGCCCAGGGGGTGCAACATTCACAAGGGGGGTCTCATCTGTGCACCAGAGCACCCCTGGGCCCATACACTCCATGGGGGGTGTCATCAGGCTGCTTTGGGAGAGACCATGTGATCCTCACAGATCTGACAGATGTGATCTTATCTTACATCTGTGGTATGATTGCTGGTGACAGCCCACTTCCTGGGAGATCTCTTCCAGTCACCCATCTAACAGGCGATCAGTAACCCTAATGTAACCCTTCACCCAGAGCAAGGTGAGCCTTGGAGGATGACAGATCTCCCACCTCCCCTGAGATCAATCTCATCTAAAGATACCTAGAGGCCTACTGCTCACCACACACAGTACAATCTGACTGGTCAGACTTTGATGGCGGCCATACACACTTCAATCTTATCACACTCAGGTCATAGGTCAGTTGGCTCCTGTTTAAATTGGCCCTAGTATGTGTATGACTGTGCGTCACACTGGCCATACATCGCTTCTTTTTCAGTCAAAACTGAACCGATTCTCCCGTCCACACAATCCTCCCACCTCTGTCATTGTATTTTGACAGCAGAGGAATTGGCTGGTCTTTCATTGTCAGAATACACTGATCAGCCTATTGGCTGCATGCGCTGACCGAGCAAACGTTTTCCAGGAAGCCTTTTCGTGAGCAGTCATTCAGTAGACCGATTGTTCTTGAACAGGACTGGCCATAGATGGACTGAAATTCAGCTGGTCCCTGTTGAACCTGACACACTTCAATCCATTTGTGGCCGCTTTATGGACCTATAAGTGGCCCCTTTTGCAGGTATAGCTATGTAAAACATTATAAGGAAGTGTCTATACTGTTTAAAATCCAGTAACACAATCTCACCCTGCTCTGCACATGCTCGGTTGCTTCCTATTTTTAGGCACTGCTTAGTTTGTAGAGGCCGATCTGCTGATAGCTCTAAGTCAGAACTTTACTCATAACAACCTAATAAAAAATTATGTTCTTTAGCAGAAATTAGTGTGTGCTGTAAATTGCCTCCAGCAGTGTACCTGTTTCTGCTTGCTGGAGGCTGCCATTTTGCTGAAGCCCAGAGCCCCTGAGCAGCAAAGGGCTCGTTCGCACCTTGACATCCGTTTCCACGCACCTTGACATCCATTTCCACGCACCTTATTTACACCAATGTTGATGGCATGTAATTTTTTTCCCATGCAGAAAGAAATCCGCACGTGATACCAGTGTTGTGAACAGGGCAAAATTTTTTTTTTTTTTTTTTGTGCCCTTGCAGAACATGTGCAGAAAAACTGACATCTCTAGCCTACACCATGGTATGTACGAGGCCTAAATCGGAACTAAACCCATCAGACCTCGTTCACACCATGGTGCAAAGACATCAGTCTTTCTGTACACGTTCTGCAAGGGCACAAAAAACGAATTGTTCTCTATGTGACCTGTTCGCACCACAAAACTGGTATCGCATAAAGATTTTTTTCTGCACGTAAAAACATGACGTTAACCTTGGTGTGATTAGGGCACATAACTGATGCACATGCAAACTGATGTGAAACTGTGTGGGTGAGCCCTCAATATAAGTTTCAAAAAACAGTTACATTTTTGGAACACTGGAATTGCTAACTGTCACATTTGTTTGTGTCCTCATCCAACTGTCAAACCATCAAATGGCTGGTGTCATACCTGGTCACGTGTGCAGCACCATGGCAGTTGTAAATCAAACAGAAGCAGCTTCCTTGGCTGTAAGGATAGGAGGGTTTAATTCTGCTTTAGGACTGTCAGCAGATCGACCTCTACATATTTGGCAGTACCTAAAAATACAGACCAACTGGGCATGTGCAGAACAGGGTAAGACTGCACACTACTGGATTTTAAACAATATAAACACTTATTTTTAATGTTTTACATAGCTATACCTGCAAAAATGGCCAGCCTGAAGTGATCTAGCAAAACTTATTTTTTTTAAAGTTCCACTTTATTGAGGAATTAAACTCTCCTATCCTTTACAGTCAAGGAAGCTACTTCTGTTCGATCTGCAACTCCCATGATGCTGCATATGTGATCAGTTTGGTTAAGGACACACACACAAGCATATGTGACAGTTAACAATCCCGACATTCCAGGAATGTAACTTTGGTTTTAAAAAAAATAATAATTCACTCAATGAGTTTAGTTTTGCTTTACAATTTACTGCTGGTGCAGCCTGCAGAAAAAAGAAGCTTGAGCCACGCTGGAGGCAATTTACATCACACGCTAATATTTATCAAAACAGTCAAACTAGGAGCCAAACAAATAGCCATAACTCCCCTTCCTTCCTTCTGATTGAATCAGAGTCTATTGGCCAGGGTGGAAAGTTATCAATTGTTTTGCATTAGTCGGCAGCATTAAGCCCATTGGATCATAGATTTGATCAGATTATGAGATTGCATGGTGGCAACAGGTATTCGATCAATAACCTGTGCTCGTATCTTCCAACTATTGAATTCCACTTCCCATTGTGTAGCTGACAGTCGATCAGTTAATACTATTGGGAAAGATTGATTGGAAAATCAATCATTTAATGAAACGTGTGTCCACCATTGGATACACCAACAACTATGTAGTGCAAGGGCTTGTCTGGTTGGATGGGTTAGGTAGGTCCTCATATTACTCAGCTTTGTTAAGTGCCGGTTCACACAGGGGTGGCACGACTTGCCGCGCGATTCGGCAAGGCGATCTGCACACGACTTCAGAGGCGATTTGCAAAATGACTTCTGTATGGAAGTCGTCCCAAAGTCATACAGGAACCTTTTTCTAGGAGTAAGCATCACACAATGTGAAACATGTCTGCTGTTTTTTTTTCCTGTTCACTTTATTTTGACTGTGTCGTTTTGGTTGTTTTTGGATTTTACCTACCCAATAAAGACGTCGTTTTATGGAATGCGGCAGTCCAGGATTTTTTTTCTATCCAATGCACCTTGTGGTTTAGTGGGACGGAAGCCAAGCCAAGGGATTTGTAGTTTTTGGAGCGGTATCATCTCTCAGGAACCTCTTTTCTAAGTCGGAGCGACTTGAGTCGCTCCTATTAGAACGGTTCCATTGTACAGAACGGAGCGTGACTTGTCAGATGGCTAAGTTGCCTGACGAGTCGCCCCTGTGTGAACGGGGTCTAATCTAATGTTGATTATACAAAGATTGTGCAGTTGTAGCATGTATGGTGAGGTTTGCCCACTCTGGCTGGTTAATGTTGGATTGGGGAATGTTGTTATGTCTGTAGGTCTCCCCACAATGACCCCTGGTTGGGGTAGAATTGATTGGATGTTCTTCCCAGATAATCAATATTTTCTCATGAGCCAAAACCCTCAGCACACCTCCCAGGTATGAACAGGCACAGTTGCATCGGCACAACGTCCTAGTGGCTTGTAGCACTGGGGTCCTCACTTTCAATGTCTCACAGTATCTGCATGGAGTTTGCCTGTTCTCCCTGTTGTGTGAGTTTCCTCCAGGTACTTTTGATTTTGTCCCACACTCCAAAGAAATGCTGATAGGATAATTTGCTCTAAAATTGGCCCTAGTATGATATTCTACTTGGTGCACCCAAGATGCACTACTATCTATTACTATCTGCCCCAACAGCAGATAAAGTCATTTCAATCCCCAGAGAGAAAAGCATTCTAGAAATATAAATTTAAATATATAAAAATTGCCTGATCTGCAACTGAATCCTTTGTGTAAAGGCTATGTTCACCTTTTTAAGGAAAATTTAATAAATAAAAACTTTCGCAGAAAAAATGCATTTAATGAGCGTAAAGCATTGCGCACCCATGATCAGTGGGCTGAGGGTGCACTGTCGGGCTCCTGCAGCCATGTCCTTCAGCTTACTGCCTGTACCTCCTATACAGACATTCAGTTATAAAGCTGGAGGAAATGTCAATGGACTATGTGTGCTAATGAGCTCACTCATAGTCCTATGGGAACTACAAGCCATCTGCTGTGGTGGATGATGGGACTTAGTTTTTTTTTCCCTTCACAGTCCTCTGCCATAGCAATTTTAAATGTGACACCTGGTGGGGGGTTGTTGGAAAGTAGGTTGATGGGAGCATGCTACGGGTGTAACCTATTCCTAAAGGTGAACTCCTTCACACCTGGTGTGCTGGGACTGCACTGGTAGCCCCCAAAAGCAAGACAAGGCCCTGTTCCCTATGAGGGCTGTTCACGCCATTGTGCGCTGGAAAAAAAGTTTTGCATGCAGTTTTTTTTTTTTTTTGTTTTTTTTTTTTTGTAGCTCGGCGGGTTGCAACACAAACTACAGCATTGCAACACCATTGTGTCTAGGATTACATGAGATGTAACTTGTGATTTTTTTTTTTTTTTTTCAATAAAGATCCCAATCTGGTCTGACACTTCCTCCCCCTCACGCTATGTCATTGGGGTAAATTCAGTAAAGGTTACTGCATGCAATATGAAGGTCACGTCGGTGTTAATTTCGTTGACTAAAACATTTTAGTAGACTAATGGAATACTATTTTAGTCGACTAAAACTAAAATGGCATTTTAGTCAAATGTCTAAAATGGGACTTTATACACCATTTTAGTCAAGACTAAAACTAAATTGAAATTTGACTTAAATTAAAACTGGTCTGTAGTGCATGATTTTCATACCTCCAGTACCATAAATCATCGATTTTTATTTTTTTCACTCCAGCAGTATATAATGAGTTTGGAAACTGTAGAGAAATGTTAACTAATGCATTACAATTTAATTACACATTCGTTTTTAGACTAAAATGTACTGAAGATTGAGTCGACTAACCAATTGCAGACTAAAACGAAATTTGCTGCCAAAATTAACACTGGGTTGCGTTTTTTGGAAATATCGCATGAGATAATAGGAGTCAATTCATCAAAGTAAAATATCGAATGTGAGGTAAATACTACGCATTTGTTAAAATGATGAGGTAAATACCACAAAAAAACAAGAGAAATCATTAGTCAATTCACATCAGTCTCTGCCCTCAAAGAACGCACATTTAAGGCTGGATTCACACCTATGCAGTTTTTAGTGCATTTTGCAGATTTGCACTACAGAATGTGTTCCATAGAAAACCATGGTAACAACCGGCAACACTCACCTATAAACAATTTAAACTTTTATTGCAGATCACAACAGCCGCGAAACAGACCATAGCTAAAGCCTGGAGAACTAACAATTTGGTATTAAATGAAACCAAGCATAGAATTAACCAAGCTATGGTCCATGCCAAAATGGAAGCCATAATTCAAGATAAAATATTCCTTTAAAGATATTTGGCAACCATGGATAACTCAGTTTTTGCCACCAAACTTTGATGACACCTTGATGTTTTACACTCTCTCGCAGTAACTATCTATAAGCAAATGGCTATTGATGCATTTATCCCCGGGGATTCTTCCTGTCACTTCCTCTTCTCCTTCTCTTCTTCTCTTCTTCCTGCTCTTCCCCTTCTTTTTTTCTCAACTTGTTTATATGGTTGTTTGTTTGTTTTTTTTGTGTTTTTTATTTTTTATTTTTATTTTTTATTTTTCATGTGTGTGTGTGTGTGTGTATATATAGGTTCAACAAGTATACCTACATATGCTCCTCTCAATTTTTTTTAGCCACAGATTCTTGATTTTTAAGAGTTATATAGTAGCGATCATTCTGTCTCATACCTTTTTGAGGCTTTAATACATTTCTTTATCCTTCTTAGGTGTTTACCTTTAAGGCTTCAATTGTATTTCTCATTCTGAGTCTACACTTTATTTAGACTAAGTGAAGTAACTCACTCTGATTATTGAGTGAAGCAATTGTCTCTTGATCCATGAGATATATATATAAAGATGATTTCATATGCTAATTTTGAACCTATTGTAGTGATTACTGTGATTGTTGCTTTATTTATTTATTTTTTTATTATCATTTCTCTGTAATTTGATAAAATTCAATAAACAAATTTGAACAGAAAACCATGTTAAATGGACTGTAGTGCAAAATGCACTAAAAATGCATAGGCGTGAATCCAGCCTTATTATTTATCATCTGGTGTTTGCTGGCAGTATTTTAGAAAAGTACAAAATAACATTTATGGGGACTCTGCACTGGCCAGAATGTGAAAAGCATTTTTAGTGCTTTTTGCATTTTGCACTACAGTCCGTTTAACATTAGGCTCTTTACCACATGATCAGCCGTGTCCAATCACGGCTGATCAGTGTAAACAGGAAAAGCCGTTTATCGGCTTTTCCTCACTCGCATCTGTCGGATGCAAAAAGAGAGCCGATTGCCCCCCCCCCCCCCCCAAGGATACCCACACTGGACCACCAGGTATGCCACAATGGATGGCAATCAGTGCCAGACAATGCCTGCCAATTGGTGATGCCCATCAGTGTCACCTATGTTTGCCCATCAGTGCCTCATCGGTGCCACCTCATTGGTGCCCATCAGTGAAGGATAAAACTTGCTCATTTACAACGTTTTGTAACAGAAACAAAAGAAGGCTCCTATTTGTGGGAACAAAATGATAAAAATTTTGTTTGGATACAGTGTAGCATGACTGCACAATTGTCATTCAAAATGTGACAGCACTGAAAGCTAAAAATTGGTCTGGGCAGCAAGGTGTATAAGTGCCCAGTATTGAAGTGGTTAAATAACGCATTTTTTTTAGGAAATTGACTACTTTTGAGATAAATACTGCATGAGTTATTTTTAACCCAAATATTCATGTGGTATTTATCTCTTGGGGCTCATTTACACTTGCCTTGCTTTTAAAAAGGCTTCGGACAAGCTTTGTTAAAGCTCTCTGAACGCTAGTCAAAGCTCCTATCACTAAATAAAATGGTTAGCTTATAGTCCTGTTTACACTTTTGCTTCAAAAATGATACCCCATGTAGCTTCAGTGGAGCTTCAAAGCATCTGCAAAGCCTCCATAGAAGTCTATGGTAAAGCTTGATCGAAGCCCCAAGCAAAAGCAAGTGTAAACAGGACTGTAAGCCAACCATTTTATTTAGCGACCGGAGCTTTGACTGGCGTTCAGAGAGCTTTAACAAAGCATGTCCAAAGCTGTTTTTGAAGCAAGTATAAACTAGCCCTTAGTGAATTGACCCCTTTGTCTCTTTGGCCTGCTATGATGGTCTTGTTTTACTGCCCAATAGGAACATACAGGAAAGGGCAGGACTATGAAGTGCTGGGTCTTGGCCTGGGATTTGGAGAGACTGAGACTCTTTAATGAGTGGAATCCTGTTCAGTCTGTGTAGTACGGTAACTCAAGGACTTCTACCAGATCCCACAACTAGGTCTCCCTACAGATTCTGTTTCAGTTATGCAATATGTCAGATTTAAACCTGCCTGTGACTGGACAGCACACTAATTTCATCACTCTGCCCTCTTCTCCTGTCGACATCAGAATGACAGAACAATGAAATTCAGCCTTCCTGCCTTTTTCTGAATGCAACAGTAGATTTGTCTGGCTGTATGCAAAAAATAAATTTAATACATTTTTTTAACATGTTGAAAACTGAATGTTTGTTTTTTCTTTTTCTTTCTTCCCGTATTTAAACTTTGGTGTGTGTTTTTTTTTTTTTTTTTTTTTTTATAACAAACCTGTTATACTTACCACCTCTGTGCAAGGGTTTTGCACAGAGCGCCCCCCATCCTCCTCTGTTTCTGGGGTCCCCCCGGCGGTGATCCTGGCTCCTCCTCTTCTCGAGTGCCCCCACGGAGAGCTGTTTTCCATGGGGGCAATCATGCTGGCGTGCTGCCGAGTCCTGCTGCTGTGTCCATTGACACAGACAACGGGACTCGGCCCTGGAGCTGCTGTGCTCACCCCCCGTCACTGGAAAGATCGAGTTTAGGTAAGAAAAAGGGGGGTGGGGGTTTGTGGGGGTGCTGCAACACAGAAGGTTTATCACCCTAATTGCCGACCTACTAAAGTCCCACGCCGTCCATTACCATGTTTATGCGGACGACACCCAGGTTTACTTAAAGATCCCTAGGAACCAGACGGCTGATGCCACCCTTGCCAGCTGCTTGGAGGCCATCAACACATGGATGTCTGCCAACTTCCTGAAACTTGATGGGGGGGGGGGGGAAACTGAGGTGATCATCTTCAGCGATCTGGCCACCCCTCCAGATATCCCACCTTGGCCTCCCTCATTTGGTCCTGCTCCGGAGGTGGCCCCCCCAGGTCCGTGATCTGGGATTTGTCCTAGATTCAGGCCTAACTTTGGCTCCTCAGGTAAAGAGGGTCGTCAGTGCATGTCACTGGCAGCTAAAACTCCTGAGGGGGCTGTTTAAATATTTGAATTTCTCGGACAGAAAAACTGTCATTTGCGCCACGATAGGTAGCTGCCTAGACTACTGCAACTCTCTTTATCTGGGATTGCCAAAGATGTTAGTGCAGAAGCTTCAACTTATTCAAAATGCTGCGGCTAGGTTACTCATGGATGTCCCGCTGAGGGATCATATCACCCCTGTCCTCTGCGCCTTGCACTGGCTGCCGGTCCACTATCGCACCTTATTTAAGGCCAGATGTATTATGTTTAAGATAATGAGAGGCCTGGCCCCAAGCTATCTCTGCTCTCGTTTTCATAAACAAGCTTTTGTTAGATCACTCAGATCTACCGGCAGAGATCTCCACATCTCGGTGCCCAAGAAGATCCGGCGTGGTGATCGGGCCTTCTCCCACCAGGGTGCCGTTTTGTGGAATAGCCTCCCTGTCGAGCTCCAGGAGGCCCCTACTATTCCGGTCTTCCACGGGTTACTGAAGACTTGGCTTTTCACGCAAGCATTCCCTGCATAGCCTCTCTCTTCCACCCTTTCTGCCACTCTGTGCTGCTTCTGGTTCCTGGGTCCTCTTCCCCCAGAAACTCTGCTATGCGCGTCGGGACCCTTCGGGGTAAGACCGCGCTATATTAAAATGCCTCTCAACTGAACGAATAGAATGCATTAAGGTGAAAACCCCATTTAAGGGTTCATTCACACCAGTGAGCCGCCCTGAACACACAACCTTTGCACTGCGAGACATGGTGCTGATGCGCTAGTCTCAGCACATAGCACGGTTTAGCTAATTTTTTATTTTATTTTTTCTACATAACTTTATTAGAATGTCACAAATGAGTGGCATCACAACCTGCCACACTAAGAAAATAAAAAACTGTGCCCAGTATATCCCCAGTGCATCTGATGTGAATGAGCCCTTAAAGGAGACCTGTGTATTGTCTATACAGGGAACAGCTAGAGGTTCACTTCGGTGTCAGCCCTGCCAGCTGCTTCTACTTCCTGAGTGAATAGAGGATGCCTACTGTGAGCCCCAATTCATGACTTGATGCTTACACAGGGATGAGGACTCCACTCTATTGTGACCTAATGGATGTCTGAAAAGCCAATCCTTAGCACAGCTGCTGTCATGTTGGAGGAAGTGCAGTGAGTCACATGATCTTCATACTCAAAAGTACTGTGGATTTTTCTGATGGCCAAACAGTGGTGGGGGAGTGAACGACAAGAAGTATAACCTAAAGGGTAAGTTCTCCTTTACAGAAAAATCAGTAAGGTAAACTTGCACAGGACCCCCCGGTCCCACTGACCTGGAGCGCAGCGATCTCCCATTCTGAGCCCTGCTATAACTGCGTTACGGTCCGGGGCTTAGAAATCCCTGCAGCTTAATCTCCAAAACATACCCCGTCAGGGGGGTACGTTTTAGGAGCATTCTAATTGGTCAGCGCCAAACAATCAGAACCTGCGTACCCCATCCTGTCAGCGGGGAAGAAGAGCGAAAGCCGAGGGGATTTCTAAGCCCCGGACCCGTGATGCGGCTATAGCAGGGCTCAGAACGGGAGATCGCTGCGCTTCAGGTAAGCGGGACTGGTAGGGGGGGTCCTGTGTAATTTCAGCTTACAGATTTTTCTGTACAGGTGAACTTACTCTTTAAAGGGGTTGTAAAGCCTCAAGGTTTTTCACCTTCATGCTTTCTATGCATTAAGGTGAAAAACCTTCTGTGCGGCAGCTGCCCCACTTTTCCTTACCTGAACCCGTTTGTTCCAGCGACGAACACAAGCCCACCGATTCCAGCCGCTGTCTCTGTTCTCATTGGATAGATTGATAGAAGCAGGAGCCATTGGCACGAGAGCGGAGGGCAGGCCAAGTCCTGCTGTCTGATTCAATGGATGCACCCCAGAAGAGGAGGATTGGGGCTGCTCTGTGTAAAACCCTTGCACAGAGCAGGTAAGTATAACTGTTTATTTAAAAAAAAATAAACAACCTTTACAATCACTTTACCTCTGAGGACATCATTTAGGTGAGCTAATTGCTTTACCCTACATGGGTGAGGCACAGATTGAGTTTGCTGAAAATTTAAAGCGGTTGTATACCCTACATTAAGGCTTACCTGTAGGTGCTTGTAATATCTCCTTAACCTACATGGTTAAGGAGATATTTGCAGAAAAGCGGGCACCGATGTCTACGGCGCATGCGTGCCGTAGACAACGGCGTAGGTGCACTGAGTGCGCCGGCTCTTAAATGGGAGCCTGCCGGAAATGTGTGCATGCGCGGGGATCGCGCTGTTGTGCGCGATTGCGCGGGAGTGACGTCATCGCCACTCCGGCCAGTCACAGCGCCGGAGCGGCGATACCCGGAAGTCACTCCGGGTATCGCGGCGGAGGAGAGGAACGAGGGTCGGTGCGGGTTCTTCGATCTAAGGCAAGTAATTGATAATGAGTTAGTATGCTAGTCATACTAGCGCATTATGCCTTTGCCTTGCAGGTTTTGCAGAACATTTGCGTGCACTTAAAAAAGTGTGTGTGTGTGTGTGTGTGTGTGTGTGTGTGTGTGTGTGTGTGTCCGTCCGACCAAGCCTCTAGCTCCCTTGAACTGTACTGTAATTGTGCTGTCCCCCCTCTACATTAAGCGCTGCGTAAACTGTTGGCGCTATATAAATCCTGTATAATCATTGGATCAGCTCCCAGCACAGCCAGAAAACTGACCACACTATGCTCTCATGCCTAGCATAGTCAGTTCTTAATAGGGAAGCGGAGGGACTGGCAGGGACACCAGGCATTTCACATAAATACAGGACAGGATACTTTCTCATACAAGTACACGGTACAGCAGGCACATATCAGGAATATGAAATGTCGGGTTTACATATTCTATAAGTTCTGTGACTGCTAACACAAGTCTGATCTGATATGAATCTAAATTTGTCTTTCTTGGTTTAGTCATTTCTGCAACAACATTCATGCTTTTTATTTTTTCTTATTTAGGGGTAAAAGCTGCAAATAGTTTCTGGAAATGGTACAAATGATGTTCTCTCTGAAGCATGAGAGTAAATAATGAATCTCTGTTTTGACAGGGGACCTCTTGGAATATACATCCGTGAAGATGTCCTTGAGGATGCGTCACCAGTAACATTGATGAAATGTATAAAGCTTAAAATTGGGTAAGGAGAGCTTTGAGATCAGCATGGAGTTTTAGATTTGTTCATGGTTTGGCCAAGCCGAAAAAAAGGTTTTCAAGAACTTGCTATTGTCTTTGTCTACTTAAAGCGATATTAAATCCAACACCAAAAAATGTAACCTATTGCAGCATACCCATCGTTGGATGTGGTGGCTGCATTTGTTTTAATTTTTAGGCTTAACACGCCTCCTGTATTAGAGTTCCTATATTCTGGATGGAGAAAGAGGACCAACCTTTGGCCAGCAGCATTATTAAACTGGGGGAGGCAGGGTGTTAGATTTAGATACACTAACAAATTAAAACCAAGCTCCAGCTCACACTCTTTAAGCAGTTACAGCAAATGTTTTTTTCCTTTTTGGGATAAAGGTTTTACGTATATGAATAAAAGTTGACCGTTGTAACCACCCCTGTCAGTAGGGGTGCAACGGATCGATCCTCGGATCAGGGGTCACGGATCGGATCATTTTCGGATCGGCAAAAAAAAAAAATTACTAATATCCACGTAATTTCCCCCTCACTGTAATATCCACAATCTTCTCCCCCTGTAATATCCACAATCTTCTCCCCCTGTAATATCCACAATCTTCTCCCCCTGTAATGGGCATCTCCCCCACTTACCTTACTCTCCCGCCGGCCAGTTCAGATCCACGAGCAGCGAGGGTGAGGGGTGATGACGTTAGCACGCACAAGGCGGCCGCCGCCGCCAAGTGTACCAAGATGGCCGCGGCTCCGGAGCTAGGCCGAAGCCGCGGCCTTTCCTGAGGCCGCGGATCGCGGTGTGTGCCGATCCGAACGGGGTGACCCGTTTGGATCACGGATCGTCACCGATCCGTTGCACCACTACCTGTCAGTGGTAAATGGTTTGTCTCATTCCTATAAATGCTACAGGACTGATGTCTTTTGAAAAACAGACTTACTGGTAGGATCACTAGGTGAAAATAAAGGAAAGAGCCTAAAAATGGAAACCAATGCAGCCATCACAGCTAAGAATTGGTAAACTGCAATATAATTGTTTTTGGGTTTAATACTGCTCTAAAGTAGAACTAAAGACACATTTATATATATATTTTTTTTTTTTAGGGTTTGTGAAGTGGGAATAGAACACCTGTTAGGTTTTTATTGTTGTCTGTGTCCCTAAGATTCACCTTCTTTGTTCTGGTGACCAGTGTAACCGAGAGTGAATGAAAATGCCATATTTGGAGTGGGAATCTTTTTATAGGGATTGATTCTGGTGGTACCAGGGATTTCCCTCACTTTGGAAGCATTTTCTATCTCTTCCTGTTTGGCTGTAGGACAGGAAGTGAAGGGAAATCTCCTCAATGGGACACAGATGGCAAAAGTAAACTGTCAAGCGTTTCTACTCTCGCTATCCAAAATAGAGTAAAAACAGTCACCCCTGTGGGTCACCCTCCTGACTGCAAAGTTAATGTGGACGTTCAATGAAAAAACTGTCTCTAAATCTACTGGCAGCCACATTCTAATACTAATCTATCTAACCCTGTAAAGCAAAGATCGGTATACATACCTTTTCTGAAGCCAGTCTGGTCTCCAGCGGCAGATGCTGTGTGCAGGAAAGAACTGACAGTGGCTGGGAAGTGACGTCACCCAAAGAGTTGCTATGGAGTTTCCGTTGTCGGCGGCTTCTTCTGCACACTCCTACACACTGAAGCCACTGCTGAAGCTCAGCGTGGGATCGGACCGGCTTCTGAAAAGTTATGTATAGTGATTTCTTCTTTACAGGGCTAGATAGGTTGGTGTTAGAATATGGCTGCCAGTAGATTTAGACTTGGTTTGTGTTAAAACTGAACTTCTATTTTAAAGTGTTACTAAACCCACAACAGTAAAGCCAGCCTGTATATGCAGTAACGCATGCTTGTTATACTCACTTTTGAACCTAAGGGGTTAATCCTCTGCATTGTGTAAAAGGACTGTTTGAGCCTGTCTCCTCTGTTCCTCCCCTTCTTCCACTCTGTTCTATCAGCAGATGGAATGGGGTCAGGGGGACAAGCTGCACATGCTCAGTTTATGGTGTATTGCTAGAGTTTTTATTTTTATTTTTTTCTTGGGAGAGTGAACACAGGGCCAATCTGCACCGTCCAGACAGGGGGTCAGGGATCCTGCAGCCTCTTAGGGCAGTCGGTGGAGAATGAAAATTCCTCCAAGCTTTAACCAGACACTGATAGACGTCATAAGACTGCTATATACTGCTGATGAGATAAGGTATTTTGCAGTTTATTTACTAAAATAATTGCATTTCTGTGTACTGTGGGAGTCCAGATCTAGAGAATGCAGTCATGGGTTTAGTAACACTTTAACTACTCTTTGTCTAGGACTAGGTGGTGATGAATAAATTGACATATTTGCCTTCTTCCTCACTCCCTCAGCAGATGGCGCTCTCGGGGCTGACTTACTAAAACCAGAGTGTAAAATCTGGTGCAGCTCTGCATAGCAACCCGTTTAGCTTCCAGGTTCTTTTGTCAAAGCTGAAGTCCTGGTTCACACATCAGCGGTGCGAAAGAAGTGCGATTTCAGTGGTGTGGTTGAACCTGCGATTCAGCAATGCAGTTTCCATGTGAGTTTTAAAGCTCTCTAATCTCTCTGGAAAATTGGATTGCACCAAACTCGCACAGGACCTTTTTTCTGAAATCGCAGTGCGACTCACCCACATATATATGAACGCCCTCAATAGGAATACATTCTATGTAATTTGCCATGTGAATTTGCACTGTAAAATTTTATCACAACGCACATGTGTGAACTGGGGCTAATTGAATAAGCTGAAGTAAGAAGCTGATTGGCTACCATGCACAGCTGCACTAGATTTTGCACTTTCCAGTTTTAGTAAATCAACCCCTTTTTTCTCAATGAATAGAAAGCGTTCTCTAATTGTATGAGAAGAGGTGGGGTAGTGATGTCACAATCTCCAGCTTGTCCAATCGAACTCTTCGCATTCACTGAGAAAATGCAAAGTGTTCTCTGAATGGCACCTGTACAGAGCAAGTGACCTCCTGTGTTCACTAAACAGCAGTGCAATAGCTCGGCAGAGGACCTAAAAACTATCAGCGATCCCACAGGAATTTACATGCATGGTTAATAGTCTAAGCTGGACCAATGTCAACATGCAAAATTTGGATACGTGGAATTTGACTTTATTGACCACCTCATTTTTACACATAAGATTAACCTCCTAATTTTTTATTTTTTTTCCCAGCTGATGTTCACAAGGAACAGAGTCACGTGATGTATGAAGGCAAACACATACACTTTTCCGAGGTTGACAATAAGCCGCTATGCTCCTACAGTCCCAAACTCTGCAAGCAGAGGAGACTCAATGGCTATGCCTTCTGTATCAGACATGTTCTAGAGGACAAGACGGCTCCCTTCAAGCAATGTGAATATGTGGCCAAGTACAACAGCCAGCGCTGCACTAATCCCATCCCTAAATCAGAAGACCGAAGGTATGTCTAACTGCCTTTTATTATCACTGATATAGAGCCCAGCTATCATTATCCATCATATGTAGAATATACAGCAGAACTCAATTGGCCCAATGGCCCCAGTAGAACTTGCCATAATGTGAAGGCAGAGCTGAAGCCACCCAGGGGTATTTGTCAATGTGCTGGTATGCTAGAGGCAGGATCACTGAATGTGTATCAGTGGAAATTACTAACTTTAAAAGAGAACTCCACCTTTTGGTCCGTCTCCTAATGAACCCATATTTTATCTACAGCCTTCTACCCCCACACTTACAGAACCAGTGGATTCCCCCCCCCCCCCCTGCTAGCTCCTGACAAATTTGCATTTGACAGCACAGCTGTTCATTCATTCACACAGTGAATTGAAAAACAAGATCCATCTGCCGCTGTGGCAGAGGTTACTGTAGTCTTCAATTGAGAAAAAGTGGGGTGACGTCATGGCACTTGTAGTCCATTGATACTTTCTCTTACTCTGTTACCAAAGTTCTGTACCTTCGTATGACCTGAGCTGGAGACAGAATCTGCCGGAGCATTGCACCTACAATCTACTGATTGCCGTTTCAATGCATTACAGACTCAAATGTGCAAAATAATTGCACATTTTTGCTTTGAGGGCGAATCCTGTGGGTTTGAGATCTGGGCTTCCAGCATAAAAAAAAATGCAGATTCACATGTGCGATTTTTATTTTTTTTATTTTTTTAACCCTAATACGCTGCATGACCTTTTGAACTATGGCAAGCAGGTTTAGAAGAGCCAGAAAGAGGGATTTTGGATAAGCCAGCTCCGTCACTATAAAAGAGGGGCTCAGAGCAGCCATAGTGTTGGTGTATTGAAAGCTGCTGTGCGAAAAGGATAGGAAAAGATAACAAATTGCTTAAAGCAGAGTTCCGCCAAATTATTATTATTATTTGTATTTATTTTTTAAAGTCAGCAGTTGCAGTATTTGTAGCTGCTGACTTTTAAAATAAGGACACTTGCATGTCCAGGGAGCCTGCGATGTCAGCACCCGAAGCCTCGGCTCTCGGGTGCTGCCGCCGCCATCTTTGGTAAGGGAATCAGGAAGTGAAGCCTTGCAGCTTCACTTCCTGGTTCCCTACTGCGCATGCACGACTCGCGCTGCGCGATCCCACTGGTCCCTGCTGTCTTCTGGGACCTGTGTGTCTCCCAGCAGACAGCGGGGGGGGGGGGACAGAGAAGGCGCCGGAAGTGGCGTAGATACCCACGGGTAGCTCAGATATCTATGCCCGGAAGTGGGAGCAAAATACCTGTATTAGACGGGTATCTGCTCCCCCCTGAAAGGTGCCAAATGTGACACCGGAGGGGGGGGAGGATTCCGAAAAGCGGAAGTTCCATTTTTGGGTGGAACTCCGCTTTAAGGAGAAGTGCGGGATTTAAAAAAAAAACGTAATTCTCACCTATGTGGCTGTAGCATCAGTCCGATGCTGCAGCTGTCCCAACTGGCTCTTAAGCCCAAGACACATGACAACTCTTTGCTCAGTTCTCTGTCTTCACTGAGCAAAGAGCAGTGATTGTCGGTCTCTGGCTCTCTTCTCTGCCCCTCCATCGTTCACTGGAGCGCCGGGCTGTGGAGGAGGCGTGCTGAGAGGCTGAGGATGGATCCCAGCTTTATTGTTGGGATCTCTGCAGAGTCGCTGTCGGCTGAATCTGGATAACCTGAGTCTAGAAATAAGTGACCTCAAACAAGCTTTGACCATACTCCTTTAAGCTGGGATTATTGATTACTATACCTTTGGGAAATCAACCCCTTTGCTGCATCTTTTGTTGTTATTGGGGGCAATGCAGTATTCACTTTTCACTGACAATCTGTTCTCGGAGCAACCTTTTTTTTTATTTTATTTTTTTTTTATTTTTATTTTTTTTGTAGCACATTTAAATGGAAAACAAAAATTTGGTACAACCCAAGCTTCCTCAAATATTGTGTTCACATTCACGTACCCCTGGCTTCTTAGTCTATGTGCTCTTTGCTGCTAGTAAATTTGGGCCTAGCATTACTAATTAAAATTGTCGATTTGTTTTTTGTGTAGCAAAACAGCTGCCTGTACTCCCCCACGCCCCTCCTTTTTTTTTTTTTTAATTGTCTCAATATTTCAGTCAATTCTTCCTCATAAAAAGTGGTGTTCTGGGAAATTTCACTACTGCTGTACATTTGAAGTCTCCTAATTCTTAACAAATTTTAATAGAAATAGTGTGTCTGTAAGTACAAAAGGGGGGGGGGGGTGACAAAAAAGGGATATCATGTGAAATGCTACGCAAATATAATGGGTTTTATGTAACGTGTTTTTTCTACTATTGATGGGTTGTATTTTCTATGTCAAAGTCAGGATTGCCTTTTACAACGTTTTATGTATTTATAAAGTGCTTTTTGATATAATAAACAATTTTTTACTAAAAGTGATTGCTGCATAAATAATATTTTTTTGCTGCTAAAAAAAAAACAAACCCTGAGGGAACTTCTTTTCTATATAATAAATTTGGGTGGAAATCGGCTAGAACAGGGTCAGCCTAGGTGAGCTACTGGCATTAATTAGGCCTAAAAATGTACAATTGTCTTTACCTTTAGTTAAATAAAAAAATGTTGTTAGGCATTCCTTGCTGCTCGAGCACTGGTATTGATTTCTCAATTTTCTCTTTCTTTACAAGGTACTGCAACAGTCACCTGCAGGTACTCGGCTTTATTCCCAAAAAAGAAAGGAAGAAAAAAAATGATGCACTGGAGGAAGTAAAGGCTAGGAATCAAATGGAAACCGTGGCCTTCAGTTTAACAGTGCCCACCCTGGCCTTGAAGATGCCCAATGGACTGGATGGGATGACCCTTTCCCCTCCTGGGGCCAGACTCCCCCTCCATTACCTGGAAACAGATTTGGATGATTCTTTCACTGTGGAGGAGGAAGAGGAAGAGCTTAGGAAAGGGACATCTATAAAGAAGAAGTTGCAGAGCAAGTTGGCACAGAATCGACAGCGTCAGAAAGAGTCCGAGATTTTAAAAGTTCAACAAGAGCACTTTAGCCCTCACCCTGCACCTTCTCAGCTGCAACCTTTGTCTCTTCAAGAGCAGCAAATGCTGGTACAACCTGTACCAACTTCACTGAAATCTACTGGGCTAACGCAGAGCCTGACTTGTACGTCACCTCAACCTCAGAATACCAGCTTACCAGTACAGGGAGCATCGCCCGTAATGCACACATTCGCACAAACAAGAAATGTGTCTAATAAGAGACCTCTTTCTGCCCCACCGCTCTCTACAGACCCACCACGATCTGAAAACAAAATCCAGGTGACTGCCACAGCCTTACCAACCTATTCCTCCTGTGTCAGCCGGTTGCAGCGACTGATGAAACTGTGCACACAAAAACGGCAACTAGAAAACGATTTGTTCCCTCATTTGGGTAAGTCTGGACACCGACATGGAAGTGTAATGAAATCCCAACTCAAGATCAAACTTGAAGTTTTGTGTATAATGCAGAAAGTTTAGAGCCTAAAGCTGGCTGTACACTGATTGAAATGTAGCTTGTTCAGCTGGGACCTGACCATTTTTGATCAGTGTTTGGCTGTCCCTGCTTGGGAGAAGTCAATTGTTTGACCTCTGTTGAAGGGTTATGTTGGAAATTTTTCTTTGATCACTGACCGCAGCCACAGATCAGTGTATTCTGACAACAGCAGGTGCAGAGGGAAGGGGGAGGGGGTTCTGCCATCCACCTCATTGACTAGTTTTAGGGTCCATACACACTGGGCTTAAAAAAAAGAAAAAACACCATATCCCTTGGCAGAAAAAAAAATGTTCGTTTCCACTTGAGCTCCAGAAGATTTTGCCCCGTTAATTTTTTGCTATTTGGCACCGCACTACTTTAACTGGTAATTGCGCGGTCATGCAACTCTGTACCCAGACAATAATTAATACATGTACATACAATATTTAATATTTTTTTTCCACACAAATATATATTTCTTTTGGTGGTATTTGATCACCAGCGAGGGTTTTTTCTTTTCTTTGGGGATATAAACAAAAGAACAAAAATTTTGAAAAGGAAGAAAACATTTTTTTTTCTTTCTGCTATAAAAATATCCAATAAGAGAATCTAATTTCTTCATAAATGTTGGCCAAAATGTATTCTGCTACATGTTTTTAATAGAAAATATTATATCCCAGTAAGTATATATTGATTGGTTTGTGTGAGTTATAGTGCCTTCAAACCATGGTGTATGCATGTGCACACATGTGTGGATAGATGGTCATTTAAAAAATAAATACATTTTAATGCTAATAGTGATCAGCGACATATAATGGGACTTGCATAGTGCGGTGGTCAATCTGACACTGGGGGAAACTGAATAACTGCCACTGACATCACCTTAATACAGTGATCATCGTATACACTGTCAATGTACTAATGACACTGGTTGGGAAGGAGGTAACATCTAGTGTGATCAAGAGGTTAAGTGTGCCTAACCCAGTCTAATATGTTTAAAGTAGAGTTGCACGATTAATCGTTAAATCTTAATCCAGAATTTCCACAATTCATTCATGTAACAAGTGCAGAGCTGTTCTCTGCTCACTCACAGCTGTCAAAAAAACAAAATTTTGCTCAGCGCTGAGAGATAAAAGGAAACGTTGGGGTTGACTTGCTAAAAACAAATCCACTCTGCACTACAAGTGTAGTCGGAAGTGCAGTCGTTGTAAATATGAGGGGAAGCTCTGCTGATTTTATCATCCAATCATGTACAAGCAAAAGTGCTATGTGGGTTTTTTTATTTTTATTTTTTTCTTTCCTAGCATGTCCCCCTTGGATCTACAGCAAGTGCACTTGCAGTACAAGGTGGATTTGCTTTTAGTAAATGAACACCGTTGTAAGATTTGGTTTATTTTAGATTTAAAGGGATGAACTTCGGTCTGCAAATGAGGTCAGTTTAAACACCTAAAGCGGAGTTCCAGCCTTTTACAGTTTTTATTAAAAGTCAGCAGCTTACAAAAAGTGTAGCTGCTGACTTTTAATAAAGACACTTGCCTGTCCCACTGTCCAGCGATGTGGGCGCTCTAAGCCCTGCTCCTCTCCCCCCTCTTCTCTGCGTCACCGTCATTGGAACTGTGGGTACAAGGCCGTGACAGCTTGTGGCTTCACGGCTGGGCACGCACTGCCCATGCGCTCTCAGAGTGGACAGGCAATCTTCTGGGACCTGTGACGTGTCCCAGAAGATTTCCTAGAGGGAGGGGCCTTCTAGGGGGAGATGAGTCGCCTAGTGGTCGAGAAGCGGAAGGAGGAAGTGGGACAGAGTCTCTCTAAAGTAGGCACCCCCCCCCCAAAAAAAAAAAATACAAATGTGGCATGTAAGGGGGCGAGGAGTGCTTAAAGCGGAAGTTCCACTTTTGGGTGGAACTCTGCTTTAAAGACCAAGCCTTTTTCTGACACTTGAAAAATTACCTGGGACCCCCAAATATAAAGATGGATGGATAGATAGAGCAGAGACCCAGAGAATAAAATGGCGGTCGTTGCAATATTTTACGTCACACCGTATTTGCACAGCGGTCTTTCATACGCAATTTTTTTGAGAAAAATACACTTCAATGAATAAAAACAAAACGGTAAAGTTAGCCCAATTTTTTTTGTATAGTGTGAAAGCTGATGTTATGCTGAGAATCGTGAGAATTGTGGTCTTTATTCGAATCAAAATAATAGTGATTCAAATTTTTTTCCAGAATCGTGCAGCTCTAGTGTAAAGTGTGCTGCTTTTTTACTGTACAGAGTTCTGTAATGTTTACCAGCAGAGTGCTCTGGGCTAAACAAAAGATCAAGTCTTCTGGACAGCAGCACTCCAATAAAAAGCCTTTTATTATGTAAAATCTTCAAAAATCCAAATACAGCACAGCAAGTCACAAAATTCTGGTTAGAGCTGACTAGTTTCACACTTTTAGTGTTTAATCATAGCTGCCTAATGCACAAATGATTCCCATGATATACCCCCCAAAAAAGGTCATATGACCCAACCACAAGTGTAGGTGATTAAGTGCTGACAAGTGTTAATTGAAAGTTGATTGCATGCTGACTAACCTGTGTCCAAGAAATAAATGTTTTTTAAAAAGTGTATGGTTTCATTGTACCAACTATTGTAAAAATATATGTACATAATATCCTTGAAAAGGTGTGCAGCAAATTAAATATTTGTGAAAAAACTTGTGATTGGTGCAAAAAAGTGAGGAATGTGTAAATTAAATAAATGTGAATATATGGAACACAATAGATGAACAGCCTAAATCTCCACATAATGCATGTGCAACGTGCTGAAATGGATGCATAAGCAAAGGCAAATGCATCCATAGCGCACAAATAGTAAAAGATGCAAAGGTAAATTGTCAGTATGTTCATCAAAAAGTGTCATAATGTAATGTAGGAAAGAGAATATATATATATATATATATATATATATATATATATATATATATATATATATATAAAAAGTTGACCAAGAAAGATTAATACATTTACGTGTAAACAACCAGCCCACAACCCTGTGGTATATAGTTATCAATGGTATACGTTGCACTACAATACTTGCTCAAGTATGGCAACATTGTACAAGGTTCATGTAGGGAATAACCTCAAAATTGAAATCAAAAATTAAAAGAAGTCAATCTTCAATTTTTAATAAATATGTAAAAATAGTGAGTGGGACATAACCACTCACTATTTTTACATATTTATTAAAAATTGAAGATTGACTTCTTTTAATTTTTGATTTCAATTTTGAGGTTATTCCCTACATGAACCTTGTACAATGTTGCCATACTTGAGCAAGTATTGTAGTGCAACGTATACCATTGATAACTATATACCACAGGGTTGTGGGCTGGTTGTTTACACGTAAATGTATTAATCTTTCTTGGTCAACTTTTTATATATATATATATATATATATATATATATATTTATTCTCTTTCCTACATTACATTATGACACTTTTTGATGAACATACTGACAATTTACCTTTGCATCTTTTACTATTTGTGCGCTATGGATGCATTTGCCTTTGCTTATGCATCCATTTCAGCACGTTGCACATGCATTATGTGGAGATTTAGGCTGTTCATCTATTGTGTTCCATATATTCACATTTATTTAATTTACACATTCCTCACTTTTTTGCACCAATCACAAGTTTTTTCACAAATATTTAATTTGCTGCACACCTTTTCAAGGATATTATGTACATATATTTTTACAATAGTTGGTACAATGAAACCATACACTTTTTAAAAAACATTTATTTCTTGGACACAGGTTAGTCAGCATGCAATCAACTTTCAATTAACACTTGTCAGCACTTAATCACCTACACTTGTGGTTGGGTCATATGACCTTTTTTGGGGGGTATATCATGGGAATCATTTGTGCATTAGGCAGCTATGATTAAACACTAAAAGTGTTAAACTAGTCAGCTCTAACCAGAATTTTGTGACTTGCTGTGCTGTATTTGGATTTTTGAAGATTTTACATAATAAAGGCTTTTTATTGGAGTGCTGCTGTCCAGAAGACTTGATCTTTTGTTTTGCCTGAAATTGCATTGCCTGCACCCTTGGCTGTTGGGAGGAGATAGTCACCTGGAGGACGTCCACACCTGAGCGGTTTCTGTTTTTGTTTGTCAGAGTGCTCTGGGCTGTAATTGCACATAGCCAATCGGCAGTTCCTGGGCATGAATCTTTTGGGGGGGGGTGGGTGCACGTGCCCTAAAGCCGGGGGGGGGGGGGGCATTTCTGCCTCTAAACACTGAGCTTAAAATATGCCTTTTAAATGTCCTAATGTGCATGGACACAGGATAACATTAAGCTGCTTCTACAGGAAAAATGCAAAAAAATAAAAACACTGCGGCGATCTGAGCGGACGTTTGTCCCCTCCCTCCTTCCTCTGCAGCCTTCTGGGACCTATTCCCAGAAAGCTGCCAGACCAATCGGATGGTTCTGTGCCCTACTATCCGTTTCTGTTGGTTGATGGGGAGAACTGCGTTAATGCTGCCACTTGTAGTCTATTCCAGTATCACTGGAACAGGGAGCCATGAAAAAAAAGCACTTTTTTGCAAAGATGGGGAAGTGAAAATAATTTTAATCTGTAGGCGCACAGTTTTTTTTTTTTTTTTTTTTTTTTTCTTAAAGCGGTAGTAAACTCTGCCCATCAATTGCTTCCAAAAAAAAGGGAGGCAGTATAATAAAGCTTTACAAAACATTCTGCATTAATATGAAGCCCTTTCACTCTTACTTATTTTGAAATGGTTTTTAAAATCTTGCTTTCCGGGAGAATCCGGCACCATGTTGGCCGATGTCTTCCGTGTCCCCAGAGAGCTGTACTTCCACCCTTTCTTCTGGCTGTAATCCTATGCATGCGCTGTATCTGTGCATATAAAAACAGTAGAAAAAAACAGACAGCGCAAAACCAATCCTAACGCAATGCAGCTGAACACTGAAGGTCAAAATATAAATCCTTAAATGAAACGTTTATAAAAAGCAGTGCAGCGCTAAAATCATATGTAACACAAAAAGTCCATGGGATGTATAATTCAGAAACCAGAGGAATGTTATCTGAAACACCAACAGGAAGTAAGAAGGATCCTCTAGCTGTGAAACAGAGTGCTTGTAAATGATCACAAGTGCAACCACTTCCGTGTAATTCCACCACCAGATACACAGGCCGCTCACCTCAGAATGTGGACCTCTGTATTACCAGAAGGTCACATAAGCAGTCCCTTTATCAAGGGTAATGTTTAAAGATGAGAGAGCTGTCTTCATACGGTGCTTCAACCGAAATCCTCAATCATTCGATAATCCCAAAAGCGAACTCATAAATTGGCATAGTTACATGAAAAATGTCAAAGAAATACATAGTGCTCTCCATCTATAAAAAAACACTTGATTTATTTATTTAAAAAGTTACTCACAAGCGAGGCACAGACACCCTGTGCTCGGATAACAGTCATGTAACATAGATGTGGAACCAGGTAGATGGCTGTCCTGACGTTGTGTAGCCCCTCGCACGCGTATCGTCCGTGGGCAAGGACTTCCTCAGCGAAAATTAAATGGGGCCAGCATGTCAGTTCATTTATATAAGCCATATTCCTGGTGTATGCTGTGTGTGAAAAATAAATCCCGCCCACCCCATAATTGGGGAACTATGTAACAAGCGCCCTCATTGGTGGCCAAGAGATATGCCAAATTAACAAACCGGCAATCATTGGCTAGAGGGATATGGTAATCAAAGAACTTCCGGGTGATGTCCCTCACATGGTGTACTGCAGCTCCAATCGGCGGAGGAATAACAGGGGATATCACCTCCCAGACTATGACCTTCCGGGTCGGCGCTCCCCACATGATCCGTCGTCATAGCAACAAAAATAAACATACCTGTAGAATGTTCCCCTCACCGCACCTACGTGAAGCCGAGGGCGGGGCGGAGCGGTCATGTGACACCAGATGCAAATAAAGCACGTAGGATAACAATCCCTCAGCGTGCCTAATATGCAGAGCCTCGAAGTTTAAACTGTCAGATCCACCCCTACTGAGAATAACCATCCCTCCAAGCTGCAACATAGCTGTCATAAGTAATGACATGTGACAATGCTAACAGGCAGTATTATTGATGTGGTACAGCAAACGCTGCATCCCACAGTGTGCCACCCAGTGGCAAAAGCCTGCATTGCATGTCATACAGGATCTCTAGAGAATAAAAGATAAAATCAAAAATAAGTAAAATAAACATAAACACCAGTGATCCCGCTGTCTGAACGAAAGATACATAGAAGGGTACCGAGCAAATACAAAAGTGCATATACGCTCGCTGGGGTCATGTATACATAGATCAAAAAATCCGACCATATATAGGGCACAATGGTCAATATGTATACAGACACACACCAGCTCCCCCCCTCTTGTTATTACTTTGAGGGGCCCATGGGCCCTCATAGTGATGACAATCGTAACACTAAACAGGGGCCAGAGGTGCATAAGGGTAATAAAACAGTCATATATAGACCTGTAAACTTAATAAAGACGTCAGCACAACCATCTAACCTGTTAGACAAATATCACATACTAAATACATAATGTCATAATAAAAACAAATTAGATAAAAATTATAATGCTAGTGGTCAGATATAAAACAATTGAGATCGAACTCAACGTTCAACCCCAACGGGACCCCCACCTTTAATTCATATACCCAAAACGACTCACGTCGGCTAAGGTGCCGAATGAAGTTGCCTCCTCTCCAATGGTTCGTCACCACCTTCTCTATCCCCCAAAACTGCAGCCCAGATGGGCTACGGTTATGGTGGAGTCGGAAGTGCTTTGAAACGTTGTGTGTGACCAACCCCTTTTTGATATTATTGACATGCTCCCCCTATCCTGACGTGAAGGGGCCTAGACGTCCTACCGACATATTGGTAAACCACACTCACACTGTAGCATATACACGACCCCAGTAGTGTCACAAGTGATCAGATCCTTGATCTTATAGTTTTTTTCCAGATGCTGATGCCACAAATTCCTTCCGCTTCTTTAAATTCTTTCTGGCCTGTCGACATGGTGGGCAACGACCACATTTGTGAAAGCCAGTCAGAAATTCTGTTCTCAGAATGGGTAGGGGGGTCAATGACCCCAGGGGCTAGTGTATCCCTTAAGGAAGGTGCTTTTTTTGTAGATGAATTGCGGACGATCAGGAAGTAAGGGGCCTAAAATCCTGTCATGCTTAAGGATTGGCCAGTGCCTCTGTACAATCCTCTCAAACTTCCTATATTGAATATTATAGTCTAAGATCATTCGTGTCCTTGTAGAATCATTATGATTAACCTTAGGGACATTTGACACAAGTACTTTTCTGTCCAGATTACGGACATTTTCCATTTCTATACCTAAGCTATTTTTATCATATCCTTTCTCTTATCGTCCATGGACCGACACAGCTCTCATACTGATTACATGTGGGTATATGTCCCTGCTCGCAGGAGAAGACCTAGGCAGAATGTTAGAGGTTAAAACATTCTAGAACAAGCCAGAGCTGAACAGCCCCGCCCAGGGGGGGCGGTCCCTCCGGACATTACCCTTCCACCTGCAGCTAATCAGCCTCAGTTTTTTTTCTGCCTAGCAGAAGGAGAAGACGTGGCTCTCAGGAGCCAGTCTCCTGGAAGATTTTACTTTTGATTTTTATTCCTTTGGGAATTTTATTTTATTTTTGAGACCTTCAATCAACTGTCGGCGGGGCAACAGGTTGGGTACATTAGTATCCTCGTAGTCTTCCCTGTCCGACCATCGAGCGTGCTGATCCTCGCCTTGCGTGCGTGAGACTCAGTTCACGACATACCCCATGGCTCCAGGGGTGGCCGGGTTGCTTTCATGCTCCCGCGGTCCTCTCAAGATTGAACAGTACCTGACTGTATCTCTCGCGGTGGACCGGGCCGACAGCTACGCAGTACGACTCTGTGATAGGTCTGTCTGAAACAAGCCAGTGGGTCCCTGAAAGGGATGGGTAAGTAGTCTCTCCTACTGCAGGTGAGTACATGCTGGCTGTGTTTCTGTGTGTGGGGGTTTCTCCCTGTCCCCCCCCCCTGTTATGCTGCTCTCTGCACCCTGTACTGGTGCTGTGCTGTGGGGTGCTTGGGGGTCACTCTGGCCTGGTTGGGCGCTCATGTCTGCAGTTTTTTTCTGGTGTGTGAGGTGATTATTGCGTGCGCCATTGGCGCTGTTTGAGGTGGTTATTGCGTGCGCCATTGGCGCGCATTAGAGCTTTGAATTTTGCGCTCGGCGGCCATCTTGGTGTTTAGTGGCACAGTTATAGCTGCGGACGGCGGCCATTTTCTTGTGGCCGCCGCGCATTTATTTCTGGCGGCGGCACGAATCTCCTCACAGACTGAGCTGTCCTTAAGGGTTTGTGGGTCCTCCCGGGTATCCCCTCCTCAGCGTAGCCAGTGGGTGGACTGTATATTCACTGTATAGTGTATAAGGTCTCAGAGGGTGGCGTTTATGGAGTCTGATACACCTGCTCTCCACATTGCCTGAAGCAACTGGCAGTGCTGCACAGTTAAACATGTTCATATGTTTCCTGCACCTGCGGTCCTTATGGACCAGTTGTCAGCAGTCCTGGAATCATTCCTGTCAGAATGGAAGCGGTGTGCGAGCAAAAGGAGCTATAAGCCCCCTCCCCCCACAAAAATCTTTAGTGAAGGAGTGCTCTGAGTCAGATATGGGCCTAGCTATTGGGCTCAGGACCCTACCTCTGAATATTTAATGTTTATGAACAGGACATTCCCTTGTGAGGAAGACTCCAGTTCTGTGTCAGTGAATGACAGGGCGCTTGTAAGTGATCTCATTGATGATGTGAGAATCACACTCAGGCTGAAATTGCTGTGACAAGCTTTTCTTTTACACAGTTTCCTCAGTTTTCTTCACACGCTGCCTCAAGAGCAGCATGGATGAGGGAGGACTTTATTCATTTATGTCTCTAATCCCTGTGAGCCTTGTGTGTGATACCTGAGGTAACATTTCCCGCCATTTCCTGGGGAATGATTTGAGCTCTGACAGACACACGGTCTGAGGATCAGAGGTTAACTGTTACCTGTATGATGCTTCAGCAGCACTGTCAAGCAGGTTGGAATGATACAGAGAAGATTATGCGCCTCTGCGCCATAATTTAAACTCGTCCTATACCTCTACACTGCATACATTCACAGTGTATGTATGTGTTATTGGTCTCTGTGTCTGCGTGGCTGTCCCCACGTTCCAATGCTGTGTTTCAGTGCCATACATGATATAAACGTACAAAATATGTTTATGCACGACTCCAGATACATTCACAGTATATGTATGTATGTATCATACTCTCTGGGCTGGCGGGGGCTCCGGTGTCCTCCCGCACTCTCATGGTATGTGCGCTTCGGCTCTCTGCACAGTATAGACATGTTCAATATGTTTATTGCACATATTATACATGTTTACAGTATGGGTATACTGTTTGCGTGGGGTTCCTCCGGGTACTCCGGTTTCCCCCCACGCTCCAATGGAAATGCACAGCATGAACATGTGCAATATTATGTTGATTCACATGCTATCATTCCTACACGGTATCTGTGTGCTGTCTGCGTGGAGTTCTTCCGAGTGGGCGCTTCGGCGCTATGCACAGTCTAAATTTGTGCGATTGGACCTACCCGATATGTCTTTGCAGTCTGCGTGTGTTTCCGCCCACGCTACATGACATGCATGCCTTTGGTGCAATACACGATGTAAACATACACATTATGTTTATACACTACACTAAATACATTCACAGTAGTTGTAGGTATTGCATTCTCTGAGTATGCGTGGGGTACTTCGGTTCCTCACACGCGCCAACGGTGTGCGCGCCTTCGGTGCTATGCACACATGAGCTTGTGCAAAAGGTTTAGCACACACACTATAATACCTATACGGTATGCGTATGCAGTCTGCGTGGGTTTCTGCCCATGCTACATGACATGCATGCCTTTGGTGCAATACACGGTGTAAACATACACATTATGTCTATACACTACACTAAATACATTTACAGTAGCTGTAGGTATTGCATTCTCTGAGTATGCGTGGGGTACTTCGGTTCCTCCCACGCGCCAACAGTGTGCGCGCCTTCGGTGCTATGCACACATGGGCTTGTGCAAAATGTTTAGCACACATACTATGATACCATACACGGTATGCGTATGCAGTCTTCATGGGTTTCATCCGGGTGCTCAGGTTTCTCCCCTGCGTTCCAATGGTGTGCGCATTCTCAGCGCTATGCACAGTATAAACATGTGCAATTTGTTTATTCGCGGGCTAACATACCTACACGGTTGTGTACGCAATCTTTGTGGCTGGTTTACGTCCAGGCCCCGATGATGTGCACGCCTTCGTCGCTGGCACAGTATATACGCGTTTAATAGGTTTATCCACAAATACTAAACTACATACGCCGTATGTGGTGGTATTATGCTCTTTGTGGCTGGGTGGGTTTTCTCCCACACTCTTCATTTGTGCGTTTGACGCAATACATAGTATAAACTATGTGTTTGCACAATCAGCACCTATCCATGGGTAGCTGCTGGATGGAGCATTGTCACAAGGATCCCTGGTTTCAGGGGTATCACTTTCCACCTGCTTTCAGTGGTGATCAGAAGCGCTGGCTGGACTGTGTTCGCCAGGCTGGGGTTGGCGTTGTGCCCGTTAGTGGCTGCGTCTCTGGCATTTTTTGTAGCTCAATGACTGGGCAAAAGCCTCTGCTTCATTCATCAGTCGTCTAGCAGGTGCACTACAACTGCTTTAGCCTTTAGGGTCTCTGTGCCCGGGGTGGGTTTGCGCCACCTGTGGAGGCTGAGGTACTAGTCCTCTGACCGAGTTTCTAGGGAAGTTCCGTCAAGTTGCCTTTATTGGCCAACATTTGAGGCACCCTGTACACTGGGGCCTCCCTTCTCCGATACATTGCGGAGTCTCTTTGGGATTTTCATACGTCTCGCTGCAAGATGGTCCTGTCGGCCGTGTGCATTGCAGGCGAAGGGTCCTTGCATCCGGAGGTGTTTCCACCTTCTTTACCGGCGGTGGGGCACCGGAAGTGGACCTTGTGGCCTCTCGACTCACTCGCAAGGTGGCAAGATCGTGGTCAGGTCCAGGGACCCCTGGGCAGATGCGTTAGACGCGTTGGAAGCCCGTGGGGGCAGTATCGCCTGATATATGCTTACCCTCTGCTACTGTTGTTGCCTCGCCGGCTTCGCAGAGCATACTTCATCCTGCTTTACAGTCCTTGGCTTTAATGGCATGGCTGTTTAAAGCCAGGTGCTAAAGGACCGAGTTCTCTCGTATTCGGTCATCTCTTCTATGTTGTTGACACGGGAATCTTCCTCCAGAAAGATATCTCACCGTACCTGGAAGGCTTACATCGCTATGTGCGAGGAACTTGAGTGGCATCCTCGGATGTTTTCCGTTCCCAGGATTTTGCTGTTCTTACAGCGTGGTGTGACCCAAAAGCTGGCCTTGCATACCTTTTTTTCTTGAGGGTCGGATTTCGGCCCGGACTGTCTTTTTCAATGACCGCTGCCGGGCCATTCCTTGATTAGCACCTTTTGGGCAGGGGGTTCGCCATGTGGTCCCCCCTGTCAAGCCTCCTCTCCCTACTTGGGATCTGATTTTGATGCATCTCGGTTCTCCAAGAACATCCCTTTGAGAATATCAGAGAGATTCCTCTCTTGACCTTGTCCCGGAAGTTGGCCTTATTGGCCATTGCTTCGGTTAGACGGGTGTCTGAGTTGGCAGTTTTGTCTGGCAAGTCACCTTACTTGGTCCTCCATAAGGATATGTTGGTGTTGCGCCCACGACCATCCTTCTTTTCTAAGGATGGTCTTGGCCTTTCACCTTAAGAAGGACATTGTTCTTCCGTCCTTGTGTCCTCACCCATCGCTTCCCTGAGAGTTTGTGCTTCCTGCATTGAGATTGGTACAAGCCTTACGAGTGTACCTGGCTGCTACTGTTTCCATTCGGAAATCTGTGTCTGGTCCAAAACAGGGCCGAGCGGTGTCGTCTGCCACCGTCTTTAGGTGGATCAGGCAGACCGTCATACAGGCCTATGCCCTTAAGGGGCGGGCGCCTCCCTTTCCGGTTGCGGCGCATTCCACCAAGGCAATTGGTGCTTCCCGGGCCTTCCGACATCAAGCGTCGGTTGCACAAGTGTGCAAGGCGACGACCTGGTCGTCCGTTCATACCTTCCCAAAGTTCTACAAGGTTGATGTGGCTGCATCTTCGGATGCTTCTTTCGGCCGCAAAGTGTTGCAGGCCGCTGTCTAATGTTGCAACTCCTCCGTTGAGGGGCTCTGCTGGTTTGGAGTGAAGTTTTGGTTGTTCCTTACTTTTTTTGCTCCCACCCTTTTCTTATACTGCTTTGGGACGTCCCACATGTAATCAGTATGAGAGCTGCGTCGGCCCATGGACGATAAGAGAAAATAGGATTTTTGTACTCACCGTAAAATCCGTTTCTCTGACGTCCATGGACCGACACAGCACCCACCCTTCCTTTTAAGTTTGTACTGCTTTGTTACGAACTGAGGCTGATTAGCTGCAGGTGGAAGGGTACTGTCCGGAGGGACCGCCCCCCTGGGCGGGGCTGTTCAGCTCTGGCTTGTTCTAGAATGTTTTAACCTCTAACATTCTGCCTAGGTCTTCTCCTGCGAGCAGGGACATATACCCACATGTAATCAGTATGAGAGCTGTGTCGGTCCATGGACGTCAGAGAAACGGATTTTACGGTGAGTACAAAAATCCTATTTTTTCAACGAATCTTGAGGCCAATACCTGTGACTGTGTAATAAAATCACCTACATTGGTGCAATTGCGCCTCAGGCGTATAAATTGCCCTCTCGGTATATTACACAGCCACTTGGAATGGTGACAGCTTTCAATGGGGATAAAGGCGTTACGGTCTGTGGCCTTAAAATGAGTGGTCATATTGATCCTGTCCCCATTCTTGGTTAGATCAAGATCCAAAAAGACCAATCTGTCCAAACTGATGTTCCATGTAAGAACAATGTTCATACTGTTAGCATTCAGTTTAGATGCAAACTCATCAAAGCTTGCTCGATCCCCATCCCAGATCATAATAAGGTCATCAATATACCTCTGGTAGCATAATAGCTGTGGGGGTTTGTTCTTAAACACGGCCTCTTCCTTCCAGTGTGCCATAAATAGGTTGGCAACACTGGGAGCAAACCGAGCCCCCATAGCTACCCCTCTGGTTTGAAGGAAAAATTGCCTACCATACCAGAAATAATTCTTTGATAAGCAAAAGGTAAGACTGTCAATCAAAAAGTTCCGATGTCTTCTGGACAAACCAGATGATCCTAGTGCCCAACTAACCGCGGATAAAGCATCCTCATGACTCATGATCGTATCTGTGCATATGACTGTACAGTTCTCTGCTCCGGTGTGCCATGCCACTCAGCCGATATTTATGCCCTCTGACGTTTTGAGTCGTATGGGGGTTTTGCAGGAACTTTAGAATAGGACAGAAATCTCACAGTATCTCGGTGCAGTGCCGTAGGAGACACGGCATACAAAGAAAGGACTGACGGCACAAAGAGCGTGCTGTAAACGGGGAATTCTGTGCATGCGCTGTGACGTCACAAAAAGAATCCGAACGGATAACAAAAAAATAGAGACCGTAGGAATAATTGTACACAAAGCGATTTTATTAAAGTGTTGCTTCATGATTTATATGGGGGAAATTCATCAGGGAGAGTTTTAACCCTTTCTGATGATCTCTATAATGTTAGAAAGTTTTGGCTGGCATTGGGCTTTAAGACCAATCCTTTACCTGTAGAATGAAAAGCGGTGTTTTACAGGGCAATGCATACAGCTTTTCTTTTCAGCTTGCACACAACCTCTCTAAAATTTTCTATTTGGGTTTTTGGGTCTTTAAAACTGAAATGCGCTCAGCGGGTAAAGTGAAATGTTGGCCTTTTGTCGCAGACTTCTTTGATTTGCTTGTTTTAGTCAACAATATGAACAGAAAACCTACAAGCATCTGGCACATTTGACAATGTTTATGTGAAGAGACAGATGTTTGTCAAGTGAACCTGATCACAGTTCTATTGAAGAGTATCTGCGTTCTGTGTCAACATTTTGGATCTTCCCAAATGGTCCTTTATGCAAACCACATGGCCAGAGTAGACTAAGCAATTATGTCAGTACAGTTTCAACTGTTTATTGCATGGGTTTGACAGATTATTTTCCAATACTCATCAAAAGAACAGATTTACACAAACAGCATGTCTGCTATGGTAACAGTTGATGCTTTTTGGAACAATTTTTGCTGTGGCAAGATAAAGTATGTGAACCTCTTGGCATCAACTGGTTTTCTGCTGTAATCTGCCATAAAATGTGACCTGATCCTCGCCAAAGTCAATAATAGATGAACATAATATGTTCAATGAAGGCATGAGAAAATAGCATTTTTTTTAAACATTCACAGTGCTGGAGGGTAAGGTAATGGAACCAATAGATTAATTACTTCAACAAAAGCAAACTTATACGTAAGTCGCACACGCATATGTAAACAGTGTTTGCACCACACGTGAGGTATCGCCGCAAACGTTAGATCAAGACCAATAATTTTAGCGTAATGACTCTAACTCTGAAACGGTAACCTGCAAACATTTTCAAAGCGGCACCTATGAAGATTTTTAAGTTCCATACTTTGTCGCTATTCCACGAGCGTGCACAATTTTTTGGTTGACATCTTGGGTATCCATTTACTCGGCATAACACCATTTTTCATATTTTACCCCAAAAAATGGGTATATTGTGTGTGTGTGTGTGTGTGTGTGTGTGTGTGTGTGTGTGTGTTTGTTTTTTCTTCATTAGTGTATTCCCAAAAAATTGCGTTGGAAAATTCTGCACAAATACTGTGTGACATACAATTTTATTCCTTAGGTTGGTTTCACACTAGTCGGGTGCGAATTTCAGCTCCGTTCTCTGTGCGAAGAGAAAAAGCAGCTGTTCAGCGCTTCCTCTTCGTTGTAGCTGCGGATCAGCTGACCAGGGAGAGAGGAAGGTGTAGTGAGGTGGGGGACTGAATTCAGTGTTCAGAACGGAACGCATCTGCAAATCAGATGCGTTCCCATAGAAGATTGTGGCTGTAATTTGCACCGCAATGCCTAGAAAAAGCAAGGCACATATGTGAACCAGACTGATTCAAACTAATAGGTTTTAAAATGTTCTGTTAATTGGATGTGGCGTAAACTGCATCCAGTTCGCATAGGTGTGACCCTAGCCTTGGGGTCTCTGCTAATAAAATGATATAGTGTTTAGGTGTTCTAAGTAATTAGCAAAAAATACTATTTAAACTTGCAAGCAAAATGCTGGGTCTTCAAGTGGTGGGTGTGTTAAATAAAAACAAGAAAAATTCAGAACTTGATGCCCGCACTATAGCCAAAAGATGGCTACAGTGCAGGCTTAGATTGCCGGAAGGGTGTACATGGATGTACTTCCGTGCTGCGCTCTGTGATCACTGAGTCCTTTACCCTGTGATCAGCTGTCGGCCAATGACAGCTGATCACATGATGTAATCAGTGCTTTTCTTTTCTTTTTTTTCTTTTTTCTTCACACCCCCCATCAGTGCAGCCTCATCGGTGACGCCTTATCAGTGACCATCAGTGCAGCCTCATCAGCGCACATCATTGAAGAAAAATTACCCGTTTGCAAAATTTTATAACCAACTATGGAAACTGGTTGTTAAATTTTTTTCGGTCTTATTTTTTGCTAAACAAAAAAAAAAAAAAGACCCAGTGGTGATTTAAAGTACTTGTATATGATCACCTTGTAAAACAACTCGTATAAAGCAGAATCAAAACATTTGTGTATAGATATAAAAAATGTATAACTCCCTTTTGTTCTCCGCTGCATAAGAGCTGGGGGAGGAGAAACGGCCACACACTGATCTTCCCAGAAAACGGCTGTGTGGATGGGTGTCAGGATCATTTAAAGGAGAGCAGGCAGAGTTCCCATCATAGCTAGAGAACTGACCCACAGTGTCTTCTGCTTAGTGTGGTCAGTTTTAATAGGAAAGCAGAGAGACTGGCAAAAACACCAGGGAATTCACGCAGGAACCAATACAAAGAGCACAGGATACTTTTTCATACAAGTACACGGTACAGCAGGCAGATATCCGGAATAGGAAATGTTGGGTTTACATATTGGTTGTAAAGTCATTGTGCATAATTACTGGAAACCCCTCTGTTACAGCAAGATTTACAGTTCAGTAGCTGTGTTTTGTTTAAAATGATGCAGCTAAACACCTTATTTTTAGAGCACCGCTCTACTCCTGGCTGGTATCAGAGGGAAATCTCAGCCTCTACCACTGTAGTCCTCAGATCGGAGAAGGAGAGCGGCGGGAGGTCACGTGACCGCACAACAGCACTCTGAAATAATTATTTTCTCTTGTCATCCATGGACTGACACAGCGTGTCTTATACACCTTTACACGTGGGTTATGTCCCTGCTTGCAGGAGAAGACCTAGGCAGAATGTGAGATGTTATACATACATTCTAAACAGCCAGAGCCGAACAGCCCCGCCCAGGGGGGCGGTCCCTCCGGCATAACCCTCCCACTGCAGTCAGCAGACCTCAGTTTTTTTTCTGCCTAGCAGAAGGAGAAGACGTGGCTCTCTCAGGAGCCAGTCTCCTGACCTATTTTTATTCCTTTTGGATTTTTTTTCCTATTTTATTCTTTTGAGATCTTCTATCAACTGTCGGCTGGGCAACAGGTTGGGTACAAGATATCCTCGTAGTCTTCCCTGTCCGACCATCGACCGTGCTGATCCTCGCCTTGTGTGCGTGAGACTCAGTTCACGACATGCCCCACGACTCCAGGGGTGGCCGGTGGGCTTCCAGCTCCGCGGTCCTCTCAAGATAGAACAGTCCGGCTGTATCTTTCGCGGTGGACCGGGCCGACAGCTACTCAGTACCGCACTGTGATAGTTCTGTCAGAAACACACCAGTGGGTCCCTCAGGGGACGGGTAAGTAGTCTCTCCTGGCTGCAGGTGAGTACATGCTGTGTGTTTCTTGTGTGGGGGATTTCCCTGTCTCCCCCTGTGTTTTTTTAATGTCACTCTCTGGTCACTAGTGCTGGCGCTGCACTGTGTGGGGTGCCTGGGGGCCATACTGTCCTGGGGGGGGCTCATGCTGCTCTGCATTCGCTGGGGCTGTTTTGTTTTTGGGTGTGAGGGGCCTGGGCCTGATTTTACATTGGCGGCCATCTTGCCGTGGCCCGCCGGAGCACATTGCGGCAGCCATTTTCTTGTAGCCACACGTTTTTCTAGCACTAGTTTGGCCTCTAGCGCCGCTGGGAACGGCGCAAATCTCCTCACTCTCTCCTCTCAGCTCACTCACGCTGAGCAGCGCGGCGCAGTGAGACAGAGCAGCGGAACCGAACGGTCCTGGTCAGGTTGGTGGGTTCCCTGGGCATTCCCCTACTTCAGTCAGCACAGCCTGTGGGTGGTCTCAGAGAGGGACATTATGGAGTCAGTCACCAGCTTCCTCTCACATGCCAGAGGCAGCAGCCAGTGCTCCAGCACCTGCGGTCCCTATGGACCAGTTGTCGGCAGTCCTGGAATCATTTCTGACCAGGATGGAAGCTGTGTGTGAGCACAAGGGAGCAAAAAAGCGCCCTCTCCCCACTTTATCTCCACAAGGGGAGTGCTCTGATTCAGATATGGGCCTAGCTATTGCTGCTCAGGACCCTAGCTCTGAATATTTGGATGGTTTTGAACAGGACATTCCTTGTGAGGAAGACTCCAGTTCTGAGTCAGTAAATGACAGGGCGCTTGTTAGTGAACTCATTGATGCTGTGAGGGACACTCTCAAGCTAAATGCTGCGACCGCAGAACCTCAGGCGGATACAGTCTCCTTTTGGTTCTTTTAAGACCAAGCCTTCTAAAAAGGTTTTTCCATATGTATCTTTCTTTGACCAGCTCATTGACCAGGTCTGGGAAAAGCCGCAGAAGACTTTCATGGTCCCGCGGCGTTTGTCTATTAGATACCCCTTTGAAGACGCCCTGCTTAAAAAGTGGGCTTCTCCCCCGGTGGTCGACCCTCCAGTCGCCCGTTTAAACAAGGCCACCACTCTCCCGATGGAGGGGACTCCTGCGTTTAAGGACCCCACTGACAGGAGGTCAGAAGTGGTGAGTAGAGCCATGTTCGCCTTGTTGGGATCCGCCCTACAGCCCGTAGTAGCGGCGACCCTTGTGTCTCAGACACTCACGGAATGGGCAAAAATTTTGCACCAAACTGTGCAGGAGTATAACCTTCCTCCAGACACTATTGCTCTGGCCCACCAGATGGTGCAGGGTCTGATATGTGTGCGACGCCACGTTGGACGCGGCCCCCTTTAATATCCAGGGCCTCTGTCTCGGCGGTGGTATTGCGTCGTCTCATCTGGTTGAAATGCTGGTCTGCTGACCTAGCCTCTAAGAAGCTCCTGACTGATCTACCTTTTAAGGGTGGTAGACTTTTTGGTGCTGCTCTGGATGACATCATCAAGGATGTCACGGGAGGTAAAAGCACTCTCCTTCCTCAAACTATCAAGGGTAAGGAGGCCCGACGTAAACCGGGTCCTTCCTTTCCAGCAAAAAAGTTTTTTTTTTTCGTCCGTCAGAGTCCACGGGTAAGCCATCCCAGACTGACAACAGTGCGGCTGGCGGGCACAAGCGCCCCTGGGTGCGTAAGCCGAACAAGCCGGCTCCCAAGCCCGCCTCCGCGTGAAGTCTTGCCCCCGCCCGTCTCTGGGGTGGGGGGACGACTTTGCAGGTTCACGGATCGGTGGACCTCCCGGATCTCCGACCGGTGGGTGTGCGAGGTGGTCACCTCAGGATACAGAATAGAGTTCCGCTCCTGGCCCCCAGACAGATTCTTTCCCTCAAATCTCCCTCTCCTTCCTGCCCGTCGGGCAGCCCTCTTGGGGGCTGTACAGGATTTGATCGGGTCCGGAGTAATTGTGCCGGTTCCTTCCCAGGAGAGGTTTCAGGGGTTCTACTCGAATCTGTTTGTTGTTCCAAAAAAGGACGGGGTTCGGCCAATCCTGGACCTCAAGGCCCTGAATGCCTTCGTGAAGGTGCAAAAATTCCGCATGGAATCCATTCGCACGGTGATCGCTACACTCCATCAAGGGGATTTTCTGGCATCCTTGGACATCAAGGACGCCTACTTGCATGTTCCGATCTGCGCAAGCCACCAGAAGTTTCTGCGCTTTGCGGTCGGCGAAGTCCACTATCAATTTGTGGCTCTTCCCTTCGGCCTAGCCTCGGCACCGAGGGTGTTCACCAAGGTGCTTGCTCCGGTCCTAGCTTTGCTGAGACAGCGAGGCATTGCTATCGTGGGCTATCTGGACAATTTTCTTCTAAGAGCAGACAGTGGCTCAGAATTGGAAGAAAGTGTGACTATCGTCAGTCAGACCCTCGGAGTTTGGGTGGCTCCTGAACGTTCAGAAGTCGGTTCTAGTCCCGACTCAGCGTCTGGAGTATCTAGGTCTGATTCTGGACTCCTTGGAGGCAAGAGTCTTCCTACCTCCAGACAAACTACTGACACTTCAGTCTGCAGTACGGGTGCTGACGTCCCGAAAATGGTCGTCAATCCGCTTTTGCATGAGAGTCCTGGGACTCATGGTGGCCTCCTTCGAGGCTGTTCCTTATGCCCAAGCGCACACCAGGGCTTTACAGAAAGATCTTGTCCACTTGGGACAAATCCCCGTTGTCCTTGGATCTTCAGATCCAGGTGAGTCACCTGGTCAGGGCGTCCCTGACGTGGTGGTTGAGGTCCCCGGCTCTTCGGTCCGGGAAGTCGTTCCTCCCCATCCAATGGACGGTGATCACGACGGACGCCAGCCTGACGGGCTGGGGGGGGGAGTCTGGGGAGTCCTGTCGGCCCAAGGGCTTTGGACTCCGGACGAAGCCCTCTTACCGATCAATGTGCTGGAGATACGGGCAATCAGACTGTGCCTCTCCTCATGGTCGGAGAAACTACAGGGTCACTCCATCAGGATCCAATCGGACAACGCCACAGCAGTGGCGTATGTCAACCATCAAGGGGGGACTCGGAGCTCAGCTGCGGCTTCCGAGGTCGCCCGCATCCTGAGGTGGGCCGAAAGAAGCGTGCCGGCTCTGTCGGCCGTCTACATTCCGGGCGTAGACAATTGGCAGGCGGACTATCTAAGTCGCCAGACGCTGGACCAGGGAGAGTGGTCCTTGCACCCGGAGGTCTTTCAACTCCTTTGCAGACGGTGGGGCACGCCGGATGTGGACCTGATGGCCTCTCGACTCAATCGCAAGGTGTCAAGGTTTGTGGCCAGATCCAGGGATCCCTGGGCGGATGCCTCGGATGCGTTGGTGGCCCCATGGGGTCAGTATCACCTGATATACGTTTATCCTCCGCTGCAGTTGCTCCCTCACCTGCTCCGCAGGGTAGCGACCGAGGGAATTCCGGTGATCCTCATTGCTCCGGATTGGCCTCGGCGTCACTGGTACGCCGATCTGGTACGTCTCGTCGCAGACGTTCCCTGGCGGTTACCAATACGGAGGGACCTTCTGTCTCAAGGTCCTATATTTCATCCTGCTTTACAGTCTCTGGCTTTAACGGCATGGTTATTGAAAGCCAGGTGCTGAGAGACCGAGGTCTCTCGGATTCGGTCATTTCGACCATGTTAAGGGCACGGAAGTCTTCCTCCAGAAAGATCTATCACCGTACTTGGAGAGCTTACATCGCCATGTGCGAAGAGCTGGACTGGCGCCCACGAAGTATTCCGTTCCCAGAATCCTGCATTTTCTGCAGCGTGGCGTGACCCAAAAGCTCGCTTTGAGTACCATCAAGGGTCAGATTTCCGCCTTGGCCATCTTCTTTCAGCGACCGCTGGTGGGTCATCCCTTGGTTAGCACCTTTGTGCAGGGGGTTCGCCATGTGCTCCCCCCTGTCAAGCCTCCTCTCCCCCCGTGGGATCTGAATTTGGTGCTCTCGGTCCTCCCAGGAACCTCCCTTTGAAAATATTAGAGATATTCCCCTCTTGACTTTGTCTCAGAAGGTGGCCTTCTTGGTGGCCATTACTTCCATTAGACGAGTGTCTGAATTGGCGGCCTTGTCCTGCAAGTCGCCCTTTTTGGTCATCGATAAGGCGGTGTTGCGTCCGCGACCTTCTTTTCTGCCAAAGGTGGTCTCGGCCTTCCACTTGCGGGTGTACCTGTCTGCTACTGCTTCTATTCGGAAGTCTGACTCACTATTTGTGGCTGTCTCTGGTCCAAAACAGGGCCAAGCGGTTTCGTCTGCCACCATTTCTAGGTGGATCAGACAAACCGTCATTCAAGCTTATGCTCTCAAGGGGCGGGCGCCTCCCTTTCCGGTTACGGCACATTCCACCAGGGCAATTGGTGCTTCCTGGGCTTTCCGACATCAAGCGTCGGTTGCACAAGTGTGCAAGGCGGCGACCTGGTCGTCTGTTCCTACCTTTTCTAAGTTTTTTATAAGGTTTTATAAGGTTGATGTGGCTGCATCTTCGGATGCTTCCTTCGGCCGCAAGGTGTTGCAGGCCGCTGTTTGATGTTGCAACTCCTCCGTTGAGGAGCTCTGCCTTGTTTGGAGTGAAGTTTTTGGTTTTCCATTTATACTGCTCCCATCCCTCTTGACACTGCTTTGGGACATCCCACGTGTAAAGGTGTATAAGACACGCTGTGTCAGTCCATGGATGACAAGAGAAAATAGGATTTTTGTACTCACCGTAAAATCCGTTTCTCTGGCATCCATGGACTGACACAGCACCCACCCTTCTTTTCGAGTTTGTACTGCTTTGTTACGAACTGAGGTCTGCTGACTGCAGTGGGAGGGTTATGCCGGAGGGACCGCCCCCCTGGGCGGGGCTGTTCGGCTCTGGCTGTTTAGAATGTATGTATAACATCTCACATTCTGCCTAGGTCTTCTCCTGCAAGCAGGGACATAACCCACGTGTAAAGGTGTATAAGACACGCTGTGTCAGTCCATGGATGCCAGAGAAACGGATTTTACGGTGAGTACAAAAATCCTATTTCAGGTATTTGTATAGCGCCGTCAATTTACGCACTGCTTTACATATACATTGTACATTCACATCAGTCCCTACCCTCAAGGAGCTTGCAATCTAAAGTCATATATACTAGGGCCAATTTTAGATAGAAGCCAATTAACCTACCGGCATGTCTTTGGAGTGTGGGAGGAAACTGGAGTACCCGGAGGAAACCCACGCAGGCACAGTGAGAACATGCAAACGTGCCGTGGTTTGCGATTTTTTTTTTTTTTTTTTTTTTTTTTTTTTTTTTTTTTTTTTTTTTTCCTGCTAAGCAAGAGTGCAACCCACTACACCACTGTGTTGCCCGATAATATGCAGCTAAACACTTATTTAGTGCTGTTGTGTGGTCACATGACCTCCCGCCCATCTTCTTCTCCGATCTGCCAAAGTTGAGATTGCACTCCTGATGTTCCACACCCCAGTCATTCAGCTATCAAATCGGGCAGGAAATGTGTTCTGGCATTAGGCAGGTCTTGGTGTGTAGTCTAGGTCTTGGATTCGAGACACTTAAGGGTATAGGGATTCATTTAAAGGCCGACTTGGGTATTTGCAGGTTGTTTTAAGTTCACATTTGTGCGTCACCTAGCAACTTTGACTTGACTTTACGTTCTCTGGACAAAAGTCGCACCAAAGTAGTGCAGGCACATTTCAAAATTGCTGTGACTTTGTTGCACCGATCTTAACAGGTGCCATTGCAATGGGCTCTGACTTGTCTTACGACTTTGGACAAGTGTGAATGGGCCCTAAAAGTGCTGAAATGTATTATTTATATATATATTCTTTTTCCTCCAACAGGGCTGGATTGGTCAGAAGATAGTGGAGAGGAACAAGACGAATCCGATAGAGAATCTCCTTACCAAGTTGCATGGTCATTCCGAGAAAGTCTCCAACACGACTGCAAAAAGTAAGTTTTTCTGTGGGGTCTAGTGTAATAAACCAATACAAAGCAACCAGAAATCATCTTTTACAGATCCAAACAATCTGCACTGGTTTAATTGGATTGGTTGCTATAAATATGTTATCGGATACCAGGGATACAAAGATAATGTGATGTCAACTGTAAATGAGGGATTGATTCCAGAGGATAATGAATCATTTTTTTAAATGGAGCTCTCAAAGTACTGTAACTATAGGCAAAACTTTTTTTTTTTTTTGGATAGAGTGGAGATGGGTTAGAAGTATTAATTTTTTTTTATTGCTGTCTGTGCCCCACCCTCTATTTGTCCTGTTTTTGCACCATTATCATTGAAAGTAAAGGAAAATCACAAATTTTGGGTTGTCACCAAAAAAGTCATGATGGGGAAATCCTCCAATGGGGACACTAGTTCTGGTGACCTGGGGGGGGGGCCCCAAGGAATACCCTTAATTTGCAGGGATTTCCTATCACTTCTGTTTTGGCTATAGGACAGGAAGTGAAGGTAAATCTTCCCAGTGGGACACAGAAGGCAAAACATAAAAATTTGGCAGGGATTATAACCCTTCCTAATAATAATAAAAAGGAAATTTTTGCAACTGAAATTTTAGGTTAAAAATATTGCATGCGTACATACTTGCTAAATTGTGCGTCTTTTGGATGTTTCAGATCTCCCAGCTGCTGTGCAGGCATAGCGGGTGAATTTAGGATTCTCCGTGACCTTTTGGTTTCATCTCTGTAGGCTCCACAGCTCAGAGGTCATAGGCTTTCCACACTTCCTCTTAGTTGTAAGCTGATAAAAGAGCAGGAGAGGAAAATTCACAGGATTTGCCTGACTGCAAACAATATTTATTCTAAAATCAATACTATATAATTAACCACTTCCCGCCCGTAGGATCTCCCATATGACATCATGGACTTAAAGTGGAGATATCTGGATGATGCCTGCAGCTACATGCATCACCCAGACAACTATCTTTTCAGCCAGTGTTTCCCTCTCATGTAAAAACCATCCTAGTGGCTGATTAGCCACTGGATTGCTTTTAAATGCAGCAGAAGTGGACGTCCCCTCTTCACCCCCACCAGTGCCTGGGATCTGATCTGGCAGAGGCGGGTTACCACAGAGCTGGCCATGGATGGGATTGTCTCGTCTCTCCATCTCTCTGCTCATAGAAGGCCGGAAGCAACATCATGACCTCGCTTCCGGCTATGGCAGATGTAAACCCTGCCATTCTTTTCATGGAAAGTGTGTGTGTGTGTGTCATGTTTTCTGGGGTAGAGGAGATGTCTCCATAAAGAGGACCTGCCTTGCCTTATTTCTATCACAAGGGATGTTTACATTTCTTGTGATATGAAAAAAATTAAACAAATTTAAAAGGCAGTGTACACAAACCTGTACGCAACTCACGCACTCATATGTAAACTGTTTGTTTAAGCACAACACATGTGAGGTATTGCTGCAAATGTTATAGTGAGGGCAATGATTCTAGCACTAGTCCTCCTGTTTAACTCTAAACTGGTAACCTGTAAAAAAAAAAAAAAAAAAAAGTTTAATCGTTGCCTATGGAGATTTTTATGTACCGTAGTTTGGCGCCATTCCATGAGCGTGCGCAATTTTAAAGCGTGACATCTTGAGTATCTATTTACTTGGCGTCGCCATAGATTGTATATTGTGTGGTGTGGGTTTTTTATTTTTTTCCTCAAAAAATACAATGTGAAATTAAATTGCAACGACTGCCTTTTTATTCTCTAAGGCATCTGCTAAAAATATAAAAACGTGTGTTCTGAGTAATTTTCTAGTTGTAAAAATCTTTTTTTTTTTTTTTTTTTTTTTATGCTGGAGATAAATGTCTCTGAATTAGCCTGGGTGGGAATTGGTTAAAATGTGTTAATTTTACAACCATAACAAGAAATTGTATGGAGAAAATCTGTATGTTCTCTAATTCTATTCTTTCTCATGTATTGTAGGTATGATGCTGAAGAAGCACATAGCAGGAGCTCCAGGGTTGCACAACTTTGCACTTATTTTCAACAGAAATACAAGCACCTCTGCCGCCTGGAGCGAGCAGAATCGTGTCATAAGAAATATCGCCACACATTCCGGAAAGCACTGCAGAAAGCAGCCATCAGAGAGCCGGAGTCTGCAGGGCAACTGATACAAGAATTGGGCATGGCTGCACACACGAGAACTAGGTAAGGATATGTAAAATATTTAAGTTTATCCGCATACGTTACTATTTAACGAACAACCTTGCCACCAGCACTTCAGGAGATTCTGCTTCACCCCTACAGAGCCACTTGCTTCTAAAACCTGGTGTCACATTTTATCTTTACAGTTGCAAGCTGTAACAAACAATGATCGTGCTTGTAAGTTGTTACACTTTGGATAATGCATCCCATCTGGACAGTAAGGTCATCAGGAATTGCAATGGACTTTTTCACCCGTTTTATTGTTATTGAGGCAGAAAAAAAATCTTTGCCATTCCATCTGTTAATGCTTGTGTAACGGGTACTCCAAATTTAGGGGGATGACCCGAGCACTAGTATGGCTTGGGGCTTCTAATTGTGCTGGACTCTGCTTTGTTGCTGTGTGCCTATGTAGAGTTCCCTGTGGCCTGCAGGTGGCGCTGCCATGTTGGGTCAGGGTTGAACCATAGGTTGCATTGGCGCGATTGGATGTCCTCTCTCGGCTACCATGCAGTGGGCTGGTTCTGCCTGCTGTGCATGCCGGGAGAGGATATAAAAGAGGCAGACGCCATTATTCAGGGAGAGACCCGGGGACAAGTACCCGGAGGAGTGCGCCCCCTAAGGAGGGGGGATGCGTACACCGACTGAAGAGTCTCGGGCACCTTCGGCCCGAGACCGCAACGTTCCGGGTAGGCCCAGTACCTTCTACTGGGTCTACAGGCAGAACTTTGGAGTCCTAGGATGCCCAGGTGAGGGTATCCACTCTGACCAAGAGGAAGCCAGGGGAGGATCGGTCCCATAACAGGAGATGAGTGATAGTTAGATTGCTGTCTCGGGAAAGGCCTGGTGACCTGTCGGAGGGAAGGATCCTATGCTCCGCAGAACTGACCCTGCGGAGTGCTGCTGCTCTTCGAGGCATACTGAACTTGTCCTTGGAGGATTTAAATTGCTTGTTCGAGCTCCACACCGGCTGCTAGGACCATTGAGTGACTATCCGGGTGAGCTGTACCCACTCGGGACCGAGTGGAGATGAATCTGGGAGTCCTGTGCCTGAATCTGCTTTAGTTCAACTATTCTCTCTCTCATCTACTCTCTTGCCTATGAAGCAAAGATGCAAAATAAACTCAACGTTGGAGTTTAAGTGTTTTGGACATTGACTTTATTAAAGAGGGGAAAGTACAGACTCGTCTCTACAACCTGGAGACGGTTACCAGTGGAAGGAGGTAGCTCGCTGCGGGACCCAGATACATATACACCGCCTGACCTCTAAACTAGAGGACATGGGCTTGTGGCATGGGTGCCTCTCCTTTACCCTAAGAGGAGAGGGTGGTGCTACACTTGTCTATGTTTTTATATTGGAATTTTTACTGGGCTTTATTCCAAAAATATATTAAACTGTTGCGCATACCACTTTAAGAAAAAAAATCAGCGATTCGAACAAAATATTAAACCAATATGCCTGAAATTTCATTTGTCCACCTTACCAAATTTATCCACATAACCCAAAATCTATCCATGTAACAGTAAAGCTGTAAAGACTCCTTTCACACTGAATGTGGTTTTCGTGTGTTTTAGCGCTAGAAATAGCGACTAAACACCGCCTACCATGCCTCCCCAGTGTGAAAGCCCGAGTGCTCTCACACTGGGGTGGTGATTTTATGTTGAAGCTGTACAAACCAAGTGTGTGTGTGTGTGTGTGTGTGTGTGTGTGTGTGTGTGTGTGTGTGTGTGTGTGTAATATATATAGATATCCCTGGATTGCGAGCATAATTCTTCCCGGAAGCATGCTTGTAATCCAAAGCACTTGTATATCAAAGCAAATTTTCCCATAAATTATGGAAACGCAGATGATTCATTTCACAACCATTTATTCATAAATCCTTCAGTTTATAGTCCATATAAAAAGATTATAGCAATGTGATGGGTTGTTTAACCATAAAATGTCCATCCACAAATGGCAGCCTCGACAAGGGGATTAGAAGCAAAATCCAGCAGGAGCCACAGAGTATAAAAGAGAAAAGAGGCGCCACTAAGTGTAGCAATATGGTTACATTTAATGAAGGTACAACATTTAGCTACTCACATGATTGATGATTAAAAAAGGCACATCTAAGTATGTAGGCATCCGGGGTAAAAAGCTGTCCACATAGACCATCCCCCGCACCACCGGCTCTCACCGCTGTCAGTCTGCAATTGTGACTGGGAAGACTTCCCTGCAGTAGAGCGATCTGAAAGCGAGGCTTGAAGGGCTCGTGGAGCACAGCGTGGAAGGGATGACGGTGCAGAGGACGGTCTATGTGGACAGCTTTACCCCGGATGCCTGCATACTTAGATGTGCCTATTTTAATCCTCAACCATGTGAGTTATTAAATGTTGTACCTTCATTAAATGTAACCATATTGCTACAATTGGAGACACCACTCTTCTTTTTATACTCCGTTGTGATTTGACGCTACTCTTATATCAAGACATCGCTTGTATATCAAGTCACAATTTATTAAAGAATTTTGCTTGTCTTGCAAAATGCTCTCCAACGTGTGTGTGTGTGTGTGTGTGTGTGTGTGTGTGTGTGTGTTGAAGCCTGTAAAGCATGCACCAGCAATTGGCAAATCGCTGGTGCCATGCAGGTCTCCTCTGGATCTGTCAATGTATCTGTGTGCCCATATATCCTGGGCAAGCAGATATAATGATTGGAAGAATGTATGAACTACCACGACGCCCCACAGCACTGTGGTAAATAAAATGAATATAAGAGGTCTGGGGACACATCTCTATTCATAATAGTACAATAAAAACAAAGGTATCGCCCTTTGGGACTTTGTGAGGTGTGCACAATAGGCCGATGAAATTGACAATTCTAAATACAATAAACATTTATTGCAGAAATAACACCTAAGAGTAGCATAAACAAAGGCAAAGCCACTGCAGTTGTACATGGGTAAAGATTGCATTAGAAATGCATGACTATACATACCATCTAGAACACCAACACGTTTTGCGAGATGTTACTCGCTCTTCAGGGGTGGATGCATGTAGGATATATCTGGAAATGAATAACCAAAAAGGTAATGTAACACATGAATGAATGATGGCCAAAAGGAAGAATTTATGATATCTTGGTAATTTTTCAGAGAATATGAATAACACAAACCTTTATTTCACTCGTGGTTAGTGTTTGGCGGAAGCCATTTATTATCAATCAACTGTTTAGGCCCCATGCACACAGGGCGATTTTACAGCCGCGTTTTTTACAGCTTAAAAACGCCTGTCCATGTTTTGTAAACATTTTTTGACCTTTTCAAAAAAAATCATGGAGCTCAAAAACGCAAATCGCTGCGTTTTATGCGCGTTGGGCGTTTTTGAAGCTCAAACCTGGAGCTCCAGAACGCACTGGACTTGTTTTTTTTTTTTTTGCAACTGGAAAACGCCTATGCCACTTGGAGCTCATAAAAGCTCTATGTGTGCATGACACAATAGAATAACATGGATGGGCGTTTTGCAGCTGTAAAAAAAAAAAAAGTCTAACGCTGCTGTTAGCAGCTGCAAAAACGCCCTGTGTGCATGAGGCCTTACACTTTTTTATTTTTTATTTTTTTTTAAATCATAATTGCAACAGAAACTACCCAAATGACTCTGATCAAGTTTACATACCCCCTTTAACATCAATGACAGCTTGAAGTCTTTTGTGGTATTTGTGGATGAGGCTCCTTATCTTCTCAGATGGTAAAGCTGCCCATTCCTCTTGGCAAAAAGCCTCCAGTTCCTGTAAATTCTTGGGCTGTCTTGCATGAACTGCACGTTTTGAGATCTCCCCAGAGTGGCTCAATGATATTGAGGTCAGGAGACTGAGATGGCCACTCCAGAACCTTCAATTTTTTTCTGCTGTAGCCAATGACGGGTCGCCTTGGCCTTGTGTTTTGGATCATTGTGATGTTGGATTGTCCAAGTACGTCCCATGCGCAGCTTCATGGCTGATGAATGCAAATGTTCCTCCAGTATTCTTTTGATAACATACTGCATTCATCCCGCCAACAATTTCGACCAAACTTCCTGTGCCTTTTTTGTAGCTCACACATCCCCAAAACATCCGTGATCCACCTTCGTGTTTCACAGTAGGAGAATGGTGTACCTCTCATCATAGGCCTTGTTGACTCCTCTCCAAATGTAGTGTTTATGGTTGTGCCAAAAAAGCTAAATTTTTGGTCTCACTCCAAATTACTTTTGTGCCAGAAGGATTAAGGCTTGTCTCTGTGCTGTTTGGTGTATTGTAAGCGGGATACTTTGTGGCATTTGCATAGGAATGGCTTTCTTCTGGCAACTCGACCATGCATTCCATCCTTCAAGTACCTCCTTATTGTGCATGTTGAAACAGCCACACCACATGTTTTCAGAGTCCTGCATTTCACCTGACGTTGTTTGTAGGTTTTTCCTTGCATCCCGAACAATTTTCCTGGCAGTTGTGGCTGAAATTTTTAGTCGGTCTACCTGACCGTGGTCTGGTTTCAACAGAACCCCTCATTTTACACTTCTTGATTAGAGTTTGAACACTGCTGATTGGCATTCTCAATTCCTTGAATAACTTTTTATATCCCTTTTCCTGTTTTATACAGTTCAACTACCTTTTTCCCACAGATCCTTTGACAATTCTTTTGCTTTCCCCATGACTCAGAATAGTCCGTGCAGCACTGGATGAAAGATGCTGTTGGGAGTCCAGAAACGCATTGACATTTTAGGCTGGGTTCACACTGGTACAACACGACTGTTGTACGACTCTCATCCTACTTTGCCCTGCTGCATCTGTCCTACATCGGTCCTACTTCCATCCGACTTGAATGAACAAGTTAAGATTTTGCTCCGACTTTGAGCAATCAAAGCAATCCCAGCGTGACATAAATTCCTTTTACTGCTGCTGTAATTACCATGTCGGATGTCACAAGTCGGATGGTTAGGACAAGGATCCTACTTTGATCTGACTTCAATGGGCTGAAGAAGGACCAAAGTAGTGCAGGGAGCATTTTCTAAGTCGGAAGGACTTTTGTGTCGGACCAGTTAAGACTGCTCACATAGGGAAACGTTCATTTTCGCACGTCATGCGACATGAGCTCCCAATGTTGCGAGCGTTTGTCGTACAAGTGTGAACCCAGCCCCCAGGATGGTTACCTTTTTTAATAGGCATTCAAACCCCTTTGTGTCAACTTGTGTGCATGTTATCAGGCCAAAATCACCAGGGTATGTAAACTTTTTTGATCAGGGTAATTTGGGTAATTTCTGTTGTCATTGGGATTTAAAGAGTAAACACGGTTGATTGCTAATAAATGGCTTCAGCCAATTACTAACCATGAGTAAAAAAATGTTTTTGTGTTGGCATTCATATTCCCTGAAAAATCGCCAAGAAATCATAAATTCTGCCAGGGTATGTAAACGTATGAGCACAACTGGTATGTGGTTAAACGTTGCTACATTGGCAAAATAATCATGAAGTATATAATGGAATGCATGTATAAACCACCCTGTTGCAATGGTAAGACTGATAAAGGCCAAGGAGGAATGTGTGCAAAACTGCAGATATGTGAAAAGGGATGTCAAATAAGGCAATCCCTAAAAGGAAAAGGGGGAAATGTGAAAAAGTGAATATAAAAAACATAACCAGGCATAAGAGTGCATGAGAAGGATGAAAGACCTGTGTGTAGAGTCTGTAGCCTGAACTCTCCCATGTGAATTGAGAGTGAAATAAAACCTCACAGCCATGTATGCTCTCCCATTTATAACCCCACAAGGGCTCCAATGGGTGCCGCCCCTGGATAATCAGTTCAGGCGTCGGCTAGAATATAGTATATGTATATAATCGACAATTGCTAAATTGGCAAAATGATTAAGTAGGGCTGTTACTGATTATATTTTTTGTGTTCGATTAATGGTGTGTTTGTTTTTTTTTGTTTTTATCGACTAATTTCGATTAATTATAACGCACATACAGATCCAACTACTTTTAGCTGATCTCCTTGCAGGCTGATTTCCAGTGCAGCTACCAACCACTGGAAAAATCGATAGCAGGATACAAAAAACACACAAAGGCAGCGCTAGATGGGAATAGCATTAAAACTTTTATAGTCTTCAAGTAGGTAACAAAATAAATATTGCACTGGAGATAAAATCAATGTAGCTACATAAACTGTAAAAATGGTGCGAGTAATACCAAACGGTAGCAAAAGCAGTCATAAAAACATGTAGCCAAGTATGATACTGGTATAAAAATGTGTACAACGATACCACTGCTGAATCCAGATGAGGAGGGGTTAACATCAGTCCGTCGGCATGTAGATGTCCCGTGAAGGGAACGATCACAACTCCCAGTGGATGGCTGTAGAATCCCAGGTTGATAAAGGGAAGTGTAACAGCCCTTGCGTGTGGCGGATCGTAAGGTCCCGCCGGCATGCAGATATGAAGGCACAGCAAAGGAGCCCTTCAGATGGACACAGCAAGCCCCGCCGGTGTCCGTGACGTCGCTGGATCTCCGACGGAACGCTCTGAAGCCAGCGGAGAGGTGAGTACCCATTTCAAAAGAATTTTGATCGATCAAAAAAATTAATCGATTAATCGAGGAATTAATAGCTACTTTCCACAGCCCTATTAAGTATATAATGGAATGTATAAATAGACCAACCTATTGCGTAGGACGGATAATGGGGCCAGAGAGGAATGTGTACAAGACTGCAGATGTGTGAACAGGGATGTTGTAAAGCAATCGCCTAAAAGGAAAAGGGGGGGGGGGAGGGAGGAGGAGGAGGAGAATGTGAAAAACCTCTAAATCTTATCTAAATTTTATTCAGAGCTTCTGAAACGGTTTTAGAAAAAAACATAACATCGTTAATATTTGTTGTTAATATGGTTTTGTCATTGACTTTTGTGAGAGTGAGAAGAGCTTTCTATTGTGCGTATTTGTCCTATGGTTATGTTAATTTTTTGATTTACAGACCTATTCAACCAGAGCTCAGAGGAACAGAACCAATACTCTGCAGTGCAACTGTGAAGAGCCAAACATGCTCAAACCGTGCCCTTCCATACACGGGACACTGTTTTCAACGTATCCTTTTTTCTAGCATTGTGGATATTTCTATCACCCAGTATGGTGGATGCAGTTATGAGTGCTTACAATTGGACTACACCAAAACCACTTGTATAATGTTTCTGCAGCTTCAACCACGCTTTATGCTACTAATTAATAAATTAGAAAGTACAACTAAAGTATACCACAATCTTTCTTTGTTATCCCTGGCTGAGCCAAATCCTCCTCCCGACGGTGCAGCTCACAGTGGGAGAAGACAAAGGTTCTCTTTAATCATTGAAGGGCACAGCCATACTTCATGACTTCATGGATTGGTTTGTTGCCACCTGCAGGATGCTAGATGCAACTAAATTAAAAGCACACCCGGGGAGCTGCCCCCCATTCTCCGCATGGAAGTGTGCCCCTACCTCACCATCTCAAAGTGGGGGGACATCTCCTGTTTGCAAGCCAATGGGTTCTGGAGGTTTGTTTTTTCTGGTTACAGGTATGGTTCAAAACCTTTCCACCAGATCGTATTTTTTTTATTTTTTTCACCTTCTAATCTGCTCCTCTTCCCTCAGCGTTTAGCCAGCTTACTCCATACTGTATATGGGGTAATGGCCCCAATTCCTTCTTTCATCAGTCAAATTCAGGATTTTCTATTTCACTCTGTTCACTGTCCAAAAAAGGGCAGTTTTTGTCCGATTTTGGACTTGAATACCCTGACACCTTCTTAAAGATTTGTGAGTTTCGCATCCATGATCGCTTCCGTACATCAATCGGATTTCCTTACCTCCAATCGATCTCCTCCAATATGCTTTCCTTCACGTCCCTATTTGTCTCAATTCTTTCAAGGGGTTACACAGGTAATTTAGATTCCCCTAAACCCCCCCCAAAGTCTGCAAGATGGCTACTTTGGTCATCTGTTCCTACTTTGACCAAGTTCTACTTGGCTGTCTCAGCAGATGCCAGTTTTGGGCAGAAAGTTATGTAGGCAGCAGTTCTGCTGAGGTGCCATTCCCTGTTCTGTTTGTGTCCGCCCTTTCTGACATTACTTTGGAATGTCCCATCCATCATGAAGTAGTCTCCTTCAGTGAACAAAAGGGAAAACTGGATTTTTGTACACGCCTTTTTTTTTTTTACTTTTTTTTTTTTTTTTTTTTTTCCTGATTTTATTGAAGGGGACAGCACCACCCAATCTTTTCATGGCAGTCTCAGTGTATATGTCCTTGACTGCTGTTTACTAACTGAACTTGTTACAGAAGCATGGTTTGTCCACTGCCAGAGGGCTCTGGGTGTGTTTTGGGTTAGTTGCATCTAGCATCCTGCTCCTGTAGGTGGTGACCAAATCCATCCGTCGTGAAGTATGACTCTGTCCTTCAATGAAATCGGAGAAAAGGGTTGTATGGCGAGTACAAAAAGTGTGTGTGTGTGTGTGTGTGTGTGTGTGTAATAATTGAGGATTACTAAGTATTCGCCAATACCAATTTCTGATACCTGCCAGCAACGGTTTTTTGTTTACATTTCAGCTGTCCGCAATGGTACAAAGCATTGAAACATTTTTATTTTATTTTTATTTTTTTTCAAAGTGAGACCTGCAAATTTATTGTTTAAAGGAGTAAAAATATTAACGAACAAAGCAATACAAAAACAAATTTTTTTTTTTTTTTTTTTTAATTCTTAATTTTGTTTTATAAAATTTGAAGTGAACAAAAAAAAAACGCAGGAAGAAATAATTAAATGGAGGAGAGTAAATCGTTATTAGGGCTGATGCAAGTAAATTAGGGGTTAAACAGAGTTCAGGTCCACCCTATAGCAGCTTTACTGCTACAAGGCGGCACCGGATCACTTGTATATACGTGATCCGACACAGGTAGCGGGCGTGCAGCCGGTGGCTTTATCCCACTGTTATTTATACACAGCGGGAGCTGATCAGCCTGTCCTGCGAACCCTATGTCTGCCGGCATCTGCCGATCGGGAGGAAAAGACACAGAACGGCGGTCTGCCTAAGTAAACAAGGCAGATTGCTGTTCTGACAGGAGAGAAAGCAGATCAGGGACTAGTGACGGTGCATATTTTTAGCAGTGATCACTGTATCTGTGTCACTGGTCCCCAAAAAGTGTCAGCATGTACACTATAACGTTTGCGCAAACCAATCCAATATACGCTTATTGGCTTTATTTATTTATTTATTTTTTTGTTTAGCGCAAAATATTTTTTTGACGGCTCCAATTTTCGGAACTTTGTTTACACTTCAGCCATCAAAAGGGGAACCCCACTGACGGATGAATGGATCATCGGTTGTTAAGGACGCAGTAGCCCCGCTCCTCGACAACCGGTAATTGCTGGATTTTTTTTTTTTGTTTGTTTACATTTCAGCTGTCAGTGGGGGAATCCCGCTGACAGTTCAAAGAACCAAGCCTGAGAGTATCGGTGCAACCCTACATTTTTCTTATTGTAATGGAGTAAAATTATAGATTTAAAATTCAGTATCGGGCTAATCCAATCAGGGAGCCTCATAGCTGCTGGCATGTAATGCACCGCAGCCCTGATGATCAGATGTCCTCCTCCTTCCTCTATTTCTTTTTTCTTTTTTTACTAATTAATCTGCAAGTCTAGCTAGAATGGTGTTCTTTGTGCTCTTTTGATTGCAAAGGGCGGGGAAAAAAATTAGAGCCCCAAAAGTTATTTTAAAGTATATGTAAACCCTAACCTTGTAAAACAACCCATTCAGGTCAAAATTAGAAATAAAAGGCAAAACATTTTGTATATAAAAAAACATAAATACTTTTTTCCCCTCATTCTTCTAATTAGGCTGTTCAGTATTTTTTAACCCTGTGTTAAATATTGTGCACATCTGGTTTTAGGATGGAGATATTCATATTTGATTGAATTCTATATAATTGCGATGAAGCCTTGGCAGTGCTGTATAGCCTCCATGATGTGGGTTCATGGGTTTGATCAGGCGAAGGAACCTGTAGATCCAGGTGCTGAATCAAACAGTGAATGGAGAGAAGGGAGCAGTGAAGGCAGCTGGTTATGCTCAGTATGCGCAGAAGACTTGCCTGATTGGGGTTTTCCATTTCTGTGGCTGTGTGCCTTTTTGGAGAGCGGACACCATTTTGCTGCTGCTTACTGCTGAATCTAGTGAGCCTCTCCCCAGGAGTTTGGATGCTGGGATGGGTGATTATTTTTATTAAAAAATGTTTACTGTGAATTCTGTAGGAACAGCTGGATTAGCACAGGATCTGCTTTTTGGGATAAAGCAAAGTAAGTGGATTTTTATGGTGTAGTCCCCTTTCCGGGTTATAGCTGCTGTTTGCAAATTGTAGTTCTTCTTAACAGCCTGTCAGATATCCTTTCAAACAGCTCTCAGCAGCTTTTCACCAGTTGCACAGCAAAGTTTGCTGATGGACAGCAGTGCTCTGTGCCTGTGTTTGACATCACACATCAGACACCCCTATGTGAAGAACATGCCAAGAAAATGGTAAGCATTATCCATGGAACAAAGTGTTTGGGAAGCGAACAAAATAAAATTCTTCCTTCCTTCCTGACAAGCTTTAAGGCTCGTTTTGTACTGCATTTGGGGTGCCATTTTGAATGAATGGCACCCCAACTTGCGTTGGAATCGCGGATGGAAGTTCAGCAATTCCGCCCATGATTCCAAATCACAAAGTGTGAATGGAGTTAAAAGGCTATTAGCGTGGTCATTCATTCTTATTCCCTTCTTATTTGCTTTATGTAGTGCTATTTTTTTTTCTGGAAATTAAAATGGTTTTCAGCACACTTTCCGGGTTATCTAAAGTAAACTTGTCATTCGATAATTATGGGGACTGCTGTTTGTGGTCTTCCAGCAATGTTAGTTGCTTTGGTGTTATGATTCTACCCTCCAGACTTGGACACACTGCTCTGAAACAAATTTGCAGTTCAGGCATTCTTAACCACTTAAGGACCGCCACACGACGATATACGTCGTCAGAATGGCACGGACAGGCACAAGGGTGTACAGGTACATTCCCTTTAAGAACCCATCCGTGGGTCACACGCGCCTCACCAGCGGTCCGAAGCGCCATGACCGCAGGACCCAATCGCCACCGGTGTCCCGCGATCGAGTCACAGAGCTGAAGAACGGGGAGAGGTAAGTGTAAACAAACCTTTTCCCGTTCTTCCTGGTGGTATGTCAGTGATCGTCTGTTCCCTGTCATAGGGAACGACGATCAGTGATGTCACACGCCAAGCCACGCCCCCCTACAGTAAGAATCACTCATTAGGTCACACTTGACCCCTACAGTGCCACCTAGAGGTTAAACCCTTCACAGTAATCAGTGCATTTTTATAGCACTGATTGCTGTAAAAATGACAATGGTCCCAAAAATGTGTCACGTGTCTGATGTGTCCGCCATAATGTCGCAGTCACGATAAAAATCGCTGATCGCCGCCATTACTGAAAAAACTGCCTGTAAAACCCTGAGCGCTTTTGAAGCGCTTTTCAGGCGCTTTCAATTCATTTCAATGGAGAGGGGCGTTTTTTCAGCGCACTGCTCCAGTGTGAAAGCATTCATTGATTTCAATGGAAATACGTTTCCGTAAGCTTTTCAGGCGATTATTTTTTTTTTTTTACCAAAAATATGTAGAAGAATACGTATCGGCCTAAGCTGAGGAAAAACGTTTTTTATATATATTTTTTGGGGGATATTTATTAGGCCTCATGCCCACTGGCGTTTTTACAGCTGCGTTTTTGAGCGTTTTTTACAGCTTAAAAACGCCTGTCCATGTTATTGTAAATATTTTTTTTTTTTTTTTTTTGGAAAAAAAAAAAGACGGAGCTAAAAACGCGACCGCGCGTTAGTGCGCGTTAGTGCGCGTTTTTTGACGCTCGCGTTTTTTCCTGCCTAGTTCTGACGCTGAGGAACGCACTGGCCCTGGGTTTTTTTTACAGCTTACAAACGCCTATGCTCTTTACAGCTCAAAAACGCCTAGGTGGGCATGAAGCTATAGACTAACATGGACAGGCGTTTTTAAGCTGTAAAAAACGCTCAAAAACGCGGCTGAAAAAACGCCCGTGGGCATGAGGCCTTATAGTAAAATATATGTAATTTTTTTTCAAAATTGTTACTCTATTTTTGTTTATAGCGCAAAAATAAAAACCGCAGAGGTGATCAAATGCCACCAAAAGAAAGCTCTTTTTGTGGGGAAAAAAAGGACGTCAATTTTTTTTGTCAGTTAAAGCGACGCAGTGCCAAATTGCAAAAAGGGGCCTGGTCCTTTAGCAACAAAATGGTCCGGGGCTTAAGTGGTTAAAGTGAACTTTCATTAAAAAGTGAAAATACTGCTAATTCACCCCCCCCCCCCCAATTCAGGTCTTCGATACCTTCACATATTTTAATATTATTTTAATTTTTGGGGGGTGTGAGGGTGCGTGTACATTTTTCTGACCTGCTCCCACTTCTGCAATTCTCACCTAGGCTTAATCTGCCCACACGCACAGTGGAGAGCTGACTGTGGAACAGGAATTCACAGGCAGCTCCCACAACCAAGATGGTGGCACCAGGTTTCGAAGAGCTGCAAAGGAACCAGCCACCAGAAGCTACAGTATTTTAAAAAGCTGGAGTTCCTCTTTTAGAAAATATTGAAGGCCAGTTGGCACTCGCCTAAACAAAAATATGCTTTTTTTTTCTCTCCTCTAAATATCCTATTAGGACAATTTCTTGCGAGGAGACAATTCACGTAAAATTCAACACCAGCAGCAGAGGAAACCCAGGAAAAAGACTAAGCCCCCAGCACTTACCAAAAAACACAAGAAAAAGAGGAGGCGAGGTCCCAAACGCCCTCAGAAGCCCATTCCGCCTGCATTGCCACAAGGCAATCTCTGTATGCCTAGCAGCCTCTTACTGCCAGTTGAAGTCTCCAGTATAAGGTTAGTACTTGATTTTGATAGTTTAGTATGGATAATTTGAGGGTTTAAACTTTTTTTTTTTTTTTTTTTTAGGGTATTCTTAGTAAATCATACTACATATGCATTCTGATTTTCCATGCCCAGATAATATCTTACATGTGCAGCAGTCTTACTATGCATTCATTTTTCTCAGTATTCCTTGCATGAATCTAACATTTTTAATATGTATCAGTGTCTTACACTTGTCAAAGTACAGGTAGTACAATTCATTTAGCATATTTGGGATTTATCCTAGGTACTACTATGTTATTTTGAACATTTTTTTTTAAGGACAAGTACATATAATATGCTAAAACATAGAGCAGTTTACCAATCCTTGGATATTATGGCTACATTCCTTTTTTTTTTTTTTTTTTTTTTTTTTTTCAGTGCTTTGTTTTTTTTTTTTCTACCTGGTGACCTGTCTAGTAATGTGCCTCCCACTTTAGGGTGGCAGTGTAGTCACCCTTGAACAGCAAATGAGAATAATGTTAGACTAGTAGATTTAGATGGACTTTAGATCAGAAAAAGGAAAAGGTTAGGGTTTTATCGAAGTCAACATCAAATTAAAGTAGACGCAGGAATAGCAATTTGGGACACTTTTTTTTTTTTTTTTGTGTTAAGTATCACGTTATAAGGCGCTATTGAGCTCCTTTCCTAACTATACTTTAGGAATGTATCACACGGGGGTGTTCACGTGAGGAGAGGGGGGAAAGGGGTCCCTTCTTTTTTTTTACTTCTTTCTTTTTCCCCCCTCTTTGGGGGGGTCTTTGGGAATACACAATAAGGGACTAAGTTCCTTTCTTAGTGTTTTTTTTTTTTTTTTTTTTTTTTTTTTAGAACAATAAGTCACACGAAAGGTGGGAAGGGAGAAAGGGGATCGCAAGGGACAGTTTTTTTTTTTTTTTTCTCTTTCCTCTTTTTCGGAGGCATACGACCGGGTCCTAGTGTAAATCTCAGGGAGAGGGGGGCTTGAGTTTTATGTCAATGAATGTATTTGTATTTTATATGTTTTATGATGAAATTTGTTAAAGGAAAAATGTGATTTAAAAAAAAAAAGTAAGCGGGTCGTACAGCCAAGAAACTGAAGGATACCACACCAAAGTGAATATCAAAGAAAGTAAAATTGGTGTAATAGATATAGGACATAGTAGAAAGCAGGTTGTGACCAAAATAGTTAACATTACAATAGGTAAATAAGGTAACCCATGGAGTACCTGGAGGGGTGAGGAAGAGGAAAAGTCCAAGATATGCAAGGGTAAATTGCAAGTGGATTAAGCCAAGGTGTTGGTCCAGTGCATAATTAAAGTAGATGCCAGCCGTGTGCCAAAGGAAACCACCAACGTCACGCAGCGTGAATAGAAGGAAGGTGGCGATATCGCCTGAGCAACAAGAGAGACAGAAAAGAGTGAAAAGAAACAGAGGGGGATCCCAGAGGGTAAGAGATGTAGAATAATGACCATATCAAGCACCAGATAAGCTAAGACAATGAGTTTGATGTGCATATATCGAGCCAATGGGCTTCAGACCCTATCAAATCGTTTACTAGGATCAGCGACATTATGAAGAACTTTTTCCTTGAGCATGATCCAAGGGACCTTTTTTGCTTCAGCAGAGACAGGCACAGAAGCCCTTTTCCACGATCGGGCTATAGTCAACTTGGCTGCCAAGAGAATAAGAAATATACATATTTACTTAGCTTGTGGGACCTTCTCGGGTGGCTCTTTCAGAAGAGTAATGCGTGGCATTTGCCATCTTGTTTAAGACCTTTTGTTTGCTTCAATCAAAAATACATTTAAAATGCCCAGGCCTCTCTAGACATTGAAAAGGGCCTCTCTAGACATTGAAAAGGGCCTCTCTAGACATTGAAAAGGCCTTCGATACGGTCGAATGGCCCTTCTTGTGGGAAACATTACGTAGAATGGGGTTTCCTCTGTTGTTTATCAAGTGGCTCCAGGTGATTTACAAATGCCCCACTTCCTCGGTGCGCTTGGGGGGTGGACTGTCTGTCCCCTTCGGGCTTACCAGGGGAACGAGGCAGGGCTGCCCTCTCTCTCCGGCTTTGTTTGCCCTTGCTATCGAGCCGGTGGCGGAGGCACTTCGCACCTCACCGCACATTAAGGGTCTGCGACTCGGGTTGCTGGAGGAGAGGGTAGCCCTATACGCGGATGACATGCTGCTCTTCCTGAATGATGCTGGCCCGTCATTGCAGGGAGCGCTAAATATTCTGGACACCTTTGCTGAGGTCACCGGTCTTAGGGTAAATTGGTCCAAGTCCCTCCTATTCCCAATTGATCCAGCGGCCAGGTCCACATCCCCTCCTGATAGCCCCCTCCTGCGGGTAGATTCCTTTAAATACTTAGGGGTACATGTCTCCAGTTCAGCCTCGGACTTTATATCTTTAAATCTTGCCCCAGTACTTTTGGAGTCCCAAGCGAAACTCAAATCCTGGAGTAACCTGCCCCTGTCATTATGGGGGCGAGTTAATCTCATAAAAATGAAGATTATTCCCAAACTAACATATCTTTTCCGCCACTCCCCACAATGGGTGCCTAAGTCTTCTTTTTTTTTTAAATTGAACTGCATTTTTTCTTCCTTCTTATGGGGCCCCTCTCCTCCCAGATATCGACTGACGACTTTAATGAGGCCACGTACGCAGGGTGGCATGGCATTCCCGGACTGTTATAAGTATTACCTCTCCGCGCAGTTGGTGATGGTGGCTACAGCCGGACAGAACGAACTCGTCGACTGTGCTGGAAGCAACAGTGGTCGGTTCGCTGGAAGCTCTTCAATTATTACTTTTTAGGGGCCCTCGCGCCCCTTATCCTCTGACCCCTTCTATGCTTACCACCCTGCGGGCATGGCGGACAGGATTAGCCATTGAGAAATGTAAACAGTCTGAAATCTCCCCCAACGCCCCTATTTGGCTGAACCCTAGTCTATCCCACATTTACAAAATCCCAGACCCCTACGCGTGGACAAAATACGGTATCAAACTAGTGTCACACATAGTATCTCAAAACTCTTTACTCCCTTTCTCACACCTTTCCTCCCAATACAACCTACCCAACCATTTCCTATTCAGATACCTTCAACTGGCCCATGCATTTGCGGCGCAATTTTCGCAAGCTTCGTGCATTATGGCCCAATCGGAACTGGAGAAGACACTTAGATTGAGTTGTGAAGAAAAGCCCACCTCGCATCTTTATTCGTACTTGATCTTCGTGTCTCTTCCACCTCTGGACAAACTCTGGAATAAATGGCAGTCTGATATTCCCACGTTGGATAATGACTGGGACGATGTGTGGGACCTCCCCTTCAACTCCCTAGTCTCCATGCGTGATAGGTTAGTGCAATATAAGATAGTTCATAGGGCTTATTTCACCCCACACAGACTTCATAGGATGGACACTGCTCATTCCTCAGGGTGTTGGAGATGCGGCGCCTCACCGGGCGACTTCTCCCATATCTTCTGGCGTTGTTCAGGGGTTCAGCAGTATTGGGTTGGGGTGCTGGATTTGGTCAACAGAGTCTCCTTAGTCGATGTGCCTTTTGACCATGGAGGTGTGCCTTCTGGGGCTCATTGAGACCATTGTACCGTCCTCTGCCAAGCGCACACTAATTACCTTGCTGCTCTTCTATGCCCGTAAGAATATCGCTATGCAGTGGAGGAAGCCTTCCCCCCCCCCTCTTTGGCGCAATGGAAACACTTGGTGAACAGCAGCCTTCCTTTATACAAGGATACTTATGCTAATCGGGGCTGCTCACTAAAGTACGACAAGGTCTGGCGCAATTGGTTAGACGAGCCTGAAACAGCTTAGTGAGTTGGGGGTGAACCAGGTCATCGTGTCAAGGTCTTGCCTTGCTCCTCTACCTCCCCTTTTCTCCAATGACTTCTAATATATCTTTATTGACTGGTGGGTTTTATCATAGTGGATGCCCTCCTAGATTTTATTTGGGCGGTGCTGCTGTGCCCTTACATGGTTATGCATTATATTGCTGGGTTCACATTGCAAAGTGTATTATCTTCTGTGCATGCTCTGTTTCTATAACTGTAGGTGCTTAAGCTGTATGTGTTGTATGTGTTGGAAAACTTCAATAAAAATAATTATAAAAAAAAAAAAAAAAAATACATTTAAAATGCCCTTGAATGATAATCAAAAACAATGATACCAATGTTTTTGATTCCTTCTCGGATTCCAAATCACTATCCCACTCCCTCATGTAAGGAAGTTTCTTTGTAGTGGCAAGTAAAAGCCTATATAGAGTGTCTTGTGTACATCACCTGTTTTCTACAGGGTATTTTTTTTTGAGTCTTGAGTTACATCAGTTCCCAGGGAGCGTAAGAAGTAGGAGATTTGGTGAAATCAAAAATTTTCCCATGCGGGCATTTTTTTAAATTTATTGCGACAATGTTGTAGAGTGAAGGGCCTTTAGGAGTGTCTTATATAATCCCTTGTTCGGCCACCATATCTACCGAGTGGTCTTTCAGATCACTCCCCTCTATTCCTGTCAATACGCATACCTATCCGGAGAAATGCATCCTTGTGGAGATTAACTCCGCAATGGGTGGTATATCTGGAAATGGCAGAAAAATTACATCTATAATAATCGAGTATTGGGAGAATAATGCGGGGTCATCCTCTGTGGAGATTGTCTGGGATGCGTTTTTAAAGCGTACTTGCGAGGGCAATACATATCAAATATTTCAGCGGTTAATAAAAAACAGAAGGTTTAAGATACAAGAGCTGCAAATACAGACAGATTTTCAGAAGGAAAGATATGGTCAAGATCCCAGTAGTACTAACTTTGAAAAAATGATGGCTGCACAAAGATCTACGTTTACATATGGAGGAAATAACAAGGTTGGAATTGCATAGAAATACAGAATATCTTTGAGCAGGAAGATTTCTGGCGAGATTAGCACAAAAAGAACACCAAGCTACAATTATACCAGAAATCTGGGCTTTAAATGGACAGAGTAAAAGAACCTGAAGATATTGGAGGCCTTTAGAGAGTACTACAGTTTGCTGTGTGCTTCCCCTCTCCCCTCCGACTTCCACCCGGAGGCTATGACGGATCTATTGGACCGGATGGTTGTCGGATAGGGAGAGGAGGGCATTGGTCTGCCTATTACGACCGAGGAGATTATGGAGTTCACACGTACATTTCCGGGGGAAAAGGCACCAGGTCCAGATGGAATTCCGGTGGAATTCGACAAAAAATATAGAGCCTTAATAGCCCCTAAACTAGCAGAAGTATTCACGTGCCTTATCAAAAGGGGGCCCTTCCAGATTCAATGAGCGCGGCACATATAACCTTAATTAATATATAAGGAAACGAAGGATCCAAAATTATGTTCATCGTATAGGCCAATAGCATTATTTAAATATAGATCTTAAAATACTGACAAAGATATTAACACTAAGATTGCAACCCCTGCTTAGAAATATTATAGATTCAGACCAGACAGGATTCATGCCACAGAGAACAGACGTTCACTTACGCAGGTTATACACAAATATACATACGCATCATATTCAGGAGGGATCCAGGACGGTGGCCTCTCTAGATATAGAGAAGGCCTTCGATACAATCGAGTGGCATTTTCTGTGAGAAATACTCAGAAGGATGGGATTCCCATTAGTATTCATTAAGTGGATCCAAATCTATGAGAGGCCCATGTTGGCAGTTAAATTGGGATGAAAACTATCATAGTGTTTTTTTTTTTTTTTCAGTTATACAGAGGTACGAGGCAGGGCTGCCCTCTCTCTCCAGTGCTCTTCGCAATAGAGCCAGTGGCAGAGGCTCTTGGGACTTCACCAAATATTCAAGGACTTTGAGTGGAGGGGGGGGGGCTGGAGGAGAGGGTAGCCCTGTATGCCGATGATATGTTAATGTTTTTAAGAGATGCGGGTTCATCTTTGGAGGGAGCCTTTAGAACTGTTAAATATTTTTTTTAACTCTTTACAGGGCACAAAGTAAACTGGGGTAAGTCCCTATTATTCCCTATTGACCAGGGAGCACAAGATACCGCCGCCCCAAATCTACCACTGAAATGGGTGACGGAATTTAAATATCTTGGTATAATAATATCTAGACAGGTTGAGGATTTTCGAAAGTTGAACCTAGATCCAGTGGTAGAGGAGCTAGGGAAGAGACTAAAGATATGGGTAACGTTGCCTCTGTCGCTATTGGGACGTGTAAATCTGGTGAAGATGAGGATTATTTTTTGTATATATTCAGGAATTCTCCACAATTGTTGCCAAAACATTTTTTTACACAGCTACATGGAATGCGCTCTACATTTATACGGGCAAATAAACCAGCTAGAAATAAATTTAAGCACACTCATGAGACCGGAAGTACAGGGAGGGCTGGCTTTTCCAGATCTTCATAAATACTATTTAGCTACACAATTAGTGACGGTGGGGAGATGGTTGAACCCGGATGGGTTTGACTCTGCTACCATGTTGGAAGCAGCAGCTGTCCAATCGGTGGAGGCACTGCAGGGATTGCTGTATAGGGGGATTAAAACCAGACAAGATCTAACCCCTTCAATGATAACAGTTAAAATATGGAAAGCTGCCATAGTAAAATAGGGATATTTGAAAATTAATGTATCCCCAAATACCCCATTGTGGAGAAATCCTGAATTGCCACATCTGGACTCTATTCAGGACCCAGGAGCATGGACTAGATATGGGGTGAATAAATTGTCGCAAGTACTACAGGGGGAAAAGTTTTTCTCGTATGCAGAAATGAGGCAACATTGGAATATCCCTGAGAGCTATGCTTTCAGGTATATGCAACTTATCCATGCTTTATTAGCTCAGTTCCCTGGGGGGGGCCCACAATTAATGGAATCAGGTTTGGAGCAAATGGTAAAAAGTGGAAAAAAGTCAACATCAATCTTGTATATGTATTTAATAAGGACTACATTGCCAGATATAAGTAAATTAAGCGAAAATTGGAGAAGAGACGTTCCAAATTTGGTGGAGGAGAACTGGGAGGAAGTATGGCGGTTCCCATTGCAGATACTGGTATCACTCCGAGATAAACGAATACAATTTAAAATTATACATAGCAGCCACTATACAACATATAAGCATATAAGATTTCTCCATCAAATCCTCAGAACTGCTGGAGATGTGTAGACATTCCAGACTGGTTGGCTATAGAACGACAGGCAGTGGGCTCTTACTATTTAAAATGGCAATCGATGAGACAGTGCCCACTGATTCTGGCTTCTACACTTTCCAATTACCTGACCTTTTGGGACAGGGTGCGGAACAATACGCATGTTTTTTCATCCATTAGATCATCCGTTTAACAATACCGCCTTCGCTTTTGGTTTGGACCGGGAGGCTTTTTTTTTTTTTTTTTTTTTCTTTTTATAAATCTCTTCATGAATTTTCCATTTTTTTTGTATGAAAAACCTACACCTCATTTTACAATTTACATTTATCTGCTCTCTATTGGAGCCTCCATAAAATTCCACTTGGCATTCGTTTCACCTGACAAAATTACCTTTTACACTCCTCTCTCTCCCTTTTATTCAATGGTGTGGTTAACCTCTCCTTATACCCCATTTATCCTGAAGCTGTCATAGGGTTTTCTATACAGCTCGCCCATATTTCTCCCCATGTCCTCTATTTCAGTATGTCTCCCTATACACTGGCAAGATGCTATTTACTAGATTCTTCCAATGTACTACCGAGGGAGCCCCCTACCTTTTTTTCCAATTTAACACCATCGTTTTCCTAGCATAAAATAGGCTCACTTGTGTTCTCCTTCCCACAGAGACAATATTTTTCCCTACCAATCCTATCAGGCAGATCTCCACCTCCTGTTACAAGACTATTGATGTTACTATAGCAATCGTTCTCAGGACCTCTCCCCAAAATACCACTATCTTCGGGCATGACCAGAATATATGCATAAAGTTTCCTGGAATGTCTACACATCTCCAGCTGTTCTGAGGATTTGATGGAGAAATCTTGTATAGCTTATATGGTGTATAGTGGCTGCTATGTATAATTTTAAATTTTATTAGTTTATCTCTGAGTCTTTTCTTTACGAGTATATACTGCAGAAAATGTAGCTACCTGGGCCCCCCTGACATAAGGAATAATCGCAGACTGTAACTTTAAGTCAGCGCGATCGATCGCTACGGGTAGGGAACAGAAATATAACAGGCATGGTAATAAAGTCCTCTTGATGGAGTGCGTTTTGTCCATCCAAGACAACTCTCCATCCTTTCAGGTCCTTTTTAATTATTTTTTTTATACAGGGGAGGGTAGTTCATATGATACATGTGAGTAGTTGAGGGCACAATGCGAATAAACAAATGCAGAACAAAATCCGTTCTCCAAAAAAACTAGAACGCAGTTTGCAGACTATATATGAGCAATATGGAAAGGTTCATATTCAAGGCCCCCGATTTATGGGCATTGACCCTTAGGCCTAAGACCTCTGCAAAATAATTCAAGAAGTGAGTAATGTTACAAATAGAAGATCGTCCACAAAAAGCACACACTTATGTATTTGATTCCCACAAGCGATCCCATGGATATTGGGGTCAGGCCTAATGGCTATGGTTATAGCGAAGATCAGAGGATACAAAAGACAACCTTGTCTGATGCCAATGGATATTGTAATGGGGTCCGAGTAGTAACCATGAAGCTTGACCTTGGACTGTCCATGGAGGCTGATGTCACAGAGCCGGTGCAGGCTTGGGCAAGATTGCGACAATGAAGTCTGGATCTGGCTCAGGCTCTCAGCAAGCTGCTGATGGCCTAAACTAGCCACTCCCACCCCCTCCACAGCCCAGCACTTCAGTGAGCGAGCAGGGTTGAGCAGAGAGTGGTGAATGACTGACTGTCACCAGCTCTCTGCTCAGGGAGCCATGAGAACCAAGCCATCAGTAATGCTGGATCGCTTGGTTCTCAGTGTTGAAACCAGGTGGGGACAGATGCAGCATCAGATTGATGCTGCATCCACCTAGGTAAGTATGATTGGGGGAAGGGGGGGAAATCCATACTTCTCTTTTAACCACCTCCGTGTGTGTGTGTGTGTGTGTGTGTGTGTGTGTGTGTGTGTGTGTGTGTGTGTGAGAGAAAGCCAGGTAACAATGTGACTGATCTGATACCATACACAGAGTTACAGGAACTTCCAGTTTCTGACAGAGGGGGGGGGGGGGGAAGGACAATGGAAGTGACAAGAATTTTGTCACTTCTCATTTTAGTTTGTTTACAGGCTGTCCCCGGCTCGTTAAAGAATCTGGTCAAACCAATCTCAGGTTGATCAGATGCTTTGGAGGCCATAGGTGCAATATAGGTTCTTATTGACCCCACACCTCTTCATAAAGAGGACCTTTTCACAGCCCATGCCATTACAAGGGATGTTGTTCGTTCCCTGTGGTAGCAAGTTCAATCTAAAATCTATTTATTCAGCATATTATCTTTTTATATTTTACCAAAAAATTGGGTATTGTGTTTTTTGTATGCACTAAAACTCCTTTTTATTTTTCTGAAAACTTGCATTTAATAAAACTTTGCAAATATCATGCAGCATAAAAAAATTGCAACAAGAACCATTTTATTCTCCAGGGCCTCTGGTTAAAAAAAAAAAAACGTATAAGCCGAGTTTTTCAGCACATTTTTTTTATTTTTTTGTGCGGAAAATGCCCCCCTCGGCTTATACTCAAGTCTGTGTTCATCTTTATGCTCCTGATCCCGGCCAGCCGTAGGTCCCCTGGACCCCAAACTTGGCACACGTGTAGCCCCACTCTTCATCTACAAGTGTACAAAGTTTGTTGGCCGGGGAGCACAGATTTTTCAAACCCGGGCACCCCTTCCATAGACTCTCATGTTAAACGTCAGTCTAGTCACACAACGCAGGAGATCAGGTAGGGAGATTGGGCACAGTGACAGTGAGGCATGGACACCCTAGGCTTATACTCGAGTCAAGTTTTTTTTTTTTCCCTTTTTTTTTTTTTTTTTTTTTTGTGGTAAAATTAGGTGCCTCGGCTTATACTCGAGTATATACAGTATATAATGTTTGGGGGGTTTTAAGTAATTTTTTGTCAAATTTTTATTTATTTTTTCATGTGAGAGAAAAGTCAGAATTGGCCCTGACTGGAAGTGGTTAAAGGAAGTTTAAAAAATTTGGTTGTGTGAGGGACACAGAATTAAAGCCATGCCTTTCCTCCTCCACCAAGGTGACTGACCACTTCTGAGCTTTGGTTCTGTGTTTCTCGTGTTGCCTGTGGAGTGGCTAAATGTAAGCTTGTGGAGACTCAGGTGAGACTCTGAGTCCTGGCAGGCACAGGGGGTACCCACATACCTGAAAGCGACAGAGTGGCTGGGGACACTATAAAAAGCATGCACAGAGGAGAAAAAATGTGGGGTGGGGTGGGGGAGGGAACGCAAGAAGCATGTAGGTCCAATTTTCAGCATCCCATTAAAAAAATTTTTTTTGAATATCCCCTTTAAAAAAGTGATATAAAAATTCAAACAAAAACAAATGTGCTCCCACATTACTTGCCTACTAAAGTACATCTGTGTGATTCCCAAACTGCAGGCATCAATTTTGTGTTCCCACATAGGTAAAGTCTGTGCATAGACTATAAACCGATGCCACGCTACAGATAAACTTAACTTATTGTCACCGGCTGTATGCATATATGTGGCCCTGTGTTTACAATTCCCAGCAGGGATCGGTAAGCTCCTGTTGCATACTTGAAATCGGGAGATTTCTGATCATGTGACTGCCAATCATAGTGGTCACATAACCTGAATGTCCTCCACCTCCTGTTTTTTTTGAACTCTTAAAGGGCTGGGAGGTGGTTGGCAGGAAGGGGTTAATATACAGTGACTTGAAAGTATTCATACCCTTTGGGAAAAGCTCTGACTTTTAGGGTAAGTTAGAATTTGCATAAAAAAAAATCACCTAGGTTTGTGGAGCTCTCCCGACGCTCTACTTCTGATGACCATTTAGCATCACACTGCTTGTATTCTAAACCTTACCATCACTGCAGGCTTACTTCCTTAGCCACAAGATTTTACCCCCTTCCTGGCCAGAGCCCTTTTTACAATTTTTGGTACTGCACCACTTTAAAGGGGTTGTAAAGGTTCGTGTTTTTTCACCTTAATGCATTAAGGTGAAAAAACAGCTAGGCATGACAGCCCCCTCCGCCCCCCCCCCCCCCCCCGGTTTTCTTGCCTGAGCCCATTCACCTGCTGTGCGCGTCCCCCAGTGTCCTCTTCTCCACGGAGTCTGCCCGTTGATTGGATAGATTGATGGCAGCGCAGCCATTGGCTCGCGCTGCTGTCAATCACATCCAATGATGCGACCGCTGGGGGGCGGGACCTCGTCATGCACTCTATCTATGGACGCAGCGTGTATGACAGGGAGCGCGCCTGCAAGCTAACCCCCTTTGGGAGAGCGCTTCCCAGAGGGGGTTTAGCTATTGCGGGGAGGAGACGAGACAGCTGCCGAGGGATCCCAGAACAGGAGGATCAGGGCCAAAACAAACTGCACAGTAGAGGAAAGTATAACATGTTTGTTATTTAAAAAAATAAATAAAAATGAACCCATACCACCCATTTAACTGACAATTGCACAGCCATGCAATGCTGTACCCAAACTAAATTTGCATCCAGATTTTCCCACAAATAGCTTTCTTTTGGTGGTATTTGATCACCTCCTGTGGTTTTTTATTTTTTGCACTATAAACAAAAAAAAAAGCGGCAATTTAAAAAAAATAAAAACTTTTTTTTTTTTTTTGCTATATCCCTAGTTTAAAAAAAACACATTTCTGCATTAGTTTAGGCCAATATATGTTCTTCATATTTTTGGTTAAAAACAATCGCAATAAGTGTATATTGATTGGTTTGCGCAAAAGTTAGAACGTTTTTTGTTTTTTTATACTAGTGATGTGCGTGTTTTTTTTTTTTTTTTTTTTGGGGTACTTTGACATTGCGACTAACAGATCGGACACTTTTTTTGGGACCAATGACATCTACACAGCGATCAGTGCTATAAATATGCACTGATTATTTTGTAAATGTCACTGGTAGGGAAGGGGTTAACACTGGGGGGAGATCAAGGGGTTAAATGTGTGTTCTAACTGTATGGGGATAGGACTGACTGTGGAACAAACAATGTCTCCTCTCCCCTGACAGAACAGATTTGTGTGTGTACACACACAAATCCCTGTGCTGGCTCTCGTGCACGCGAATGCGCCGGCCACAGGCACCGGGTACCCCGCCATGCAGCGGGCACGTGCGTGCCCTCTGGCGGCTTCTAAAGGGAAACCCCTATGGGGTTTCACACAGGAGAGTTAGTGTGCCGCAGTATATCTGCATGAGCCTGTCGGGAACCTGTTAATAACTAATCCACCGAAATCCTAATGAGTACCCTGGATAGCCCAGCCAGTGAGCTATAAATTTGAGTGTTTTGGTTAAGGTTTAGATCAATTGCCCTATAAAAATAACCAGTGAATTCCCTTGAAATAATACATGATCCCCTAAAAAGAAAACCAAACAGTTGAAACTTGCTAGTCAGTGGCTGATTAAATCATTCCAAATTTGCATGATTCTGATATGGTAGGGTGTAAACTTCAAGGGCAGAAATGTATTTAATTTAAATGTACTGATGAAAAGCATTGTATAATATACCAGTGCTATGTAACTAGCAATTGTTCATTCTCACATAACTAACTATATTATGCGCTGACAATGGCTTTTGTTTTTAACAAATTTTAGAGAGTGTGTGTGTGTGTGTGTGTGTGTAAAAAGAGGCCCATGCAGGGACAAGGCCATAGGTCCCTAATACAAGGTACAAAACCAAAATACAAAACCTACAATAAAATAAACATTGGCCTTTATAGTGCATGCTACCAAAACATGCACATAAAAGGTACTGTACCCACCAGGTGAAAAACAATAAAGGATTACAGCTAAAGAAATGCTCAATCAGAACCATCATCCAGACGTGGCAGTGGTAGGGTTCTCTAACCAAAATCCCAAATTTTTACAGTTGACACCAAACAGGAATAGAGTGGAAATCTATCAATAGGACACCTGTTCTGGTAACTTCTATCCAAGAAGGTTATCCCCCTTTTTATTGTACAGATTTTATTTTGACTTCTTGTGTCCCTAACATGCACACACACTTTAATCCACACTAGGTTAACATGTTCTTTGAAGCAATGCAGACATCTGTACCTTCTGTTTTGTAGAAGTCCATCCACACCAGACTTGAGCACTGAAGAGCTACCAGATGACATCACTAGTGAGATCACTGACATTCCTCATGATCTGGAACTGAATCAGGAAGATTTCTCTGATGTCCTTCCACGTCTGCCTGATGACCTACAAGACTTTGACTTTTTTGAAGGTAGCTATGCTATATGAACATTTTTGACTTGTAAACCCAGCATGTCTTATGATCAGTTCAAAATGAGTCGGGTACTTCTTCATGGGACTGCATGATTTACTCCCCCTACCTAGAAGGCTGTACAATTGTGTTAATGAACATGTCCCAAAAATACAAGCCAAGAACAAACGACTAGTCACCAGTATTGCCTGTGGTCTTCCTGCAGTATATCTTTACCATTACTGACTTGCCATGCTGTGTTTCACACTGTCTCTGGCGTTGAATACTCCTAATTGTTGGGCAGGATTGTGCTTATTCCACTCACAGATGCACACAGCCTGGCTTGGAAGTGAGTGTGTAGGTGTGTCACCATAGGAAGAGGCTTCCTGTGGTTGCACACTGAGAAGAGGAGGAGCAAACGACACTGGTGGGGACCCTATAGGAGGAGGTTCTGAGCTGCTCTGTGCAATACCATTTCACAGAGCCAGTAAGTATAAACCTGTTTTTGTTTTAATTTCGAAAAAAGTTAAATACTTTACAATCACTTTATGCAGAAAAAGGGGAGATCCTTGCAGTGCAGGTGTTCAGGTACCGCTTTCTCAAGCACGCGCAACAGTGTGCAGTATAGTAGTAGTGACATCACCAAATCTCACTCCAGATCTGTCAAGGCATAGGGTCTAGGCATTGGAAGTGAACTGCTATTTTAGGAGGAATTCAAGACACAAGGTACACTTTTTATTCAGGGTGGTAAAGTTTTTGGTGCAATTGGCATATACCATACTTGTGATTGCTAATATCCCACTTTTCAAATATTTTGTAAATGCTGATTTTTGTTTTTAATTAACCAAGTGCAAACATGGACATTTTGTAATTTAGCTATAATTTAGAATTTGCTCTTAAATGGTCACATTTTCACTACTACAGCGGAATTCTATTTCTTTCAGGTAAAAATGGCGAACTTCTCCCAACAACTGAAGAAGCAGAAGAATTGGAGCGGGCTCTTCAAGCAGTTACATCTTTAGAGTGTCTAAGTTCCATTGCAGTGCTGACTCAAGCAGATGGTGTTGCTGCTCAGGATCTTTCGGAGCGTGGAATGACGACATCATTCTCTGCAGGGTCTGGAACCACAGGGATCCATTCGCTGAGCCGAGTAGATCATACAGACCTTGGAAAACTACTAAATGGGCATATGGTTCATGAACACTTTTCCAGTCTGGAACTGGATGAAAACCTCCTTGGTCGTGCTACTTTGTCTAGCCCACCTACACCTCTGAGTGGGCATATTCAGAGGCAGTTTTCATCATCTGCCAATGTTGGCCTTAGTTCTGCAACTCTAATAAGCCACAGCTCGCTTGAAGAGAGGTCTTTCACGGGTACATACCATGAACTTCATGAAAGCAACCATTCTTCCCAGCGGCATCTACCTGCAGAAATTCTAAGCAAAACAGAAAATTTAATCACCTCGCAACAGCAATACAGCAGTGACCATCCACATTCTTCTCCTCATGATAGCCATTATGACAGTGAGCATGTTCCTTCACCGTATAGTGACCAAATTACATCTCCACATGCTGCCTCCTTCACTGGTGATGGTTTAACAGATACATTTTCTTCAGAGGTGCCCATTATTACGCAGCACTTGCTCACTACCCAAATGGAGGTGCCTCTAAGTGGGGTGGTAAACGCTCAGTCTCATTGGGGTAACCTCCCTGTGAACCTTGGTGACCAATCAACATTCAGCACCTTCCTCAGTTCTGATGGGCACCTTCTCTCCACGTCTTTGTCTACCCCGCAGGCTGTCTCTCATTCTGAACCTTCACAGCCTACCTTCTCCACTGTGACCCCCAACAGCTCTAACATGCTTCCGGGGTTACCACAGACAAGTTTTAGTGGCCTAAGCCCCTCTCCCTCTGAACTCATGGATTCTATGCCCTCCAAACAACAGCTCCCACAATTCATTGCAGCCTTTGGTCATCAGCTGACTTCTCACAGTGGCATCCCCAAAGACCTGCAACCCAGCCATAGCTCCATTGCTCCTCCTGCAGGATTTACTGTAACAGGTGCCACAGCTACAAGTACCAACAACACCTCTTCATCCATCAATCACAAAATCTAACTGATATCCTTGCCTGTTAAAGAACAAGTAGTAATGAGAAGCGATTATCACGTTCAACGTCTCTTATCACTTATTCCCTGGAATATATTTTTCACATTAATGAAAAGGAGTGTATTCAGTACAGTGTCCTCCTTGTGCTGTAATGGCACTGGTGCTCCTATTATCCTTGTTTGTCTGCTTTCCTGTTTTTTTTTTTAATTATTATTCCCAGACTAGTGACGCTGGGTTCTATAACTTTCTGCTTGGCTTCTGACCACAGGAAATCTGCATCATGTCTTTTACTACCTGATGTTGGCCATCTGGATATATGTAGTTTAATGCAGAGCTGCAAAGCCATGGCAGCGAGCAGGTTAGGGTATCAAGGAAAGTGAGCTTTTCATGAGTAGTAATTGGGCAGTAATGTTTTCCCATACTCCTTTTTTTTTTTTTTTTTTTTTTGCAGGGCAGTATGAACCCAGTGTCCTTTTCTAAAGAAATTAAGCTATCCCAATCTTGTTCCCTGTGTGTGAGTGTGAGTGTGTGTGCTTGTGTGTTGTAGAAATCTGAATAAATCCCAAATCTTAGGGGTGGTGTTGCTAGCACTTTGTTTAAGTAGCTTCCATTCCATGTGTCCTGCTAAACTCAGTGCATGGTCCAGAACATAGAAGAAGTGTATTTAAGGCATGACAAAAGCAGAGAAAACACAAAATTGAGTTGAAGCCTACAATGCATGGCCTTTGGTTCAGTTAGTTTAAAACCTAATACTGGAATCATTTTATTCCACCATGTCTTTACGACTCATGACCATTTTAACTTAATTTGTTTGCACATTTGGCCCTTGTTGGCTTCTTGCAACAAAAGTTCTAATTTGATTGAGAAAAGCTATTTGGAGGACCTTCATTCTGATTCTGTAGTTTGGGATTCCTGCCTGTAGGGTTAGAGATGGCTTCTTTTGGAATTAATTTGACTGTGCTGGTCTGTGATTGAATATTTTTATTGTCAAGTTGTAGACTAGTGGAAAATAGATTATCACTTGCCCATTTGGTTAAGGTTACCAAATTTATATTCAGACATTTTAATGTTGCCTCCACTATGTCAAATGTAGGACTTTACCCAGAGCAGTTTTAGAAATATGTTTAACATTGTCCCCCTGTTTACCCAAATGGTTTTAAAATGTTCCTAGACTAATCGGTGTGTAAAATCTCTATACAATAAAATAATCAGTCGGACAGTATCCACTAAAAGTAATAACTTTATGGGCCCGCAGAATGCAGTCGCCTTAACAGGGCGTGTACCCCTTTTGCCAGCCCTGTCTGAAAAATGCAAAAATCTGATTCTAATCTTTCCCGTATATTGAGGTCACAGGACATTAACTGTCAGGTTGTCTTCTGCCTACAGGAGGATTTGACACTGGGAAACAAAAAAAAAATTGTATGCTGCCCTAGTAAAACCCCCTCCTATTACCAGTATTCCAAGTCTTGGGAGAGATGCTCCCTGCCTGTGTTATATGCGCATAGGCAGCGATTACTTTCCTGTTGGATATTATTTTCTCTTCCATATCCTGGTTAAATCATATTGACCAGTTCCATTATGGTCTAAGTTTAGGGAATTCCCCCATCTTTCTCATTGGTGTAAGTGGTCTTTTCTGGCATCTTGCTTGGTTCTCATGCTATTATCACCTGGTCTTGTCCTCTTCCTATTAGGTGGGGGTTCGGTCCTCATCTAAAATTTGGCTTTGGACATTCGTTCTTGAGTGGCTCTGCAGCTGCAGGCAGTCCCATTTTTGTCCATGTTGCACCTGTTAGGAGTTGTTTGCTGTTTGTACTATCCTTAAAATCGCACAGGTCCCACACAACATTGTTTTATGATCATGCTCTTGAAACTGCTTGCTATCAAATCACACTGGCAGTAGGAGGGCTTACCTTGTGCTGGCCTACCATTATTTTTTTTTTTTTTTTGCAAGTGTCCAATCCTCCTGCAGGTAGCAGTAAATCTTCACCACAAGAATCCTCAAAGAACAGGATTTTATGGCGAGTCTAAGGCCTAATATTCAGAAATTGTACAGATATTTTTAGAAAGCTGCAGCAGTCTTTATTGGGAAGTTATTAGTGTTGATGTCCCTTGTAGTGTAACTCTTCTTGCGCAGATTTTTTCATATTACTACTGGGTGCAGACTATAATACCCCTGTGAAACTTTGAAGAGCAACTCTGGTCAACAAGTAAAATCTTTCAGTGAATAACTGTTAATTGGCAAGAAACTATGGCTGATCAGATTAGAAAGGTAACTCTGTTCACTCTATTTATTTTTTATTAAAATTTCTGCAGTAAGGTTGAAAGGCTTTCAACCTGCTAAATGAACACGCCACATCCTCCTTCCAATTTTGTTAAAATTAGCTTAATGCAAGTGGCCAAACCTGCAGTTAAAATATATGTAAACTGCCTTAACAAATGGATTCAGCCACATCCACTGCCATCCCAATTTGCAAGGTCCAGTTCACACAGGTGTACAATTTTGTCAGGCTTCAAGCAGAACGTTTTTTATTGACATTTTCAAACCTACCAAATCTTGAGACCATGACTTCAAAATTCTTTGGTTGTTGGATTTTGCACAGTTGCTCCACTTCTATTGAAAATATACGAGTTTGATACCCATCTTGCACACCATTCCATTACTGAACTAAAAAGCTTAGAACATATCAGAGGTGAAAATATAGCTTTCTGTCCTGTAGCCTAAAATGAGAGGTTCACCCTCTGGAACATGTAACATATTCCAGCCATATATAGCTCCTGCCGCCTCTCCCAGCACCCACCATCACAATTCAAAAACAGCACGGCCGGATCATTCATTCACCTGTGAATTAATGAACTACAAAAGTATCAGCCACTGTGGCTGACAGCTTGTAGTTCTAAATGAAGGGCGAGGCAGCCGACGAGCACTCTTGTAGTTCATGCAATGCCCGGCAACAGTCACACTGACAGATCATATGGAGGTGCAGGCTGAAAGCTGCAATGCTTGTCTGCAGAACCCTGACATTGCAACGCTGATAACGAGTACAATGCTTTACAGGGTCCTGCAGGAAAAAATACATGCACATCTTATTTCTGCAAAAATATGTGCATTTATGAATTCTAAAAGGGTGAACTTATCCTTTAATTCCGACCATACACGATTTTGCAAGCACTGCAACAGATCCAAATCATCACAGCAGTAATGGGGTAGCACACTACTCAAAATCTGAGCTAAGAAAAATGAGGGGAGTCTATGAAAATTGGCAAGGCCAGTTAAAGAAACCCTTTGACCATTAGAAAACCGTATTCAGAAATATAAATTTTAAGGATAAGTGGACAACCCAGAGTGCTCCTAGATTTCACATCTTTCACTGATCCTGTAAAAGGATCTGTCCAAACATGGCCAGTTATAACTGAACAAACTCGTATATTTTCAATAGAAGTGGAGCAACTGTGCAAAATCCAACAACCAAAGAATTTTGAAGTCATGGTCTCAAGATTTGGTAGGTTTGAAAATGTCAATAAAAAACGTTCTGCTTGAAGCCTGACAAAATTGTACACCTGTGTGAACTGGACCTTGCAAATTGGGATGGCAGTGGATGTGGCTGAATCCATTTGTTAAGGCAGTTTACATATATTTTAACTGCAGGTTTGGCCACTTGCATTAAGCTAATTTTAACAAAATTGGAAGGAGGATGTGGCGTGTTCATTTAGCAGGTTGAAAGCCTCTTGAGACTCTTGAGACCATGACTTCAAAATTCTTTGGTTGTTGGATTTTGCACAGTTGCTCCACTTCTATTGAAAATATACGAGTTTGTTCAGTTATAACTGGCCATGTTTGGACAGATCCTTTTACAGGATCAGTGAAAGATGTGAAATCTAGGAGCACTCTGGGTTGTCCACTTATCCTTTAAAATTTATATTTCTGAATACGGTTTTCTAATGGTCAAAGGGTTTCTTTAACTGGCCTTGCCAATTTTCATAGGCTCCCCTCATTTTTCTTAGCTCAGATTTTGAGTAGTGTGCTACCCCATTACTGCTGTGATGATTTGGATCTGTTGCAGTGCTTGCAAAATCGTGTATAGTCGGAATTAAAGGATAAGTTCACCCTTTTAGAATTCATAAATGCACATATTTTTGCAGAAATAAGATGTGCATGTATTTTTTCCTGCAGGACCCTGTAAAGCATTGTACTCGTTATCAGCGTTGCAATGTCAGGGTTCTGCAGACAAGCATTGCAGCTTTCAGCCTGCACCTCCATATGATCTGTCAGTGTGACTGTTGCCGGGCATTGCATGAACTACAAGGGTGCTCGTCGGCTGCCTCGCCCTTCATTTAGAACTACAAGCTGTCAGCCACAGTGGCTGATACTTTTGTAGTTCATTAATTCACAGGTGAATGAATGATGCGGCCGTGCTGTTTTTGAATTGTGATGGTGGGTGCTGGGAGAGGCGGCAGGAGCTATATATGGCTGGAATATGTTGCATGTTCCAGAGGGTGAACCTCTCATTTTAGGCTACAGGACAGAAAGCTATATTTTCACCTCTGATATGTTCTAAGCTTTTTAGTTCAGTAATGGAATGGTGTGCAAGATGGGTATCAACATGGGTAAAATTCAGCATGGATTGCGATGCCACATAAGAGCAGCAAACTTTGTTCTTTTCATGCTCCATCATGATCTCTGAGGGACCACGTTGGTCACAGTGAGTGTAGTACAGGACTATACACATCTAAAGGGTACTTGTAGTTTAGGAGCTAGTCTCCATATGCCCCCATTTCTCCCTTACCTGTAAAATAATTCCATAGAAATTCATAACTCTGCATCAAAATGTATTGGACTTGTGCTGCTAGTTTTCCCAAAGCTGGACTGTCCCATTATACTCTGAGAGAGCAGGCATATATGCAGTAGCTGGCTCTCTGAATGATGGCACACTACCCTGCTGTAGCCAGTGTATAGCTAAATTTCAATAATTCCCCCCCCCCCCCCCCCCATCATTTTAACTACTCTTTTGTGTTTGTGGTAATAAGTCCCCTTATCTATTCCACCCCCGTTACATGTTTTGTTTGCTCTTGATTTGACTGAATTCCCGAAATTGAACACTGAGGATATGGTTTGCATTTTTTCAATACTATGTAGTGGCACCTCTAATCCAAACCTTTACAGGTGGAGTATTTATTATGGGGTATGTGCAATTTCTGTAAACTAGCTTCCTCAGGTCACAAATTTGAGAAAAAATATTAATTTGATATAGTACATTATTTTACACAGCGTTAAACTTAATGATTATATTAGATATGCAGAATAGTTTTAACAGTGGTCTCCTTATGTTCCCTTACAGTTTGTGTCTGTATTGTATGTTAGCCTTCTTGTTGGCCAAAAATCAAGGTCAAATCATGAGTCGCTATTTTTACTTATTTTTTTTTTTTTTTTGCACTGTACATTCACCTTTTATGCCTAACTGTAGTCAGGAATTTATTTTATGACTAGTTTAGCCACAGGTTAAACCATTTTACATAAGCTACACAAATTAAATAGAAGTATTTGAAATCTGTTAATTGCAGCATGCTCACAATGAATGATTTCAAATGTATCTAATTGTTGACCAGCAGGGTTGCTATTGCTTAGATCGTGCTTGCACTGAGGGGGCATCTTTCATCTTTTGCCTGACATGAAAAATAGTCTTAGTAAATTTGACTGTAGGACCCTTTCTATATAAATATCGTGTCCATACATACAATATGTAGCTGTGTTCTGAACAAATAAGACGTCGGCTTTGGAAGGAATGTGCAAAATCTATCAATACTATGACTGCATCTGGCAGTTTGGTCATTACCTAATCACAAACCCCAACTGCTTGGTCCAAGCCTTAAATGAAAGAACAGTTTGCCTTGATATGTACTATGTAGTTATGGCCAAGCTGCTGTTCTGTCAAAAATTGTTTGTACACGGGGTGGAATCCGTCCAAGCCCATCTACCTGCTTAGTGGGGATCTCTCCGCTGATCCCCACTGAACAGGCGGATGTCGGGTCTGTGTCCGCTCTGTTCTGCTATGCAGAGTGGACACAGCCTGTTGCTCTTTATGGGGTGCTCAGATGGAAATGGACTGCATGTTCGCTTCCATCCGATTTTGTCTTTCGTTACGATCCACCGGACGGATGGCAGACGTATCCCCATTCGTCTATCGGATGCTGGCCCGTGACGGCAGACAAATGTCTGCTGGCATCCGCTGCCCCATAGAGAACAATGGGTGTTCCGATCGGGTCCGCCTTAAGGGCATTCTGTTGCATTCTCCTTTTTTAGTTTAATTATTGACCTGAACTGTTCTTCAGATATATAGAAGAATCTTCCTGTGTGTTTTCGTAGCTCATTGAACCACTTGCATCCCCAACAATTGCAGTATGTTGATGTTTTGTCCAGTGTGGGGAGTGTCATGACTTTCTACTATTCCATAACTGTAGCATTTATAGCAGTAAGACCACTTTCACGCTGAGGCGCTTTTCAGGCGCTTTCACGCTAAAAACAGGGCCTAAAAAGCTCACAAAAACGTATTTCCATTAAAATCAATGAATGCTTTCACACTGGGGCAGTGTGCTGGCAGGGCTGTGAAAAACTTCCCTCTCCATTTGAAATGAATGGAAAGCTCTTTAAAAGCGCCTGAAAAGCACTTCAAAAGTGCATGGTGTTTTTTACTGGCAGTTTAGAAGCGCCTCAGTGTGAAAGTGGCCTAAAGAAAGTACCTTGGGGAAAAAAAAAATCAAGCAAGACATTGACTCCGCTCACTGTGCAGGGACGGACCTGTCAGAGCTCCACTCTCTATGGGGGATCGGCTGAAAATGGACCGCCTGTCTGTTTTCATCCGATCTGCCAGACCGATAGAAAATAGGGTTTCCATCCGTCTGGATTCAGCGGATCGGATGTCAGCGGACATGTAACATTGACCTGCATGGAGAGTCCGTTAAGGTCCGCCTAAAAAAAACTGGCAAGTGTAAAAGGAACCATAATCTATTGACAGGGAATACCACATAGATTCACAGCTAATGCATAACTGTAGGCAGATGTAAAGATGCACATGTAATCAAGTTTGGTATTCATTAAAATACTTTATTTTTTTTAGTCCATTATAAATGGGACCGCACTGTCTTTATATTGGCTTAACATAATCTCCTGTAAGCAGGATTCAGACTGGGTGAGAAGGACTGTAAGCCAATTTGGCTGTACAGCAGTGCACAGAACTGTCAGCGTAAAAGTTAGAATTTGCTAATAGGTTGAAATAGTATAGAGATGATCTCATCTGTGCTACTTCACTATACATTGACAGACTAGGGCAGGTCCTTCACTGTATTTCTGCTATTGAAAAAGGTTAGGTTGGGAATCTGTTGTCTGAATAGGATAAGTGAATCTTATTGCTAGGTTAAAACAGTCTATACTTTATGAATTTCAACTATTTGACTGTTTACCGAATATTAATGCTTTTAAGACATGAAATTGGTGAACCGATAGCTCAAAATACAGCACGTAAGCGATATATATATATATATATATATATATATATATATATATATATATATATATATACATATATATATAATTTTTTTTAAATTAAGATTAAAATTGGCTTTTTTTATTTAATTAAAAAAATAAAAAGCATTTTTTTTTTTGGATCCAGCTGTCCAAATGTGCAACGAAGACTGGCTTCCATAATGGCAACTGTGTGCTCGCCTTATGAACAACATAAATGTTAGTCTATTTTTTATTGACCTGGAAGACCTTATATTGATGACTGTATAAGCATTGCATTCGAAGATAAAAAAAAAATTGCACTAAACTGGTGTAAATATAAACCTGGATTGCCTGAATAGAAAGATAAATTCTAAAGAATTGTAACCCCTATATAAGACTATTTGAAGCTCTGAATAGTGCTACTACAGAAAAGCGGAGTATTTAACCTTTTGAAGACATTTTTCCTAACATCCAGTCTTCTTTTTTTTTTTTGTTTGGATGAGAGTTGAGATCTGTTATTACAATACCTCCACTTCATTGTATAATGCTTCAGTAGAGAAAAAAACATTTGGATAAGGTTCTTGGTATACTATTCCATTTTATGGTATTCAGATACCTGCATATCTTTATTATTCGATTTGTATATTTCCATATGCCAATGGCATTAGTAAAAATAGCTGCAGGGTGAAATGCTAATCGGAGGTAGGTGCTCGTCCGTCTTTCACATGAGTAGGTAGCGGACAATTTAAATTTAAACACTTTACAAATGGGCTTTGGTCTTGTATTTAAAAAGTGCTGTTTGCCTGGCTCTTGCCATTTGTTTACCCCTAGTCTTCTGTGTATTGCTATTAAATTTTCTGAACTTCTCACACAACACTGCAACATTTTGTCATGGGAAAGTTTGATTTATGGAAATTTGTTAATGGCTCAAAGTGAATTAGGCTTATGAAATTTCCCAATTTGCAGAGAATTGTTAACCTATTACACTTGTAGTAGTCCTTTTTGTGCAGCAATTATATGGTTATGTATCACATCCGCTGTAAGGGACACAGTTAAGTTGAACACCCAAATTCATCATTCTTGCAGTAATAGAGGTAATTATTGAATAGCACATTTTGATTCTGTTGGTCTTAACAAATGCTCATATATAACAAAAAAGGCAAAAAAAGAAAGTGATTGCTTTAATGTACTCCTTTCCCTGAAATGACCTAGGGTTTATAATCCTCTCACTGCCCCATCGGTCTTTGTTATGCTGTAGTTATATTCAGATTCCATATTTCTCTAAAACACTTTTTCATTTAAAAACAAGTTTGCAAAATGTTAACCACTGCATCCTAAGAGCCCATTCACACATGGGCAACACGACTTCCAGCGCGATTTTATGAGCCAACTCAGACACGACTTGAGTATGAATCACAGCGCGACCTGGAGCTACTTACAAGGCAACTTCAAGTTGCCTGCAGGACAGGAGACATTCCAGTGGCCAATCAAACAAGAATCAGCTCTGTGGGAGGGGGGAGGGGGAGGTTTGCCTGAGAAATGTATGTTCTCTTCCTGGAGAGTTGCTCCTATTAAGACAGTGATCCGACTTCAGAGGCAACTCCCATTGAAATCAATGGGTACAGGTCGCCTAGAAGTCGTATTGAAGTAGTACAGGAACCTTTTTTGAAGTCGGAGCGACTGCAGTAGTGTGCATTAAGACAGCTCCATTAACTTGCATTGATTTCCTCAGCCAGCGCGACTTGAGGCGACTAGGGGTGACCTGGGGCGATTTGAAGTCGGAGCCAAAGTTGTCCCTGTGTGAATGGGCTCTAAAGCGTAAATCGAGGTTAGACCGCTCCCCTCTTTTGTCCTCAACTGCAGTTAACCATGAACATTGTTTTTAGAATACATACCGTCCTCTTCTCCTCTAGTGTTAACAGTGGGCAAATCTCAGAGCTATAAAAGGAGATTATATAGTGTTGTGTGTTTGATGTGCCATTATACAGCCTGGACTCACAGGAAATTTCTATAGAAAACAGCAAAGGGTGTGTCCATATGTGCCTGGACTCACTGAAAGTGGGTTGAATAAAGCTGGACATCTGTTAACATAGAGGATGACATAGGGCAGCCTTAAGCATAGGGCATTACTTTAATATAGCAAGGAAGGGGGATGTGGCTGGGGGGCTTAAGACCAAGGAAATTGGCTTTAAAGACAATTAAAGGTCTTGTTCATAGTAAATTGCAATTGGTTACTTTATTTCAAAAGGATGTTTTTCAATGACTTTCACATATGACCCATTTTGTGGCACAAAAATGCTGGTTGCATTAAGCATGTCTATTCATTTTCAGCGCCGTTAACTTGTGTTCATGATTCAAACGAGTATCTGCCACATTTTTTTTCTTGTTCTTAGGGACAGGTGCAATTGCTTACGAGTATCTGCCACATTTTTTTTCTTGTTCTTAGGGACAGGTGCAATTGCTTACTCTGTGTATGCATGTTGGGGTGCTATTGAAAATTAATAAAAGGAAATTGTGTGGCAGACATATGTCTTAATGTGCACAAAAATTGAATGCATCCTAAATTGGGGTGCACGCTATTTATTTCAACTGCCGAGAGTCGAACGAAAAAAAAAAACAGTCCACTCCGGTCGGAGCTGCTGTACTAACCATGCAAGGTTAGTTCAGAAATCTCCCCCACTGAGCTGTTGTGTTCTGACAGAGGGGATGGCCCCCTGCCAGAACATTCTGATCAGCACTCACTGCCATTGGCTGAGAGTGCTTATCGGGAGTCTGTCAGCTGCTGGTTTTCCAGACCGCCGCCATTTTAAAAAAAATTTTTTTTTTAGCTGGCCTTTGTCTCTTGACATTCGGCCTTTGTGTACCTGACTTATACTGTGTATGCAAACTTGAACACTTTATTGTGGAAACCGACTGATAATTTTGTTACAGTACACAGAAGATATCAAAAGACAGACTTCTGAAAAACTGACAGAGCTGCATACCATATTTTTCCAGAGCAAATGTATACTTAATTATCCTGGGGGGGGGGGGGGGGGACCAGATAGTCCAACAAAAGTAATGCTAAACTTTTTTCTTTTAGTGATCTTGCAACTTGGATAAACCTTGGGTCTTTACAGTGTTATTTTTGTGCTCTTATTAGCATCCGTTACTTTTCCAGTCCCATGCAACATGTTGCCTACGCATGGCCAAGGGCTGTGTTTTTGTTAGTGGTAATCTGCAACTTTCTAGGTTCTAAAAGGTCCAGTTTTATGCCCCAGTAGCTGCCGTAGAATATAGCAAGTCTCAGGGATTCCCTTTGTGGAAACAAGGGCAGTTACTATATCTTCAGAATATTTGAAGTCACTTAATTCAGATGCGTATGGATGTCTGTAGAGGTTGTCTGTGTACTTATCCATGCTCTTTTTCCAGGTTAATATATAAGCAGAACTTGCTATTTTTATTTTTTTCAGTTTAAATGTTTTATTTAAGGATTTCCCTTACCCCTGTCTTTGCCTTTTCAAAACCCTAAATTAGAATTTAAGAGAAAAAGTTATATTAATTTATGCTAACATTGCCTCGTAAATTATACATTTTATACTAAAGCTGTATTGAGTGTATTGGATTATGTTGCATATGTGTATTTGATAGCTATATTAAAATATCTATATACAAGCTTTTTATTTTACTATGAGATATTAAAAAAACAAAACAAACTTTTTTACACTGGAATTACGGGATACCGTGTCGAGGTGTAAACACTTTTTTCTTGCTACCATGCAGATCTAGTTCAGGAATTTGGTCCTTTTTTTTTTATTTTTTTTTTATTTGTGTCTAGGGGAAACAAACTGCATGTGTTTCCAGTAAAAGATGGCAACAGTTTTTGGTTGTTATGGTGACACAGATGGTTTGTCTCTTTTCCCAGACACTTTAAGGGGCCTGGTGTATGACTGTCAATGCATATGCAAATCATTGTGTAGTGTGCATCAGCTTTTAGCACATCTGTAAGTTTTAGGTAGGTTTGTATACGGAGATAAAGTTTAATATATTGAAATGTGTGGAATATATGTGATATTGAATTATAGTTAAGAGTTGATATTAATGAGATCTGCAGATATTCAAGTTTAAACATTTCAAAAAAAGAACAGTCAATTCTATTGCTGTCTTTGTTTCCCATTTTTTTATTTTTCACTCTGAACCCCAAATTTAGTATTATGATGTATAAGTCTCCTATACTTTTTACAATGTGTATGTAATTGGGGGGGGGGGGAGGTTTTGGTGATGCAACTGGTATTGGAGATGCTAATTTAATGTCTTAGTGAGTGTGTAAAGTGGTGAATGTTTAGCAAAGAATTTGTGCGAATTCATGTTTTATATCCCTAGATACTATTTCTGCAAAGCATTTTAAATAGATGTGCCAAATTCTGAAGTACCCCACATCTTCACATCATCCTTTTAACATCATTCGTGTTTTTGTCCCTCTTTCATTCAGGATCCATTAGATGGGATACATATATTAAAGCTTGTGCATAGGTAAAGATTCCACTGGTGCTATAACCTATAGCAGCAACTCTTCTGCCATTTGTATAGTACAGCTAAGCAAATCTAGGCAGATGTCTGCTCGCAATAGGACACCACTTCTTGTACTTTTACCTTTCTACATGTTTTAAAATTATTTCACCTTGGGTAATAACTCCTTTTTTTTTTTTTTTTTGTCCCCTCATTTGAAATGGAACTTCTACATTAGAACTTAAGAAATATCTGCATAAAACATATATACTATTTTTGTGTGTAGGGTAATAGTCAGTAAATGGCAATATCTCTCCCACTCGTGTTTGGTCTCTGGTTATTTTCTCTAGCTGAATGAAATCTCTCAGTTCTATTTAGCAGGTGAGGCTCTAAGTCCAACTAAACTAATCTCTAAAGTTAGGTCTGCTTTACTCAATTAGCCAAGCAAAATAAAGGACAAAAGGAAGGACAATAAAGAAAAAATATATATATCCCTATCTGTAGAGGGGCAAAAGCCCCTGTGGTCCAAGGCTGTTTGCAGTGCGCCAGGGTATTGCTCTATATGGTCGCAGTGAGGTGTAAACCATAACCAGAGCACTGCTGGGCTCTAATATTTACAGATAAGTTGCCATATTGTTGCCTCTGTCCTTCTTCTGTAAGGCCCAGTTCACACTGCTCCAACTTTCATGCCGACATCCCAGCGTGACTTCAGCACAACTTGCATACCTCTTCTTTTAAGAGAAGTCCATGCAAGTCGTGCCAAAAGTAATACAGGAACCTTTTTCTAAGTTGGAGCAATTCAAGTCACTCCTTTTAGAGGGGTCCATTGCACTTAATGTGGCACGACTTGTCATGCGACATGTGCTCTCAAAGTCTGAGCGCATTTCACACCAGTATGAACCGGGCCTTTTTGCTCGAGTAAACCAAAGGTTAGATATGCTTTAAAGCAGACAGTAAATGCAATAGTCAAATGAGTTTCTGGAATGTGGATCAGAGTAGGGTTGCAGAGAAATCATATTTTTACCAGTTTTAATTAGATTGATATGTTTGTAAAAATAGTTTTGAGCAATTATATAAGGAAAAATTAAGGCTAAAAAACAAGGTAAAATGGTTCCTGTTGGGGGGGGGGGGGGAGGAGGGGAATGCTTAATATTTACCACTTTGGTAGGTGATTCCTTTAATCCTTGCTCTCCTCTTTAATAGCTCTAGCAGATAAACTTTTCAGCTTTCATAAAATCTCTGGATATTTGATGCCTGGTCTCCCATTGCACTCTGAGCCCATTTTAGATTTTTGTACTGCGTTCAGGCAGCCTATTGAAATGAATGAGCTGCCAACGTACTCCATCACAAAAACTCAATGTGATTAATTGTTGTAATGCACGCACTGCCATGCGTAATGGTGTAAATGATCCCTCAGTGATTTCTACCACCAGCCTCTGTCATCTACAGGGCACAGTAATGAAATGGCAGGTGGGAACCACAACATGAAGCGGGCTCCAGGTAGTGTGTTTAGATGCTGAAGATTTTTGTCTGCTAAAACTTTTGAAGACCGACGAGATTCAAGTTGGCACCTCCTGTAGATGTGCGTATTAAGCTTTTTCTTTAGCAGGAGGCTTTTTTGTTTATTTTTCTAGGAATACTGCAGCCCCAAACAATTTAAGCAAAACTCTTGTAACAGTTAGATTATATCATGCAAATGGCAATTTCATTTTTATACCATTTTAAAATTAAAAGCATATGCTGGTTTGATTGATGTAACTGCATGGTAGCAAGTATTTGTTTAAATGCGTTTATGTTTTGTCACACTTGTCTGCTATTTGTTAGCCCTTCAGTTGCCAGATCTAGCCTGCACCACACCATTCTGGGATGTGTACAAATGTTCTCTGGGAGCAAGTGCTTGGGATATTTCGAATCGTATGTTGAAATGTAGTCTCTTGCAAAAAAAAAATGCATTTCTCAAAGTTACTAACTAAGGTTCTGATTTTTTACTTAACCCCTTCAGTGCATGTGTTGTGTTTTGCTGTTTGGATTATAATCATTTAAACTTTGCAGAATGGAAAATAGAAAAGTACTGCAAAATATGCAAGCATGTCTACTTGCAAAAAAGGTTTTAAAAGTGCTTATCTTCAGTTTAGATTTGTTTTCCCTTTGGAAGTCAACAAACAGGAAAAGCATAGCTCAATCAACGTTCATGCATTAAATCCTTAATTTGGTGGCACAGGCTTTACAAAGCCAGAGTATAAAGTACAGTAACTCCTAGCAGCCAGTAATCCTCTTTAACTTATCTCATTACAGTAGTTGCGTTCGGTTGCTCACCATATTTTCTACTTTGCCAAACCTAGACAAAACTCGGAGACAGTCAAACATTTGGGGGGAAAAACTGAGAAGTGGTTGTTTACCATGAAAATTTGGTGTTTAGAATTCGACACTGGGTCCTTAACGTTTTGACAGTACGACTCTGTATAACACTGTATTTTAGCTGTTGCTCTATATTTTCCTAATCTCCTGGCTACCTAAAATATGCAAAGATATATGATGTGGGTGTCTGGGATATTTTTTAATTCTGAGGGCAAAATTAGGTGGACTGCTTTATAGCTTTCCATGATCCTGCTTCTTCTGTTTTGTGGTGCTCTGCACACTGACAGGGCCAGATGTATTGTGTGGTGCTACACTGATTTGAAGCATCTTCAAAATAATTCTTTAGAGGGCTTTTTTGCCAGCATGTTCAAGACTCCAATGTGGCGTTTTGCACCACATTTTGAAAAATGCATTACTAGAGCATTATTGGACATACCTGCATGCATACATCTATACAACACCTTTCTTGGGAGTCATCACCAAATCGGTGGGCTTCTTAAAATACTCAGTGCTTCAAACAATGGCTTTTAAAACTTAGCTGGTTTTACGTGCACAATTATAAGATGTCTAAGTACAATATTTTAAATGCATAATTTCTTATTTGGTATTTAACACTTCTACTTTTATACAGCAAAAGCTGTTTTTGGAAGGCTTTTGTATAAAACACATTGTTTTGTTGTAAGGACACAGGCATTGATTGGGGTTAATGTAAAATGTGTTTTTTCTTTAATTTAAAGCATCTCCCTGATCTCTAAGAAAGGAAGTCAGTCATATTCTTCTTGCAGGGAGCTTTTTAATGCAAGTCAGCTAGCATTTCTCAACTAGTCTGGCAATGAATGTACCATCTTGCCATTTTAAATCCAAAAATAGCAGAGAATCTTTTTGTTATCTGGTCTTGTTTAGTTTGTTCAAGGGTTTTTGTATACAGAAGTTTACATTTTTATGTATATTTTCTTGTGTAAGAAAAAAAAAAAAAAAGAAAATGGGTAAAAAAATCCCTGATGTAATATGTGTATAAAACTGTGTATTATCTGTATATAGTGTGACAAAATGATTTTTCTTTCTTTTTGGATGTATTAATAAATCTTGCTGTGAAGTTACTTTTGACTGGTGTGTTTTTTTTTTTTTTGAATTATTTTTAGTCCACGTTTTTCATCTCGGTTTGAGTTTAATCTTTTAACCTACACTATAACATAAAAGGCCTATAGACTTTGTTTACACAAGAACATGTGCATTAAAAATAATAAAAAAATCTCTGCAATACGTTTGCTTCCCCCCCCTGGTTTGCACTTTTAAAACCCTGCAGGTATAGAGAAAAACCTGTTGGGCAGCACAGCAGCAGAAGAGACACTGCTTTGTTTGAGGTAACACAGGTTTTTATTTTCTTGTCCTTTTGCGCAGCAAGAAATTCAGAACTGTCAAGTTTTATACTGTGGTAATTATGTGATTGGGACACCGGCAAACAAAAGTTGTAAGCCAGTCCCTGTATAAAACTCCTTCTACCCAGCATGCACCAGCTTTTTTTTTTTGCTAGGGTCCTAGAAGGTTAAACACCTTTTCTTCTGCTCTGCTGGAAATAGTCTATTTTTGGTAGCCTGCCTTACATCTTGGGCATCTTTCCTCTGAATTTTTGCTTGAGCTTGTCTTTTTTCATAGTAGCTAATTTCCTGAGCATTGGCTCTTAAGACTAGCCAGATCCACTGGAATGTGACCTTCTTGGGCACTGGGCTCTGCATTGTGACACTTTTTCCAGAGCTTACTATAATGTGTTGGCCGCATCACTTTCTGGGCATAGAGCAGTAGCACAGCCCCAGGTGTGACCTGTCTCTGAATGCTTAGTATGTCTGGTTTGGCTAAAGCAGTGGAAATTACCTGGGACCCTTATTGTTTATAGGACGGTCATCAGAATCTCCCTCGGCTCTGCTGGGTGTGGTTGAGGCCTCCCCCGTGTCTGCAGGGACCTCCCCATGTCCACGCTGGACTTCCTAGCTGTTTGCACTCAGCCAGGCACTTTGCCTGTAGAGAGTATGCAAGCATGCTCTGGCACCATCCACTGAGAGTCAGAGTATGGCTCTGACCCCCTGAGCCCTTGCCCCTAGCTGGGCTTGGAGTCCCTGTCGCATTTTCATATTCAGATTCTCTTTTGTATATCTCTGTAAAGACTGGTGTTGAGACACCAGTCTCCTGAAGTTCCCTCAGATTTACAGGGGGTTATTTCAAACCTCACTGATGGAATGGAGTGTGCATTACTCTGCATCTGGAGGATCAGACCTGGTGTGTTTTTTTTTTTTTTTTTCTCAGGAATACTACTAAACTAGTTGAAGGTGTTCTCATCATTTGGGGTCTTCACTGACTTGCAGTTAGAATATTTTCCTATATACCATTTTGAATTGACTGATCAGTGTAAACCTTTGTCCTATGCTGGCGATAACCTGTAATCTATCAAACCATGTCAGCCTGGGTAGATTCCCTCTCCCGCCTCCTGGGTAGTTTGCTGTTTTTCATAGGATTGGCTGGAGCAAATGTCTAAATCCGTGTGCTTTTTAGTTGTGATGGTTTTTAGTGTCAGTCTTTAGAATTTCTCCATGATGGAATGGAGAAGGGACTGGCATCCTGAAAACCCAGGTGGCAGCTCTATCCGTCTTCTTTTTTTTTTTTTTTTTTTTGATGATGGTACTCCTATCCAGAGAAGTCTTAAAGGGGTTGTAAACCCTCGTGTTTTTTTCATCCTATGCATTAAGGTGAAAAAAACACCTTGCAGTGTCCGCCCGCCCCCCGTTTTACTTACCTGAGCCCCAAATTTCCGTGGGCGTGATCCTGTGTCGCTCTCTCTCCATGGCTTCTCGGCTCTTCGTTGGATAGCTTGATAGCAGCGCTGCCATTGGCTCCCGCTGCTGTCAATCAAATCAAATGTCGCGGCCGCCGGGGAGCTGGGCCGAGTCATACACTCTGCGTCTTTGGTCACCGAGTGTATGACACAATAGCGCGCCCGAGGGGTAACCCCCTCGGGAGAGAGCTTCCCAGAGGGGGTTATCCAATGCAGGGAGGAGCCGCCATGGGACCCCAGAAGAGGACGATCAGGGCCACTCTGTGCAAAATTAACTGCACAGTGGAGGCAAGTACGACATGTTTGTTATTTAAAAAAAATAAAACGCAAACCTTTATCGCTTTAATTTCAAGGTGTGTTTTTTTTATTTATTTTTTTGGCCACTTGCACAAAATGGGCTAGTAGCCCTTAAAGTTTTGTCCAGTTGGGATTTGTCTGTTTTCTAAAAGTTTTTTTTTTTTTTTTTTTTCCAGACAGTGATCCTTCAAACAGACCCAGCGTTTCTACCCAAAGTTTCTTCAAACTTTCACCGTCTACAGTAAATGGTCCTGCCCACTTTCTCCTCAGCTCCTGCCAATACGGGAGAAGAAGCTTTCCACACATTGGATGTGAGGAGATGTCTCATACACTTTCTAACAGTCACAAAAGAATTGAGAACGTCAAATGCTCTATTTGTGATTATTCTCAGGCTCATGTAAAGGAGAAATCTTCCAAAAGTGCTTTCGGCAGATAGCTTTGTAGGCCACCGTGATTGCCGATCTAAGCCAAGGGTATTTCTGCTCATTCTACGAGATCAACGGCAGTTTCCTGGGCCGAAAGAGCAGGTACTACGCCTGAACAAATTTGCAAAGATGCCACTTGGTCCAACTACTCAACATATTTATCTGGCATTATAGGTTGGACTTGCTGTCCACCACAGATCAAGTCTTCAGCAGGAAGGTACTGCAGCCAGTAGTGCCACCCTAGGGTTAGTTTTTCAGTTATCCTCTCCAAGGTTGTCCTGAAAGGCGATTTGAGAAGCACTTAGTCCCCGGTAAGTCTAACCATTTCTAAGAGCCTTTCAGGACAACCGCAACTTCCCTCTTCTTTTTTTTTTTTTTATCTTAGAAGTGGTTTTAAGTGTCTCATGGTTGTTTGGTGGTTTTCTGTGCTTTGTTTTCTAGTATGTCGGAGACCACACAATAACTGAAGCCATGGTGGAAGAGGAGGGATTTAAAGGCTGCATGTGTTTCCTGGGAAATGGGTGGAGCTGCGCTCTCTCCAAGGTTGTCCTGAAAGGCTCTTAGAAATACCGTCACCCGTAAGTCTAACTAAGTCTTTTTAATTTTTTAGGGTTAAATGCTTTATTTGTTTCTCAAGCTAGAATAAATTCAGTTCCTCTAATCTTTCCTCATGCTCCTCCCATGTTTCTTATCAGTTTGGTTTCCTTTCTCTGCACTTTTTTCCAGTTCCCTATGTCCATTTTGTGAATTAGTTCCCAAAACTGAACTGCGTATTACAAATGATTTGTACAGGGATAAAATTATATTTCTCATCGTCCATGGACTGTCACAGCCTCTTCATACTGAAACACATGGGTATATGTCCCTGCTTGCAGGAGAAGATCTAGGCAGAATGTTAGATGTTACAACATACATTCTAAAAAACCAGAGCTGAACAGCCCCGCCCAGGGGGTGGTCCCTCCGGACATAACCGCAGCCTCCAGTTTTTTTTTTTCTGCCTAGCAGAAGACGTGGCTCTCTCAGGAGCCAGTCTCCTGGAATATTTTTTATTCCTTTGGGAATTTTATTTTATTTTTGAGATCTTCAATCAACGGGTTGGCTGGGCAACAGGTTGGGTACAAGGTATCCTCGTAGTCTTCCCTGTCCGCCCATCGAGCGTGCTGATCCTCGCCTTGTGTGCGTGAGACTCGGTTCACGACTTGCCCCACGACTCCAGGGGTGGCCGGTGGGCTTTTATGCTCTGCGGTCCTCACAAGATTGAACAGTGCCTACTGTATCTTTCGCGGTGGACCGGGCCGACAGCTACTCGGTACTACTCCTGTGATAGAAAAATGGCAGAAAAACAACAAACAATCCTGCGCACGAGATGACCATCGACCATTCAATAGTCTACAACGAAAGCACGGGCCTTGCTGCCCTTCGTGGATAGGGGTGTCCTAGTAGCAAATGAAAAAAAAGGGAAAAAACAAGGGCGCACCAGCCTGGTGTGATACCGTTTGGGAAAATGTATTTAAAATGAAAGCAATGAAAAGGTACTCACAAAACTAGTACAAAAGTTTGCATTGTACAAACCGTGCCTTGGAAGCTGCAGCATGTGAACCCAAACCACACTTCGACCGATCAAGGAGATCATGATGGGGCGCACTATCGGCTGACGCGTTTCGAAGTATAAAACTTCTTTGTCAAAGCCATGCAGTGCTGAGACCTCTACCTACCCTTTATATGGGGACATGTGCATGTGGGCCACTAATTAGGTGGAGAGGGAGGAGCCCCCGGGAACTCGTGGCTCCTCCCTCATAGGGCAAAGAGCCAACGCCCCATAGGTGGAGAGACACAAAAACAAACAAAAGCAAAAAAAAAAAAAAAAAAACCGACATCATTGGAAGACAATGATAGTAAACAATTGGCGATATATGGCCCAGCTGAATCTTCCCACAAGTGAGATACCAAGTGGGCAAAGCAGACAAAAGTGCTTATGGACAGATGTATAGCATCAGCAAGGACTACAACAGTGGACTAGCATAGACTGCTGGAAAAAAAAAATAAAAAAAAAAAGATCCGGTTATTGAGTATACGAAAGAGCTTAAGCTGCTCCTCGATCGTGCTCTCCTGGATACAGTCCTAACAAAGGACGAATACTATTTCCTCCTCAATAGGCACGCCGCCACTCCACACTTTACTACATTCCCAAGATACACAAGAGTATGGTAAATCCCCCAGGTAGGCCTATCATTGCGGGTATTGATAGCATCTCCAGTAACTTGGGATGCTATATCGACCACTTCCTGCAGGAACTTGTGACATGCCTCCCGTCATTTGTTAAAGATTCTGGCCATATACTGGAAGTGTTGTCGCACTACGTCTGGCAGCCAAACTATAGATGGCTTTCACTGGACGTGGCATCCTTTACACATCTATCGACCATGAATATGGTTTAAGAGCTTTAAACTACTACCTGCTAGAATCCAACAACTTTAATTCTTTGCAGGCCAAGTTCTTAGATTGTGTCGAGTTTGCCCTTGTGCATAATCATTTTTCCTTCCTGGGCGATCATTTTTTGCAAATTAGGGGCACGGCTATGGGAGCTAGGTTCGCCCCGAGCTATGCTAACTTTATTTATGGGTTTTTGGGAGAATGCTTCCATTTGGAATAACAATCCGATCGGGGCCAACCTTATTCTCTTTGCCCGCTATATTGATGATATTCTCATCATTTGGGATGGAACTGACCTAGAATTGGATAATTTTTTGGAATACTGTAGAGCCAATCCCTTTGGCATAGATTTCACCCATGTCATCAGCAAAGATACTCTTGTGTTCCTTGATTTAGAACTTGGGAGCGATCCTGATGGTAAAATCTTCTCTAAGACTCACTTTAAGCCTAGTGGGGGCAACTCTTTTCTACATGCTAAAAGCAATCACCATCCAAGATGGATTAGAAATATCCCCTATGGACAATTCTGCCGTCTTAAACGGACTTGCACTAGGAAAGAGGACTATGTGGCCCAGAGTGAGCTGCTTATTAAGAAATTCCAGGAGAAGGAATACGACCCGACACTTATCGAAACCGCCTATAAAAAATATGCAGACCTATATGATTTTCCACCTGTGAGTACCGCTCGACCAATCTCCATTGATAACCCTGCCGTTGCTCAAGCCCGCTTTTCTACTCAATATACTAAGGCATTTGAGATACAAAACATCTTGAAGAACTGGGGTATACTGAAACATGATCCGGTATTGAAAGAACATCTACCTGATATACCCAATATAGTATTTAGAAGGCCCCGCGATCTGAGAAGTATGGTTGCCCCTAGTAGGGTTAAGAAGCCTACTAATAAAACTACTAGTGCCTGGTCAACCATCTTTGATCAGAAGGGTAGCTACAAATGTAGCGTTAGAAACTGTGGCACCTGTCGATTTATGTGGCATAGAAAGAAGTCAGTGACAGGTAGGGATGGTAAGGTCCACCAGCTGAAGCAGTTCATTAACTGTGGGACCGATTTTGTAGTGTATGGTATTTGCCCATGCGGACGTCTCAATGTAGGTTGCACATCCCGCCCTATGAGAGTGCGCATAGGCGAACATAAGTGTGATATCTCTAACACTAGGGTCAAATACCCGGTCCCTAGACACTTTGACGAAGTTCACCAGGGTGATCCATCCGGCATGAAAGTCTTTGAATCCATCTAAGATTCAGCTGGACCATATATCGCCAATTGTTTACTATCATTGTCTTCCAATGATGTCGGTTTTTTTTTTTTTGTTTTGCTTTTGTTTTTTGTTTTTTGTCTCTCCACCTATGGGGCGTTGGCTCTTTGCCCTATGAGGGAGGAGCCATGAGTTCCCGGGGGCTCCTCCCTCTCCACCTAATTAGTGGCCCACATGCACATGTCCCCATATAAAGGGTAGGTAGAGGTCTCAGCACTGCATGGCTTTGATAAAGTTTTATACTTCGAAACGCGTCAGCCGATAGTGCGCCCCATCACGGTCTCCTTGATCGGTCGAAGTGTGGTTTGGGTTCATATGCTGCAGCTTCCAAGGCACTGTTTGTACAATGCAAACTTTTGTACTAGTTTTGTGAGTACCTTTTCATTGCTTTCATTTTAAATACATTTTCCTAAACGGTATCACACCAGGCTGGTGCACCCTTGTTTTTTTCCCTTTTTTTTTCATTTACTCCTGTGATAGGTCTGTCTGAAACACACCAGTGGGTCCCTCTGGGACGGGTAAGTAGTCTCTCCTGATATCAGGTGAGTACATGTTGTGTGTTTCTCTTTTTCGGGGATTTTCCCTGTCTTCCCCCTTGTTATGCTGCTCTCTGCACCCTTATCTGGCGCCTGGGGGTCACTCTGGCCTGGCGGGGGGGCGCGCTCATGTCTGTCTGCGTGGAGCTGGGGGGACCTTTGGTGTGTATGGGCCTGGGCGCCATTAGGCGCCTTGTCTGTAGTTTTTACTGCGCACTTGGTGGCCATCTTGCCGCAGATCGATGGTGCAGTTAATGCAGCCATTTTCTTGAAGCCGTGCGCGCTTTCAGTTCGTTTTGGCCTCTATCGCTGCTGCGGCGCAAATCTCCTCACACTCTCCTCACGGCTCACTCGCGCTGGTAGTGTGGTACAGGCAGCGGAACTGAGCGGTCCTCTCCGGGTTGGTGAGTCCTCTGGGTATCCCCTCAGTCAGCGCAGCCAGTGGGTGGACTTTTATTCACTTTTGTGCATTAAGGTCTCAGAGGGTGGCGAGTATGGAGTCTGGTTCACCTGCTTCCCCACTCTTGTCAGAGGCAACAGGCAGTGCTCCAGCACCTGCGGTCCCTTTGGACCAGGTGTCGGCAGTTCTTGAATCATTTCTTGTCAGGATGGAAGCGGTGGGCGAGCGCAAGGGAGCTATAAAGCGCCCTCTCCCCACACAATCTCCAGTAGGGGAGTGCTCCGATTCAGATATGGGCCTAGCTCCTGCTGCTGCTCAGGACCCTAACTCTGAATATTTTAATGTTTTTGAACAGAACATTCCTTGTGAGGAAGACTCCAGTTCTGAGTCAGTAAATGGCAGGGCGCTTGTAAGTGAACTCATTGATGCTGTGAGGGACACTCTCAAACTCAATGCTGCGGCTGCAGAGCCTCAGGTGGAGTCTGTCTCCTTTGATTCCTTTAAGGCCATGGTTTTTCCATATACGCCTTTCTTTGATAGATTCATTGATCAGGTCTGGGAAAAGCCGCAGGAGACTTTGACGGTCCCGCTGCATCTATTTATTAGATACCCATTTGAGGAGGCCCTGGTTAAAAAGTGGGCTCTCCCCCCGGTTGCCCGTTTGAATAAGGCTACCACTCTCCCAATGGAGGGGACTCCTGCATTTAAGGACCCCACTGACAGGAGGTCAAGTGGTGAGCAGAACTATGTTTGCCTTGTTGGGGTCCGCCTTACGTCCTATCGTAGCGGCAACCCTTGTGTCTCAGACACTTGCGGAATGGGCAAAGATTTTGCACCAGACTGTGCAGGAGCATAATCTCCTCCCAGGTACCATTGCCCTGGCCCACCAACTTGTGCAGGGTCTGGTGTATGTGTGCAATGCCACTTTGGACGCGGCCCCTTTTAATATCTGGGGCCTCTATCTCTGCGGTGGTGTTGCATCGTCTTTTCTGGTTGAAATGCTGGTCGGCTGACCTAGCTTCCAAGAAGCTCCTGGCTGATTTGCCCTTTTAAGGGCGGTATTTTGAAGAAATTGCTTAAACGTGCATCCTCACAGGGTGACACTGTGGATGCACATGTATAAATGTGCCAACGTCCCGATATAATAGGAGAAATGTGAGTAAACTAGAAAAATGGACTTTAGGCGGCACATGGATAAGTAATGTAAAAAACTAGGTTTTTATTTTAAGCAGAGTAGTAAGAAAATGCATATAAACATTCAAACAATAACAGTTTGTACTTGGATACAAGGCTTAGGCTAGTGCTCGAACAATGCTTCAAAATTGTATGACATAAAAACATTCCACCCTAAATGGAATGCATGACCAGCAAATCGAAGGCTAGTAAGACAGTAAATATATGAAGCAGGTGGCAAGAGCCATAGGTCCAGTGTATCAGGTGTAGTCTTGAATTGCTCTACCAGTTTCGCGAGTTAACGCTTCTTCAGGAGCACAGTAGTAGGCCGGATGTGCTGCCAGATGCAATACCCACCTAAGTAAAGTTTGGCTGGCTAGTCGTCACCGACAAATAGCCATAGTAAAAATCACAATCGACAGCTGGGTATGCTGCTGGGTAGAGGCTGCTGGTGTGCAGCAATGGGTAATGTTCTCCAGGACTTTTGAGGCTGTAACTACCACAATGTAAAAGAAGAGGCTCGATATACGCCAGTATAAATCCTGGTGCATAAATGGGCAGAGAATATCTAACTCCAGAGAGTCTCTAATACAGTGGCCAGGCTGTAAACCTGTGCCTTGAAAGAGAAAATTGAAAATATCAGAGAGATTCCTCTCTTGACCTTGTCCCAGAAGGTGGCTTTCTTAGTGGCCTTTACTCCTGTTTAGACGTGTCTGAGTTGGCGGCCTTGTCCTGCAAGTTGCCTTACTTGGTCCTCCATAAGGATAAGGCGGTGTTGCGACCGTCTTTCCTTCCAAAGGTGGTCTCGGCCTTTCACTTTAATGAGGACATTGTTCTTCCGTCCATGTGCCCTCACCCATTGCATCCCAGAGAGTTTGCGCTTCACACATTGGATGTGGTACGAGCCTTACGGGTGTACCTGTCTGCTACTGCTTCCATGCGGAAGTCTGACTCTCACTGTTTGTCTGTCTCTGGTACAAAACAGGGCCAAGCGGTGTCGTCTGCCACCATTTCTAGGTGGATCAAACAGACCGTCATACAGGCCTATGCCCTTTAAGGGGTGGGCGCCTCCCTTTCCGGTTACGGCTCATGCCACCAGGGCAATTTGGTGCTTCCTGGGCTTTCCGGCATCAAGCGTCGGTTGCACAAGTGTGCAAGGCGGCGACCTGGTCGGCCATGTATGAAGAGGCTGTGTCAGTCCATGGACGTCAGAGAAACGGATTTTATGGTGAGTACAAAAATCCTTTTCTTTCTCTCTGCAATCCAACACCACTCGGTTCGGTGCTTGCCAGAACCCTCGAACATTGCAAAAGTTCGGACCTGAACAACGAACCCCGTTGAAGTCTATGGGACCCAAACCGGAAAAATCAAAAGTCTCTCACACTCACACTCACACTCACACTCACACACACAAGCTCCTGCCGCAAGCTCCGTGACCCGTGATCGTGCCAGGGAGCTGCCTGTGTTAACGAGGCATTTCCCTGTTCTGCCTTGTGAGAGGACACTGATCTACTGCTCCCTGTCATCGAAAGCAGTGTTCAATGTTGTGTCACTTGTAGCCCAGCCCCCACACAGTTAGAATCACTCCCTAGGACACACTTAACCCCTTCCTTGCCCCTAGTGGTTAACCCCTTCCCTGACAGTGTCATTTACACAGTAATCAGTGCATTTTTATAGCACTGATCGCTGTATAAATGACTGGTCCCAAAATAGTGTCAAAAGTGTCTGTGTCCACCATAATGTTGCAGTCATGATAAAAATCACAGATCACTGCCATTACTAAAAAAAAAATAAAAAAAATCTAAAAATGCCGTAAAACGATCCCCTATTTTGTAGACGCTATACATTTTGTGCAAACTAATCAATATACGCTTATTGCAATTTTGGTTTAAATAAAAAAAAAAAAAAAAAAAATGTAGAATATATATTGGCCTAAACTGAGAATTTATTTTTTCTTCAAAAAAAAGGTGATCCACTACCTGTTTGGAAGCCACGTCGCACGTCCGCGCAATTGTTAAAGGTGCTGATTGACAAGGAAATATATAAATCACAAAGACAGTGATATATATATAAAAAAAGAAAATGACGTCACACGCTGCCAATGGGCGGTCGAGGGGGGATATATAAAAGCGGACAGCACACGCTGTCCTCAGACTTCGGCGGGAGCTCAAACCGGACGGGACTCACAATACAGGTAACTCTAATACTGGGGGTATCTTGCAGACTCACCAACGGGAGTAATTATATGGGGGATAAAACTTGCCTTTATGCGGTTTTTCTTTAGATGGACCTCTATGTCATTTTTGATTAGACACTTTCATCAATCTCTACGCAATTGTCGTGGTACAGATGTGGTCCGGATATAGCTTTTTGCTAACGTTGTACGGCACACTTTTGGGATATTTACCATTATTGTAGGTTTTACCCATTTGCTCATGAATTTATTTTTGAAATATGCGGTTATTAAATATGGAACTAGCATGTTAAAAATCTTTTTTGGATATTGACAATGTCTAGATGGATCCATCAAATATTTGACTTTGAGAATCGTATCTGATTTCACCCGGTCTACCAACAAACTTGAGCTCCCGCAATTTTTTGAATAATACATCAGAGGAGGGGGTGAGTAGTGGCTACAGTGATTTGCCTGCAGCCGGATCTTCTCTTTCCCCAACCCCTATATGTGGACTTTCAGTTCTGAATTTGTGATTCTTATTTAAATATTTACAGGCTAATATCAATATGATTGGAACCTAAAATTTATATCTTCATCCTCCCTTATGTGATTTGCGACTATGGCGGACGTGGCCGTTGCGGTGAGATGTTGACGGTCATTGACACATATAGACCTTTGGTGCCCTCATCAGGTAGGCACCCCAGTGAATAGTGGGAGGGATATGAGTGATTTGCACTAGCTGATGAAGGGAAGGTTCTGGTTTCATGGGATGCCGTCTGTGCATGTTGTGCTAAAGTGTGCATTATTATGTTTGTTATTACATGTCATTTTTTGTCTCTAATTGTTGTTTTTTGTCTCCAAATTTTTCTCTCACCTTTTAAGCTGGAAAACTCTTCTTTAAAAAAATGTACCTTATGCGTCTATTCCTGACGAAGCCTTAATGACGAAACTGTAGAGTCTTCATAGACGCATCTTTGCAGTTGATGTTACCTTATGACTTTATACTGATAGGTAGTAGGTGTATACCTACGATAGTCATACATATGTGTACATATCACTGTATTTTATGTAATCAATAAATATATTTTTTCTATTTTTATATATATATCACTGTCTTTGTGATTTATATATTTCCTTGTCAATCAGCACCTTTAAAATCCCACATCCTGTTTTGCTAGTTTTCACATTATTTACAGGGATGATGGTGCGGTTAATTAAGTATATATCTATATGCTGATACTCGACCACCTTCATTTACTAATTGTTAGTTAAAGTGACGCAGTGCCAAATTGCAAAAAGGTCAGGAAGAGGGTAAATTCTTCTGGGGGTGAATTGGTTAACCACTTAACGACCGCTCACTGTATATATACGTCGGCAGAATGGCACCGACAGGCACAATCACGTAGAGTGTACGTGATCGCCTTTGTACAGTTGGGGGGTCCGATCGGACCCCCCTTCTATACAGTGAGCGGCCGTTTATCGTTGGGGAGCGTTCAGAGATGAGGGGGTGACCATTCGATTTCGGCCACCCCCTCGCGATCGCTCCCGGCCAATGAAAATGCTTCCTCTGCCATGTGATGTAAACACAGGCAGTAGGAAGTGATGTCATCTCCCTCGCGGCGGTCTTTTTGATTCCGGCGCCGAGGAGAGAGGAAGCAGGTTAGTGCACCAACAGTCCACTGACACGTAGGTACACATAGGCACACATTTCACCCCCAGATCACCCCCCAGGTCACCCCCCAGCCCCCAATCAGTGTCACTGATTGCAGTGATCATTTATTTTACTGATCACTGCTTTTAGTGTCATCTGTGATAGTAAAAAGTTGCAGGGCAGTTAGTATTAGGCCCCTTTAGGTCCAGGGTAGCCCCCTAACCCCCCCTAATAAAGGTTTAACCCCTTGATCGCCCCCCAGGTAACCCTTTCACCCCCTAACGCCAGCGCCACTAAGCAATCGTATTTTCGATCGCTGTATTTAGTGCCGGTGGTGCCCTAGATAGCCAGTTATTTATTTTTAGTTTCACCGCAGGTTTTTAGAGCATCAGGTACCCCCATATATTATTTTAACCCCCTGATTGCCCCTAGAGTTAACCCTTTTACCAGTGATCACCGTATAAGCGTCACTGGTGACACTGGTTACCCAGTTAATTATTTAGTTATTTAGGTAACCCGTCAGGTTTTTATATAGCGTCGGGTACCCCCATATTTAACCTAATAAAGGTTTTAACCCCCTGATTGCCCCTAGTTAACCCTTTCACCAGTGATCACCATATAAAGGTTACGGGTGACACTGGTTGGTTAGTTTGCTTTTTATAGCATCAGGGCACCCGCCATATATCACCCAATAAAGGTTTAACCCCCTGATCGCCCGGCGGGTGAGATCAATTAGGTTTTAGCGCCAGAGAGGGTCTGCGTCGCCCCAGGCAGCGTTAGGTTAGTGCCAGTAACGCTAACACCCACGCGCAAAGCATACACCTCCCTTAGTGGTATAGTATCTGATCAGATCTATACTAGCGTCCCCAGCGGTTTAGGGTTCCCAAAAACGCAGTGTTAGCGGGATCAGCCCAGATACCTGCTAGCACCTGCGTTTAGCCCCTCCGCCCAGCCCAGCCCACCCAAGTGCAGTATCGATCGATCACTGTCACTTACCAAACACAACACTCATAACTGCAGCGTTCGCAGAGACAGTCCTGATCCCTGCGACCGCTAACAGTTTTTTTTGTAGCGTTTGATATATTTGCTGACGACAGTCGGGTGCTTTTTTTCCTGTGAATCTTACTAGTGTACCCCTAAATTTAGAGCCCAAAATGGCAAGACGAAGGTACACTAGTAAAGAGGCCTACGAGATTCTGAGCATGACAGATAGTGAAGAGGAGGTCACGCATCTGTCAGATTCAGGCTCAGAATATCTTCCCGTAGAAGACAGTGACGTCAGCGGCCCCACGTCAGATAGCTCCGACGACGAAGTTGAGGTCCCTGCTAAGGTCAGGCGTACCCGATCCCGATCTTCTGAGGTTGTTGAGGAGCAAGAACCGCAGGGCTCTCGTATCATGGAGCAGAGGAGTACTAGCGCCGCTATTCCTTCTGGTGAATTGGCAAGCACCAGCGGCCTAGTACAGCCTGGGCGTACATCCAGCACTGCAGTATCACGTGGTGACGTGGCGAGTCCCATAAGTGCAGTTCAAGCTGGCGAGGTGGCAAGCACAAGTAGTGTCCCGCTGCCACCAAGAAGACAAAGGCAGGCCCGTCGTACCCATATTGCTCTTCCTGCAGAATTCGCCTATCCTGATTGGGTCCCCACCACTTCTGCAGAACCTGTACTTCCCCCATTCACTGCCCAACCCGGTATTCAGGTGGAAACAGCTGATTTTATGCCAATCGATTATTATTCGCTGTTTTTCACGGAAGATCTCTATAGATCTATTGTGGACCAGAGTAATTTATATGCTGGTCAATTCATCGCCGCTAATCCCCAGTTGCCTTCCATTGCCAAAGATTGGAAACCAATTATGGTTTCCGAATTTAAGACCTTTCTGGGCCTTTCCCTCAACATGGGCACACATAAATTCCCGTCATTGCGTGCTTATTGGTCCACGCACCCAATTGACCACATGCCCGTGTTCTCTGCCTCCATGCCCAGGAAACGATACGAGCAGATTTTGCGGTTCATGCACTTCAACGACAATGAACTTTGTCGTCCACGTGGGGACCCTGAATACGACCGGCTCTATAAAATTCGGCCCCTCATAAACCACTTCAACGAATGTTTTGCAGCCTTGTTTATTCCCGATCAAGCTGTCTGCGTTGATGAGTCCCTGATTAAATTTTCTGGCCGCTTGGCTTTCAAGCAGTACCTTCCCAGCAAGCGTGCCAGATACGGGGTCAAGCTCTATAAGTGCTGTGACAGGGCAACAGGCTATGTATGGAGCTTTATGGTTTATGAGGGAAAAGATAGTCAGGTTGAGCCGGTCAACTGCCCGGATTACATAGGGAGCGCTGGCAAGATAGTGTGGAACTTGGTGTCACCCTTATTCGGAAAGGGGTACCACTTGTATGTGGACAATTATTACACGAGCGCGCCACTGTTTAGTCACTTGTTTGATCATCAGATTGGAGCATGTGGCACCGTGCGACCTAATCGCCGGGGCTTTCCCCAGCGGCTTGTAGATGCCCGTCTTAGGCTGGGGGAGAGAGCCTGCGTAAAGTGTAATAACTTGCTCGCTATGAAGTGGAGGGACAATAAGAATGTTTTCCTTCTTACCTCCCTTCATGCAGACACGACAGTCCAAATTCCTACGGCGACTGGTGTTGTGGAGAAACCCCTCTGTGTCCACGAATATAACAAAAATATGGGAGGGGTGGACCTCAACGACCAGTTGTTGGCGCCGTATCTAATTGACCGTAAGGCAAGACGCTGGTACAAAAAAGTGTCTCTATCGTTATTCCAATTGGCTTTGCTGAACGCTCATGTGCTATACAGAGCTTCAGGCGGGACGTTATCTCTTCTAAAATTCCAGAATGAGATTGTCACAGAACTCCTGTATCCAGGCGGTTCTGCACCTCACCATCCCCTACCAAATGCAGTAAGCCGGCTGCATGAGAGGCATTATACGCATCTCCTCCCGAGTACCCCTACCCAACGAGCCCCACAAAAAAGATGTCGTGTCTGTAGCAAGCGCGGATTTAGGCGTGACACCCGTTATTATTGTCCACTCTGTCCTGACAAACCTGGTCTTTGCCTTGGTGAATGTTTTGAACGCTACCACTCAAAAGTGAAGTTTTAGCGTAGGGTACAGCATTTCACAGACTAGGACACACTTACACAGGGTCTCCCAAGATGCCATTACATTTTGAGAGACCCGAACCATTACAGTTGTTAAAGTTTAAAAAAAAAGTGTAAAAAAGAAAAAAAAAACGTAAAAAACAAAACACAAAAAAATATAAGAAAAAAACCAAAAATAGTTGTCGTTTTATTGTTCTCTCTCTCTCTCTCTCTCTCTCTCTCTCTCTCTCTCTCTCTCTCTCTCTCTCTCTATTTTCTCTCTATTGTTATGCTCTTTTTTTACTGTATTTCATTCTGCAATGTTTTATCATGCTTGCTTTTCAGGTATGTAATTTTTTGTTTTCAGGTGCGCCATTCAACTGCAGCGCGGAATTATTTATCTTGACAGCAACAGCGTTTGCTCCCACGATACATAAAGCCGTGACTCCAGTGCTGTAGGAGGTGATTTCACCACCACGGTTAAAAAAAAAGAGCATATATGCCGAAGCATGGGGGCAGCAGGGGCGGAGGAGCGATTTTGCTCCTAATGCCGCATATATACGGTCGAAATTCCGACGGAGGCTTGCCCGTGGAAAAGTCCGACCGTGTGTACGCGGCATAACTTTTTTGCGGGAGGATGCCCCCATGCTTCGGCATATATATATTTTAGGCACAGGTTGCGTTAAAATAATGTTTTATTTTTTTACTAGGTTTTGTTTTGGTATTTGCTTTGCAGGTATGGTATGGTAAGGTCTTACTGTTGTACTGTAATGTTACTTTGTTTTAATGTTAACCATCATTTGCTTAGCAGGTACGCCATTCAGTTGCATCGCGGATTTATTTATCTTGACAGCAACAGCGTTTGCTCCCACGATACATAAAACCGTGACTCCAACGCTGTAGGAGGTGATTTCACCACCACAGTTAAAAAAAGAGCATATATGCCGAAGCATGGGGGCAGCAGGGGCGGAGGAGCGATTTTGCTCCTAATGCCGCGTATATACGGTCGAAATTCCGACGGAGGCTTGCCCGTGGAAAAGTTCGACCGTGTGTACGCGGCATAACTTTTTTGCGGGAGGATGCCCCCATGCTTCGGCATATATGCCCATCATTAGAAGTGGGTGGATGAAGGGAGGTATTCTAATGGTGGGCATACCCACCGATCAATCTCTTTTTTTCGTTCAGCCAACAGGCTGCATGAAAAAAAAGATTACAATACATGTCCAACAAGGACCAGCAACGTACTGGTATGTTGCTGGACTTTGAATGTTTATACCAGAATGATGCCTCCAGGTTTAGGTATCATCTTGGTATCATTCTTTTCAGCCAGTGGCCGGCTTTCATGTAAAAGCAATTCTAGCAGATAATTAGCCTCTAGACTGCTTTTACAAGCAGTGGGAGGGAATGCCCCCCCCCCGGATATAAACAGCGCCATTGGGAAAGCATTTTATCACACCGATCTTGGTGTGGTCAAATGCTTTGAGGGCAGAGGAAAGATCTAGGGTCTAACCCCCATTTTTTTTTCAAAAAAAGAGTACCTGTCACTACTTATTGCTATCATAGGGGATATTTACATTCCCTGAGATAACAATAAAAATGATAAAAAAAAAATAAATATGGAAGGAACAGTTTAAAAATACAATAAAAAAGCAAAATAAATAAAAAAAAAAAAAAAAAAAAAAAAAAGCACCGCTGTCCCCCCTGCTCTTGCGCAAAGGCAAACGCAAGCGTCGGTCTAGCGTCATATGTAAACAGCAATTGCATCATGCATGTGAGGTATCACCACGAAGGTCAGATCGAGGGCAGTAATTTTAGCAGTAGACCTCCTCTGTAAATCTAACATGGTAACCTGTAAAGGCTTTTAAATGCTTTTAAAAATGAATGTAGTTTCTCGCCGCTGCGCGTTTGTGCGCAATTTTAAAGCATGTCGTGTTTGGTATCCATGTACTCGGCCTAAGATCATCTTTTTTATTTCATCAAACATTTGGGCAATATAGTGTTTTTTAGTGCATTAAAAATAAAAAAAGTGTGTTTTTCCCCCAAAAAATGCGTTTGAAAAATCGCTGCGCAAATACTGTGTGGAAAAAAAAATGCAACACCCACTATTTTAATCTGTAGGGCCTTTGCTTTAAAAAAATATATAATGTTTGGGGGTTCAACATAATTTTCTTGCAAAAAAAAATTTTTTTTCATGTAAACAAAAAGTGTCAGAAAGGCCTTTGTCTTCAAGTGGTTAGAAGAGTGGATGATGTGTGACATAAGCTTCCTAATGTTGTGCATAAAATGCCAGGACAGTTCAAAACCCCCCCAAATGACCCCATTTTGGAAAGTAGACACCTCAAGCTATTTGCTGAGAGGCATGTTGAGCCCATTGAATATTTTTTTTTTTTTTTGTCCCAAGTGATTGAATAATGACAAAAAGAAAAAAAAAAAAATGTACAAAAAGTTGTCACTAAATGATATATTGCTCAAACATGCCATGGTTATATGTGGAATTGCACCCCAAAATACATTCTGTTGCTTCTCCTGAGTACGGGGATACCACATGTGTGAGACATTTTGGGAGCCTAGCCGCGTACAGGACCCCGAAAACCAAGCACCGCCTTCAGGATTTCTATGGGTGTAAATTTTTGATTTCACTCCTCACTGCCTATCACAGTTTCGGAGGCCATGGAATGCCCAGATGGCACAAAACCCCCCCACATGACCCCATTTTGGAAATTAGACACCCCAAGCTATTTGCTGAGAGGTATGTTGAGTATTTTGCAGATCTCGCTTTTTGTCACAATGTTTTTTAAAAATTGAAAAAAGAAAAAAAAAATATGACTTTCTTCATTTTCAAAAACAAATGAGAGCTGTAAAATACTCACCATGCCTCTCGGCAAATAGCTTGGGGTGTCTACTTTCCAAAATGGGGTCTTTTGTGGGGGTTTTGGGCTATCTTGGCATTTTATGGCCTTCAAAACTGTGATAGGTAGTGAAGAGTGAAATCAAAAATTTGTGCCCTTAGAAATCCTGAAGGCGGTGCTTGGTTTTCGGGGGCCCGTACGCGGCTAGGCTCCTAAAAAGTCCCACACATGTGCTATCCCCGTACTCAGGAGAAGCAGCCAAATGTATTTTGGGGTGCAACTCTGCATATAACCATGGCATGTTTGAGCAATATATCATTTAGTGACAACTTTTTGTACATTTTTTTTTTTTTTTTTGTCATTATTCAATCACTTGGGACAAAAAAAAAATATTCAATGGGCTCAACATGCCTCTCAGCAATTTCCTTGGGGTGTCTACTTTCCAAAATGGGGTCATTTTGGGGGGTTTTGTGCTATCTTGGCATTTTATGGCCTTCAAAACTGTGATAGGTAGTGAGGAGTGAAATCAAAAATTTATGCCCTTAGAAACCTTGAAGGCGGTGCTTGAGTTTTGGGGTCCGGTACGCGGCTAGGCTCCCAAAAAGTCCCACACATGTGCTATCCCCGTACTCAGGAGAAGCAGCAGAATGTATTTTGGGGTGTAATTTCACATATGCCCATGGCATGTGTGAGCAATATATCATTTAGTGACATCTTTGTGCAAAAAAAACAAAGTTTGTCATATTCCGGGATCTTGTGGCAAAATATAAAATATTCCATGGACTGAACATGCCTCTCAGTAAATAGCTTGGGGTGTCTACTTTCCAAAATGGGGTAATTTGGGGGGGTTTTGTGCTATTTTGGCATTTTATGGCCTTCGAAACTGTGATAGGTAGTGAGGAGTGAAATCAAAAATTTACGCCCTTAGAAATCCTGAAGGCGGTGCTTGGTTTTTGGGGCCCCGTACCCGGCTAGGCTCCCAAAAATTCCCACACATGTGGTATCCCCGTACTCAGGAGAAGCAGCAGAATGTATTTTGGGGTGCAATTCCACATATAACCATGGCATGTGTGAGCAATATATCATTTAGTGACAATTTTTTGTACATTTTTTCTTTTTTTTTTCTTTTTATCATTATTCAATCATTTGGGACAAAAAATATTCAATGGGCTCAACATGCCTCTCAGCAAATAGCTTGGGTTGTCTACTTTCCAAAATGGGGTCATTTGGGGGGGTTTTGTGCCATCTTGGCATTTTTTGGCCTTCAAAACTGTGATAGGTAGTGATAGGTAGTGAGGAGTGAAATCAAAAATTTATGCCCTTCGAAATCCTGAAGGCGGTGCTTGGTTTCCGGGGTCCCGTGCGTGGCTAGGCTCCTAAAAAGTCCCACACATGTGGTATCCCCGTACTCAGGAGAAGCAGCAGAATGTATTTTGGGGTGCAATTCCACATATAACCATGGCATGTGTGAGCAATATATCATTTAGTGACAACTTTTTGTAATTTTTTATTTTTTTTTGTCATTATTCAATCACTTGGGACAAAAAATAAAAATATTCAATGGGCTCAACATGCCTCTCAGCAATTTCCTTGGGGTGTCTACTTTCCAAAATGGGGTCATTTTGGGGGGGTTTTGTACTGCCCTGCCATTTTAGCACCTCAAGAAATGAGATAGGCAGTCATAAATTAAAAGCTGTGTAAATTCCAGAAAATGTACCCTAGTTTGTAGACGCTATAACTTTTGCGCAAACCAATAAATATACGCTTATTGTCATTTTTTTTACTAAAGACATGTGGCTGAATACATTTTGGCCTAAATGTATGACTACAATTGAGTTTATTCGATTTTTCTTATAACAAAAAGTAGAAAATATCATTTTTTTTCAAAATTTTCTGTCTTTTTCCGTTTATATCGCAAAAAATAAAAATCGCAGAGGCAATCAAATACCATTAAAAGAAAGCTCTATTTGTGGGAAGAAAAGGACGCAAATTTCGTTTGGGTACAACATTGCATGTCCGCACAATTTACAGTTAAAGCAGCGCAGTGCAAAATTCTGAATTCACCTCTGGTCCTCTAGCTACCAAATGGTCTGGGGCTTAAGTGGTTAAAGGGACATTTTTTTTTTATTACATTACTATTTTTTTTATTGCATTTTAGTCTAAATATGAGAGATGAGGTCTTTTTGACCCCAGATCTCATATTTAAGAGGATCTGTCATGCTTATGTTTACATAAAGTAATAAAAGTGGCCCAAATTTAATTTTTTAAAAACGGTGTCAAAATAAAAGTAAAATACATTTTTTAAAGCGACCTGTTGAGCTTGCGCACAGAAGCGAATGCATACGTGAGCAGCGCCCGCATATAAAAATGGTGTTCACACCACACGTGAGGTATCACCGCGATCGGTAGAGCGAGAGCAATAATTCTAGCCCTAGACCTCCTCTGTAACTCAAAACATGCAACCTGTAGAATTTTTTTAAAAGTCGCCTATGGAGATTTTTAAGGGTAAAAGTTTGTCGCCATTCTACGAGCAGGCGCAACTTTGAAGCGTGACATGTTTGATATCAATTTACTCAGCATAACATTATCTTTCACAATATAAAAAAAAATTGGGCTAACTTTACTGTTTTATTTTTTTAAATTCATAAAAGTGAATTTTTTCCCCAAAAAGTGCGCTTGTAAGACCGCTGCGCAAATACGGTGTAACAAAAAGTATTGCAACGACCGCCATTTTATTCTCTAGGGCATTATAAAAAAAAAATTATAATGTTTTTGGGGGTTCTAATTAATTTTCTAGCAATGAAAGCTGTTTTCAACTTGTAAACACCAAATCTCAGAGAGGCTTGGTCCTTAACTGGTTCAATGGGTAATTTTTTTAATTTATTTTTTCCAGAAGTTTTTGGAAAATGTGGGGGGAAAAAAAATGAAAATGCGTTTTTTTCTTTTTTAATACACAAAGTTGTCCATTTTATAAGATACTTCTAACACATACATGTATAACAAAAATGACACCCTAAAATACATTCTGCTACTCCTCCTGAGTATGGCGATACCACATGTTTGAGACTTTTACACAGCCTGGCCACATACAGAGGGCCAACATCCAAGCAGCACCTCCAGGCTTTCTATGAGCATAATTTACACACCTAATTTTCTGACTACCGATCACATTTTTGAAGGCCCTTCTTATTTCTAACACATAGCAGGTACATACCAAATAACAAAAGCTAACCTGTGGTTTAAGAAGTGCAGTGGTCCACAGAGAAAAGTATCGAAGCAGGCAGGGATGTGGTCAGTGACAGCAAAAGCAAACATTCAGGCAGGAATACTGTCTATAGTTCGTACAGGCAAAGATACTGTCAGCACAGCCAAAGCATTGGTCCAGATAGCATTCAGTGGTGTCCAGGCAGAAATACTGTCCATTCACAGTAGAGGCAGCAGGCAGATATATGGTCAACCCAGCCAAAGTATTGGTCCAAGCAGCAGGAAGAAACATGGTCCATAATGTCCTGGGTCATTACAGGCAGCAATATGGTCAGCACAGCCAAAGTATGGTCCAGGCGGTAGGAAGGACAATCAAGCTTAGGGACAGGGGTAGAGGCTTCTCCCACCTAAATCTCTGAAGCCTCCAGGCAACCAGATGCTGTTCTGGGAGCACAGAAAACGAAAAACTTGTTTTCCCAACTCGGAAAGCTATTCTGAAGCCCCTCACATATGTGAGACCCCTGTGTACTAAAGTAGAAGGGCAAAAGATCAGTCCAAGTGGCACGTGAAAGTCAGAAATATGGTTTAAAACAGCAAGCACAGGCATCGTCGGTTAACAGGCCAGGGTCAGTTAATTAAGAAGGTCAAAACATGGTAGCAGACAAATGATCCACACAGGTATTTGAAATGGCAGTCTGTTAATAATAAGGGGAACTAATATCTGGATGTGTGATAATTTTTGAAGCAATCTCTGATGCACAGGCCAGGTTGGGAGGGACATTGGGGACAATAATAGCTGGTATCTCTTCCAACTCATTTGCTGCATACACAGCATTTCTTTTGGCGTCTTCTTCCAGATTCTGTAGGGGGAAAGTTCTAGGGAAAATGTTGCTCGTGAAGTTGACACAATCGGAGCAAATGCTTCCTGGGGCGGGTCCTTGTTGGTAAAGTGATGTCTTCAATATACTTGAGGTAGTTGATTTTTTGGAAGCAGACAAACGAATTAAACAGGGCCATATGAAATACAGTAGATGAAATGCAACTTTGTTATGCCAATAACGGGACTTTCAGGTTGACAAATAAGGTTGTAGCATCTGATCGTTTAAATCCACCAACCCCCATGTACAGATTGTAGTCGTGGACACATTCAGGCTTTACAACGGGGCCACGTCTTCTCTGGATCTTCACCAAGGTGTCATTGTGGATAGTAGAGAGGATGTGGACATCTTTCTTGTCCCTCCACTTCATGGCCAACACCTCCTTGTACCTCATGAATGCAGATTCCCTGTTTTGCACATTTTTTTGTTAACAGATTTTGTGGAAAGCCCTTCTGTTTTTTTTTTGTTTTTTTTAAGGTACCATAGGCCAGGGTTTGTTTACTGTAAAGGGGACAACAAAGTGGCAGGCTGGTATAATAGTTGTCTACGTATAAGTGGTATCCTTTTTCGAACAGGGGTATGCCAGCTCCCAGACAATTTTCCCACTGTTTCCAATATATGTGGGGCACTTGCGGAGCTGGAGCTGTGAGTCTTTGCCTTCATAAATCCGGAATGTGTACATGTATCCAGGGGCTTGATCACACAATTTATTTTATTTCAACCCATACCTGGCTCTCGTACTTGGTCTATACTGCTTGAAGTGCAGTCGGCCAGTAAAATGTATAAGGGATTCGTCCACAAAAATGTTTTGGTCTGGGATAAAAACTTCAGCAAATCGCTGGGGAAAGGAATTGATTAGGGGGCTTATCTTTGTACAATTTGTTGTGGTTGGGATGATCTCGGGGAGGGCACTGCAAATTATCGTCAAAGGGTAGAAAACGCATAATCATGTCTTAGCGTGTCCTGGACATGACAGCGGAATAGATCGGCATGGGGTTGGTGGACCAATAGGCATGGAATTTGTTCTTTTTTTTTTTGTAAGCCCCATATTGAACGCAAGGCCCAAAAACAATTTAAAATCGTCCAGTGTGAGACGTCGCCACTGGAACATGCGGGCGTCGGATGAATTGGGGTTGGCAGCAATAAATTGTGATGCATACAGATTGGTTTGGGCCACCATATTCTGCAGCAAATCTTGTGGGAAAAATGAATACAATTAATCTAATTGGGAAAAATTTGTAGTGTTGGGCTGCACACTGAAACAGTGAATTATAGTGGATCCTGAGTTGGCAGGCAACCATAAGGGGTTTGCCAGGGCATCGGGAAGGTAGGACTGGTGCGGTATTCTTCGGGTTGGGCGTGTAATTCCAGTACTTGCACTGGGCTCCTCTTCCTGGGTTCTGATCTTGGTCCTGATCTCCTTATTCTTTTGGGTGGGACGTTTTCCTCTGCTGACTTGGATCCACTATCCTCCCCTAGCTCGTATTCCGAACCAAAATCAGATGATGGGAGCTCCCCGCTGCTCTCATCATCCGACATGGTAAGGATGGTATATGCCTCCTCCGTTGTGTAAACCCTATGAGACATTATGGCGGTACTTATTGGTGGGCTTGTGTGGTGGTACAGATGGCAGTATTAGTGGTGGGCCTGTGTGGCGGTACCGATAGGGGTACCAGGACCTCAAGTCAAGGCATCCTTTAAAATTCTGGACAATCTTGAGCCACCCTATTCTAAAATGTAAAAAACTATTCTAATTGTTTTACATAATGCAGCAACATCAATACATGTAAGACACCCAACATTAGAGGTGATTTATTCTTCCAAAGCACATATATATATATATATATATATATATATATATATATATATATATATATATTTGCAAAGTGGTACTGACTAGTATTCCAATATTTCTCTTCTCCCTCAGTTTTTCTCCATCACTTAGTTAATGAGACACCAAAGCTAAGGAGAGAGGCAAGGGAGGGTCAAACAAGGATGATATGCAGGCAACTGACATCCTCCTTCTCAACTGATGATGTTATTGGTCGCTGGCAGCTGGAAGGTTGTAAATGGTGCACAATGAAAACCTGTTACCTTTTATACAATTTCGGGGCAATTTTTAGGCATTTTGCCAAGGCACCCCTGCAGAAAGCTCAAGGCACCCTGGTTGAAAAAGGCTTCTGTAACCTACCAGAGTCTGAAAAGTGTTACATAAACTCCTCTTTAAGGTTTCCTCAAGATATTTCATCCTCTATTGTTCTGGGATTAGTTCAGAGACTTTCCCCTTGTAATGGAGGTCAAGGACGGTTGCCAACCTATCTTCTCCTGGCTGCCACCTATTCTTAAGTCCTTTTGCAGGATTTGAAGAATAAAGGGACTCCCTGCACTGCAAGTTTGTGAAGGCATGAGAAGCAGAGTCATTGGGGGCACTGAGCCTGGCCTTGTGCCATACTCACACAGGTACTCGTTGACGGCCCTCTGCTGCATGTGCAGCCGCTGCAGTATTGCCAAAGTTGAGTTCCACCTGGTGGCCATGTCACAAATCATAGAATGGTAGAAAAGAATCAGACAGCGCAAAACCAAATCCTAACAAAAGCGGCTAAACACTGGAGGTCAATATAAAAAGTCCTTAGATAAAACACATAAAAAAGCAGTGCAGTGCTAAAACACTAAAATCTCATAAACCAGTCCAAAAATATAACAAGTTGAGGCCAGGAGATGTTGATAGTGAAGGACAACAGAAGAGGAGAATCCCTTAGGCAGTGAATAGGGTGCTCAAAGTAATCACTGTGCATCCATATAAGTGTCTCCTTCACCAGAGGTGCAAACCGCTCACCCGAACGAATGGACCTCTGAGCTAACAGAAGGTCATTCACTCTGTCCCTTAAATAGGGTAATAATAAAGATGAGAGGTTATATCTTCACATAAGGTCCTTCACTCAGACTCCTTAGGGCTCTTTCACACGGAGGTCCGTTCAGGTCCGCCTGTCAGTTTTTTAGGCGGACCTGAAACGGATCCTCCATGCACCCCTATGGAGGCACGGATGTCAGCGGAGACATGTCCGCTGACATCCGCTCCGCTCCGCCAAAGTGTGACGGAGGAAAACCCTATTTTTCCTTCCGTCGGCGGAGCGGATCGGATGACAACGGACTCTACGGTCCGTCGTCATCCGATTCCCCATAGGGGAGAGCGGCGCTCTGACAGGGCGGTCCCTGCACAGTGTGCGGGGACCGCCCAGTCATCCGTCGGCTCAGCGGCGATCAACGGAGCGATCCCCGCTGAGCAAGCGGAGCTTCACGGGGCGGATCTGCACGGATCCGCCCTGTGTGAAAGGGGCCTTAGTCACTTAATGGTCTCCAAGATCACTCACAGATAAAAATTGGATCATGTAAAGATGCAAAAAGAATACATAGTGCTCTCCATTTGCATAAACATCACTGATTTATTGAAAGAAAAAACTACTCACAAGCACGGCACTGTGTCTTAGTGCACAGATTGAAGTCATGTAAAATACACATACAAGAAACAGGTGGTTGGCTGTCCTGACATCACAAAAGCTCCCCACACGCGTATCGTCCGAATATTCGCTGAGGAAGTCCTTTACCACGGACAATACGCATGCGGGGGGCTTTTGTGATGTCAGGACAGCCACCCACCTGGTTCTTGTATGTGTGGAAGTGTAGCGCTCGCATCATTACCACCAGCTGTATGGAGACATGGTGGCAAAAAAAAAGCTCCAGCACTGAGCCCTGTCCTGCATCCTTACCCAGTGTGCTGTGAACAAAATATATTGTCCCTGTCCAAGCCTGCTGGACCACGAGTCGACCGTATGGTGGACCTTTCGGCTGATTGCTTTGCCCAGCAATGCCAAAATTCTTCCTTCCACATGATGGTATAGCCCTAGAATGGCCTTGCGTTAAAAGAAATAGCGACTGGGAGCCTGCCATTGTTGTACAGCACATTCTGAAAACTCACAGAAGGGGGCAGAATCCACCAGATGGAAAGGCAGGAGTTGTAAAGCCAGCAATTTGGACAAGCTGGAATTTAGAGGCTGGGCATGTGGGTGACGGGGTGTTTTCTTTTTTTTTTTTTTTTGGCGCTGGGCCAGAGAAATTTTGCCTGCTATACTCCTACAGTTGGTGGTGTGCTTCTGGCAGACATGTAGCAAGGACTTGTGATACCATTTGCTATACCATCATCCCTTTCAGTGGAGGCTGCTGAGAGGTAATGAGATATATTGGGGCTACACATAAAAGGTGAGAAGGAGAAGAAATGTGTCCCTTGTGTGGCTTTCAGGTGCTCTTGCCAACAGACTGAGTGGTAGGAGGTTAATAGCCTTGTCAAGCATGTGGTACCCACATTGCTGGTGTTTTTGCCATGCTTGATCTGTTTGTGGCAGAGCTTACACAAATTGCAACAGTGTGATCGGCTGCACATGTGCTAAAAAAGGCCCACTCAGCTCTGGCAAGTGGAGATAACCGCTCCACAATCTGATGGCATAGGGTGGCTGCTCTCTACTCCTACTCTTCCATAATGCTGGCCTCTGGAGGACATCCTGCCTCTTTGGGGTTGATTCTCCCCCTCACTTTCCTCCTCTGCTCTACCTGGCACCCAAATTGCATTAATGACCTCATTCTCAGCATCCGCTCCATCCTCATTGTCACTGGAACCAACTTGGCAATGCGCTGCGGCTGGGGGACCATGACTGCCAATTTTTTGTTTATCAGTGTTCTGCCCTCTCTGTAGGCTCATGTTACTTCCTTCCTCTACCTCAGAAGCAAAATCGGAATCCAGTAATGTCTGTGCATTCTCAAGAAGCAAGTGGCTGACACTGTGTTCAAATAATTTACCTGACTCCTCCATGCATGATGCTGGGGCTATGGCAGGAGTAGATGTGGACAAGGAGGAGGCGGAATAAACTGCTCTGGCAGCTGCAGTGGACTGGCACTAGCCAGCTTGAAGGGTCATAGTGGATGAGGAGATTGAGGATGGTTTAGTAAGCCAGTCCACCACCACATCTGCATGCTGTGGCCGGATAGCACGGGCAACATCACTAAGCCGAGACAAAAGTGCCTGCCTGAGGACAGATGCTGCTGGCCCCCTCATGGTGGCACGGGAACGTCTGCCTCTCCTTGTTGGTCTCCCATGATGGGAGGGCTTATTACCCACATTTTATAGATACTGGGAAATGTGTAATTGGATTTTCTAGAATTGTGTTGTCTTGTCTCCTTATTTTCATGCAACATTTTGTACAATTGGTAAAATGACAATTTATATAATTTTATCGTTCTAGTTTATTTTATCCATCAAAAATGTTATCAGTACGGACAGAATTGTAAAAATCTATCAGGATATTAGTGTAGCGGGGTCTTTAAATTTAGTTGAGATACACCTGGGTGGTAGTACGACCCAGGTGTGTAAATTATGGAGTTTGGACCAATTTGTATTCGTGGAGGACTAGGTGGTGTATTATTCTCCTTGGCCTGTGGGTGGCGGGGTACCCGCAGGCTCAGGGTAGAATCACCGCCGCAGTGCTGCCCTTTTTGTCCCTTTCCGGAGATGGTACGGTGAGGGCGGGGAACCTGCCGTGGTGTCGAAGGGAGGGGATAAAAGGGGGAGACGCCCTAGCCACGAGGTCTTCGGGATCTTCTCTTCACGCGCCCAGGCACCTTAGGCCTGGGTGCGGGCGGTTCGGAGTTCCGGCCCAGGCGCCCTAGGCCTGATCGGAATGGAGTTGGAGTCCATCCCAGGCACCTTCAGCCTGGGGTGAGATACTAAAGAGGAGGCCTGGGGCCCAGTGACTTCAACTGGGTCCCGCAAGGGCGAAGGGGTCCGAGGGTCCCTGAGGTGGATGGGGCCCATGTCTGAGGTGAGGAGGCCGGGGAGGTCACCCGTCTGAAGAGCCCGGAGCAGCATCAACCCGGTGACGGATGGGCCTCCAGTAACTCCCTTGGAGGGACGTCTTCCCCTGATAGGGGCCACAACGCAGCGAAGGTACTCCTATCTACGTTCTCTTGAGTTGCTGGTAGAGACTCACAAGTTCTAAGTTCTTTCTAAATCAAGGCTATGATAACCGCTGGTGAAATCACGGTGGTTTAGATTACAATCAGGATAGTGCCTCGACCTGCTCATCCCACCGTATCGTATTGTTAGAGTTTCAACCAGTTGGCTGCTGAAGCACTATTTATTGTGGATCGTACAATAAAACAAGAGTTGGACTGTGATCGGTGTGTGGGACTCTGGTTAATGGGAGCAAAGGGAGGTGACAGCACAGAAGGACTGGATTCATAACTAATGCACACTGGCCCGAGGAAAATACTGATACTGGCCTTCACCTCACCCACAGCTATGGGGAGGACATGGGCCATAGCGCATCTCACCCTGGTGTATGAAATACCCCTAGACAAGAGAGAATATGGGGTGAGGCCGCTACATTAGTATTTCATAAAGGCCTCCTTCACATTCACACAGGCGCTGAGACCCGTAGTTTGTAAATGGGCGTATGTTAACCCAACATTTCCTATTCCTGATGTGTGTGCTGTACCATGTACTTGTATGAAAAATATCATGTTCTCTTTATATTGCTTCCTTTGTGTAAAATCCCTGGTTTTCCTGACAGTCCCTTTGCTTTCCTATTAAAAACTGACCACACTAGGCAGGAGAGCACCGCGTGGTCAGAATTGGGTCAGTGCTGGGAACTTGGCCTGCTCTCCTCCAATGATCCATTCACTGGGAAGTCCAGAGTGCTGCTGTTTATCCTCTTTTAGCTTTCTGAGCTCCGTATGCAGCTGAAAATAGAGATTATGTGATCACTTATAAAAAAGGAAAAAATTAATAAAAAATGTATTTCTAATGTTTTTTATTTATTTATTTATTTTTTGTATGTATAAACAAAAGTTTTGCCTATCGCTTCTATTTAAAACTGAGAATGTTATTTTGTGAGGGTTCACATATACTTTAACCTCCCTGGCGGCATGATTCTGTCTGGAATTATGTACCAAAAGCGGTACAATTATTTTGCATGGAAATTTGGTGTTATGTATTGTAGGCCTGCAATTCTTAGTAATTACTTACTTAAACCTGACCAAACAAGAGTCTAGTAGACATCCCGGGTATGATAAAGTTTAAAACACAAAATCATAAATTATAATATAATAAATAACTATAAATAATTATAACAAATAATAATAAAAAATATTCAATAATGTAATCAAATCAAAAACACTGAAATTTGCTCAGTTGCAGAATTGTCGCTGTCATTACTTTCAGTGTTTGATGACGAATTTCCCCACAAATCGCTATCGCTCAATTCTGCAAGTGATTCTAATTTATTATCGCTGTTTTCTAGCTGGTCTAAAACCACTTTTGACATAAAGGGACACTTTTTGGTTGCTATGGACAATCTCCAGTTTGCAGGCAGAAAGAACAGTTTTTATAATATAAAACTGCATGCAGGACACTGAACAGACCACTAGGGACAAAGGGGATGTGTAATTATTTGATACAGTATACTGTAATCCTACAGATTACAGTACTGTATGTATACTGCGTGTTTCACTTTTTGAATTTGCCGCCAAACTCCGTCCCCGTGCATTGCAACATCGCAGGGAACGGAGCTCGGCACCCAGCAGTGTGGATCGAGCGAGGAGACAGCTCGCACACACTGCGGGAGGACATCGCAGGATCCAGGGGACAAGGTAAGTAACTTCCCTGTATCCTGCAATGCAATCCCGAGTCTGGCTCGGGGTTACCGCTCTTAGCATGGAAAACTCACCCCGAGCCTGACTCGGGATTACCGCCAGGGAGGTTAATGAATCTTTAGCTGCCAGGTGTTGTTAGCAGGCAGCCCCTGCAAGTGTATGAGGATGCAGTTGCTGTGAGGACACAGCACAGCGTCCTGCGTTAGGGGACACTTACCTGCACGCTGTCAAATTGGAACATGTGGCTGTGTCCACGTTTCTTGTCTCATTTCACACATGTATCTCTTGTCGGTTAACATGTGGCAAACTCTTTGGCTAAAGTGATGTGCTTGTGCGATGGGTATAAATAAAAAAAAGGGTCTGCTGCACATGGCCTTTGAAAAACATCCTTTGGTGCTTTCCTGGACACCCTTAACCGCCTCTCATCCACCGTATAGACAAATGACAGCGGGGGGGGGGATCCCCTCATGTTCTAGGCCGACGTCATATGAGGTTGCCCAGTCTCTTCCAGGGATACAGCACGACCCCAATCTCAGTAAAGAGCCAATGACTTGGCCCTTTACCCATGTGATTGACTGTGTCCGATCACATGTAAACACAGAACTGCCAGTTTTTGGCTCTCCTCTCCTCACACTAACAGAGTGTGAGGGGAGGAGAGCTGAGCAATGGCATCTCCTCACAGGGGAGACATTTACTGATCACCAGGGCACTGATTATCAGTGCAGCCCCAACAGAGCTCATCAGTGATGCAAGTCAGTGCTGCCTATCCGTGCCAACTATCATTGCCCATTAGGCCACCTATCAGTGCTGCATATTAGTGGCGCCTCATCAGCGCACATTTGTGAAGGAGAAAAATTACTTATTTACAAAATATTTTGACAGAAACCAATAGAAAAACTTTTTTCATTATTCTTTTTTTTTTTCTTTTGGCAAAAAAACCCCAGGGGTGTTCAACTACCACCAAGCTCTATTTGTGGAAAAAGTAATTTGGGTATGGCGTTGCATGACCGCGCAATTGTCATTTAAAGTGTGTCAGCACTGGATACTGAAACTTGGCCTAGGCAGGAAGGGGGAGAGAGTACCCTGTAAGCAAGTGGTTAATAAGGATATCAACGGGGGAGTACTCGCCTGCCCCAGCAAAAAAAGTATTTACACTAGACCAGGAATGGAATAGTGATTGGGTCATTCTAGTGCCACATCCGTATGAATAGGTAAATAAAAAAATGGCTGGACATTAGAGGCACCACGGGACAATACAAATATAAAATAAGTATAATTTTTATTTGTAAACAACCAATAAAAGAAGCATGTAAAATCATTCATGGTAAGTATGCCAATTGCATAAGCAGTATACAGAAATGACATAGTGCAGCTCATTAGTAAAATCCGCTAGTGTACAATTAAGTCTTTATGAGTCAATGTGTTTTGTTTATACAAACAATAGTGAAGTTCAAGGCCTTCTTTCACTATCTCGGCGCTATGGTCTTAATGAATTATCTTTAGCAGATATCACCAAATGTTCAAATGTTACCATATGACATTTAAATTAAAAAGGTCAACAGCCACTTTATAAAGTGCTCAGTGCACACACATCCACAAACAAATGATAGTAAACTACAACAAGTGAACTTGTCAATAACTGAAGCAGCGCTTAGTGGTCATAATAAATATGACAACTCTATCATATGGAAGTCCATAAGAGTGAATCAAGAAATAAATAAAATAAAACTCTATATGTATATAAAGCCGCTCAATAGAGTTCTGGTAGCAAGGATAGCAATGTTCCAACTGATAAAGGGGTGGTCTGTGAAGCCTGATAAGCTTCTTATCTCACTGCAGCTTCCACTGTATTCACAGCCCCACAATCCTCCTTCCTTAAGGAGTTGCCCCTTAGGGGTTCCTACTCACCAGATGGCTGAAAAAAAACAGGCACTGTAAATCAATCATCCGATCGACCTTCTCCTTTCTGTCACTCTGGACCCTCCAACGCTTCTCCTTACAGCTGGGCGGGTAGATCTCCCGCTACTCACACTGGTTCAAAACTCTGGGTACTCCCCCTGGTTTCCTCAGAGTAATAAGTAAAGGCAGGAGATAGTGTAGTCCCGTTTTTCACCATTTATTCATAACTTTTCATAACATATTAAAATCGATTTGCATTATACAGCTGGTCAGTATAAGTATTGACGCACTGTTCCAGGCATCCATGCACAGGAGGGTGTATGTGTGTCAGTCACGTCCACCGTAGGACTTCAACACTCACCTCTTCCTGATAGTTGGAGCGCAGATGGAATGCAAACACGCAAGCACGTCTCTTCCTGTTGCCGTGGCTTGCGTGTTTTTTTTTAATCGATTAATCGACTAATTTTGATTAATTATAACGCACATACAGATCCAACTACTTTTAGCTGATCTCCTACCGGACTCATTCCCAGTGCAGCTACCAACTACTGGAAAAATGGATAGCAGGATACAAAAAACACACAAAAGCAGCGCTCGATGGGAATAGCATTAAAACTTTTATAGTCTTCAAGTAGGTAACAAAATAAATATTGCACTGGAGATGAAATCTAAAAAAGCGAGGAATACCTAACGGTAGCAAAAGCAGTCATAAAAATATGTAGCTAAGTATGATACTGGTATAAAAATGTGTACAATGATACCACTGCTGAATCCAGATGAGGAGGGGTTAACATCAGTCCGTCGGCATGTAGATGTCCCGTGAAGGGAACTATCACAACTCCCAGTGGATGGCTGTAGAATCCCAGGTTGATAGAGGGAAGTGATAGAGGGAAGTGTAACAGCCCTTGCGTGTGGCAGATAGTAAGGTCCCGCCAGCATGCAGATATGAAGGCACAGCAAAGGAGCCCTTCAGATGGACATGGAAGCCCCGCCGGTGTCCGTGACGTCACTGGATCTCCGATGGAACTCCCCGAAGACCCGGAAGCCGGCGGAGAGGTGAGTACCGATCAAAATAATTTTGATCGATCAAAAACATGAATCGATTAATCGAGGAATTAATAGTTAATTTCCACAGCCCTAATACATATAGAGTTTTATTTTATTTATTTATTGATTCACTTTTATGGACTTCCATATGATAGAGTTGTCATATTTTTTTTTTTTCTCATTCAAAGTATTTATTAAGAAAAAGAATGAAAACAATACAGGGGTGCACATATCAAAGAACGCAGATGCAACTGCAAACATTGCGATCAAAACAGTACAATGTGGCAAAAGTCAATATCAGAGCCTAGCTGAAGACTGCCGTCTGGCGGCGGTCATGGGTATGAGCCATGACTGCCAGTGGGAGTATTGAATGATTAGTAGAGAAATAAAGCCAGTACATGTTATATCCAGGCTTCTGAACATGCAGCATAGGAAATAATGCCAATCTGTATAAAGTCAAAAAGTTAGAACGTAACAGTGTCTTCTAGATATAAGGGATAAATGAATAATATTGGTCAGTACTTTCTGATCAAACATTATTATCAACATCCGCTATCTCAAATGTAGCAGTGTTTAGATTCAAGAAAAGGGAAAGAGAATGTAGGGAAAAAGCGAAGAGAGGTAGGGTTAGAAAAAGGAAAGAAAAAAAAAAAAAAAGGAGGGGATAATGCACTTACTTCAGAGTGTAGCCGGATTGGTCCTAAAAGGCGGTCAGCCTCCGAGGGCCAACCGTAGGAGAAATCACCATATCAAATATTCTTAGGGGGGTGTGTTCGCACCCTCATGCATATATTCCTGAGAATATTTAAAATCGAACCACGGCTGCCAGGTGTCGCGAAACTTCTTAGCATCACCACCGTCCTGGGCCAGGGTGTCTTCCATGGTGGCTATTTCCCCCACTTTATTGAGCCATTTAGAAATGGATGGGACTCGAGACGAGTTCCAATACAGGGGAATTATGGATTTTGCCGCATTCAGAAGGTGTTTTGTCAGGGAATGTTTGTATCTCTTAAGTGAAAAACTCGATATATGTAGCAGGCAACATGCAGCATCTAGGTTTAGCTTAGTTTCAGTGATCTGTTTAATCAGTTTCCGAACCTCTGACCAGTAGCTTGTGATCAGAGCACAGTGCCACCAAATGTGAGCTAACGTGCCCCTTTCATTTTGACATCTCCAACAGATCTCAGATTTTTGGCTATCCCATCTGTGAAGTCTTATGGGTGTGTGGTACCATCGTGTCAGCAACTTATAGCTTGTTTCCTGCAGTTTAGTACTTATGGAGCATTTGTGTACCAAGATACATGCATATCTCCATTGTTCGTCTGATATCTCTAAGTTTAGGTCCCGGGACCACTCTCTCCTATGCGCACTCTCCCCCGCATCTCTGGGGTATTGCAACCAGGAGTATGCTAGAGAGGTGGCCTTAAACACTGGGGTTTTGCTGTGACAGGCCGCTTCCAACGCGTTCAGAGGTCTGTAAAGATCTTGAGGGTTTCTAAACTTGCCTAGGTAGCTCCGGATCTGAAAGTATGTCCACTGCTTTAGATGGGGTAATTCGCAATCTGTCTTGAGAGATGTCCAGTCTCTGACCCTAGAACCCAGAAAGCATTGACCTATTCGTAGGGATGTATCTTTCGTCACTGAATGGAGCGTGGAGTTATGAATACCTGGGGAAAAGTCAGGGTTGTCTTTCAGCGGGGTCAGAGGTAGGGATGAGCTCGGTGTTCGAGTCGAACATACGTTCGACTCGAACATCGGCTGTTCGATCGTTCAACGAAGATCGAACGATTTGGGCCGTTCGCGCCTAATTCGAGTGACGCGAATGGCCCACAATGCACTACGCCATCGCAGTGTCATCCAGGCGCTGTGATTGGCCAAGCATGCACTGTGACCCCGCATGCTTGGCCAATCACAGCGCCGGCAGCGAGGAGAGCAATGATTGGCCACAGGCAGGATGCCTGTGGCCAATTATTGCTGAGGGTGTTTAGTACACGCCCCACACTATAAAAGGCCGCCAGCACGGCGGCCTAGTGTAGTGTGTTCCGGAGCAGGGAAAGAGAAGCATAGGCAGGGACAGTGACATTTATTTTTTCTTGCTTAACCTGGATTCCTTTAGTTTAGGGAAAGAGAAGGATAGGTAGGGAGAGTGTCAGTGTGTTTTACTGTGCGAATCCTTGTTTCTAGGGACAGGGAAGGACAGTGAGGGAAATTCTCCTTGTGCTATAGTGTGCTTTAAAAAAACATTTTTTCTAGGGACAGAAAACTATAGGTAGGGAGAGTGTCAGTGTGTTTCACTGTGATAATCCTTGTTTCTAGGGACAGGGAAGGACAGTGAGGGAAATTTTCCTTGTGCTATAGTGTGCTTTAAAAAAACATTTTTTCTAGGGACAGAAAACTATAGGTAGGAAGAGTGTCAGTTTCTTTCACTGTGATAATCCTTGTTTCCCCTGTTTCTAGGGAGAGGGAAGGACAGTGAGGGAAATTCTCCTTGTGCTATAGTGTGCTTTAAAAAAACATTTTTTCTAGGGACAGAAAACTATAGGTAGGGAGAGTGTCAGTGTGTTTTACTGTGCGAATCCTTGTTTCTAGGGACAGGGAAGGACAGTGAGGGAAATTCTCCTTGTGCTATAGTGTGCTTTAAAAAAACATTTTTTCTAGGGACAGAAAACTATAGGTAGGAAGAGTGTCAGTTTCTTTCACTGTGATAATCCTTGTTTCTAGGGACAGGGAAGGACAGTGAGGGAAATTCTCCTTGTGCTATAGTGTGCTTTAAAAAAACATTTTTTCTAGGGACAGAAAACTATAGGTAGGAAGAGTGTCAGTTTCTTTCACTGTGATAATCCTTGTTTCTAGGGACAGGGAAGGACAGTGAGGGAAATTCTCCTTGTGCTATAGTGTGCTTTAAAAAAACATTTTTTCTAGGGACAGAAAACTATAGGTAGTGTGAGGGGGTTAACTCGGTAGCGGGTGTGTGTGACCCCCTGGTTGGGCTCCCCACACAAAAACAGGGCCAGCAGACGGAGGTTGTGGTTTTCAAAATCAAAAGGTGCGGTTTATTTCTCTATGTACAGTGACAAAAACACAGCAAAGCCAAAAAGAAACATAAACAAAATAAATCCTGGTCAGTTTGACCTCTGACTAAACATGCAGGTTTCCTAAACTAACAACTGGGATCAGCCTGGTGCTGTCCTAGTCCCTAAGTCCCTGGTTTAGTAAAAGTCCAAACAAATAGCCACACAGGCTTTGCCTCACCGCACAGGGGTTCACTCTCCCTAGACAGTCCACACAGGTCTGGGTCCAGGCATGAGCTAACATCTAATGAAGCTGGGAGTTCTTATAGAGGCCTAAATGAGCTGACAAGCTTCAGCTGGTCTCATCAACTCCCTGTCTGCACGACGCCCCACACTCTCCCTAGACATATGAGTCATCCATGAGCCCACTAGCCTCAGCTGGGCTTCATCAACTCCCTCCCTAGTTGTATAAGTCGGCGTAAAGCCTGAATCTGGGAGAAATATATCTACCCCCCTGGATGCAACCAGGTGACTTTACCTTCCTGCTGTCACATACCCCCCCCTCTTGTTTTAACCTTGGGGTTGGAACACCAGCAATCAGGCATTCATGTACTCGAGACAAAGCATCCACATTCCCCATTTGAACGCCAGGGCGATGCTTTACTGTGAAGTTGAATTCCTGTAGGGCCAGGAACCACCTATTCACTCTTCTATTTGTCTCCTTGTTTTGAGCCATCCACTTTAACGGAGCGTGATCCGTAACCATGTCAAAGTGCCTACCTAGCAGATAGTACCGAAGGGAATCTAGAGCCCACTTCACCGCTAAACACTCCTTTTCAACCGTGGCGTAATTTACCTCATGGGACTTCAACTTCCTGCTGAGGTAAATGACTGGGTGCTCTTCCCCGTTCCAGACCTGGGACAATACTGCTCCTAACCCCACATCTGACGCATCACTTTGTACGACAAAGTCTTTAGAGAAGTCGGGTGAGTACAACACTGGCTGGCTACATAAGGCTTGTTTCAAGAATTGGAATGCTGCCTCAGCCTCGGGGGTCCATTTAATCATGACCGACCCTTTCCCTTTCGTCAGGTTGGTTAGGGGCACAGCCTTAGAAGCAAAGTGGGGAATGAAGCGCCGATAATAACCCGCGATTCCCAGAAAGGCCCGTACCTGCTTCTTGCTGTTGGGACGTGGCCAACTCTGGATGGCCTCGACTTTGTTGAGTTGGGGTTTTATCACTCCCCTGCCAATGGTGTACCCAAGATATTTGGCCTCCTCCTGCCCAATGGTACACTTCTTGGGGTTAGCCGTAAACCCCGCTTCCCGGATAGAGTCTAGGACTGCTTGCACTTTTGGCAGATGTGAGGCCCAATCTGTGCTATGGACAATTACGTCATCCAGGTAAGCCGCAGCATACTTCCGATGGGGCCTCAGTATCTGGTCCATTTTCCGCTGGAATGTGGCCGGCGCATTCTGTAACCCGAACGGCATTCTCTTATATTGGAACGCCCCGTCTGGGGTTACAAATGCGGTTTTCTCTTTGGCCGACTTGGCCAGGGGAATTTGCCAATACCCTTTTGTGAGGTCAAGAGTCGTCATGTATCGGGCTGTTCCCAGCCGGTCGATCAACTCATCTATACGTGGCATGGGGTAGGTGTCAAATTTTGTAACTTTGTTCAACTGACGAAAATCGTTACAAAATCGCCAGCTCCCATCCGGTTTAGGCACCAACACAATGGGACTAGACCAATCACTTTGGGACTCCTCTATCACCCCTAAGTTCAGCATTTTCTGTACTTCCTCCCGTATTGCCTCCCGTCGGGCCTCTGGGATCCGATAGGGTTTTAACTTCACCCTTTCACCGGGCGGGGTAATAATATCATGCTCTACCCCAGATGTTTGTCCCGGCAGCTCAGAGAACACCTCCTTGTTGCGAAGCACAAACTCCTTAACCTCCTGTTGTTGGGGTTGTGACAAGGTGGCTGCTATTCCAACCTCCGGAATCACGCAACCAGTTTGAGCTGGTGACCAAGTTTCTGCGACTAGGGACTCTCTATCCCTCCAGGCTTTCAACAGATTAACGTGATATATCTGTTCGGGCTTTCGCCTTCCTGGTTGTCTGACCTTGTAATTCACTTCGCTCACTTTTTCCATTATCTCGTAGGGGCCTTGCCATTTGGCAAGGAATTTACTTTCAACCGTAGGGACAAGTACCAATATCCTATCCCCCGGGGAAAAGGTACGGGTCTTTGCTCCACGGTTGTACACTCTCTGCTGTGCCAACTGCGCTTGGGCCAAATGTTCCTTCACGATGGGCATTACCTGTGCAATTCGATCTTGCATCAGGGCGACATGCTCAATCACACTCCTGTGGGGAGAACTCTCACTTTCCCAAGTTTCCTTGGCAATATCCAACAGCCCTCTTGGGTGTCTCCCATACAGTAACTCAAAGGGGGAGAATCCCGTAGAGGATTGGGGCACCTCCCTAATAGCAAACATCAAATAAGGAAGTAGACAGTCCCAATCCTTTCCATCTCTAGCCACCACTTTCTTCAACATTTCTACCATTAATACACATTTTGCATAAATGTTTCTCAGTTCCCCGAATGGCAGTGCATGCGACTGTCGCACACAGCGACTGACGTCTGTCCATCAGAAAGTCACATTGCATGGGTTCCTCCACAACCGGGCAATTTGCTGCAATATGTCCCGCTTGCCGGCAGCGGTAGCAAACAATCCATTTGGCTGCCTCTTGAGCCCCTGACTTCCCAGGCTGTTCTCGCCAAACTTTGGGTAGAGCTCCCACCCTCTCACTCTCTCCACCCTCACCCCTTGGAATCCTCTTATCCGCCCCTGGGGATGGTCTGGTCTTAGGGTGGAAAGTCCGAGAGTCTCTGGAAGAGGCCGTCAGGTTCTCTGTAGCCAAGTATCTCTCTACACGATCCACAAGTTTACCGGCCGTTTCTGGGTCTCCATGGCTTACCCACTTTTGAATGGCGGTAGGAAGAGCTCTCAAGAAACGATCCATCACAACACGTTCCACAATCTCCGGTGCGGACAAAGTCTCTGGCTGTAGCCACTTCCTGCTCAGGTGAATGAGATCATACATTTGAGACCTGGGGGGTTTTCCAAGCTGGAAAGTCCAGTTATGCACACGCTGAGCCCGGACAGCCAGGGTGACACCCAGCGTTGCCAATATTTCAGCTTTTAGCATCACATAGTCTTTTGCTTGGTCAGGCTCTAGGTCAGTGTTTCTCAACTCCAGTCCTCAAGGCGCACCAACAGGTCATGTTTTCAGGATTTCCCTCATATGAAATAGCTGTGGTAATTACTAAGGCAGTGAAACTGATTACATCACCTGTGCAAAATAATGGAAAGCCTGAAAACATGACCTGTTGGGGCGCCTTGAGGACTGGAGTTGAGAAACCCTGCTCTAGGTCATAGTAAGCCTTCTGCGATTCACCAGTTAACAGAGGAGCCACCAGTCCAGCCCACTGCTCCTCAGGCCACTTTTCTCTTTCAGCAGTCCTTTCAAATGTGGTCAAAAATACCTCTGGATCATCCTCTCCAGTCATTTTTGTCAATAAACGACTCACCCCAAAGGACGCGGTATTAGTGGGACGGCTTTCCTCACTGGTCTGCGGACGTTGCTGCATTACTGCTTCCATTTGTTGTAGTCTCTGCTCTTGCTTCTGTAACAGGTCTATGAAGCGGGCCTCAGATTGCTGCTGGGCTTGTTGATGAGCTTGCTGCTGGGCTGCAAGGCTCCTTTGCAAACCTGCATTTGTCCGCTGTTGATTGGCATTTGCTAGAGCCAGCTGTTTCAGTATCTCCTCCATGCTGGCTTAAAAAAAACTGCCACTGGTTCTCCACCAACTGTGAGGGGGTTAACTCGGTAGCGGGTGTGTGTGACCCCCTGGTTGGGCTCCCCACACAAAAACAGGGCCAGCAGACGGAGGTTGTGGTTTTCAAAATCAAAAGGTGCGGTTTATTTCTCTATGTACAGTGACAAAAACACAGCAAAGCCAAAAAGAAACATAAACAAAATAAATCCTGGTCAGTTTGACCTCTGACTAAACATGCAGGTTTCCTAAACTAACAACTGGGATCAGCCTGGTGCTGTCCTAGTCCCTAAGTCCCTGGTTTAGTAAAAGTCCAAACAAATAGCCACACAGGCTTTGCCTCACCGCACAGGGGTTCACTCTCCCTAGACAGTCCACACAGGTCTGGGTCCAGGCATGAGCTAACATCTAATGAAGCTGGGAGTTCTTATAGAGGCCTAAATGAGCTGACAAGCTTCAGCTGGTCTCATCAACTCCCTGTCTGCACGACGCCCCACACTCTCCCTAGACATATGAGTCATCCATGAGCCCACTAGCCTCAGCTGGGCTTCATCAACTCCCTCCCTAGTTGTATAAGTCGGCGTAAAGCCTGAATCTGGGAGAAATATATCTACCCCCCTGGATGCAACCAGGTGACTTTACCTTCCTGCTGTCACAGTAGGAAGAGTGTCAGTTTCTTTCACTGTGATAATCCTTGTTTCTAGGGACAGGGAAGGACCGTGAGGGAAATTCTCCTTGTGCTATAGTGTGCTTTAAAAAAACATTTTTTCTAGGGACAGAAAACTATAGGTAGGAAGAGTGTCAGTTTCTTTCACTGTGATAATCCTTGTTTCTAGGGACAGGGAAGGACAGTGAGGGAAATTCTCCTTGTGCTATAGTGTGCTTTAAAAAAACATTTTTTCTAGGGACAGAAAACTATAGGTAGGAAGAGTGTCAGTTTCTTTCACTGTGATAATCCTTGTTTCCCTGGACAGGGAAGGACAGTGAGGGAAATTCTCCTTGTGCTATAGTGTGCTAAAGCATTCCTCATCAACCATCTTTGAAATCCTTGTTTTTTGGACAGTCAGGGAAATTGTCGTTGTGCTATTCTGTGCAAAAGCAATCATCCTCAACCATATTTAGAAATCCTTAAGTAAAGGGACAGAGAAGGACACCTGAAGGTAGCCCTTATTGCTTTTTTCCCATCTCCCTGCAGGCCATCTATTAGAATGTCTGGAAGGCAAACAAGGAGAGGCAGACAGTCAGGAGGCAATAAAAGAGGGCAAGCAGGCTCTGTGTCTGGGGGCAACAGTGCTGGTCGTGGACGCGGTGCATTGTCATCAGCACATGGCCATGGGACACGCTTGTCCTTCTTTTCGGCAGCTGGACATGTTGAGCCACATCATGCCGAAGACTTGGTAGAGTGGATGACCAAGCCCTCCTCCTCCTCCTCATCCTCTCTCACCCAGGCTCAGGGTACTGGCAAAGCAGCTCCCAAAGCGTCCTCTTCCCTGGTATCAATGTCAGACTCATCATCAGTCACTCCTTCCCTAGACCCACCATGTCCTCCTCCTGAGGAGTCCCCCGAACTGTTTGAGCACAGTGTTGGGTACATGCTCCAGGAGGATGCCCAGCGTTTCGAAGGGTCTGATGATGAAACCCAGCTACAGGAAGGCAGTAGCGTGAGAGCAGACAGAGGGGATGCTCAAGAAGGACACCAATCTGGCAGTCATGTTCCAGCAGCTGCAGCATACTGCCAGATTGGCTCCAGTGATGAGGAGGGAGGGGATGATGAGGTCACTGACTCCACGTGGGTGCCTAATAGGAGAGAGGAGGAGGAGGAGGATGAGGAGGAGGCACATCTCCAAAGAGGCAGGATGCCCTTTGGTGGCCAGCGTAAGGGCAGTACACCGACGGAATCACACCGCAGAGCTCCGCCTGTGCAGGGCGCTGCCTCTGCCCGTCATTCAAAAAGTTCTTTGGTGTGGGCCTTTTTTGAGGCTAGTGCATCAGATCGCACAGCTGCTGTTTGCAACATATGTCTCAAGCGTATATCGCGTGGCCAAAACATCAGCCGCTTGGGTACCACATGCCTGACCAGACATATGTTGACCTGCCATGCAGCTCGTTGGCAAGCCTACCTCAAAGACCCACACCAAAGAACAAAGCGGACCTCTCCTTGCACCGCATCAGCTGGGATCTCCAACCCCACTATAACTTCAGTCCTCTCTGAAACATGCACTGAGAGGAATGAAGGTGTAGAATTAGGTGTGTCACAGCCAAGTACTTGCGGCCACTCTGCTAGCAGTACACCGACGTCCGATTCTAGCAGGCAAATTTCCCTGCCCCAGCTGCTGGACCGTCGAAAGAAGTTCACTCCCAGCCATCCACATGCCCAGCGGTTGAATGCTAGCTTGGCTAAATTGCTAGCGCTTCAACTGCTGCCTTTTCAGTTGGTAGACTCGGCCCCCTTCCGTGAGTTTGTGCAATGTGCGGTTCCTCAGTGGCAGGTTCCCAAACGCCACTTTTTCTCACGGAAGGCTATTCCGGCTCTCTACCGGCATGTGGAAGGCAATGTCTTGGCCTCGCTGGACAGGGCGGTCAGCGGTAAGGTGCATATTACCGCTGACTCATGGTCCAGCAGGCATGGACAGGGACGTTACCTTTCTTTCACGGCCCATTGGGTCACTCTTTTGGCAGCTGGGAAGGATGCAGGACAAGGTGCAGTAGTGTTGGAGGTTGTTCCACCGCCACGCCTCCAAAATGCTACTACTGGTTGTGACACACCTCTCTCCTCCACCCCCTCCTCTTCTTCTTCCTCCATGGCCTCTTCCTGTGGTTTGTCCTCGGAACCAGCGGTGCTCCGTAGGCGTTCAAGGGGCTACGCAAGTACGCAGGCAAAAAGATGCCATGCCGTGCTTGCGCTGGTGTGTTTGGGGGACAGAAGCCACACTGGGGCAGAGGTCCTGTCTGCTCTGCTCTGCAGGGCCAGGCCGAGAGGTGGTTGACGCCACGCCAGCTTAAGCCAGGAATGGTGGTTTGCGACAATGGCACCAACCTCCTCTCCGCCCTCCGACAGGGACAACTGACCCATGTGCCCTGTGTGGCTCACGTCCTTAACCTGGTGGTGCAGCGGTTCTTGGGCAGGTACCCGGGCTTACAGGATGTCCTGAGGCAGGCCAGGAAAGTCTGTGTGCATTTCCGCAGATCTTATAATGCCAGTGCTCGCCTGGCTGAGCTGCAAAAGGAGTTGAACCTGCCCAAGAACCGCCTTATATGTGACATGCCCACCAGGTGGAACTCAACGTTGGCCATGCTGCAGCGGCTGCACACGCAGCAGAGGGCCATCAATGAGTACCTGTGCGACTACGGCACCAGGACAGGGTCAGGGGAGCTTGTTTTTTTTCTCCACGCCAGTGGGGCATGATCAGGGATGCATGCACTGTCCTGGCACCATTTGAGGAGGCCACGAGGATGGTGAGCAGTGACAGTGCATGCATCAGTGACACTGTACCTCTTGTCCACCTGTTGGAGCACACGCTGCGTGGAATAATGGACAGGGCACTTGAGGCAGAACAGAGGCAGGAAGAGGAGGACTTCCTTGCCTCTCAAGGCCCCCTTTATCCAGACAGTGTTCCTTCTGTCCCACCCATCGCACAGGAAGAGGAGGACGAGGAGGAGGATTGTGTCAGCATGGAGGTGGAGGCTGGCACTCAGCATCATCAGCAGCAGTCTTTTAGGGATGATTTACAGTCCCAAGAAACCAGTGGACTTGTACGTGGCTGGGAGGAGGTGACTGCGGATCATGTCGTCCTTAGTGACCCAGAGGACTCCGGAGCGAATGCCTCAGCAAACCTACGCTGCATGGCCTCCCTGATCCTGCAAAGTCTGCGGAAGGATCCTCGTATTCTTCGGATCAAGGAGAGGGACCATTACTGGCTGGCCACTCTCCTTGATCCACGGTACAAGGGTAAGGTTGCGGACCTTATGTTACCGTCGCAGAGGGAGCAGAGGATGAGACAACTCCGGGAGGCTTTGCAGAAAGGTCTGTGCAACGCGTTCCCAGAGACTGGGAGGTTACAAACTCCTGGTCCTGGACAACGAGTTGCTGAGGCTTCGGCCAGTCAAAGAAGGAGCGGTGGAGAAGGTGGCCGTCTGACCGATGCGTTCAGACAATTCTTTAGTCCGCAGCCCCAAAGTATGATCGGTTCCAGCAACCATCGCCAGCGTCTGATAAACATGGTGCAGGAATATCTAGGGGCAAGGTCAGACTTGGACACCTTCCCCACCAAAAATCCTCTGGCTTACTGGGTCTTGAGGATGGATCACTGGCCAGAGCTTGCACAGTATGCAATTGAGCTACTGGCCTGTCCTGCATCCAGCGTTCTTTCGGAACGCACATTCAGTGCTGCTGGAGGATTTGTCACGGATCACAGGGTGCGCCTGTCCACCGACTCGGTTGATCGACTGACTTTCATCAAGATGAACCAGTCTTGGATCACCACCAGCTACCACACACCTGATGCTGATATAACAGACTAATTGATTTTAACATGTCACATCCCTTCAAGACTGATGCTGATGCTGAGTGCCTGTGCTGTTATGTTGACTGGCTATCCTCCTCCTCCGAGTCCTCAATGATACGATTGATGATGATAGCTTGGAAGATCATTTTTGTTTATGGGTGCCGCCACCAGTGGCTAAGGCCCAATTTTTCAGCCCCTGTTTTACAGGGGCGTGTAATTACAATTTTTTTAGCAATAATTTGCCATAGGGCTCATTGCTGTGCTCCAAGTACAGTATCTGTGAGGGGTTGGAGTGTTGTGGCACCAGTGCCTAAGGCCCAATTTTTCAGCCCCTGTTTAACAGGGGCGTGTCATTACAATTTTTGAAGCAATACTTTGCAACAGGGCTCATTGCTGTGCTCCAAGTACAGTATCTGTGAGGGGTTGTAGTGTTGTGCCACCAGTGCCTAAGGCCCAATTTTTCAGCCCCTGTTCAACAGGGGCATGTAATTACAATTCTTGATCTAATAATTCACAGCAGGGCCCATTGCTGCACCCACCAAGTGTAACTCTGAGGGCTTACAGTGTTGTGGCAACGCCACCACCACCATCACCACGAAAGGCCCAATTTTTTAGCCCCTGTTCAAAAGGGGCATGTAATTACAATTCTTGATCTAATAATTCACAGCAGGGCCCATTCCTGCACCCACCAAGAGTAACTCTGAGGGCTTACAGTGTTGTGGCAACGCCACCACCACCACCACCACGAAAGGCCCAATTTTTCAGCCCTTGTTCAAAAGGGGCATGTAATTACAATTCTTGATCTAATAATTCACAGCAGGGCCCATTCCTGCACCCACCAAGAGTAACTCGGAGGGCTTACAGTGTTGTGGCAACGCCACCACCACCACCACCACGAAAGGCCCAATTTTTCAGCCCCTGTTCAAAAGGGGCATGTAATTACAATTCTTGATCTAATAATTCACAGCAGGGCCCATTCCTGCACCCACCAAGAGTAACTCTGAGGGCTTACAGTGTTGTGGCAACACCACCACCACCACCACCACCACGAAAGGCCCAATTTTTCAGCCCCTGTTCAACAGGGGCATGCAATTACAATTCTTGATCTAATAATTCACAGCAGGGCCCATTGCTGCACCCACCAAGAGTAACTGTCAGGGCTTACAGTGTTGTGGCACCAGCACCACCATCAAAGGCCCAATTTTTACTACCACTGTTCAACAATTATATGTAATTAAAATTCCTGATATAATAGTTGACAGCAGGGCGTTCCAGCACCAACCAAGAGTAACTGTGAGTGCTTACAGTGTTGTGCCAACACCAACAACTAAGGGGCCTATTTCTGCAGAGTATATACGGCAGGTCCCTACTTTCAAACATCCAACTTACAAACGACTCCTACTTGCAAACGCAAGAAGACAACAGGAAGTGAGAGGAAATCTACCCCTTGGAAGGAAAATTCTCTCCTGTAAGAATTAATATGGGAGAAAGGTGTCTCCTCTGTACTGATGCTTTATCAGCAATCCTTGTTTCAAGAAAAACACCACATTTCAAAAACAGTTGTCATTGGGACGGAAAGTGAGGTGAAATGTTCTGAACAGGGGCACAGACAGCAAAACAAATGTTACAGGGGTGATAACCCTTCCCTATGTTTTCCAAAAAGTTTAAAAATAGATTTTTGGGCTGGAGCTACACTTAAACAATGTACCTGTTCAAAATTACAAACAGATTCTACATAAGAACAAACCTACAGTCCCTGTCTTGTATGCACCGCCTGTATACGGCTGTTCAGAGTATATAGGGCCTTTTTTATTTTATGTGCGGGGTTCCCCTTAATATCCATACAAGACCCAAAGGGGCTGGTAATGGGCTGGGGTAGGGGGGGGGGTCATGGGGTAGCTATGCCATTTTTCTTAAAGATTTTCATCCATATTACCGGGACCAGACATTACATTAAAGCCGCAAGCAGTTTTAAATGGCTTTTTTTTCCTTTAGAAGTGTCATTTTGTGCAGGGACAGTTCTAAACACGGGAAACACGTGGCACTTCACAGGCATACTTTAGACACCCCCCAGGTACGATATTTAAAGGAATATTTGACTTTTTTTTTTTCACTTTATGCATCATTAAAATGACTGCTACCGAAAAACGACCGTTTTTAAAACTTCTTTTTGCATTGATACATGTCCCCTGGTGCAGAACCCGGGTTCCCAAACCCTTTTTAGGACAATAACATGCATAATAGTTGTTATAATTAGCACTTTAGAATTCGAACGTTCGCATCCATTGTATTTAATAGGGTTCTAATGTTCGTTCGAACTTTCGGTCCGTTCGCGGGTTCTGGTGCGAACCGAACCCGGGGGTGTTCGGCTCATCACTAGTCAGAGGGCTGGATATCGTGGTGATATCCGTCTTTTTTTTAGCTAGTGATCTCAGAACGTCTAATGTAGTATATGTGATCGGGCAGCTTTTTAGGTTGGATGAAAGACCCGACCCTGGGATCCATGGTGAGAGCGTGAGAGGGAACGTGCACAAGGTCGCCTCTAGCTTAACCCAGTCCTTCGTGCCATCGTGGCAGTGCCAATCAATGACCCTGGCTACATGTGCCGCGTAGTAATAATTTTAAAAATTCGGTAGATTAATCCCACCAAAATCTTTAGGCATCATCAGAGTAGGTAATTTTAACCTCGGTTTTTTGTGTTGCCATAGGAATTTCAGGATGATGGAGTTTAATGCTTTGAAGAATTTCGGAGGGATCTTGACAGGTATGGTGCGCATCAAGTAAAGGAATTTAGGCAGGACCACCATCTTGATGATGGCCGCCCGACCAAACCATGAGAAGGTGCCTAGATGCCAATTGTTGAAATCTGTTTCGCAGGTTTTGAGCATGGGGGGGTAATTTACCTCGTATATATATTGTAGTTGTGGGGTCAGCCATGTCCCTAAGTACCGGAGGGCGGTGGGGTCCCACCGAAATGTGGAGTTGGCCTTAGTCAAGGAGAGCACAGCGTCTGGGAGTGAAATATTGAGGGCTTCAGATTTCGAGTTATTTATCTTTAAATTTGCTAAATAGCCAAAGTGGGCGAATTCTTTTAAGAGGTTAGGGATGGTCAAGGTTGGGTCGGTCAGGAAGAATAAAAGGTCATCCGCGTAGGCCGCCGTTTTAAACTCTCTATCCTGAATCTGGAAACCATGAATCGCAGGGTTGTTCTGGATCGTCCTAATGAAGGGTTCCAATGAGAGAATAAACAACAGGGGCGATAATGGGCAACCCTGTCTGGTTCCATTAGAGATGGATACCTTTTTTGACAAAGTACCATTTATTTTTAGGTACGCAGAGGGGTTCTTATATAATGCTGAAATCCACAACAACATGTGCGGTCCCAAGCCTACCCGGTCACACACTGCCATCATGAAGTCCCAAGCCACCCGATCAAAGGCCTTCTCCGCATCAGTAAAGAGGAGAAAGCCTTCGATCTTTCGTATTTTTGTTGCGTGAATCAGGAGCAATGCTTTGGTGACGTTATCTTTTGCTTCCCTGCCAGGTATAAAGCCCACCTGCTCCAAACCAACCAGTTTTGGCAGAAGTGGGCCCAACCTCAAGGCCAGGACCTTCGCGAACAACTTCACATCTAAGTTCAACAGGGAAATGGGCCTATAGCTAGCGCATTCCCCGGGGTCTTTTCCTGGTTTCGGAATCACTGCTATGTGTGCGGTCAGGAAGTCAGGAGTGATCTCCTTGGGCCCAGTCAGGGAGTTCAGAGCCTCTTTCAGAGGCTCTGTCAGAATGTCCATAAAGGTCTTATAGTAGATTGCCGAGTACCCATCCGGTCCAGAGCTTTTGCCAGATTTGAGCTGTTTAATAGCCTGTCTGAGCTCCAGGGAGGAGATTGGGGTTTCCAGTGATGTAGAGTCAAGCTCTGATATAGCTGGAAGACCACTCTTGGCTAAATAATCTTGGATAATCTGTGTTCTGTCTCCTTCCATATGTGGTTGTTTATGTTGGGGGGATAAGTTATAAAGCTTAGAATAGAAACTATGGAAATGTCCTGCAATTGCTTCCGATGCAACATCTAGTTTCCCCGCAGGGTTTCTGATGCTAGCAATGTTGTTGAAGGAAGCATGTTCCTTCACGGCTCTGGCCAGTACTCTGCCCGTCTTATTCCCGGATTCGTAATAAATTCTCTTTTTGAAAAACAGCATGCGCTTCGCCCGTGAGTCAAGTATCAACTGTAAGTCCCTCCTAGTCTCTAATAGCTGAGTAGCAGAGTCTATTGATAAAGATTGCTTGTGTTGTGCCTCTAAGGAATTGATTGTTGTGATCAGATTCCGAATGGTGGCCTCCCTTTCTTTTTTGCGTTTAGAACCCAGCGCAATCAACATCCCCCTAATAGTGCATTTGTGGGCCTCCCACACAACCAGAGGGTCCACCCCTGGGGTGACGTTAGTTTTGAAAAAGTCTGTTAGCTCGGCGGAAATTTTGGGTAGTAGGTCTGGGTCAGTCAGTAGCGAGGCGTTCAGGCGCCAAGTGGGTTGTTGTTTGGTCACGTGCAACATGTCTAGTGAAAGGGATATGGGGGAATGATCTGAGATCGTCTGAAGACCTATATGTGCCCCCGAAACCCTGGGAAGATCCCTCTGTGTTATGAACAGATAATCTAATCTGGCATATCTTGAATGGGATACAGAGAAATGGGTGTAATCTCGGCCGTCTGGGTCAAGAAAGCGCCAAGTGTCTACCAATTGCAAGGATTGCAGTAGCGATTGGATCTTCTTGAGGATCTTATAAGTGATACATGTCTTGCCATTGGACATATCCAAGAGGGGATTCAGAGGCACATTAAAATCCCCACCAAGAATAGTACAACCTGCCGCAAACCCTTGGAGTTCTCTGACCATGTTCTGACAGAACTTGACATGGGCTCTATTTGGGAAGTATACATTCGCAAGTGTTACAGGTGTGCCTGCATATGTCCCCTTCAAAAATACAAATCTACCCTGCGTATCACAGAGTTGTTCAGACAACTCAAAAGGAGCATCCCTACTGATCAATATGGATACTCCTTTAGTCTTAGATTCATCATTCGTGGGTCTCCTGAAGGAATACAAAATGGGGCCTACCTTTCCTGAGTTCCTTCAGGAGAGTGGAGCGGCGCTCCGGTATGTTTAGGCCCCTGATGTTATGCGAGATCACCGTGGGGTGTCGCCCCAGGGAAGAGTAAGCCATGGGGAGGGGCAGAAGGAGGTGCCTCCAGGGTCACTCTGCAATAAAACAAAATGAAAACTATACTGTGGAGTTTAGTATCTGTGCTTGAAAACTAAGACAACAATCCAACAACACTGCAGAGAAATACTTTTTGGGTAAAAAAATAAAAAGATGGTGTTAAAAAAGGGGAGAGAGAAAGGAGAGACAAAGATTTATGATGAGATAGAAGATCAAATAGAGAGACACAATAAGAGGATAGCGTAGAAACCGTCCCGCCTCCTGGGTGATCAAAAACCTTCCCAGGAAGGGGCACTCGCCAACTTTCAGTAGAGATCCCTGCCTCCCAAAGGGGGGGCAAGGAGCCCTCTGTGGGGTCGCCGGGAGACGAAAACGACCCGACGACAGCCCACCCAGAAGAGCAATGCCAAGGAAGACCCGACCAAATGAAAGGATCCTCCCAGTCATCGCACACACGACCAATTTAGGTAAAACATATTAAACAATGCAGTTTGTTGTACACCCGACCATGGTGTAAACTATATTTTTTTAGGCAAAAATAAACAATAAACAACCGCTCACAGAAAAGGGAGCAACAGAAATAAGTGCAAATATAACCTCCTTCTGGCCCATAGGGTAGTGGATTGTAATTATACATATAGTCTGTACTAGGGATGAGCTTCGTGTTCGAGTCGAACATACGTTCGACTCGAACATCGGCTGTTCGATCGTTCGACGAAGATCGAACGATTTGGGCCGTTCGCGCCAAATTCGAGTGACGCGAACGGCCCACAATGCACTACGCCATCGCAGTGTCATCCAGGCGCTGTGATTGGCCAAGCATGCACTGTGACCCCGCATGCTTGGCCAATCACAGTGCCGGCAGCGAGGAGAGCAATGATTGGCCACAGGCAGGATGCCTGTGGCCAATTATTTCTGAGGGGGTGTAGTACACGCCCCACACTATAAAAGGCCACCAGCGCGGCGGCCTTGTGTAGTGTGTTCCGGAGCAGGGAAAGAGAAGCATAGGCAGGGACAGTGACATTTTTTTCCTTTACTAATCCTGGATTCCTTGTGTTTAGGGACAGAGAAGGATAGGTAGGGAGAGTGTCAGTGTGTCATTCTGTGCTAAACCTTGTTTGTAGGGACAGAGAAGGACAGTGAGGGAAAGTGTCAGTGTGCTATTCTGTGCTAATCCTTGTTTGTAGGGACAGAGAAGGACAGTGAGGGAAACTGTCAGTGTGCTATTCTGTTCTAAACCAATCTTGCTGAACCATATTTGAAATCCTTGAGTTTAGGGACAGAGAAGGACACTCGGGGAAACTGTCAGTGTGCTATTCTGTTCTAAACCAATCTTGCTGAACCATATTTGAAATCCTTGAATTTAGGGACAGAGAAGGACACTCGGGGAAACTATCAGTGTGCTATTCTGTGCTAAATCTTGTTTGTAGGGACAGAGAAGGACAGTGAGGGAAACTATCAGTGTGCTATTCTGTGCTAAACCAATCTTGCTGAACCATATTTGAAATCCTTGAGTTTAGGGACAGAGAAGGACACTCGGGGAAACTATCAGTGTGCTATTCTGTGCTAAATCTTGTTTGTAGGGACAGAGAAGGACAGTGAGGGAAACTATCAGTGTGCTATTCTGTGCTAAACCAATCTTGCAGAAGCATATTGCAAATCCTTGTGTTTAGGGACAGAGAAGGACAGGCAGGGGACAGTGTCAGTGTCTTTGTTGCTAAGCCTCCTGCACAGTATACACCTGAAGGTAGCCCTTATTGCTGTTTTTCCCATCTCCCTGCAGGCCATCCATTAAAATGTCTGCAAGGCAAACAAGGAGAGGCAGACAGTCAGGAGGCAAAAAAAGAGGGCAAGCAGGCTCTGTGTCTGGGGGCAACAGTGCTGGTCGTGGACGCGGTGCATTGTCATCAGCACGTGGCCATGGGACACGCTTGTCCTTCTTTTCGGCAGCTGGACATGTTGAGCCACATCATGCCGAAGACTTGGTAGAGTGGATGGCCAAGCCCACCTCATCCTCCTCATCCTCTCTCACCCAGGCTCAGGGTACTGGCAAAGCAGCTGCCAAAGCGTCCTCTTCTCTGGTATCAATGTCATCATTAGTCACTCCTTCCCTAGACTCACCATGTCCTCCTCCTGAGGAGTCCCCCGAACTGTTTGAGCACAGTGTTGGGTACATGCTCCAGGAGGATGCCCAGCGTTTCGAAGGATCTGATGATGATACCCAGCTAGAGGAAGGCAGTAGCGTGAGAGCAGAGAGAGGGGATGCTCAAGAAGGACACCAATCTGGCAGTCATGCTTCAGCAGCTGCAGCATACTGCCAGATTGGCTCCAGTGATGAGGAGGGAGGGGATGATGAGGTCACTGACTCCACGTGGGTGCCTAATAGGAGAGAGGAGGAGGAGGAGGATGAGGAGGAGGCACATCTCCAACGAGGCAGGATGCCCTTGGGTGGCCAGCGTATGGGCAGCACACCGACGGAATCACACCGCAGAGCTCCGCCTGTGCAGGGCGCTGCCTCTGCCCGTCATTCAAAAAGTTCTTTGGTGTGGGCCTTTTTTGAGGCGAGTGCATCAGATCGCACAGCTGCTGTTTGCAACATATGTCTCAAGCGTATATCGCGTGGCCAAAACATCAGCCGCTTGGGCACCACATGCTTGATCAGACATATGTTGACCTGCCATGCAGCTCGTTGGCAAGCCTACCTTAAAGACCCACACCAAAGAACAAAGCGGAACTCTCCTTGCACCGCATCAGCTGGGATCTCCAACCCCACTATACCATCAGTCCTCTCTGAAACCTGCACTGAGAGGAATGAAGGTGTAGAATTAGGTGTGTCACAGCCAAGTACTTGCGGCCACTCTGCTAGCAGTACACCGACGTCCGATTCTAGCAGGCAAATTTCCCTGCCCCAGCTGCTGGACCGTCGAAAGAAGTTCACTCCCAGCCATCCACATGGCCAGCGGTTGAATGCTAGCTTGGCTAAATTGCTAGCGCTTCAACTGCTGCCTTTTCAGTTGGTAGACTCGGCCCCCTTCCGTGAGTTTGTGCAATGTGCGGTTCCTCAGTGGCAGGTTCCCAAACGCCACTTTTTCTCACGGAAGGCGATTCCGGCTCTCTACAGGCATGTGGAAGGCAATGTCTTGGCCTCGCTGGACAGGGCGGTCAGCGGTAAGGTGCATATTACCGCTGACTCATGGTCCAGCAGGCATGGACAGGGACGTTACCTTTCTTTCACGGCCCATTGGGTCACTCTTTTGGCAGCTGGGAAGGATGCAGGACAAGGTGCAGTAGTGTTGGAGGTTGTTCCACCGCCACGCCTCCAAAATGCTACTACTGGTTGTGACACACCTCTCTCCTCCACCCCCTCCTCTTCTTCTTCCCCCATGGCCTCTTCCTGTGGTTTGTCCTCGGAACCAGCGGTGCTCCGTAGGCGTTCAAGGGGCTACGCAAGTACGCAGGCAAAAAGATGCCATGCCGTGCTTGCGCTGGTGTGTTTGGGGGACAGGAGCCACACTGGGGCAGAGGTCCTGTCTGCTCTGCAGGGGCAGGCCGAGAAGTGGTTGACGCCATGCCAGCTTAAGCCAGGAATGGTGGTTTGCGACAATGGCACCAACCTCCTCTCCGCCCTCCGACAGGGACAACTAACCCATGTGCCCTGTATGGCTCACGTCCTTAACATGGTGGTGCAGCGGTTCTTGGGCAGGTACCCGGGCTTACAGGATGTCCTGAGGCAGGCCAGGAAAGTCTGTGTGCATTTCCGCAGATCTTATAATGCCAGTGCTCGCCTGGCTGAGCTGCAAAAGGAGTTGAACCTGCCCAAGAACCGCCTTATATGTGACATGCCCACCAGGTGGAACTCAACGTTCGCCATGCTGCAGCGGCTGCACACGCAGCAGAGGGCCATCAATGAGTACCTGTGCGACTACGGCACCAGGACAGGGTCAGGGGAGCTCGGGTTTTTTTCACCACGCCAGTGGGGCATGATCAGGGATGCATGCACTGTCCTGGCACCATTTGAGGAGGCCACGAAGGATGGTGAGCAGTGACAGTGCATGCATCAGTGACACTGTACCTCTTGTCCACCTGTTGGAGCACACGCTGCGTGGAATAATGGACAGGGCACTTGAGGCAGAACAGAGGCAGGAAAAGGAGGACTTCCTTGCCTCTCAAGGCCCCCTTTACCCAGACAGTGTTCCTTCTGTCCCACCCATCGCACAGGAAGAGGAGGAGGAGGAGGAGGAGGATTGTGTCAGCATGGAGGTGGAGGCTGGCACTCAGCATCATCAGCAGCAGTCTTTTAGGGATGATTTACAGTCCCAAGAAACTAGTGGACTTGTACGTGGCTGGGAGGAGGTGGCTGCGAATCATGTCGTCCTTAGTGACCCAGAGGACTCCGGACTGAATGCCTCAGCTAACCTACGCTGCATGGCCTCCCTGATCCTGCAAAGTCTGCGGAAGGATCCTCGTATTCTTCGGATCAAGGAGAGGGACCATTACTGGCTGGCCACTCTCCTTGATCCACGGTACAAGGGTAAGGTTGCGGACCTTATCTTACCGTCGCAGAGGGAGCAGAGGATGAGACAACTCCGGGAGGCCTTGCAGAAAGGTCTGTGCAACGCGTTCCCAGAGACTGGGAGGTTACAAACTCCTGGTCCTGGACAACGAGTTGCTGAGGCTTCGGGTAGACAAAGAAGGAGCGGTGGGGAAGGTGGCCGTCTGACCGATGCGTTCAGACAATTCTTTAGTCCGCAGCCCCAAAGTATGATCGGTTCCAGCAACCATCGCCAGCGTCTGATATACATGGTGCAGGAATACCTAGGGGCAAGGTCAGACTTGGACACCTTCCCCACCGAAAATCCTCTGGCTTACTGGGTCTTGAGGATGGATCACTGGCCAGAGCTTGCACAGTATGCAATTGAGCTACTGGCCTGTCCTGCATCCAGCGTTCTTTCAGAACGCACATTCAGTGCTGCTGGAGGATTTGTCACGGATCACAGGGTGCGCCTGTCCACCGACTCGGTTGATCGACTGACTTTCATCAAGATGAACCAGTCTTGGATCACCACCAGCTACCACACACCTGATGCTGATATAACAGACTAATTGATTTTAAAATGTCACATCCCTTCAAGACTGATGCTGATGCTGAGTGCCTGTGCTGTTATGTTGACTGGCTATCCTCCTCCTCCTCCTCAATGATACGATTAATGATGATAGCTTGGAAGATCATTTTGGTTTATGGGTGACGCCACCAGTGGCTAAGGCCCAATTTTTCAGCCCCTGTTTAACAGGGGCGTGTAATTACAATTTTTGATGCAATACTTTGCAACAGGCCTCATTGCTGTGCTCCAAGTACAGTATCTGTGAGGGGTTGCAGTGTTGTGCCACCAGTGCCTAAGGCCCAATTTTTCAGCCCCTGTTCAACAGGGGCATGCAATTATAATTATTGATCTAATAATTCACAGCAGGGCCCATTGCTGCGCCCACCAAGAGTAACTGTCAGGCCTTACAGTGTTGTGTCAACACCACCACCACCACCACCAAAGGCCCAATTTTTCAGCCCCTGTTCAACAGGGGCATGCAATTAGAATTATTGATCTAATAATTCACAGCAGGGCCCATTGCTGCGCCCACCAAGAGTAACTGTCAGGCCTTACAGTGTTGTGGCACCAGCACCACCATCAAAGGCCCAATTTTTACTACCACTGTTCAACAATTATATGGTATTACAATTCATGATATAATAGTTGACAGCAGGGCGTTCCAGCACCCACCAAGAGTAACTGTGAGTGCTTACAGTGTTGTGCCAACACCAACACCTAAGGGGCCAATTTCTGCAGAGTATATACGGCAGGTCCCTACTTTCAAACATCCAACTTACAAACGACTACTACTTGCAAATGGAAGAAGACAACAGGAAGTGAGAGGAAATCTACCCCTTGGAAGGAAAATTCTCTCCTGTAAGAATTAATATGGGAGAAAGGTGTCTCCTCTCTACTGATGCTTTATCACCAATCCTTGTTTCAATAAAAACACCACATTTCAAAATCAGTTGTCATTGGGACGCAAAGTGAGGTGAAATGTTCTGAACAGGGGCACAGACAGCAAAACAAATGTTACAGGGGTGATAACCCTTCCCTATGTTTTCCAAAAAGCTTAAAAATAGGTATTTGGGCTGGAGCTACACTTAAACAATGTAGCTGTTCAAAATTACAAACAGATTCTACATAAGAACAAACCTACAGTCCCTGTCTTGTATGCACCGCCTGTATACGGCTGTTCAGAGTATATAGGGCCTTTTTTATTTTGTGTGCAGGGTTCCCCTTAATATCCATACAAGACCCAAAGGGGCTGGTAATGGGCTGGGGTAGGGGGGGGGGGGGGTGTGTGATGGGGTAGCTATGCCATTTTTCTTAAAGATTTTCATCCATATTACCGGGACCAGACATTACATTAAAGCCGCAAGCAGTTTTAAATGGCTTTTTTTTCTTTTGGAAATGTAATTTTGTGCAGGGACAGTTCTAAACACGGGAAACACGTGGCACTTCACAGGCATACTTTAGACACCCCCCAGGTACAATATTTAAAGGAATATTTGACTTTTTTTTTCACTTTATGCATCATTAAAATGACTGCTCCCGGAAAACGTCCGTTTTTAAAACTTCTTTTTGCATTGATACATGTCCCCTGGTGCAGAACCCGGGTTCCCAAACTCTGTTTAGGACAATAACATGGATAATAGTCGTTATAATTAGCACTTTAGAATCCGAACGTTTGCATCCATTGTATTTAATAGGGTTCTAATGTTCGTGCGAACTTTCGGTCCGTTCGCGGGTTCTGGTGCGAACCGAACCCGGGGGTGTTCGGCTCATCACTAGTCTGTACATAAATGGATCCCTGCTAGCAGGAAATGAAGGGCCAAGTGCACCTAAAGTCTTCCATGATCAATCTGCAAGGAAGTTGAAGTGCCCGGTAGGAGCTGGAAGATCTGGGCACAGTAGGGACAAGCTACTCAGGGGGCAAGGATACATCTCTTAGGGTGAAAATGTGGGCTCTGTAACTGACAGAATATATATACTCAGCTGTATATAGCTAAGACAACAGGTTTCAGAGAGTATAACTTGGGGAGAGACTAACAGTGAGCCACGTCCAGGGCAAATCATTAGTGGGGTCAAAGGTTAAACTCCGACAACTATTTCAATGCGGACGACCATAGTGGGGAGTTAGGAATAATGGCTGTATAAAGAAGCAGACAATCCCTGACAGTCCATATTGACCTGTGCTTCTGGAAAGGGTTCAAACCGGGATTCAAGTGAAGGAGGTAGTGAGCATTTACCTCGAGGAATCTAAGTCAGGCATTAATTACCAACAAGGCAACATGGAAAAGGGGAGTGAGGGCAGAGGACCAGAGTATGATCATAGGACTCTCCGCCGGGAGGAGAGATGAGGGAGCTGAAGGAAGGTTGCAGAAACATGGAGCAGGAGGAGTGATAACAGAATTGCAAAGTGTCACTCTCCATTCCGGTCCCTGGAAGGCCCCGCATGTCTCCCCGGTGTGTCCGGTCTGATGTTCCCACCTCGCCCATGCCTAGCTTTTTTAGTAAGTCTGGTGTCAGGTGACATGAAGGGAGAGGTGGGGGGGCTCCTTTCTAGTGGGGTGTGTAGGAATTCCGCGTACCATTCAGGGAGAGCTACATGCTCCATATCCAGTGATTCACAAAACTCAGGAAGGTCTGCCGGAGAGCGCAATATATGCAAATGGCCATTGTAAGATACTGTCAGAGCGAAAGGAAAACGCCACGAATATTTCAGATCTCTTTCCCTTAACCGTTCCAGCAAGGGAGGTAGGGCTCTTCTGTTTCTCAAAGTTATCTGGGACAGATCCTGAAATAGCATTATTGTTGCACCATTAAAAATGATCCTGTCATTTCTCCGCGATTTGCGCATAATATCTTCTTTAAGGCCAAAGCTCTGCAGGCAACATATAATGTCTCTCGGGGGTGCTTAATCAGAGCCTATGGGTCTGAGAGCCCTATGCGCCCGTACAAAGTCTATCTCCATGTCCTCTTGGCGTTCTAATAAACTGTTGAACACTCTCATGAGGGCCGGGACAATTTGCTCACAGTCGACAGATTCGGGGATCCCCCGCACCCTAATGTTGCACCTCCTGCCCCTATTGTCCAAATCTTCTATGTGCCGATTCATATCTATGAAATGTTACGTTTGGGCCTGTGTGGTTAGCTCTAGCCTGTGTATGGCCTTGTCCCTATGTTGACCTGCGTGCTCCACCGCCGCCATCTTTTCATTGATAACGATCATGCTCGTTTTCAAGTCCGTGATAGCCGCTGAGAAAGTTGCTTTGATGTCCGCGGCTATCACAGACATATCTGCCAGTGTTAAGGGGTGATCTGATGCAGGCTTACCCCTGTTAGAGTCTACAGGCGCTGGCTGGGAGTCCTCGTTATCGTCTTCCTCGTGTTGCGGCGGCGCCATCTTGAGCCTTGTAGCTCCGCTGCGGCCTGTCTGCTGGGTTTTGAAGATGTCCGCTATGTTTTTTGCTGCGGATGATCCGGTGTTGCGGCGCAGGTGGGAGCGGGGAGTTGAGTATAGCCTCCTGCCCGGCATCTGAGAGCCTGTGGTCGGGTGTAGAGCTTCTAATGGCCGTGTGTGTTGAGGAGCTCCTCTAGTGTGCTGCCATCTCCGCCGCGCGCCAAGCCACGCCCCGAGTTGTCATATTTATTATGACCACTAAGCGCTGCTTCAGTAATTGACAAGTTCACTTGTTGTAGTTTACTATTTTTTGTTTTCGAATGTGTTTTGTTTGTCTGCTTGCATAGACTGACAAAGTAAACATACATACTGTATCAATCACTCTCTTTATATGTGCATCCATAAGTAATCTATGTCCCCACCTTTCCTGCATTATCAAGCACGTGCACAAGGATATTCCCTGGGCAGGCACCGGGGCAAAAAGGACACTAAAAGGAAAAGCAATGCATGGTTAACCAATCCATTTTGTAATAAGAGCCCATTAACAGGGAATAATAAAACGCATCCCAAAGTACTATTAATGCGGGGTATAAGTATAGGTATTATAAACCCCCTATTTACACTTACTGTAAATCGAGTAAACAGCCCATATGCATATAGGACCAATCAGAGATGTAAGTAGAGCCCACAGAGTTCCAGTGTAGTCCAGATCCTAAACCACAAGTAAAAAAGAGGTAGGGCTACTGAGTTGGAACCCATTAGGAGAGTTTGCTGCAGTGTCAGACTGTGTTGCTGCATTCACACGTAGGCCACAGCTGACTGAGTGGTCCAGCAGGCCGGGGAAAAGGGGCATCAAAGGTTCCATGAGAGATTGCCACCACATTGTCCAACGTCGCTGCCAATGGCACTTATTTCAGACTTCAGATAGTGGGAGGAGGCTTAATAACTGACTGCAAAATGGTGAAAGGGTGCTGACCAAAACTTCCTTACTCACCCACCTCTTAAAAGTGACAGTGTCATCCCTAACTTGGGCCATTTGGGAACTTACACCCTTTACTGTGGGATACAACTAGATCTGAACACTTCATTGCAACTCTGAATGGTTAATACTACACTGGCCAGTGGGAGAGGTTTGGCCTTTTAGTTTCCAATACTGCCCCTATAGTTAGGACCCCCCCCCTAGATTCTGGGTTCGGGTGCAGATATACTTAGTCCTCTCATTGTTTTAAGTGTTGTACAAATTTGTTTATGTTATAGTTTTATGCTGTGGCTGTTGTGTTGTTGCCTTGTTGTGAGTATTCCCCCAAATAAATCCTCCTTCAGCCTTAATCTGTCAGAAGGTGTGGCATTGCCAAAGGGTCATTGACCTCTGGAATCAGGGGACCCATACATCAGCGGCTCTTTCGGGGCTAAGTGCTACACAAGTACAACAGCATTTTTCAGCAAGACCTTCCTTGTGTCCCTTTTCTCTCCTCTCTACGCTGTTTCCCCCCCCCCCTTTCTTATATCTCAAGCGATGGATTCAAAGCTAAAACAAATATCCACATGCTGTAATATTGTTACAACTTCTGAATTTATTTAAAAAAATAATAATATTTGCACTCGCATATATTGGTGCTACAATCTGATCTGGATAAAACTGCACATATCAAACCCAGGGTGCTATTGCAGATCAGAGATATGTGTGCAAGTCAACATCTCTTACCCACTGGCACCACCGATGATTGTAGCTTGCACACAGCACTCTCCTCACCAATCAAGCAGGCTATGGTGCCAACATGCCCAGGCCCCTCCCTTCTAATACGTTTTATCATCTATGGACTGTCTGAAAGGGATGGGGATCTCAGACACCAGCTTCCCTTATAGCCACACTTTACTAAGATATTAACCCTCACTTAACCTCCGATAAATGATGAAAGAATCAGTTTTGCATGCATCTGCGATCTCCCACAAGTGCTCCCTTCTCCTATATAGAAGACCAATCATCTGCAATGCTTACTGATATGCACAAATAACGCATACAAAAATTCATAAGTATAAATCCATACAAAATAGCATCTTAATGCAAAAATATAAAAAATAATAAATATACAAACTATATCTATACATAATCCATAAACATAACACAAGATCAACATATAATACATTTATGAAAACAAAATGATATAAAAAATAAAAATAAAACATATGGCCCCCAAAACATATATACAGTATATATGGCTCCTTTTACAACTACTGTACTTACCATTAATGAAGCAATTCATCTAGAGTCACTTTCTAGGTCATGGGTACTCAACCTGTGACCCTCCAGCTGCTGCAGAACTACACGTCCCATCATGCCTCTGCCTTTGGGAGTCATGCTTGTAACTGTCAGCCTTGCAATGCCTCATGGGACTTGTAGTTCCACAACAGCTGGAGGGCGACAGGTTGAGCATCCATGCTCTAAGTGTTAAACATAGATATAGTTTACATTTCATGTGTCTACTGTGCCTCAACCCAGAAGATGGTATGCTTTAAATTATTCCCTCGCCATCCTACTTTTATCTTCATTAAAGCCCAGTTCACTTTTGTCTTAACCATGATTTTTTTTTAAATGCGCTGTCACACCATGATTATCTCCTTTTTTTTTATATTTTAAAATGTGTCCACTAATTATTTTACCCAGTGTTCTTACAGTCTGGCCAACGTGTTGAAATCTGCACAGACATTCCATCATATATATTACCCCTTTAATGTCACAAGATATAAATTGTTTTATATTGGATGTACATTGGGTAGTTTTTGGATTTGAAAATGTACTTTTTTTTTTCCTTGCCTTGGATTATTACCCTGGGATTACAATCAACGCATCTCCCAAATCTAGATACTTAGTGGTGTACTAATGGGATTGCAGGAGATGCAGTTCATACCAGGTGCGGACTCACTGGTGGTGCCATGGCCACCCGACATTTTTTTTTTTTTTGTGCTGCTCAGCACAGTGCCATGCAACAGATTAAAAAGAAAAATGTCAGGCTTGAGCTAATTGTGGAAGGAAGTCTCCTCCCCTGCTCTGACCATATGACAGAGTGAAGAGGACATCCTTTTACACTGAGCTCCCACATGTTTGGTGAGTGGGGGTTGTCTGAGCTGAGAGTGTCTGTAGTGAGGGTTCTAAACCCTGGGGGGGGGGTTGTATGTTCAGGGGAGGGTGGTTTCTGTACTGAGGGGGTTGTATTGGGAGGGTCTATCTGTGGGGGTGTTCTGTACTAAGGGGTCTATACTGAGGGGTTTGTGTTGGGGGAGTGTGTACTGAGAAGGCTGTGTTGGGGGGGGTCTGTACTTGAGGGGTGTGTGTTTAGGAGGGTTCCATATTTACGGAGGGGTTTATGGGCTGTCTGTGCCAGGGGGTGGGGGGGGAGTGTGTACTGAGGGGTGGTCTGTCTGTACTGAGTGGGTAGGCTGGGAGGGGGGATGTTAAAGGAAATCTCTACTGTTGGGAGTATTGGGTTAAGTGGGAGGGATGATTTGTACAGGGAAAAGGGGGTAATTATAGTTGTATTCTGTAGAGTGGCCTGTGCATTATGCACTCCTGACCCCTGCCCTATAGACACAAAGTGCTTATCAAGACGGGCACTGAGACCAGTCCTCTGTGCTGAGCCATTTTTTGTGTGCAGTGTCTGTGTTCAGGTCCATGCACCAGCTCCTGCCCGAATGTCAAATTTTGACATACGAATGTGTCCGTCTAGCCACTATGTCTGCATCTATTTCTATGGGCTGCCTGCACGCAAGGTAGATGCAGACTAAGCAAAAAATGGTTTAGCATGAAGGACAGGTCTCAGCACCCATCTGGATGAGCCCTTAGGGAAATAATTAAAACTGGAACAGCTAGAATCTGGAGCAGCTGTGCATAGTAACCAATCAGCTCATAGTTTTCATTTTCAAAGCTTACCCGAACAAGCTGAAAGTAGAAGCTGATTGGTTGCTTTGCGCAGCTGCTTCAGAGTCATCCAGTGCTGGTAAATTCTTTTCACTGTGTTTTACATTTCACACTCCTGACTACTTTACTCTAAGGCTGGCCATAGATGATTCTTCCTTTTTTTTTTTTTATCCGCTGGCGGGCTGATCAAAGAAAAACCAATAGATTCCCCCGTCCACACAGGCTAGGTGGATGGAGGAATTCTGGGCTCAGAGGAAGTGGGTTGAATGATGCTGGCCATTAGAACAAGGGCATCTTGTGCTGGAAAGTTGCTTAAAAGTTAATTCTTCAACAAAAGCTCCTATTTTATCCTGGGTTTTTAATCATCTTATTTATTTTTGGCAGGAATTTGGGCTATAATTTGAAAAACAAAAAACAATATTGGCACCAGCCTGCCTAATATGCCAAGAACAAGACTTTTTTTTTAAAAAGGTTGAATTTGCTTAAATGTCCTTAGCAAATTTACACACATTTAACAGGATAAAAAGAAAATGCATGTAAAAGCGTGCTTTATTAACTACTTCATTAACAAATATAATTTTAAGTGATTAATTATGACTGTAATTATAATTTTTTTGATTTGTTATACCTCTAGCTTTTATATGATCATTCTCTTGCAGCTTTCCTTAAAAACTCTATGTACTGCTATAGCATTGACCCTTTAACACTGTACATGTTCACACTTAGTACTCTGTTAGAAATTACAACTTGAAGACATTTCATGTTCAGTGCCAAATTCTCTCCAGTCCAATTCATGTCGTCTTGTATTCATTTTCCCAGCAAGTATAAAAACCTAGTAATCTTCACCAGGGGATTTACACCTGCATGAACATTAGGGACCAGAAGGAATGAAGCTACTCCGATGATCCAGCTGTGCTTCATGGAGCAGGCTTTAGTCTTCTCTTCTTCGTTATAGGCGGACAATGGGAGAGCAAATCAACATATTATTATTCTGCCGGATTTCAGAGTACTAAAAAGGGATCACATACAGGTCCTTCTCAAAAAATTAGCATATTGTGATAAAGTTCATTATTTTCTGTAATGTACTGATAAACATTAGACTTTCATATATTTTAGATTCATTACACACAACTGAAGTAGTTCAAGCCTTTTCTTGTTTTAATATTGATGATTTTGGCATACAGCTCATGACAACCCAAAATTCCTATCTCAAAAAATTAGCATATCATGAAAAGGTTCTCTAAACGAGCTATTAACCTAATCATCTGAATCAACTAATTAACTCTAAACACCTGCAAAAGATTCCTGAGGCTTTTAAAAACTCCCAGCCTGGTTCATTACTCAAAACCGCAATCATGGGTAAGACTGCCGACCTGACTGCTGTCCAGAAGGCCATCATTGACACCCTCAAGCAAGAGGGTAAGACACAGAAAGAAATTTCTGAACGAATAGGCTGTTCCCAGAGTGCTGTATCAAGGCACCTCAGTGGGAAGTCTGTGGGAAGGAAAAAGTGTGTCAGAAAACGCTGCACAACGAGAAGAGGTGACCGGACCCTGAAGAAGATTGTGGAGAAGGACCGATTCCAGACCTTGGAGGACCTGCGGAAGCAGTGGACTGAGTCTGGAGAAGAAACATCCAGAGCCACCGTGAACAGGCGTGTGCAGGAAATGGGCTACAGGTGCCGCATTCCCCAGATCAAGACACTTTTGAACCAGAAACAGCGGCAGAAGCGCCTGACCTGGGCTACAGAGAAGCAGCACTGGACTGTTGCTCAGTGGTCCAAAGTACTTTTTTCGGATGAAAGCAAATTTTGCATGTCATTCGGAAATCAAGGTGCCAGAGTCTGGAGGAAGACTGGGGAGAGGGAAATGCCAAAATGCCTGAAGTCCAGTGTCAAGTACCCACAGTCAGTGATGGTCTGGGGTGCCATGTCAGCTGCTGGTGTTGGTCCACTGTGTATTATCAAGGGCAGGGTCAATGCAGCTAGCTATCAGGAGATTTTGGAGCACTTCATGCTTCCATCTGCTGAAAAGTTTTATGGAGATGAAGATTTCATTTTTCAGCACGACCTGGCACCTGCTCACAGTGCCAAAACCACTGGTAAATGGTTTACTGACCATGGTATTACTGTGCTCAATTGGCCTGCCAACTCTCCTGACCTGAACCCCATAGAGAATCTGTGGGATATTGGGAAGAGAAAGTTGAGAGACGCAAGACCCAACACTCTGGATGAGCTTAAGGCCGCTATCGAAGCATCCTGGGCCTCCATAACACCTCAGCAGTGCCACAGGCTGGTTGCCTCCATGCCACGCCGCATTGAAGCAGTCATTTCTGCAAAAGGATTCCCGAACAAGTATTGAGTGCATAACTGAACATAATTATTTGAAGGTTGACCTTTTTTGTATTAAAAACACTTTTCTTTTATTGGTCGGATGAAATATGCAAATTTTTTGAGATAGGATTTTTGGGTTTTCATGAGCTGTATGCCAAAATCATCAATATTAAAACAAGAAAAGGCTTGAACTACTTCAGTTGTGTGTAATGAATCTAAAATATATGAAAGTCTAATGTTTATCAGTACATTACAGAAAATAATGAACTTTATCACAATATGCTAATTTTTTGAGAAGGACCTGTATGTATAAGGAAAGTTAGTGAAAGCAGCAAGGCAGATACATTGTATATTCCATCCAATGATTTAACATATGTACAGCAGGACTGCAGACTACAACAGCTTGATTATTAAAATGTTGTACTTACTCTTAAAGACCTTACTGCTGGGGTGACATTTCTGACAGCTTTAGAAGTCATATTATGTGTATCTAAAAAATCATTAGGGTTAAAAATACAAATTTCATTACAAACTCAATCTGATATAAACGAAACATGTATATATCATTTCAAAATAAATTTTCAATATTTGCATTCTACAACTTTCAATAAAATATTACCTGGTAATCCTAAAGGTCCTTGTTCAGGTGTTTCCTGTTAGATTGCGACAACACTCTATTCCTGTCTCCCAAATGTACTCCTGTGGTGGGTGGTTTTTGTTACCCAATCGCCCTCGCTTGCGATGCACGATGCAAAAGTTGTATCAACATACATTACATAGACATGGTCTACAAATGTCACCATCAGAAAACCTGCCATGGATGTGCAGGGCCGCTGTTAGAAATCATGGGGCCCCGTACAGCCTACCTGACAGGGCCCCCTTCAACTACATCCTTACCCCTACCCCCGGCCCCACCCCTGCCCCCGTCTTGAAGCGAAATGCAGGTTTGTTGCCGTTTACATATGCGTGTGGAGCCAACGCATGTGTTTGCAATTAGTAAGCATGAAAGAGCAGGGGGCAGTTTAAATTTCTTTTAAATTGTATTTTATTTATTACAAATGAAAAAAAATCTTGCACTGTATCTTTTCAGTTTTTTTGGTAATTTTTGCTTTCACAACGGATGGACAACATTCCTTGTGATAGCATGGGCCATGACAGGTCCTCTTTATAGGGAGATATGAGGTCTTTTAGACCCCATATCTGTCTTCTGGCCTCCAAAGCATCTGATCAAACTAAGATCAGTTTGATCAGATGCTTGTTCGAGTCGGTAATGGCTTCTTTACATGAGACCGAAACCAGAAGTGATAAAATCTTCATCACTTCTGATTTCTGACGTCACACGGTGGGAGGAATGGCATCCATCCCTCTCACTGTGTCCCAGTAACTGGATGCTACTGGTCACATATTAAAAGCAGTAAAGGCTGTGGTGGGACCCCCTTCCACTACCTGTAAAAGTAATCCAGGGGCTTCTTAGCCACTACAATTACTTTTACTTTGTGCAGAGTCGATGGGGCTAAAAAATGATATCTCGATCATTGCTGTAGTGATGACCGAGATATCAACCTTCCAATCCAGTGACGATGGGAAGCAGTTAAAGGGGATTGGTTTGGGGGGCAGTAAAAATGCAGCTCCGCTGCATTTTTACTGCTCCCCAAATGAAGTTTAAAGTAGCATGTTTCTTATTATCATCAGGTTACAATTATCACACAGGCAGCACAGTAACCAGGGGCTCTATCATGATTTTATCATGGCTCTGTCATGGCTCTATGTCACATGGCTGTTGGGTGCTGGCTTAGTTAACTTATGGCTGTATTGTATATAACAGACTGTAACTGAACAACCATAACAAAGTCAGCACCCATTGGCAATGTGACACAGAGCCATGACAGAGACCCTGCTGTGCTGGCTGTGTGATGATTGTAACATGCCGTGCTGTGAGATACATAATAGGACACAGTGAGTATTCTTTCCTCTATTCCCCACTCACTGTGTCCAGTGCAGCCACAATCTCCTCCTGCTCTTCCCTGCCAGCCACTCAACTTCTTCACATCTGGTGAGGATTGCAGCCGGGAGCCGAACGGAGAATCACAGTAGCACTCCTCCAGCCAGGACTAATAGAATTGTGGGGCGGCATGATGTACATGTGCCTCAAAAATAAAGAAATAGCCCCTCCGCTTTGCTCCCCTCCTGGGCCCCTGTGTTGACCAGATGAGGCCCAGGAAAATAATATACCCACTCTGTAAGCAAGTGGAAGTTGGGAAAAGTTTAGAAAACATTTTTTATTTAAATGCAGTAACGAATTGTCATGATGCCCGGGCCCCACTGTGTAGCTGATCTGGGCGGGCCCAGTACAACAGGGCTGGTTGTACTGCCCTATCAGCGGCCCTGTGGATGTGACTGGCAAACCACATGTCAACTCCATCTGAGATCCTTAATTCTTTTATATTAACTTTATTTTCAATAGAGTACAATTTCTTGCTGCTATTAATTGTGAGCTGTGTATTTTTATTTTATTTTCTTCAATTACTATTTGGGATTGAAATGCTAATATTACATGTATGAGAAAGGGAGTATAGAGGTGAAGCAGTAATGAGAGGAGAGATCTTTTATATTTCTCACAAGACTCCCCCGTGATGTTGAATACAAACTTCTCTAAGATATTCCCTTTTTTTTCCAAAAACATCTGAAAGTGGTTGTAAAGTCAGAAGTTTTTTTTTATCATAAACAGCCTTTTGTGTGCAGAAGCCCCCCTAATACTCACCTGAGCCTGATCGATTCACGATTGGCTCGGCCATCCGGGACTCTCCCTCCTGATTGGCTGAGACACAGCAGGGGCGCCATTGGCTCCCACTGCTGTCAATCAAATTCAGTTAGCCAATCAGGAGAGAGAGGGGGCGGGGCCGAATCACAGCTCCGTGTCTGAATAGACACACAGAGCTACAGCTCGGGTGCCCTATAGCAAGCTGTTTGTTGTGGGGGCACTCGACAAGAGGGAGAAGCCAGGATCACCAAAAAGAGACCCAAGAAGAGGAGGATCTGATCTGCTCTTTGCAGAATCTCTGCACAAAGCAGGTAGGTAATGACATGTTTGTTATTTTTAAAGAAAAAACTTTAAGAATGCAACACAATTATATACTGTATACAGAATAAAAGAGGAAAAATAGGAATTTACAGACAAAGGTTTACAGACAGTCAACATCCACCAACACATTTTTCCTTTTGTAAGTCCCCATCCTGTCCCCCTTGAAGAGTGGAGTTTCAGTGGACAATTTATGAGAGCTAAAAAAAAATTGTTCCTCAAATACCGTATATACTTGAGTATAAGCCGACTTTTTCAGCACATTTTTTGATGCTGAAAAAGCCCCCTTCGGCTTATACTCTAGTATCTCTGTGTCATGCTGCAGTCAGTGGCCATCCATTGTAACAAAGCCCCGCCTCCTCCTTGTCCATGATCGAGCATCCCTGTGTCATGCTGCAGTCGGCGGCCGTCCATTGTAACAAAGCCCCGCTTCCTCCTCGTCCATGATAGACAGAACACTGATACAATGCTGGGATCAGTGTTCAGTGTTCCGCCTATCACGGACGAGGAGGAGGCGGGGCTTTGTTTCAATGGACGGCCGCCGACTGCAGCATGACACAGGGATGCTCAATCACGGACGAGAAGGAGGCGGGGCTTTGTTACAATGGACGGCCGCTGACTGCAGCATGACATAGTGGAAGATCAAAGGTAAATGAGTGAGGGCACAGTGAGGCTGCAAATGGGTATAGTGAGGCTGCAGATGGACACAGTGATGCTGCAAATGGGCACAGTGAAGCTGCAAATGGGCATAGTGAGGCTGCAGATTGGCAAATTGAGGCTGCAGATGGGCATTGTTAACCCGCTTTTCCACTTATAATAGCTGCTGCATTTCCCACCCTAGGCTTATACTCGAGTCAATACGTTTTCCCAGATTTGTGTGGTAAAATTAGGTGCCTTGGCTTATATTTGGGTCGGCTTATACTCGAGTATATACGGTAACTATTTCAATGAAAAATGCAATCTTCTCTGGAACCATTTGAGAGAAATGGCATATTCAGAAAAGACTTTAACATTGGCATTTTATAGAGCAAAAAATACGATTTTTTTTTGCCTTTAATCATAATTTTTAAAATTGGTTACCTAAACCACCAAGAGGTTCGCATCACCCTGGCCATCGTAAATCGTGTTAATTTACGCCAGCTGTCAATCAGGAAGCTGAACAATATGGTCAGGATCCTGCCAGAACCTGGAGCGGCTCTGTGATGTCAGCTTTAGCCCACTGCTGGCTCATTCTGGATCACAGGACAGCAGAAGTGTACTACTGTGATACACCATATAACTATACGTCTCTCCTTTTTTTGTTATAGTTTCTATTTGATTGAGTTTCAAAAATAACCTAGAAAAATTCAGTATAAAGCTACAAAGTCCATCTACAAAAGACAGGAAAATTAACAGAGAAATTGTACTCCATCCCCCATAACCTCGTCCAGGTCATCTACACGTAACAGATGATATATTACTCCCCCCACACCTTACAGAAAATAGAGCTACACACACTAGACAACCTGTTGTAATCACACACATCACAAAGCAAACATCAAGCCCCCCAAGAGCAGAGGCAAAATTCAGCGTAATTTGGAAAAGGGAACGCTTAGAGAAGGGCCTTAACGTCAAGTACCAACTGCAGCATCGGGGTTCTCAAGCCATGGGGACCACACTTTATCAAATTTGGAAGGGCATCCTCTGCTGTTGTATGTGACTATACAATGCAATAGCATTGTTTACGATGGCCATACTTCTCTTTTAATTAACTCACTTCATACTTAAATGTGTGTGTATATGAGAAGATATTTTGTTTGAAAAAAAGGGAATTTTTCAGGGGAGATAATATCTAACAGTGGAGAGAGTTCTTTTGAGAGAGAAAATAAGAAAAAGAACTGAGAAATTCTCTTTCCTCTCAATTATTTCCTGCTTTATTTTTCCCCTAAGGCCTCATGCCCACGGACGTTTTTACAGCCGCGTTTTTGAGCGTTTTTTACAGCTTAAAAACGCCTGTCCATGTTAGTCTATAGCTTCATGCCCACCTAGACGTTTTTGAGCTGCAAATAGCATAGACGTTTTTAAGCTGTAAAAAAAAACCAGGACCAGTGCGTTCCTCAGCGTCGGAGTTAGGCAGAAAAAAACGCGAAGCTTCAAAAAACGCGCAAAAACGCGCACTGACGTGCGTTTTTTAGCTCCGACGTTTTAAAAAATAATTTTTTTTTTTTTTACAATAACATGGACAGGCGTTTGTAAGCTGTAAAAAACGCAGCTGTAAAAACGTCCGTGGGCATGAAGCCTTATACTGTATACAGGTGCATCTCAAAAAGTTAAATTAACTTTTTGATGATATTCTATTTCAGTAATTCAATTCAAAAAGTTAAACTCATATATTATAAAGATAAATTACACACAGAGTTATACATTTCAAGCATTTCTTTCTTTTAATTTTGATGATTATGGCTTATAGCTAGTGAAAACCCAAATTCAGTATCTCAGAAAACTAGAATATTACATAAGACCAATAAAAAAAAGGATTTTTAATACAGAAATGTTGACTTACTGAAAAGTATGTACAGTATAGTATGCACTCAATACTTGGTCAGGGCTCATTTTGCATGAATTACCGCATCAATGCGGTGTGGCATGGTGTGGTGGCGATCAGCCTATGGCTCTGCTGATGTGTTATGGAAGCCCAGGTTGGTTTGATAGCGCCCTTCAGCTCATCTGCATTGTTGGGTTTGGTGTCTCTCCTCTTCCTCTTGACAATACCCCACAGATTCTCTATGGGGTTTAGGTCAGGCGAGTTTGCTAGCCAATCAAGCACAGTAAACACATGATCATTAAATCAGGTATTGGTACTTTTGGCAGTGTGGGCAAGTGCCAAGTCCTGCTGGAAAATGAAATCAGCATCTCTATAAAGCTAGACAGCAGAGCATGAAGTGCTCTAGAATTTCCTGGTAGAGGGCTGCGCTGATTTTGGACTTGATAAAACACAATGAACTAACACCAGCAGATGACATGGCTCACCAAATCATCACGTACTGTGGAAACTTCACACTGGATCTCATGCAACTTGGATTCTGTGCCTTTTCACTCTTCCTCCAGACTCTGGGACCTTGATTTTCAAATTAAATGCAAAATGTACTTTCATCTGAAAAGAGGACTTTGGACCACTGAGCAACAGTCCAGTCGTTTTTCTCCTTAGCCCAGGTAAGATGCTTCTGATGTTGTCTCTGGTTCAGGAGTGTCTTGACACAAGGAATGTGACAGTTGTAGCCCATGTTTTGGATACGTCTGTGTGTGGTGGCTCTTGAAGCACTGACACCAGCCGTAGTCCACTCCTTGTGAATCTCCCCCAAATTCTTGAATGGCCTTTGCTTCACAATCCTTTCAAGGCTGCGGTTATCACTGTTGCTTGTGCACCTTTTTCTACCACACTTTTTCCTTCCACTCAACTTTCCATTATTATGCTTGGATACAGCACTCTGTGAACAGCCAGCTTCTTTAGCAATGACCTTTGGTAACTTACCCTCCTGTCAAGTCAGCAGTCTTCCCCATGATTGTGTAACCTTCTGAACCAGACTGAGAGACAACTTAAAGGCTCAGGAAACCTTTACAGGTGTTTTGAGTTAATTCGCTGATTAGAGTGTGACACCATGAGTCTACAACATTGAACTTTTCCACAATATTTCAATTTTTCTGAGATACTGATATTTGGGTTTTCACTAGCTGTAAGCCATAATCATCAAAATTAAAAGAAAAAAATGCTTGAAATATATCATAAATATATTGTAATGAATCAATATAATATATAAGTTTCACTTTTTTGAATTTAATTACTGAAATAAATTAACTTTTTGATGATATTTTATGTCAATTGTAAGGGACTCTCTTCATACTACATGTGGATGTAGTTGTTTTTAGAAAATAAAGGGAATATCTTAGAATAGACTGTATTCAACATTAGGATTTGAGAATCTCTCCTATTCCTATTGTTTCTTCTCCATACTCCCCTTCCTATATAACTAAAATAGAAGTTGAGGGAAAGTGTGTTCTCCTCTACTCTGCAGTAACTGCTCTCTGACACAGGGAAGCGAGAGCTGCTGGATCACATGACTGGACCAGACAGGATATGGTGGATAGGTAGAAGGAGGGGAGAGGGAACATTTTCAAGAACAGTTATAGTTGGCCTTATCTTTCACTTTAACTCTAGTCAAAATCAGCATTGAATGCTGGTACTTGTAGCACCCTTCCTAGGTACTTTTCCTTTAAAGAAGCCTCAATGGTCAGTGGTATCAGGGGCCACCATTTTGGTTGATTTTATGTGTTACGTTAGGCAGACAACATTGCTTTTCAAAACAATGGTGCTGCTGTCTTATAATAGCTGTATTGGCAATAGTGATGGGCGGACAAGGTTGCAAACCAAGCCATTTTATAATTTTATATTATTACAAATTGCTAGTGATTGCCAGCCTAGCAATTCTCTTTTTAATTGACAGTATGACAACCTAGATGGGCTTCGTACATTGTATATATACAAAGCTCCCCTATCTACTTACAGTATAGAAAGCCCTGGGCCGCACTCTGTGTATCAACCACGTCTCAAGTGAAAGTAAAAGCTTCAGATACAGTTCCCGCCCACTGGCTATTCCCACTGATGCGTTTCACTCAGATTGGCTTTCTCGTAGAAAGGCGTTGCCAATGGGTGGACACTAAACATGAAGTTTGTGCTTTCATTTTGAGATGTGGTTCATACACATAGTGTGTGGTCCAGGGATTTGTATTACTGTGGATGGACGGAGTGGGACGTGCTCCTTGAGAGACTAGAATCTGGAGTGGAGAGAGAACCGGCGGGATGGTATATGGGAGGCTTTGAGGAGTGCCGTACCTGTACTCTGTCTACTTGTTTAATTGGCTCATTGCACTTCCATGAAATCTACGCTAAGATAAAAGTCAAATTACAGGGACATCAATTTTTGGTGAAAAACACTCAAAGGATATTCCTTGCCTTCATGTATGCAGATACTGCAGCTTTTTAATTACAACATTTGACATTTGTTATGTGGTCATAATAAAGGCTGACCATCCAATTTACAAATCTGCTTGAGGTAGGACATGGAAAAACAAACAGCAGTTTTTTCATAAAGATGTGAACCTGCAAAATATATTGCCAAAATTGTTGCAATGTATACAGTTCACTTGGAATTTTGGATTTTTTTTTTTTATCACACTATTTTTTTTTTTAAATAAAGTTTTATTAAACAGATCGTGCCAGCATTACAAAAACCCATATCAAATGCACCACAATAAATCATAGTCTTATGAAATCACAAATGCATCTCAGCAGTAAATGACAAAGTATAACAGTCAACTTGTAAAGATCAGAAAATACAAGATAAAGAAAGGGTACATGATAAATCATGTATGTATACACCATTACCCATGAGTAGCATCATCCCAGGAACAGTGTCATCCCCTGCCAATTATCAGGAGGTCCATAACAAGGTCAACAGGCACCAGGCCTGGTGCGTCCAACCAGGGAGCCCATAATTAATCGAATTTACCAAAACTACCTCTATGTTGAAGGATTTATTTTTCTAGTCAGAGGGTATCTCCCATTTGGGCTATCGATTCTTTTAGCGTGGTGGTGGTGGGTGGGGGGGGTCAGTAGATGTCCAGTGCCGAAGTATTAACTTTCGAGCCTGGAACAATGACCTAGGTATGGCCCGTTTGGAAATATCATCCACTGGGAGATCACACAGAATCAATTTTTTTAAACAAATGAACTACCGTATTTATCGGCGTATAACACGCGCCGGCGTATAACACGCACCCCAAGTTTAGGAGGAAATTTTAGGGAAAAAAACTTTTAGGAGGGAAGTTTAAGGAAAAATAACTTACATTTAAATGCAGCCTTGTCAGTGTCTATTGCAGCCTTGTCACAGTGCAGCCTTGTCAGTGTCCATTGCAGCCTTGTCACAGTGCAGCCTTGTCAGTGTCCATTGCAGCCTTGTCACAGTGCAGCCTTGTCAGTGTCCATTGCAGCCTTGCCCCAGAGTCCATTTCAGCCTTGCCCCAGTGTAGCCGTGCAGCCTTGCCCCAGTGTCGCCGTGCAGCCTTGCCCCAGTGTCGCCGTGCAGCCTTGCCCCAGTGTCGCCGTGCCGGATTTTAAAATTGCCGCCGAGACTGTGCGGAGCGGGGCGGACGCCGCCGAGAATGCAGGGACGCAGGGACTGGGTGGAGCCGCCGCCGAGATACACATAGCCGAGTGTACTCGGCTATACTCGGCTTTTCTCGGCTCCGCTCACAGTCACGCCGAGTCCCACCCTATGATGGACATAACACAGGTCCAATGGCGGGACTGGGCGTGACTGTGAGCGGAGCCGAGAAAAGCCGAGTATAGCCGAGTACATTCGGCTATGTGTATCTCGCTCCGCTCACAGTCACGCCGAGTCCCATCCTATGATGGACATAACACAGGTCCAATGGCGGGACTGGGCGTGACTGTGAGCGGAGCCGAGAAAAGCCGAGTATAGCCGAGTACATTTGGCTATGTGTATCTTGCTCCGCTCACAGTCAGCGGAGACAGCCCAGGGATGTGGGTATCGGCGTATAACACGCACCCACGATTTTCCCCTGATTTTCAGGGGAAAAAAGTGCGTGTTATACGCCGATAAATACGGTATGTATGTAAGATAAGTTTTCCCTTCACTCTGAAGAGAACTAAACTACATTCTGGTGCACCAACTTTGAAGCTGCAAAGCTGGATGCAGCCCTTAAAGTGACTGAAACGATTGCCTTGTGTAGCACTTATCCCCATTTAAGGGACCGGCTGGTTTTGTTTTGGGTCTGCAGCAATTACCTCTCTGGATTGGATACTTTAGCTCCATTGTCTAGGCAAATAAAAATCTCCAGGAATAAGGCCAATGTCCACACTTGAGTAAAACCTAATCAGCAAGGCTTTATTCTTTTTCTTTTCCTCTTTCAGTCAACTTGAAGAGAGAGAGAGCAGAAAGTTGAAAGAAGTAGGGGAAGGTTCAGGCACGCAACACTTAAAGTTCAGTATCTATACTCGTTGCCACTCAAGCCTGAGTGGGTATTGCTCACCCGGATAGTCCCTATGAGAGCAGTCCTAGCAGCCGGGATGGAGCACAGATATCAGAGACGATGAATCCCTCTTTAGGCGAGTTTCCAGGCCTCTTCCCCGAGACAGCAGTACCGTCGCTAATCTCCTGCTACTGATCCTCCCCTGGACTCCTTTCCTCAAGATGGGCCCCCTACAAACGGGCAGCCTGAGATCCTTCTCTGAAGCGTAGGCCCCTGTCAGCGGAGCTGGGCCCACGATGCAGCAACAGGGCCTCAGGCTGAAGGTGCCCGAGGCCTAAACACACTCGCGCACCTCGTGCCATGCAGGCCACGAGGCACACTCACTGGACCAGAGGCCCCTCCTTGCGCCTTGGGGTCCCCCTGGAATCGCCTCACGCCAAATCGCATCTGCCCTTTTTGTACCCTCTCCCAGCATGCACAGCGGGTAGACCACGCCCACTGCACGGCTGCCGAGAGAGGACACCCAAGGTGCTGTGATACCCCCTGCAGTTCAACCTATGCCAGCAGTGACAGTGCCACCTACAGGCAAAGGAGAACACTACTGACAGGCAGTATCACACCCAGAGCAGAGCAATATCGAATCCTTGATTGGTCTGAGCCCAACTACCGGCTCAGACTACCCCTAAATTTCCGCATTGCGCCCCCAAATATGGGGGGCGCGTTACACTTGTAAAACAGAAATGAACATTTTTGTATACTGTAGATATAAAAACATAATAAATACCTTTTTTTCTTTTTTTTTTTTTATAAGTGATCGCATTCTTTCTGTTCTCAGCTGCATAAGAGCAGGGGAAGGAGAAACAGCAGTACACCAAGCTTTCCAGTGAATGGCTCTGCAGCGGGGGGCATGTCAGGACAAGTCTGATGATTTAAAGGTGAGCATACTGAGTTCCCAGCACAGCTAGAGAACTGACCATTATGTGCTCTCCTGCTTAGTGTGGTCAGTTTTTAATAAGAAAGCACAGGGACTGGCAGGAACACCAGGGATTTCACACAAAGAAAAGAAATACAAAGGGAATAGGATACTTTCTCATACAAGTGCAAAGTACAACAGGCACATATCAGGAATATGAAATGTTGGGGTAACAAACGCTTTAAATGTACAAACCTTTAGACACACAATAAACATAATTTGTACCTGTTTAACCTCCCTGGCGGTATGATTCTGTCTAAATTTTAGGTGCTGAAAGCGGTACCATTATTGTGCATGGAAATTTGGTGTTTTATATTGTAGGCCTGCAATTCTTAGGAATAACACACTTAAATCTGTCCAAACCAGAGTCTAGTAGACATCCCGGGTATGATAAAATTCGAAACACAAAATCATAAATTATAGTATAATAAATAACTATAAATAATTATAACAAATAATAATATAAAAATAATAAAAATTATTCAATAATGTAATCAAATCAAAAACACAGAAATTTGCTCAGTTGCAGAATTGTCGCTGTCACTACTTTCAGTGTTTGATGATGAATTTCCCCCACAAATCGCTATCGCTCAATTCTGCAAGTGATTCTAATTTTCTAATTTATTATCGCTGTTTTCTAGCTGATCTAAAAACACTTTTGACATAAAGGGACATTTTTTGGTTGCTATGGACAATCTCCAGTTTCCAGGCAGAAAGAACAGTATTTATAATATAAAAGTGCATGCAGGACACTGGACAGACCACTAGGGACAAAGGGGATGTGTAATTTTTTTATACAGTACTGTAATCAGTAAGATTACAGTATACTGTATTGTGTTTTCACTTTTTTGAATTTGGCGCTGATCTCCGCCCCTGTGCGCCGCAACGTCGCAGGGAACGGAGCTCGGCGGCACTGTGTGTGAATCGCGCGAGGAGACAGCTCGCACACACTGCGGGGAGACATTGCAGGATCCAGGGGACAAGGTAAGTTACTCTCACTGTATCCTGCAATGCAATCCCGAGTCTGGCTTGGGGTTACTGCTTATGGTACTGAAATCTTACCCCGAGCCAGACTCTGGAATAACGCCAGGGGGGTTAAAGGCTCAGCCCACATTTGAGGCCATATTTCATGTTAAACCCATATTTAGAATGTAGCATGAATCATGGTTGCACCCGCCCCCCCCCCCCCCCCACAAACATACCCTCAGACCACCCTCCACTTTCCTGAATACTTCCATGCAGACCAGTACAATGCACTCGCAAAGCACAGTTTGTGGTTGCAATGCTTCAATGCTTCAATGTTATAAATAGACAATTTTTATTCTATTAATTCGGGTATGTTTATTACATTTTTGAAAAACGTGGACTGTGCCTTTAAGAATTCTTCAGATGTTGAAAGCCTCCTTTGCTATGGCAATTAGAATAGTTTTTTTTTGCACTGCAATGAAAACATGTAACCACCGGATGGCACCAGAGGACCACAAATCAAGATTGTGGTTGTGGAGCACTATAGCTGTAATCCATTTCTTTAGACTAAGCAAACAGAAGAAACCATCACAGTGAGGTAAAAACTCTAACATCCTGCTTATTATCAACTGACGTTGTTCAGTCTGTAAAAATCTTTTTAAACACAAATCTGACCTGATCTCACTAGATTGGATTGCATTGTTTTTTTCAACTTCTTAAAGTATAAACCATAATACCAGCCTGTACTGCAATTGAAGGGCATGGTACAGATAGCACTGAGTTAGGATAAAATGCATGATTACCTTCCTAAAAGAACCCAGCCGGGCATCCTCAACCCTGCGCCTAGTGGAGGTATGAGCAACCTGGAAGTATACAGCCGTGGCCAAAAAATTTGAGAATGACACAAATATTAACTTTCACAATATATGCAGCTTCTGTGTTTTTTGATCTTTTTGTCAGATGTTACTATGGTATACTGAAGTATAATTACAAGCATTTCATAAGTGTCAATGGCTTTTATTGACAATTACATTAAGTGTAGCGCTACCCTCAACTAAGAGGGCCGCAGATTTGGCTTGGGCCCTGAATACAGCTCCACCAACCCCCGGCTATATACTCGACCCTTTCTGGCACAGTTAGTCTAGGGGTATACACATTTAATACTTATACTTTATGAGAGACTCAGACACAGAGTAGTTGTAAAGGAATAACAGCTTTTACTTTCAGCTATGCAAAGAGCATAAACAGTGATAACAACTTGACCTTTAGATTATACGCAGAGCCCTGCAATATCACAATATCAGTCACACTACACCATAGAAAGGGGGGGGGGGTGTATAAGGAGACGCCACATGGGGCGACTGTTAACTGGGCGCCCTGTGGCGCAATAACTAAACTGGGTACCTAATGAATCAGGCCTGATTCCTAATTCTAGAACTCAGTCCTGTATGATTGATGGATTCTTCACCGGCAATCTGTAGAGGTGGTGCACTTAAGAATAAACAACAATTGTAATCCAGGAAAAGGGACTGTTGATAACTGGCAACATTTCACTGGAGATCCCCTGGATCAGTCCTGCTGTGGATCTCCAGTGAGAGTCTTTAACATGAGGTAGTAGGCCTCGGCAGTCTATAGGCACAGTACTATCAAACAGGTTATGGAATGAGCTTACGCTCGCTCACCCGCCGGACACGATCTCCGTCCGGGACTTCCACTGGCTGTGTCTTCACTCGCCCACAGCGGTCGCTGCGATCGGGTCCCCGATCGAATCTAGGCTGTAAGTAGAGATGTCGGATGCCACCCAGGCTCGCAGTGGTGTGGAAGGCTCTTTGGTCAGCTCCGGAAAGGCCCCAGGCTTCAGGCCCTACCCAGCGCAGGTCTGCACAGGTGTATATCAGTCTCTGCCGTCCCGTGTCCAAAGAGGCCGAGCCAGGCCACGCCCCTCCCTTATTTCTCCGCACCCATGAGTCTCTGGGGCAGAAGCAAAACATCCTGGGAACCAGTGGGGTTCTGGGAACAGTAGTTCAAGAGTCTTTAAAGGAACCCTGCTACACACTCCTCCCACTTAAACTCTTTGGTCCCCAAAGATAAACTTCAACAAATGCTATGTACAATTTTGGACAGTGTGGAGTATGATGTTGGCATAGGGAATTCCCACCAAAATTTTGGGGTGGAACTCTCTTGCCCACAGGTCACACTACCATGAGTGGCCTGCCTAACTGTGCCAGAGAGTGAGCTGGGGTTGCCCTCCACCAAATGGACAGTGGAGGGATCAGGATGCTCAACACTTCTCCTAGCCGTTACAACAGAGTCCTCTGAGCTCGTCCCCATTTGGGGGTAAGTTAGTTTCTTGGGAGGCCTGATAACTCTGCGAGCCCTCTGTTCTCTTGGGGCTTCTGGCACCACAGGCTCTTCTTCAGGAATAAGTTCAGGTAACATTGCTGGTTCTGGAACCTCTGATTCATAAGTTGACTGGTAATTGGAATCTCTAGGATCCTCCTCTGTACAAGTATCAGGAACATCTTCCCAGTAGTCAGCTGAGGGACTGAAGGGTATGAATTCAGTGGCCTCCGGATTCAACGTTGCATCTGGAGTATCCCTTGTATTTGGGAGATCTATGGCGGACGTCCCCGGAGTCGAGGAAGGCCACAGCCAGTCCAGTTCTCCTCCTTCATCCGTACTCAGTTGAGAGGCCTCCCCATCTTCAGCTCGAGAGGTCTGAGACCGAGTGCTCGGCCTGGGAATATCCAGTATAGAGACTGATTCCGGGGGGTCCCTTACTGGGGGTATCCTGACTGCTTCAGCAAGTGGGAGCAGGTGGTTTCGATGCCACGTCTTTAGGGGTCCCACTTTCCCTTCTGGCTTTAGTTTGTAAACAGGCAAACCGGGCAACTTCCTACAGACGACATAGGGTTCCGATCTCCATCTGTCTGCAAGCTTGTGCTTTCCAGGGACCCCCAGATTGCGTAACAGTACTCGGTCCCCGGGCTGCAGATCCTGCACTCGAACCTTCAGATCGAAATTTCTCTTGTTGCGGGCTCCCCTTTGATCCGAGGCCGCCTGGGCCTGTTCATAGGCCACCTGCAAGCTGCGTCTAAGTCTGTCCACATATCCCTTGTGAGATGTAGCTGAGGTATGATCTAAGGAAGTAACAAAGGCCAGATCCACGGGCAGCCTTGCTTCTCTCCCAAACATGAGTCGATAAGGGGAGTAGCCAGTAGCATAACTTGTGGTACAGTTATAGGCATGCACTAGGGCTGATATGTGTTGGCTCCAGTGTTGCTTCTTCTCTGTTTCTAAAGTTCCCAACATGTTGAGCAGGGTCCGGTTAAACCTCTCCGGCTGAGCATCTCCTTGTGGGTGGTAAGGTGTGGTTCTGGTCTTCTTTATTCCCAATGAGTCCAGAAGTTTCCGGATCAACCGACTCTCAAAGTCCCTTCCTTGATCTGAGTGAAGTCTCTGTGGTAGTCCGTAATGGACAAAATACTTCTCCATAAGTATCTTGGCCACAGTGGATGCCTTCTGGTCTTTGGTTGGGAAAGCCTGGGCATAGCGGGTGAAATGGTCGGTTATTACCAGAACATTTCCCAATCCACTCAGGTCGGGTTCGAGGCAGAGAAAATCAATGCATACCAGATCCATTGGGCCTTGACTCTGTAAGTGGCCCATTGGGGCAGCTTGATGGGGTAAAGTCTTTCTCTGAATGCATCGTGCACAGGAATGGCAATACTCCTCTACTTCTGCCCTCATGCAGGGCCAATAGAACCGACTTCTGACAAGCTGGAAGGTCCTTTCTGCCCCTAGGTGACCATGATGGTCATGCAGAGCAATTAGTACAGTCTCTCAGTGCTTCTCTGGGAGGAACAACTGCCACTTATCTTCTGAGTCATCAGAGGGGCCCCTTCGGTAGACCACTCCCTGATGCACCTGCAGCCTGTCCCATTCCTTCCTCAACAGGCGGACCTCCTTTGAGGGGTGATGTAAGAGTTTGTTGGGATCCTGATTCTCCAGGGCTTCGAGGACCAATCTCCCCATGGGGTCTTCCAGTTGGTCACACCTCAACTCCCTCTTGGATAGCTTCGGCAGGTTATCTTCTTCTAGCTGCGTTACTCCACAATAGTGTTTAGGGACTCCTACCATTGTAACTCCTATCTCCTCTGCCCTGGAGCCTCCTCTGGCTTGAAATTCAGCTCCTTGACAAAGGGCCCGTACTCCCTCGGGTGCTACTTGGGTCCAGTCTTCCCAGTCATTGGTCATGGCATGAGATCTCCGGGACAGGGCATCTGCATCCCTATTTCCAGCCCCTGGTCTGTACTTCAGACTAAAGTTGAATCCTGACAAGGCAGCCAACCACCGGTGTCCGGTTGCATCTAGTTTTGCGGTGGTGAAGAGGTAGGTCAGGGGGTTGTTATCTGTCTTCACAGTAAACTCCACCCCATAGAGGTAGTCTTTTAGCTTGTCTACTACTGCCCATTTGAGAGCCAGGAATTCCAGCTTATGAGTGGGGTAGTTCTTTTCTGAGAGGGTCAGGCTCCTGCTCACATAGGCCACGGGTCGCGGTTGTCCCTTATGTTCCTGGTAGAGCACTCCGCCCAGGCCCTCATGGCTGGCATCCACATGTAATTCATAAGGTCTGGTAGGGTCGGCGTAGGCCAGAACTGGGGCAGTGGTTAAGCTCTTCTTCAGGGCCTGGAAGGCCTCTTCACACCTTGAGTTCCACTGATCTTGAACTGACTCACTAGGCCTCCTGGGCCCTGAGTCATCCTCTTCCCCTTCTGCCTTTAGTAATTCATTCAACGGGCGGGCAATCCGAGCAAACCCCTCCACAAACCTCCTATAATAGGAGCAGAACCCCAGAAAGGATCGGAGCTCTGTTACTGTGGTGGGTCGTGGCCAGGAGGTGACTGCTTCCAACTTCTCGGGATCTGTGACCACCCCTTCTTCAGACACTATCTTGCATAACTGCCTGTTCAGCCTTCTAACATATTCTGACAGTTTCTCATCCGGCTGCTGGAGAGTGTGTTCAAATTAATAGATCATCTCTGACACCTTCTCCACCTGACCAAACTCTTCCTGCAGCATGGCCAGACAATCTTGAGCTGTACAGTTTTCATTTCCAAACCGGAAGCTCTTCACCGCTTCTGCCGCGGCACCTTTCAGACTTTCCAAGACTCGCTGTCTCTTCTGTGCCTCAGGCACCTCCCATGCCTCTACTGCCTGTAATGCCTGTTCCACCCAAGTGTCAAAATCTTCCTCCCCCGCAGGGACGGGAAGCTTCCCCGAGAATGTCTTTAGTCTCCGGTAGCTCGTCTCTACGTGCACCGTGCTTGTCTTCTGACAGTTTGTTAGTAGGTCCCCTAACACCTTTATCAGTTCGGGTGATATGGCCGTGGCAGGTGCAGGCGTCACCGGAGGTGTCGCTCCATCTCTCCTCTCTGGTGAGGTACGGGCCGCAGTCTGCGGTGGTCCCGTGGGAGGTGGCTCCTTCTTAATAGCGTGCGCCAGACTATAAGATCTGTTATCCGGCGTCCGCGCATATTTGCGCTTGCAAGACTCTGGGTTCCCATCTGAATACTCCACTAGTGCATACTGGTGTGGGGTGTCTGGGTCTGACTTTATTAATCCTTCCACCGTTTCGGTCGACCATTCCTGACCCGGTATGTTAATGACCACTGACTGGCTTGGATCTGTCTTAGCTACTCCACACCACGTGTTGATGTCTTTCGGGTCCATGCCGGTACCTCTTGGCGGGTTTTCCTGCTGTATCAGGATCCCGGATGAGAACCCCCCACGTGTAGCGCTACCCTCAACTAAGAGGGCCGCAGATTTGGCTTGGGCCCTGAATACAGCTCCACCAACCCCCGGCTATATACTCGACCCTTTCTGGCACAGTTAGTCTAGGGGTATACACATTTAATACTTATACTTTATGAGAGACTCAGACACAGAGTAGTTGGAAAGGAATAACAGCTTTTACTTTCAGCTATGCAAAGAGAATAAACAGTGATAACAACTTGACCTTTAGATTATACGCAGAGCCCTGCAATATCACAATATCAGTCACACTATACCATAGAAAAAGGGGGGGGGGTGTATAAGGAGACGCCACGTGGGGCGACTGTTAACTGGGTGCCCTGTGGCGCAATAACTAAACTGGGTACCAAATGAATCAGGCCTGATTCCTAATTCTAGAACTCAGTCCTGTATGATTGATGGATTCTTCACCGGCAATCTGTAGAGGTGGTGCACTTAAGAATAAACAACAATTGTAATCCAGGAAAAGGGACTGTTGATAACTGGCAACATTTCACTGGAGATCCTCTGGATCAGTCCTGCTGTGGATCTCCAGTGAGAGTCTTTAACATGAGGTAGTAGGCCTCGGCAGTCTATAGGCACAGTACTATCAAACAGGTTATGGAATGAGCTTACGCTCGCTCACCCGCCGGACACGATCTCCGTCCGGGACTTCCACTGGCTGTGTCTTCACTCGCCCACAGCGGTCGCTGCGATCGGGTCCCCGATCGAATCTAGGCTGTAAGTAGAGATGTCGGATGCCACCCAGGCTCGCAGTGGGGTGGAAGGCTCTTTGGTCAGCTCCGGAAAGGCCCCAGGCTTCAGGCCCTACCCAGCGCAGGTCCGCACAGGTGTATATCAGTCTCTGCCGTCCCGTGTCCAAAGAGGCCGAGCCAGGCCTCGCTCCTCCCTTATATCTCCGCACCCATGAGTCTCTGGGGCAGAAGCAAAACATCCTGGGAACCAGTGGGGTTCTGGGAACAGTAGTTCAAGAGTCTTTAAAGGAACCCCGCTACATAAGTTTTAGCAAAGAGTCAGTATTTGCAGTGTTGACCCTTCTTTTTCAAGACCTCTGCAATTTGCCCTGGCATGCTGTCAATAAACTTCTGGGCCACCTCCTGACTGATGGCAGCATATTCCTGCATAATCAATGCTTGGAGTTTGTCAGAATTTGTTTTTTTTTTTTTTTTCACTCGAATCTTGAGGATTGCCCACAAGTTCTCAATGGGATTAAGGTCTGGGGAGTTTTTTGGACATGGACCCAAAAATGTTAATGTTTTGTTCCCCAAGCCACTAAGTTATCAGTTTTTCCTTATGGCAAGGTGCTCCATCATGCTGGAAAAGGCATTGTTCCTCACCAAACTGTTCCTGGATGGTTGGGAGAAGCTCGGAGGATGTTTTTGTACCATTCTTTATTCATGGCTGTGTTCTTAGGCAACATTGTGAGTGGGCCCACTCCCTTGGCTTAGAAGCAACCCCACACATGAATGGTCTCAGGATGCTTTACTGTTGGCATGGCACAAGACTGATGGTAGCATTCACCTTTTCTTTTCCAGACAAGGTTTTTTCGGGATGCCTCAAATAATCGGAAAGGGTGTTCATCAGAGAAAATTACTTTACCCCAGTCCCCAGCAGTCCAATCCCTGTACCTTTTGCAGAATATCAGCCTTTCCTTGATGCTTTTCCTGGAGAGAAGTGGCTTCTTTGCTGCCCTTCTTGACACCAGGCCATCTTCCAAAAGTCTTCGCCTCACTGTGCGTGCAGATGTACTCAAACCTGCCTTCTGCCATTCCTGAGCAAGCTCTGCACTGATGATGCCCCGATCCTGCAACTGAATCAACTGTAGGAGACGGTCCCGGCGCTTACTGGACTTTCTTGGGCACCCTGAAACTACCTTCACAAACGCAGTGGAAGTGTTTTTTATGCGATTAAAGCGGAACTTCCGCTCATCTGATTCCTCCCCCCTCCGGTGCCACAATTGGCACCTTTCGGGGGGGAGGGGGGACAGGATACCTGTCTTTGACAGGTATCCTTTCCCACTTCCGGGAGTCCGGGCCGCGGCCCGTGACATCACCGCGGGGCTCCCTCCTCCTCCCCCGGCCGACGGGACAGTAGGGTTCCCGGTGTGAAGCCGAAAGGCTACACTGCCGGGTTTCCCTTACCCGAAATGGCGGCGGCAGCACCCGACAGCTGATGGAAACATCAGCTGTGGAGCCGACATCGAGGGACTCCAGGATAGATAAGTGTCCTAATATTAAAAGCCAGCAGCTGCAGTATTTTTTGGCTGGAACACCTCTTTAAGTTCAAGCCATCATAAAAACTGAGGCAGCAGACTTTGTTAAAATTGATATTTGTGTCATTCTCAAAACTTTTGCCCATGGCTGTAGAGTTTATATGAAACTTGTCTTTCCCGAAACTGTGAGAAGAACAATATTTTGGAGTACTCAGCATTGTCTGAGATCTTGTGAGCAGGATAGTGACGTAATCAGTAGCAGTCTGGGTAATGAAGTGCCAGGTAAGAAGGCATACCACTTGCATATATGAGGGTGCTTATTGCTTATACGCTCTTCCATCTTGTTGTATACTTGATGAAAAAAATGTAACCAATTTGTTACATACTTGAATAAAAAGATCACCAACTTGTTGCATAGGTGGAAAAAAAGATCAACTTGCGGGATGTTATTTTAGAAGAACCTCTATCTGTAGTAATAACAGCAGTGGCGGCTGGTTCTCAAAATTTTTGGGGGGGCGCAAACAAACTGAAAAAAATAAATCATCAATTGCCGCCACTGCGCCCATTAAATGCAGCCACTGTGCCCAAATGCCACCAGTTTGCCCCCTCAAATGCAGCCAGTTTCCCCCCAAATACAGCCAGTTTCCCCCCAAATACAGCCAGTTTGTCCCCAAATGCATCCAGTTTCCCCCCAAATACAGTCAGTTTCCCCCCAAATGCAGCCAGTTTCCCCCCAAATGCAGCCAGTTTGTCCCCAAATACAGCCAGTTTTCCCCCAAATGCAGCCAGTTTCCCCCCCAAATGCAACCAGTTTGTCCCCAAATGCAGCCAGTTTGTCCCCAAATACAGCCAGTTTCCCCCCAGCCCTGCACTTACCTTCCTCGGGTCAGCGCCGTCCTTCTTCCGTCCTCGATGTCTTCTCCCGCCCTCGATGTCGCTTCAGCCAATCAGGTTACCGGTAACCAGACCCGGTGAACCTGATTGGCTGAGACGCCTGTCAGTGTTAACCAAGGAACGCACCCCCGTGCATCCCCTGGTTAACTATTTGGAAGCCGATTACAGCCCTCAGGCTGTAATCGAGAAGCCTATCAGAGCCGCTGGCTCTGATAGGCACTTCCAAAAACCAACCAGCCGCTGTTATTCAGACGGCCGGCGCTCACCAGGGGGCCGGCCATCTGAATAGTGGGCGGCAGCAGCGGCGACAATACATAGGTTCATGCAATGCATGAACCTATGTATTGTTGTTTTGAGTGACGGGCGCAGGAGAGAGAGGGGGCAGCGCTCCTGCGCCCACTATGGACGCACCGCCATTGAATAACAGCCTGTTACATGTTTGCATACAATGGATGATATGACTTTTCCAGGTGTTTAAAAAAAGGCCATGGGACAGAGATCATGCATCTGGACTGCAGGATTATGCATGTGTCAAGGCTACAGAACTTGGGCCCAGTTAGAGTGCAAAGTATCAATGCACCGACTAAGCCTCATTAACTACTAAATGTGCAATACTTACATAAGTCATTCAAAATAACATTAATCAACTGATAATCCTCAGCCCAATGAAGGTCAGATCTACAATCTAGGAAATTGCAAATGCTCAGCTCTTCTTGGCAGAATTTACAGACAGATATGGATAATCTGGTGCTTTCAGCCAATTATTAGCATTAGGAACTGGATCAATAAGCAGACTTTCATTTGTATTCTATCAGTAATACTGGAGTATTGTATCTGTTTGTAAGTGCCTTTTACCTTTTAAAGTAGTATTTTTTTAATTACATTTTTTTTTTTAAATCCTTGAAAGCTGAAGATTACTAAACCTTTGGGAAACAGCACCAAATATATTAGTTATGTGGAATGGTGTGAGTCCTATTACATGCTAGCTACTGATTTTGGAAAATGTTTGTCTATTGTTGTGTCATATAGACATGTGCATTCGTTTTCGTCCGATTGCATTTTCGTCCAAATTTCGGGGATTTTCACGTTCGTTTTAACAAACGATAACGAATGTGCAGAGTCCGAAATCTGAAAGATCCGACATAAAAAATGCTTAATTTTCGTTTTGTTGCGACAACAGTTCGATATAGATAGAAGATTCGACATGACGGTGACAATAGCGATCTGTGTCTATCGAACCTGCGGTCGAATGTGCCTAACCTAACTCTATTAGTGCGAGATTATTCGACATAGAGAGAAAAGATTCGACATTATAGAGACATGAAGATTCGACGCAGCAGCTAAAAACACCCGATCGCCACGAGCGGACATTTATGGTCAAATGCTCAGCGCATAGGCTATAGAAGAATTCTAATGTTGGTTGACTAGTAATAATAATTAATAAATATCATCATTAGTAGTCATAAAACATTAGAACTATACTATAGCTTGTGGGCGGAGCATTCGACCGGAAATGTATAATTGCGGCGTCGTACAGTTTAGCTGCTTCGTCGAATCTTCTTAGAACATTCGACAGACACCATAAGCCTTCAATGATAGATTGGACCTGAATTATATCGGATTTTCAGACGAATGCATTTTTTAACTAAACAAAATCAATAAAAACTAATTTCGGAAGTAACTAAATAATTTTATTTTTCGGACGAAAACAAAATTTTGAAACAAAATATTTCAGTGTGCACATGTCTAGTGTCTATTAGGAAGCTGTATTAAAGGATAAGTGCACTTTTTCCTGTTCTGCCCCTCTACCTCTCAATCAGCACTTTGCCAACTTCACTATTGCCAGTCTGATATCACCCAGCCCCTATTCTGGAATGTTCTGATACCCATATAAGCATGCACATCCACCACTTCATTGAATAGCCAGTTCACATCTTGACAGGCAGGCTTTCCTCTGATGAGGATAGAGGCCACAGCATGGATGAAGCAGTCGATCTATGAAGAATATTTTGAGAGAGAAGCAACATGGCACTGGGAAGGCTGCACAGAGATGATCCCAGGGCATCAGTGCTACAGGTAAGTATGACCTATTATGAAAGTATTGGAGAAGGGGGCAGGAGCAGAAAAGGAGCAGGGCAGTAAAAAAGAAATTATCCTTTATAGAGCAAACAAGAAGTGCTCCAAGTGCAGCTCCCTCAATAAAATTATAAAAGCTGCAGCTTCTTGTGGAGCAGTTTTACAGCTCTGCATTGTGTACATTGTTTACTATTGGACAGTTGTAAGATATTTGCGATCACCGCCAAGAGCCTTGTTACTACATTTAGAATTTTTTTTCTCTATGGAGTTAGAAACACAAAAAAGGGGGTGTTTATTGGTATGTTTGAGCAGTTTTGATGTCGCTAGCAGATCTTTTTTCCCAGTGCTAAATTGTAATATTGTACGTTCTACTTGTTGCTGTTTTGTCCCTAGAAAAAAAATTCAAGTATAATAAAATGACTGACTTAAAGAACTTCTGAAAGACCACATGCATGCACAGTTCAGGTAGGTAGCTCTCTGTGTTGACACTTCTGAAAGGAGATCCTTTGCCTGCAAATATTTCAGTTCTGACCAGCTAGGCCCCACCTCATGAAGTATTGAATATTGCACCTTCCCGCCTCCCACACAATCCTACTAGCTTATTATTATGATGGCCGGCATCATTGGCCAATCAGGCTAAACACGAGGCAGGATAGGGTCATACCAAAGCTTTGCTGATTAGAATGCTCAACATTCTGGATTAGGGACAGCAGGTTGCTACAGGTATGGAGAAGTAAAGTGGAGCAGTACAATTCTCATGGACAGCATCAGTGGCACTGTATTCTGCAATTTTACATTATTGCTTGGCTTAAGTACAACAGAATTTCAATCAGATCATTACAACTTGAAAAAAGCCTTTTTTTTTTATTAGTTATGGATACAACAACAGCTGATTTTTATCTAATGTTAATAGACCTGAATTCACTGGTGTAAGTAGTAGGCACATCAGATGTAAAAACTATAGGAAAGTTGACTCTTACAAAAAATAAAGTTAAAGCTCAAAACTTAGCCAGTGAAACAAAGGTTTAATGGTATTGTTTTCAAGCTTTTTTTAACAGTATCACACTGCATTGTCGTAAAAGAGAAGTATGGGTTTCCTTTTTTTTTGCTTACATCTATTCTATGTGAGCTGCTGATATCTATGTAGCGGGTATTTACTTTCCCGGGAAAACTTTTGAATTTCTACAGTGACACCGGTGGTGTATCTTCGGCGGTCCACCGGGTGGCGCTGTCACTTTGGGCCGACGGACGAGTCATTGCTGTGTCGAATCCCTTTTTGTCTTTCTTCGGCAGCCGTGTGGTGGGGCGGGGAACCCGCTGCGCATGCCGGGGGAAGGTATAAGGGGGGCCGGCCATTTTGTCACGGGGTTCGTTGTCCCAGGCACCTTCAGCCTGCGGATGGAGTTCGTGTTTGTTCTCCGGGCGGACTAGGCCTAGAGGACCACCGGAGGTCGTGTTCCACCTCAGGCACCTTTAGCCTGAGGTGAGGTACTCAGTTGGCGGTCCGGAGCTCAGTGCCCAACACTAAGTTCCGCGAGGGAAGGATCCTAGGGTGCTCTGGAGATGGACGCCTGAATCCGAGGTGGACGTAATGGACCGGGAAGAGCTCCTCATCTGAAGACCCGGTGCAGCATACTGCCGGTGACGGGTGAGCCTCTTGTCGGAGACCGCCCGGAAGGTGAATTTCCCTCGTGCGAGACCATTATCCACTCTTTGGAGGAAAGAACTTGTGTCTGGGCCTATATACACATTCACACCTCCTGTTCTGGTTGCAAAGCAAGTATGTCCATGTTATGTTCAAATAAAGGAGTGTTGGACTTGCAACGGTGTGAGACTCGTTTCCTGGCAGATGACTCCTGGAGGGAGGATTCGATGCACAATACAGGCCCGAGGGTAAAGAACTTTTGCTGATACCACTTATACATCTGTGGTGGAGGCCAGGTGTAGCGCACGCACTCCCTTTCCTATCATACCCCTAGACCAGAGACATTTCGAGCGAGAACTTTAATAGAGGGGATTGGGAGTGTGGTGGGGCCCGCTACATCTATAAACCCTTCCAGCCCTCTCAGAAGTGCCCCCATTCTGTTAAAATCGAAATAAATACCTGTGGGAGGTTCTACAGACTTTTATACAGCATCATCGAGACAATGGTGTGAATATAGAGTCTGGATCCACCCCCTTTCCTGTCATTTTGCTTGATTGATATTGGCTCTTCTCCCTCTGCTTGTTTCTGAGACTTCACAGAGCGTAGCTGCTCCCCCCTCCCTTCTCCCTCCTCCCCCTCCCTATCTATCAGCACAGCCACGTCTCTTAGGGGAGGGGGGACAGAGGCAGGGGGTGTGTTGGTCGAGATGTTCACACTCCCTGAGAACTTTTCAAACTGAAAGTGGACCGTTTTTGCAAGCAGAAGGAAAGTTAATGTGCACATGCTGTAAAAACTAAAAGAGGTAGGAAAAAAAGATTAGCTGATATGTGACTAATGTGATATGTACTAGTTATTTAACCCACCCCATACTTCTCCTTTAAAAGTTTAATAAAATGTCAAAACAGAGTCAAAAATTAGCATACAGAAGATAGTTACAGACACAGTCTGCAAGACAGTATATTCACTATGTCAAAATACAGTGGAACCTCGGATTGCGAGTAACGCGGTTAACGAGCGTTTCACAATACGAGCACTGTATTTTTTAAAATCGTAACTCGGTTTGCCAGTGTTGTCTCGCAAAACAAGCACGATTCAGGCCAAAGCGGTGTGCAGTACCGCGTTTGGCTCAAGGTGGGGGGGCGCTGGAGCAGAGCCGAACATCGCCGATCGGCGCTGTTCAGAAATGCACGGAAAGGCCCAAGGACAGCTCTGCTGACCTCAGCAAATCTCGGGAAAAAAGTATTTCCGAGGTTTGCCGAGGTCAGCCGAGGTGTCCTCGGGCCTTTTCGTCAGTTTCCGAGGCTCTCCGGCGCCCCCCCCGCCTCTGGCCTCATTCGGTATTGCATGGCATTGAAGTCAATGCGGAACAAATTATTTTAGTTTCCATTGACTTCAATGGGGAAACTCGCTTTGGTATGCGAGTACTTTGGATTACGAGCATTCTCCTGGAACGGATTATGCTCGTAATCTGAGGTTCTGTAATTTAGAATAGAGTTCTGTATGACTAGACTGGAATCAACACATAAATCAGCAAAGTCAGCAATAAAGAGTGCATATAAGCATTAAAACGGTGTTTCAGCCGCAAATTAATTTTTTTCTAAAGTCAGCAGCTACAAACACTGTAGCTGCTGACTTTTAATAAGGACACTTACCTGTCCTGGGCGCCTGCGATGTCGGCCACCCGAGGCTGATCCGTCCTTCGGATCGTGTCCCGGCGCCGCCATCCTCACTAAGGGAAATAGGCAGTGGAGCCTTGCGGCTTCACTGCCTGTTTTCAACTGTGCATGCGCGACTGAGCGGCTGTCTTCTGGGACACACACAGGTCCCAGAAGACAGCGCACCCTATTCCCCAGAAGACAAAGCGAGGAGGACAAGAAGGAAGACTACCGCGGAATAGGAAGTGGCAGATTAGGAAGATCTGCCTAGCAACCACCATTTCTGGTAAGTAAAACATTTCTTTTTTTTTTTCTTTTTTTCTTCGAGCCTTTTTATGTAATTTTTTTTTTTTGGGGTGGACCTCCGCTTTAACTGTGAATAATAATGTAAAACAACAAAAGATTGCTGCGCTAGTGTCTAATGAATAAAACGTTTTTTCCTTGTTCTCTCATGCAAGTGAACGAGGCTTGGCTATCCCTTACTGACGTCTTCTATGTCGCGGCCATTTTTTTTTTCAAACAAGGTTTGTTTTTTTCTTTTTTGCACTTCTTCCTCATTGAGAATGAGGCTTGGTGTCATGGATATGCAGTAATGTTTGTCTGCCAGCTTACCTCTCCATGTGTTTAGCTTTAGAGGCCAGCCACTCTCACCTGGCTGCTTTAGTAATCTCTCCTCAAAGCATGGCTCCACCCCAGCCCCTATCAGGGGACTCTATATTAAGCTGTGCACTGCAAGCCAGCCTTGATGATCAATATTGTGTTTTTGGCTTCCATGTGCTACTTGCTCTGTGTGCTATGTCTGATTCTAGTTACCGTTCTTGACTTTTTCTTGACTATTCTTACCTGCTTGTTCCCCCGACTTTTGGCTATCTCCTGACTATCCTTTGTTGTCCCAGTCTGCTGCTTCCTCTCTACCTCCCTGTAGTCTACCGTGAGCGTGAGCTGGGAGGCCCTGGGTCGCGAGCTGGGAGGCCTTAGGGGTCGTGACCTGGAACCAGGCTGCAGCTAAATCCATCCCCACCACTACGGGCCTCTGGTGAACACCCGCTGGCTCTTAGATTCGGCACCCTGGGAAATCTCATGCTCAAGCTCCCAGTGTCATCCGTGTTGGTACTACAGAGAACCTGCTCTCCTGTATCACCTAGAGCTCTATCCGCAACAGTCAGCCGTAGGGTCCACTACCTTGCGGTGCATGCATCTGTCACCTGGACTGACCTGACACTTGGTTATCTAGCATGGTGCAACTTGTTGCCATTTCCTCTTTCATAAATGAGGTTTGGACTCTTTACACGTGCTGGCCATCTCTTTTTATTTCAAAGAAGACTGGGAAATTTACCTTTTGTTTTTGGCGGTCACAATTAGCTATAATTGTTGAACCAGATCAGCTGTGCTCTTTCCGCCCTGAATCTTATATTAAGCGTGGTCCCTGGCATAGACTCCACCCCCCCCCCCAATGATGTCAGTTATGATTAAACTAGTAGGTTGGAATCTATGCTCAACTTACCACACCAGTTTGTGATCTGCAGAAACTTTTAATCCAGGATATTTTTACATTTGTTGGACTTGTGGATTCAATAAATACCATGGTTTTACACTATGTGGAAGTCTCTCTCTTCCTTTATATCATTTGCATGAGAGAACAAGGAAAAGAAAAAACCAGCAAGGCTGATTTCAAAGCCATCTTCATCTGCTTTCCATGGATGGATCTTTAATGGAATGTGTGAATCCATGCTTTGCTAGGCTCCTATAACGCAGAGTCTATCCGGTAAGGGCACATCTTTTACACTTCACGGTGGAAGGTGCACTTTGGGTGTCTCTGTTATCCTTCATTCCAGGAATCACGAGGAGTGTTTGGACACTTATATGGACACTTCTCTGAATTTATTATCCAGTTTTATTAATTAGACACTAGTGTGGCAATCTTTTGTTGTTTTAGATGTTTTTACACAAATGTTCTGTTGTGTGATTGCCACCTGCTTCTTTTTTTGATTCATGATTATTTTTCACCTGCACAGTTAGTACATTTTTTTTCCTATACTGAATTATAATACTAAAACTATTCTAGAGCGCACTCTAGGAGAATGGCTAGGAAATGGTGCACTGAGAGGTACTGTTTAGCATAAAGGTCTCTGTGTAGCAGCAGCCTTTAGTCTTAGCTCTTCAGATGGCTAGCGTTGGGGCCCATTCAAGCCTGGGGGCAACAAAGGCTATTAGATGACTGTATGATCAGTTAATGGGCTCAGTCTCTTTCTCTCTAAAAGCAGATAGTAAATCCCCACTGCAGCAGCTTACCATTCTCAGTGCTATTGCAGCTCACCATTCGGTCACACACAGTGATTAGTTAATTTTCTACTTTGTCCCAGGTGACTCTGCTGTCAGCACACCTGGACTCAGCACTCTGGATTCCCCTCAGTCCACCATTATGCAGCAGTAATGGTGCACACTGGACAGTGATGTGCGTTGTGCCTCTGGTCTCCTTAAAGGCAAGATGAAGTTAAGTCTCCATTCTGTGGGCTACAGTTCCACAGTGCAGTACTGCCTGACTCAGTCTATTGAACTCTTCCTGCTCAGCAACTCCCTCCTCTTGTTGAAACTGCTGGAGCTGCAGCCAGTGTTTCTCTCACCCTTCATTCTTAACCAAGCACCTGGCTACATGGCTTCTGAAAAAGCTGCTTTTTTAAGGTGAAGAGCTGGCACACAAAAAAGTCCACATCAGTGCCCTTTCTAAGCCACCTGACCTATGTTCTGAGGTATGGAAGTGCATTATTGTTGGTTGCTATGGAGGTGTATGTCCACATAGGTATTAGTACAGGGCTTTCAATGCCAAAACGAATTACATTATTGGGAAAAATATAGTACAATTATATTTTAACCCTTAACCTGACCCTGACATATAACCAGAACCTTAAAGCCTAACTCCAGGATAAAAGTAGTGAGGGACCTGGATGGGAGGACTTAGGGGATTAAAATGGACTTCACCTGGTAAGGAAAACTTAGCAGCTGTCAGGATGAGTAAGAGGGCAGTGGGAGGGAGGGATGAGCAACGTATAGATTTTCCTGGAGTCATAATGTGTACACACTGTCTGAAAATAGGCCGATTTGCCAAATTTTGGTCGTGTGTACAGCAGTCTGTCTGACAGAAGCTGGCCTAATGACTGGCTTTTGTCAAAGGAACATGCTGAAAAACCAGCATCTGATCAGCGCTTGCAGCCAATGGCTGCGAGTACTGATCGGTGTATTCTGGTGGGGGTGAGCCCCTTGTCGGAATACAATAGCACAGCAAGGGGGACCGCCACACCAACATATTTAGGCTTTAAGCCCTAGCTGCAGTCAAATGTTTTATTCTCACATTCTTTACGCATACATTGTATGTGATCTGGTGTGGCATGTTCTTGCTTAATACTAAGAGGCCCTAGATCAAGTACAGCACATGCGCCATATAGGATCTGGAGCAGGCTTTTTTTTTTAACCAAGGAGGAGTACCAATGGCCAGCATAAGGGAATAGCAAAAGAAGGGCTTAAAGTCAGAGGACAGAAGCAATGTTGAGAGGGCTCAAGTATGAGAATAGAGCAGATGCTGCAGGAACTCATTGGAGAGCAGAACGTGCAGAGTAGGTTCTCATACCTGGCCATCAAGAATGTGGGCAAACATGAAGGCTGTGGTGAGTGGCATTATGAATACCCACAGCACTTTGAACCTGTATGTAAGATGTACAGAATATTAGATTGCTGACAATTAGGGGGCTTTAAAGTTTTTGTAAAGCTTGCTTGGGCACTAAAAATTGAGCTGTAGTAGTCTTTTTATGCTTTAATTTTCCGTTTTACCTTGAATGAACATTTGCATGGATGAGGGTTGTAGAAAATAAATTCAAAATATAATCTAATGCTCTGAGAAAATAAATGATTGAATGCTTTTATGTTGTATTATGAGTCTGACCATAGGTGAATAGATGTTTCCCTAATAGTGATAAGCAGTTACATATTTGCCTGTCTTGTTCTCAATGTGTGCTTCTAGAACCAGGCATGATCTTCTTTCCACCTAATCTGATGGGTGTTATTATCCTCCAAACACACCCAAATTATTACCAAGCTGGAAAAGTAGACCTGAAAATCAGCTAATTATTTAAGTACTGATATGACATTTGACGGAGAAATACAAATGGTGGCTGATTCCCTTTTATCTTTTAATACTTTTATTTATTTATTTATTTATTTAACATTTTCCATATACAATTAAAATATATAAAGTGTCAAATCTGTTTAAAATAATAATATATTTGAACCTCAGCAGAAAAGATAGTCATTCTTTTCATTGCGGATTTGATTTCCATGTTGGCACTTCTTGGCCTCCATAATATCAAACCAAGGAGTAGGGAATTCTGGGGCGCTGGGTTAAGCTGCAAGCTATTACAAAGTGGGCTCACAAAACAAGTGATAAGATGAAAATATGAGACAATATGGAGACAGGCTGAATTGGATAAATGAGAAATATTTATGTAGGAGTAGACTACACCTTTATGCTTCTTTTTTTATGCCTATTGCACGAGAAAGATACATTTATTTGAGTCTTAGAGTAGCAAGGTTTACAAATAATATTGTCTCTCATTTTTCGAAATCTCCTGTCCCAAACAACAGTTCCTGCATGTGTTATCCTCATCACCAGCAAGTGAGAAGTTCACTGCACTATATCCCGTTCTCTCCTGGGATGTATTAGCTGAGAGTGGAGCCTTTCAGCAAGAATACAGTCTGAGATAAATTTGCTGTCAGAGGAATAACAAGGATTTGAATTGCAGCCTCCTTTTTTATAACAAACTCAAAACAACAGTGTAGATAAACTCATGAGAACGTGCTTATTCACAGATGGACTCATCTACCTGACATATTTTTACTTGTGACTGCAATATAAATCCATACTTTAAACTATTTATCAAATACACTTTAACACTGCCGCAATAAATCCACTTATCGGGGATTCACTGAGCAAAGAGAAAATCAATGTTAAATTGAGTTTTACTTTGTTTTCCTAATAATTTTGGCTTCCATGTCATTCTCTGTAGGAGCAGGACTGGAGAGTGTACAGGCTAGAATCTTAGAACACTAGTATGTGGTTAGCTGACAGTATATGCTCCTGCTTCTTTTTGAACTTGTCTAACAAAATATTATGGGTGGAATATATTAAATTATTTTTAATTAAACTTGAATGTAAGCAGTACATTTTACTTAGCATAGGCAATTCTTTTAAGGTATTGGTAAACAATTGACATCTATTCATCAGGATCAATTTGATGTATTGCTTAGAAAGTGGCTACATATTTTTTCAGTGGCTACATTCACTAGCATTTTCTCTGTGTAGTCACTACAACACACCACCCCCACCCCCCGCTGAAGAAACACTGGTCAGTAAAATGTATTGGAATAAAGATTGCTGTAAATCTAGTAAACAGAAAGACTTTAATAAAGTTTATTAAAAAAAAAAAATGGCTGTATTGTTAATGTGCTTTTACTTTTTTTCCTGCTGGTCCTCTACTGTGGTAATATGAGGGAAGAGAGGTCAGCAGAAAGTCTGATACTTTAGTTCTACACTCAGGACTTCAGGAAGTTGGGGGTTGAGAGACAGGGCAGGGAACAATTATGTGTGGTGCTACCCCCGAAGGAGCCCCTTGGTAGTTTGCGCTCTATGTTTTGCACCTCAACTCACAGAACAACCTCTGCCCCTCTAACAAACCTGGTTGAATGAAAGTCACACCAAGCACTTATAAGATTATGAGTATAGATATCTTTAACTTGGCTGTGAGTTAGTTCCAGGAAAAAAACACAAGACGGATTACAGTAGTAGTAAATTTTATTGGTGCCAGAAAGAATAAATAGTGGTTTGAGCATAAATGAGTATACAGAAGGTAGGTTCAGATCCATACTGCTAGACGGTATAACCACTATGCCAAAGTAACTTAGAATAGAGTTCTGTACCACTAGGATAAACCCATAAATCAGAAAAGTCAGCAATAAAGAGTGCATATAAACATTAACTGCAATGTAAATATTAATAATACTAAAACTAGTCTAGAGTACACTCTAGGAGAAGGGCTAGGATATGGTGCAGTGTCCACTGAGAGGTACCTCTTAGCATAAGCAATAGCTAAAGGTCTCTGTGTAGCAGCTGTAAAGAGGAAGTCTTTAGTCCTAACTCTTCAGTTGGCTAGCATTGGGGCTCAGTTGTATTATTGGTGCACATAAGAATAGTCCGTCAAGCCTGGGAGCAGCAATAAGGTTACTAGATGGCTGTGTAGTGTGTTTCTAAAGGGTTCAGTCTTTCTAGCAGTGGTTACTAAATCCGCACAGCAGCAGCTCACCAGTTCCAGCGATATTGTAGTTCACCATCCGGTCACACACAGCGATCAGTCCGCTCTCTGCTCTGAACCCAGGTGATTCTGGCTGTTGGTGCTTTCCACCTAGGCACTCTGGTTCACACTCAGGCTGCTAAAATTGCAGATGGTGCACACTGGACAGTGATGTGCACTCTCCAGTCTCCCTCAAGGCAAGCAAGAGCTGTGTCCTGTACAACCTGGGGAATGAACTCTTCTTTTGGCAATTTCTCCCTGGGGAATGTAGTTCAAAAGCTCTTGATTAAACAACTCTCCTCAGGACTACAGTTCCCACAGTATAAGACTGTCTGACTCTATTGAACTTTTCCTGCTAAGCATCTCCCTCCTCTTGCTGAAATAACTGTTAACAAGTTCAGCACTGCAGGGCAGCAGCTACAGAGAGCAGGGTCAGCCAGTGTTTCTCTCACTCTGCATTCTTAGCTATGCACCTGACTACATATGCAAGGTACGGTTAACATTTAGAAGTAGTACTTTTTAGGGGAGGGTTTAATACTACTATAAGTCAGCTCTTCTCTAGTCATGCTAACACTGGCTACAGACAGTAAATGAAAGTTGGATACCTGCAAATGATCTAGACACCAAAATGATGTTCTTCTACATGACTACTTCATAGACATGTATCCTACAAATGTGTTTAAAGCCTAAATTCTGACTGCTAGTCTTTTCCCCTGAGGCTGGACTGTAGAGGGTGTTTGCTAGGGTTTGAGGTAATGCATACATATCCACGATGATGGCTGATTCTGCTAATTGTGACAGGGATAAGGGAGACTCATCTACCATGCATGCTTATTTTTCAAAGCTTTTTTAGCCGTGGTCTTTTACTGTGGTATTTTAATGCTGAACTCTGTCATGCATCCAATTCATTCTAAATTCTGAAATTGAAACAAGCATGTTAAAGGTTAAAGTGCCATGCAGGACAAAGCAACAAGTTTAAAATACGGCCAACTCACTCAGATGCACATACCTACATTTTGCTCAACACAAGAGAGCAACCTCTTGGAGCTTACATAGGGCTGGCAGCCAAGACTAGAACAAGGAGACAACAGGGGTCAGCTGCTCTGGGCACAGTGTTATCATTTGTGGGTGCTGTTGGCCCCTCTCTGGACCAACAGGAGGGCGGTTTAGGTCATTGGGCCCCATCCATCATCCCCATCACCTTTTCCTCCCATCATGTGCATCTTTAAATACTCAGCGGACACCCTCCGCAGGCTAAGGAATACCGCCCCAACACTTCCAACCGCCACCCAAAAAATCCTACAAAAAGAACAACTGCTTAGGATCAATCGACAATCGACTATCAAAACCACAAAGACACCACTTCATCTACAAGATTTATCATGCGCCTTGATTAACACCAGATGGGCAGTCAAGCACAGACAGGAAATTCACGATTTCATCACGCAAAACGACATAGATTGCCTCTTTATCACGGAAAGTTGGCTAACACTGGATTGTAACACCGTCCTAACGGAACTAGTACCTGGGAACTACCGCATCCTAACTGAGCACAGAATAGGACAAAGAGGAGGAGGCCTAGCAGTTATCTTCAAATCGCACCTCTCTCTTACCAAACCAACCCTACAGAACTCATTGCCATTCATGGAAACACTCACCCTGCAACTCCAAACAACACCCCATGACACCATTCACATACTGCTATGCTACAGACCACCAGGACCGAAGACAAATCTCCTCACACCCTTCACCGAATTCTTCTCGACATACACTTTAAAAACCAAAAAGTTTTTACTACTCGGGGACTTTAACCTCTGGGCTAACGCCACTCAGGACCCCATCGCCACCGCCTGTATCAACCAATTGGAAGAACTAGGGTTGCAGCAACTGATAAATGCACCCACGCATGGATCGGGTCACATTCTTGACCTCATCTTCAAACAAAATATGGACATCAACATACTGGACAACATGCCGTTACCATGGACGGACCACCACGCTATCAAATTCAAATTTATCACCAGCACCATCTCCCAAAAACCGGAAGACTCAACAAAAACATACTGGACAAGATCTCAGAAGAAACTACACTCAAAACTTTTCAAAACCACTCTATCAAAAAAAATAGGAACGCTAAAGCATAACCGCTCAAGGGAACAAACACTCAACTCCTTAAACAAAATATTACTACAAACAGCGGACACAGTCGCTCCGAGACGCAGAGCACACATCCGTAAAAACAACTCGGGCTGGTTTAGTGACACTCTTACGCTACTGAAGCAAGAACGCAGAAGAGCTGAAGGAGCCTGGAGAAGAAACCCAACGGAGGAAAACCACACAAACTACAAAGCACTCACTAAGAAATATCACAAAGCAATTTTTAAAGCAAAAAAGGAACATTTCTCAAACACCATAAAAAAAGCCCTAAACCGGCCTCGTGAACTCTTCAAACTAGTCACTCGGACCATGAACCCTACCTGTCTAGAGCCTCCAGCAAACGAAACCCAAGGATTCTGCAATGAGCTATCGGATTTTTTTATCGACAAAATCGAAAATATTCGGGAAATAATTCAACAGAAAAAAACAACCAACTTCACACAGCCAAAGAAAACAGAGAAAATCAATACGAACATTATACAACTAGCAAAATTTTCGTTGGTCCCGATCACCATTGACACCACCAAAAACATCATCAGAAGCCTCAGAGACACTACATCGTCAAATGACATAATTCCCACAAAACTCCTGAAAGAATGTACCGACATTTTAGCTCCTACCATTACACACATCGTAAATCTATCATTCAAAGAAGGTTTGGTTCCGAACTCCCTCAAGCAAGGTATAATCAAACCCCTCCTAAAGAAACCCAATCTTGACCCTAAGGACCCAAATTACCGCAGACCGGTAACAAGCCTCAACACCATTTCCAAGATCATGGAGAAAGCGGTAGTACAACAGCTACAAGGCCATTTGGACACTTACAAACTCTTGGATCCACTACAATCAGGCTTCCGCCCAGGCCATGGCACAGAAACGGCACTTCTCAAAATATGGGATGACGTCCTCGAAGCCGCAGATGATGGAGAATCATGTCTCCTGGTGCTGCTGGACCTCAGTGCAGCGTTCGACACAGTAGACCACAAAACTCTACTCATTCGTCTTAAAGAAGTAGCAGGAGTCGCAGACCCTGACCTTTCTTGGTTCGCTACCTTTCTTGAGAATCGTTCTCAGACAGTGAAATTAGGTGCCTTCACCTCTGAAACTCGCGCAATTTCTTGCGGAGTCCCTCAAGGATCACCACTGTCACCCCTTCTCTTTAACATCTACCTCCGCCCACTCCTAAAAATCATTAGCAAACAGGACTTATGCTACCACTCATACGCGGACGACACCCAACTCTACTTTCGTATCACTGGAAAAAAAGACCAATATCACGGATTGGAAAAGTGCCTCACATTGATCGATGATTGGATGACTGAGAGTTCACTTAAACTCAACGGATCCAAAACAGAACTGCTTCTCCTCCACGCTAACCGAAAGACAAAAACTAAAACCTCTTGGACACCACCCACCATTCTCGGACAGACCATCACCCCGAGCACCAAAGTCAAAAGTCTCGGAGTCATCTTTGACTCGGAGATGTCGATGGACGCTCAAATAGGATCAGTAATCAGCGGATCTCATTATCTCCTCCGCCTGCTGCGTAGACTCATTCCCTTCATCCCAGAAGAGGACACAGCAGTAGTAGTTGGATCAATTATCAACTCCCAACTCGACTACGCAAACTCCCTCTACCTCGGACTACCCAAATACCAAATGTCACGCCTACAAGTCGTCCAGAACACGGCAGCCAGACTGATAACAGGAAAAAAACCCTGGGAATCCATCACCCCTGCACTGAGGACCCTTCATTGGTTAGCCGTAAAGGATCGGGTCACATTCAAGACCCTCTGCCTCACCCACAAGTGCACGCAAGGAATCGCTCCGCAATATTTATGCGAGAAGATAAAGCATTACACCCCCAAACGCACTCTCCGATTAACAAACCAAAACCTCCTTCACATCCCCAAATTTCGCTACAAATCAAAGGGAGAACGAAGATTTGCAGTCCAAGGACCACGGCTATGGAACGCGCTACCCACGGATATCCGTATGGAAGAAAACCATCGCGCCTTTAGGAAAAAACTTAAGACCCACCTCTTCTGATGGATCATGAAGCTACTGGATGCTAAGCGCCTTGAGGCGATTTAGTTCGCATTTGTTAGCGCTATACAAGTTTTTCACTCACTCACTCACTCACTCACTCACTCACTCACTCACTCTCTATTACCAGGGCCATGGAGTGGCTGTGCTGGAACACTGAGCAAGGCAAAGTGGCTGGAACACAGCAGCAGAGCAAAGCAGGGGAAATGGTGTCTCATAAAACAGTGGCATAGTAGAGGAGAGGGACAACAGTGGAGATTGGTACATAGTACAGCAGTGGTAGATCGTAGATCGGAGAAGTTAGGGCACAGTGAAGGAGTGGCAGAGCAGCAGGAACTGGGGCACTGTAAAGCAGTAGCAGAACATCAGTGATCAGGGCAATAATACCCAGGGTATAGTGGACGAGTGGCTGAAGGATTTGGTGCAGAGCGTGTTGTGCATGAGAAAAGGGAAAGGGTGTTAGGCTTGGCTGAGGTGGCAGATCGAGCCATAGACACAGAGCCTATAAACCAGACAGAAACCTGGAGAGGAGTGGAAAGTTGAAGAGGTCATCTAGGAATCTAGGAATGAGGTGGAAAACCAGAACACAGTGATTGAAATCTAACCACCTCTATAAAATAATAATTTTACTTATTTCAAAGAAGTTTGTTACATTTTACAGATCTAGCGTGCATAACTAAAATGATCAGAAAAAGAAAATAGCACAACAACCACAGAAGATGAAATAATGAGGCTGAATACATTTATATAGATATATCCCAATGGCTATTTATGCAGACCTCAAACATCTTAAGTTCTCTTATGTAAGGAAAACTTACAAATGCTTGTTATCTGCGGTCCCCTTTTTAATGTGGAGATGTGAATCTAACATAGTGATTTACACATCCCATCTGATCAGGGTTACCAAAATATCATTGGAAAATATGTCACTGTAGAAAATACATTGAAAGACCATACTGTTTGTGATCATCTGAATAAGAAAAGCTTTGGAAAAATGCTTTGAATTTTCCCCTGTGATCTGAACTAGAAAGTCAGTCTAATTGCATTGGCTAATGATAGTAATTGATGTCACAGAAATGCTTAATACTTTTGTGTGGTAAATAGGACCCCTTCCTCTCTGGAAGTTAATCACTTAATGGGCATCTTCTTATAGGTGCATATTTCCTGTGTGCAGTACATTACTGGGATATAGCTAACTGGATTATTTAGAGTCTAAAGGTGAGTCAAATAAATCTAATTTAAATGCCCAACATGTTTAGCCTGTTGCTCAGTATGCATTAATGTAAGTGCGATGCATTATTAGGAATTTATGGAATTCTTAGATTGTGCTATGTGTATATATATATATATATATATATATATTTATATTTATATACAGTAGGCCGACATGGTTGAATTTATTGCATAAGGAGCCTGTGGCTATAATGTTTAAGTTGAATTCCAGGTATTCTCTTTATTGCATGCTTACATTTGTCCAGCTTGGACCCATGTAAGTATGCATATCTCATATCTGAGGGGCCACTGAGGAGCCCAATATAATTACTGAAGTACTTTTTGTGAGCTTCTGGATCCCTCTGCACATTGTCCACAGGGGGGTACTCACTTGGCATAGCTGCCATTCACAGAAAGCCTTGTGATTTTTTTTCACTAAAAAAGGTGTTCTTTAATTGGATTATGATGTCACCACCCTTCTTCTCTACCTTGTCCAATCAGGGAATGCCTTGCATTCATTGTTATTTGAATGGCGGCAGTGCCAAATGATTCCCATCCTGTGGTTAGTATGCATCAATTTGGCAAAGGACCTGAAAGATCACAGGCTATCACTATAGTAGCTATAAATCTGTTATAGTGCAAGGAAACAAGCGAGTAGACTCTAGAGCGGTGAAGTCCTAGCTGAATAGTTGAATAGAGAAAGAGGCGTTGCCACCTAAAAACATGTAGCCATATCTTCTCCACGCCCTCCGGCATCTCATGTCATAGGCCAAGTTCCCATGCTGTCAGACTGGCTTCTAAGCTGATGTATTCTCTGGTTTTGATCTTGTGCATTTCCGAACACTAACAGTGTTGCTCCAAACTGCTTCAGACGACCCAGATCCTCATGGATGATGGCTTTTAAACTTGATATGCACTTTTATTCATACTTTATGTGAGTGGCAAATTTAATTTTTTTCCTAATAAATGATTTAACCTGCTGCACTTAGATGTGCCGTCTTGTGCCTCCTTTACATCACTGTAGCTATGTTTGTTACAGTAATTTTCAGCTTCCCTAGTGACCCCTTTAGGTTTGAGCTATGTATACTGACAGTAGTCCAGGCTGGGCCAATGTTAGTATGCAATAAAGAACATACCTGTGGTTCAGATATAAGCTAGTTTTTAGGTTGTGCTGACTGAGATTACAGAGGTAATAATAACTCTCTATAAGTTCATACTACCCATCTTAAACCCCTTAATGTCTGAAGGTAAAACAAACCTTAATGCCTGAATGCAGAGTTGGCATGTGTTAGTAAAACTGTACATATAATCACAACTACATAGTGTTTCCAGGCGAATTTTACCTTGCCTTTTTTTTAGGCAAATCGGCCTTTCCTTTGGCAAATGTTAATGAATATTTCATGATTTTATATCAAAGGAAAACTGGCCTAAAATAGTAAAAAAAAATGTAACTATATTTTTGTCAATACCATGGCTCACCACCAAAAAAAAACCCAAACAAAGTCCCCTACCCGTAATGTTAATGGCGATACCACATACAGTATGTCTCTATCATTTGTTGTTTGTACATGTAGTAGGGCCAAGAAACATTTGTGATTTTTTTTTATTCCATTTAAAAGCACCGACAGTCACACTGACAGTAAGTAAAAAAAAATAATTCAATCCTCCCTAAAACACACTGATCCTTACCTTTGACCCTTTTTTACCCTAAACTTGACCCTGACTTTTACCTGGATCAAGCCCTAGTTTAAAAAAAAAATTGCCTGGCTTGAAGAAAATTATACAATATCTTTTTCTCCTTTCAGAAAGAGAAAGGGAGTACAGGCCTGGGTTTTACAGACTCATCACTGTGATTGGTGGTCCTTCTGGCACCCGATCATTAGTATGAGAACAAGAGCTCAAAGGGAAAGGGGTGACCCCTGGATGCCGCACATCTAAGGTATCCTGCAAAGGTGGATATAGTGACAACCTCAGCCTGGACTCCATGCCCCCAATGCATTTTGCTCCACCCCCGGAGCTTAGTCATGGGGTTTGGGAACTCATGCATGTGGGGAGTATTTAAGCATCATCGGTTAGTCACTTAATTAATGTGAACGAGTGGCAGGTCTGTATAATTGGGATCAGTGTTTGTTAAAGGAGTGAATCTGTTAACATGATAAAACCAAATGGTGCTGCTCCCTGTGGAATCCAAAACATTTTTGAAAGTGTGAAGATATGGAAAAAGGTGCATGGGCGCTTGCATACTCCCAATTTGATTTTAAAAACAAAAAATGAAAGGTTATTTTATTGGTATATCAATTAAAAATATATTATTGTTTTAGAATATATTTGAAAGTAAGACTTAGTTTACAGAAGATTTTTTGTTTGCAATATCATGTAGGGAAATAAATTTGCTCTGAGTTCCGAAAGACACACATGATGTACAAAATGTAATCATGTTAGTTGATATGGTAAACCTGAGTGTGGATAAAGGTGTATGAATATATGAATATATATATTACTCAATGGTATACAGTCACTCAATAGTATGCAGGTAGCAGGAGCAAGTCAAAATATGTATCGTTGTGTTGATGGTTATGGCACTGATTTATGAGTTGGTTATTCATAGCAGTGGGTAATATCCCTCTCATGGTTAAGGTCTTTGGAAATTCTAGTATCCAACTTGAAAATCCAATAGAGCTCCCTTTTACAGAGAAGAAAAAAGTGATCTCCACCACGGATTGGACAGTTAACTCTTTCGATTATTTGGATTTTGAGGGTGTGTGTATTCTGTTGGGGGAGTAAATTAAAATTTCCCCACTATATTTGTGTTTTTATTAGTTCTAATATCTAACACTACTATGAATAACCAACTCATAAGTCAGTGCCATAACCATCAACACAACAATACATATTTTGACTTGCTCCTGCTACCTGCATACTATTGAGAGACTGTATACAATTGAATGAAGAAAGAAAAGGGCTGGATGCCCGCACTCCAAATCAATCTCCTTTTTTGATGTAATCAAGAAATATACAAATCCATACAGCAACAGAGGTGGACTACAACTGATGCGTTTCACACCTATATCTGGTGCTTAATCATAGCTTTAGACATTAATGCACATACACAGGTATATATACATACAAATTAACTCTAATGCCCTGTACACACGATTAGTTTTTCCGACAGGAAAACCGTGTTTTTTTTGTCAGCAGTAAAATGGCTCAAAATTGTCTTGCATACACACGGTCACACAAATCTTGTCTGAAATACCGAACGTCAAGAACGCAGTGACGTACAACACGTACGACGAGCCGAGATCAATGAAGTTCAATAAGCAGTTTGGCTCTTCTGCTTGATTCTGAGCATGCGTTTTTTTTTTTGCGTCATAATTGCATCCAGACGATCGCGATTCCCCATAGGAATTTTTCCTGTCACGAAAAAAGAGAACCTGCTCTCAATCTTTTCTTGGCAGGAATTCTCACAAAAAAATTGTGATGGAGCATACACACGGTCGGAATTCCTGACAAAAAGCTCACATCACACTTTTCTTGTCGGGAATACTGATCATGTGTACGAGTCATTAGGGTATTGACAATGACCAATTAGTCACTTGATTGATAGAACACTATCATGTACGTCCATTTAGATGTTGTCAAGTAGTACATACAACAACCAATTCCTAAACAATAAATTATTTAAGTCACCCAGAAAAAGTGTAGATAAATAAAAATGAAAATAAAAATAAATCAATCAACATAATAACATAAACTGGTTCGAAAAGAACCTATACAAATAATCATTTAGAAGTTAATCTATAAACATTGTTGTGTACACATCTAAAAATGAAATGTCTAAAAAGAAACACTCTCATATGTCAGGGAATTATCGTTAATACATGTAGATATGAATATCAATACATTAATGCCAATGGAAAGATTTTCAATGATAGATATTCAAAAGGCCCAAATAAAAAAACGAAAAAGTAATATATTGTAATATATGGATTACTAAATCAATATAGAGTAGGCATGTCCAAAGTTCCGGTTTTGAACGGCCCGTCTGGTTATTTGAACATATATATCTCCCAGCGCCGGGGCCACAAAATATATATATGCTGGCTGCCTTGGAGGGGACTGGGAGGATGCGGGACGAGTGCCGTACATATAGGAGGAGAATTTCCTGTTTACGGACGACCTTTGCAATAGGAAGTCCCGTCTCCTGCACTGCCATTGGACGACTGTTCTGTCCATCAAAGGAGGCGGGACTTTCTATTAAAGAGGCCGCCGTGTAAACTTGCATTCTCCTGTATGTCATTTTTTGGCACTTGCCCCGCCCCCTCCCTGTCCCCTCCGAGGCTGCAGATTGATGGGCATCAATCAGGCTGCACTGATGGCAATGTTGGGTGCTGCATTCGTGGCAATGGTGAGTCTGCATTCCTGGCAATGGTGGGTGCTGCATTCTGGGCAATGGTGGGTGCTGCATTCCTGGCAATGGTGGGTGCTGCATTCCTGGCAATGGTGGGTCTGCATTCATGGCAATGGTGGGTGCTGCATTCCTGGCAAAGGTGGGTACTGCATTCCTGGCAATGGTGGGTGCTGCATTCCTGGCAATGGTGAGTCTGCATTCACGGCAATGGTGGGTGCTGCATTCCTGGCAATGGTGGGTGCTGCATTCTTGGCAATGGTGGGTGCTGCATTCCTGGCAATGGTTGGTGCTGCATTCCTGGCAACGGTGGGTCTGCAGATGGGCACTTGTGAGGCTGCAGATGGGCACTGATCCTTATTTTGCTTCACAGTTCTTTATTTAAAATTTAAGTTTTTCTCCTGAAACTTCCCTCTTAAAATGAAGGTGCGTGTTATACGCCAATAAATACGGTATATCCAAATAACACGCCCAAGCTCATCTCTTTGCTCACACACAGCCACAAAGGCAAGATAATTCTTGTTGGGCAGTGTATTAGTGTTTGAACGAACACACTTAGACCACATTTTAATGGTTCAAAGAATGTCAGGCAAAATGGTCGGCCCTCACACATATTCACTTCATTAAATCTGGCCCTCTTTGAAAAAAGTTTGGACACCCCTGATATAGAGTAATAAATTGGGCCAATAATAACCAATTGACAGAAATAACGTAATATATAAACTACCTGACATCAGAGAGGATGAACAGAACTCTTATTGCCTTATTACAAACAGAAACATCGTTTTATTGAATGGGATAATTTATGCACAATTTTTACATAATTTTTATGCCTGATAAGATGATAAGATTTTAAAATGATGAAAAATCTAAATAAATCAATCAAAATGGAAATGAAAAATAAATCAATCAAGACAAATTTCCCAGCCCTCTGAATAGTAGATTGTATGAGTAAAGCTGGGGCATAAAAGTTTTTTGAAATGCTCAAAAAATGAGAAATGAACAACTACTAAGAACCAATCAACTACATATAATTATACATTTTATGGGAACACTCTCAGTATAATATAAGAGCCATAGTGACTAGGGATGAGCTTAACACCCCCCGGTTCGGTTCGCACCAGAACCTGTGAACGGACTGAAAGTTCGCGCGAACGTTAGAACCCTATTAAATACAGTGGACACGAACGTTCGAAATCTAAAGTGTTAATTGTAACGGCTAATATGCATCTTATTGTCCTAAAAGAGGTTTGGGGACCCGGGTTCTGCCCCAGGGGACATATATCAATGCAAAAAGAAGTTTTAAAAATGGCAGTTTTTTATGGAGCAGTCATTTTAATGATGCATAAAGTGAAAAAAAAAAGTGAAATAATCCTTTAAATATCGTACCTGGGGGGTGTCTAAAGTATGCCTGTGAAGTGGCATGTGTTTCCTGTGTTTAGAACTGTCCCTGCACAAAATGACATTTGTAAAGGAAAAAAAAACATTTAAAACTGCTTGCGGCTTGAATGTCATGTCTTGTCCTGGCAATATGGATGAAAATCTTTGAGAAAAATGGCATTTGTTTTGCTGTCTGTGCACCTGTTCAGAACATTTCACCTCACTTTTTGTCCCAATGACAAATATTTTTGGAAAACTGGGGTTTTTATTGAAACAAGGATTGGTGATAAAGCATCAGTAGAGAGGAGACACCTTTTTCCCATATTAAATATTACAGGAGAGAATTTCCCTTCCTAGGGGTAGATTTCCTCTCACTTCCTGTTGTCTCCTTCCGTTTGCAAGTAGGAGTCGTTTGTAAGTTGGATGTTTGAAAGTAGGGGTCTGCCGTATATACTCTGGTGAAATTTGGCCCTTAGATATTTGTGTTGTCACAACACTGTGAGCCCTCACAGTTACTCTTGGTGGGCGCTGGAACGCCCTGCTGTGAACTATTATATCAGGAATTGTAATTACATGCCATTGTTGAACAGTGGTAGGACAAATTGGGCCTTTGGTGGTGGTGCTGGTGCTACAACACTGTAAGCCCTCACAGTTACTCTTGGTGGGCACATGAATGGGCCCTGCTGTAAATTATTAGATCAAGAATTGTAATTGCATGCCCCTGTTGAACAGGGGCAAAAAAATTGGGCCTTTTGTGGTGGTGGTGGTGTTGCCACAACACTGTAAGCCCTCACAGTTACTCTTGGTGGGCGCAGGAATGGGCCCTGCTGTGAATTATTAGATCAAGAATTGTAATTACATGCCCCTGTTGAACAGGGGCAGAAAAATTGGGCCTTAGGCACTGGTGCCACAACACTGCAACCCCTCACAGATACTGTACTTGGAGCACAGCAATGAGCCCTGTTGCAAAGTATTGCATCAAAAATTGTAATTACACTCCCCTGTTAAACAGGGGCTAAAAAATTGGGCCCTAGGCACTGGTGCCACAACACTGCAACCCCTCACAGATACTGTACTTGGAGCACAGCAATGAGCCCTGTTGCAAAGTATTGCATCAAAAATTTTAATTACACGCCCCTGTCAAACAGGGGCTGAAAAATTGGGCCTTAGGCACTGGTGCCACAACACTGCAACCCCTCACATATACTGTATTTGGAGCACAGCAATGAGCCCTGTTGCAAAGTATTGCATCAAAATTTTTAATTACACGCCCCTGTTAAACAGGGGCTGAAAAATTGGTCCTTAGGCACTGGTGCCACAACACTGCAACCCCTCACATATACTGTACTTGGAGCACAGCAATGAGCCCTGTTGCAAAGTATTGCATCAAAAATTTTAATTACACGCCCCTGTTAAACAGGGGCTGAAAAATTGGACCTTAGGCACTGGTGCCACAACACTGCAACCCCTCACAGATACTGTACTTGGAGCACAGCAATGAGCCCTGTTGCAAAGTATTGCATCAAAAATTGTAATTACACGCCCCTGTTAAACAGGGGCTGAAAAATTGGGCCTTAGGTACTGGTGCTGGTGCCACGACACTGCAACCTCTCCCAGATACTCTAGTTGGAGTGCAGGAATGAGCCCTGCTGCAAAGCATTGCATAACAAATTGTAATTACATGCCCCTGTTAAACAGGGGCTGAAAAATTGGGCCTTAGGCACTGGTGCCACAACACTGCAACCCCTCACAGATACTGTACTTGGAGCACAGCAGTGAGCCCTGTTGCAAAGTATTGCATCAAAAATTGTAATTACACGCCCCTGTTAAACAGGGGCTGAAAAATTGGGCCTTAGGCACTGGTGCTGGTGCCACGACCCTGCAACCTCTCCCAGATACTCTAGTTGGAGTGCAGGAATGAGCGCTGCTGCAAAACATTGCATAAAATTTTTTAATTACATGCCATGGGGCTGAAAAATTGGGCCTTAGCCACTGGTGGTGGCACCCAGAAACAAAAATGTTCTTCCAAGCTTTCATCAGGAATCGGATCATTGAGGAGGAAGAGGATAGTCAGTCAACATAACAGGACAGTCACTCAGCATCAGCATAGGCAGTCTTGAAGGGATGTGACATTTCAAAATAAATTATTCTGTTACATCAGCTTCAGCTGCCTGGTAGCTGGTGGTGATCCAAGACTGGTTCATCTTTATGAAGGTCAGTCGATCAACCGAGTCGGTGGACAGGCGCACCCTGTGATAGGTGACAAAGCCTCCAGCAGCACTGAATGTGCGTTCCGAAAGAACGCTGGATGCAGGACAGGCCAGTAGCTCAATTGCATACTGTGCAAGCTCTGGCCAGTGATCCATCCTCAAGACCCAGTAAGCCAGAGAATTTTCGGTGGGAACGGTGTCCAAGTCTGACCTTGCACCTAGGTATTCCTGCACCATGTATATCAGACGCTGGCGATGGTTGCTGGAACCGATCATACCTTGGGGCTGCGGACTAAAAAATTGTCTGAACGCATCGGTCAGACGGCCACCTTCTCCACCGCTCCTTCTGCTACTGACCGAAGCCTCAGCAACTTGTTGTCCAGGACCAGGAGTTTGTAACCTCCCAGTCTCTGGGAACGCGTTGCACAGACCTTTCTGCAAGGCCTCCCGGAGATGTCTTATCCTCTGCTCCCTCTGCGACGGCAAGATAAGGTCCGCAACCTTACCCTTGTACTGTGGATCAAGGAGAGTGGCCAGCCAGTAATGGTCCCTCTCCTTGATCCGAAGAATACGAGGATCCTTCCGCAGACTTTGCAGGATCAGGAAGGCCATGCAGCCTAGGTTAGCTGAGGCATTCGGTCCGGAGTCCTCTGGGTCACTAAGGACGACATGATCCGCAGCCACCTCCTCCCAGCCATGTACAAGTCCACGGGTTTCTTGGGACTGTAAATCATCCCTAAAAGACTGCTTCTGTTGATGCTGAGTGCCAGGCTCCACCTCCATGCTGACACAATCCTCCTCCTCCTCGTCCTCGTCCTCTTCCTGTGCGATGGGTGGGACAGAAGGAACACTGTCTGGGTAAAGGGGGCCTTGAGAGGCAAGAAAGTCCTTCTCTTCCTGCCTCTGTTCTGCCTCAAGTGCCCTGTCCATTATTCCACGCAGCGTATGCTCCAACAGGTGGACAAGAGGTACAGTGTCACTGATGCATGCACTGTCACTGCTCACCATCCTCGTGGCCTCCTCAAATGGTGCTAGGACAGTGCATGCATCCATGATCATGCCCCACTGGCGTGGTGAAAAAAAACCAAGCTCCCCTGACCCTGTCCTGGTGCCGTAGTCGCACATCATTGATGGCCCTCTGCTGCGTGTGCAGCCGCTGCAGCATGGCCAACATTGAGTTCCACCTGGTAGGCATGTCACATATAAGGCGGTTCTTGGGCAGGTTCAACTCCTTTTGCAGCTCAGCCAGCCGAGCACTGGCATTATATGATCTGCGGAAATGCACACAGACTTTCCTGGCCTGCCTCAGGACATCCTGTAAGCCTGAGTACCTGCCCAAGAACCGCTGCACCACCAGGTTAAGGACGTGAGCCACACAGGGCACATGGGTCAGTTTTCCCTGTTGGAGGGCGGAGAGGAGGTTGGAGCCATTGTCGCAAACCACCATTCCTGGCTTAAGCTGGCGTGGTGTCAACCACCTCTCGGCCTGCCCCTGCAGAGCTGACAGAACCTCTGCCCCAGTGTGGCTCCTGTCCCCCAAACACACCAGCGCAAGCACGGCATGGCATCTTTTTGCCTGCGTACTTGCGTAGCCCCTTGAACGCCTACAGAGCACCGCTGGTTTCCGAGGACAGAGCACAGGAAGAGGCCATGGAGGAAGAAGAAGAGGAGGGGGTGGAGGAGAGGTGTATCACAACCAGTAGTAGCATTTTGGAGGCGTGGCGGCGGAACAACCTCCAACACTACTGCACCTTGTCCTGCATCCTTCCCAGCTGCCAAAAGAGTGACCCAATGGGCCGTAAAAGAAAGGTAACGTCCCTATCCATGCCTGCTGGACCATGAGTTAGCGGTAATATGCACCTTACCGCTGACCGCCCTGTCCAGCGAGGCATGGACATTGCCTACCACATGCCGGTAGAGAGCCGGAATCGCCTTCCGTGAGAAAAAGTGGCGTTTGGGAACCTGCCACTGAGGAACCGCACATTGCACAAACTCACGGAAGGGGGCCGAGTCTACCAACTGAAAAAGCAGCAGTTGAAGTGCTAGCAATTTAGCCAAGCTAGCATTCAACCGCTGGGAATGTGGATGGCTGGGAGTGAACTTCTTTCGACGGTCCAGCAGCTGGGGCAGGGAAATTTGCCTGCTACAATCGGACGTCGGTGAACTGCTAGCAGAGTGCCCGCAAGTACTTGGCTGTGACACACCTAATTCTACACCTTCATTCCTCTCAGTGCAGGTTTCAGAGAAGACTGAAGGTATAGTGGGGTTGGAGATCCCAGCTGATGAGGAGCAAGGAGAGGTCCGCTTTGTTCTTTGGTGTGGGTCTTTAAGGTACACTTGCCAACGAGCTGCATGGCAGGTCAACATATGTCTGGTCAAGCATGTGGTGCCCAAGCGGCTGATGTTTTGGCCATGCGAGATATGCTTGAGACATATGTTGCAAAAGCAGCGGTGCGATCTGATGCACTTGAATCAAAAAAGGCCCACACCAAAGAACTTTTGGAATAACGGGCAGAGGCAGCGCCCTGCACAGGCGGAGCTCTGCGGTGTGATTCAGTCGGTGTGCTGCCCTTATGCTGGCCCCCGGAGGGCATCCTGCCTCATTGGAGATGTGCCTCCTCCTCCTCCTCCTCCTCTCTCCTATCAGGCACCCATGTGGAGTCAGTGACCTCATCATCCCCTCCCTCCTCATCACTGGAGCCAATCTGGCAGTATGCTGCAGCTGCTGGAACATGACTGCCAGATTGCTGTCCTTCTTGAGCATCCCTTCTCTCTGCGGTCACGCTACTGCCTTCCTCTAGCTGGGTATCATCATCAGACCCTTCAAAATGCTGGGCAATCTCCTGGAGCATGTACCCAAAACTGTGCTTAAACAGTTCGGGGGACTCCTCAGGAGGACATGGTGGGTCTAGGGAAGGAGTGACTGATGATGACATTGATACGAGGGAAGAGGACGTGCTGGCAGCTGCTTTGCCAGTACCCTGAGCCTGGGTGAGAGAGGATGAGGAGGATGAGGAGGGCTTGATCATCCACTCTACCAAGTCTTCGGCATGATGCGGCTCAACATGTCCAGCTGCCGAAAATAAGGACAAGAGTGTCCCATGGCCACGTGCTGATGACGATGCACCGCGTCCACGACCAGCACTGTGGTCTCTAGACACAGAGCCTGCTTGCCCTCTTTTATTGGCTCGTGACTGTCTGCCTCTCCTTGTTGGCCTTCCAGACATAGTAATGGCCTGCAGGGAGATGGGAAAACCAGCAATTGGGTAGTGTATATTGTGCTGGAGGCACACAACACCCACTAACTCCTGCAGATGCCTGTATTAGATAACAGCAATAAAGTGTAGATACAGGTGTATACTGTGCTGGAGGCACACAACACCCACTAACTCCTGCAGATGCCTGTATTAGAGAACAACAATAAAGTGTAGATACAGGTGTATACTGTGCTGGAGGCACACAACACCCACTAACCCCTGCAGATGCCTGTATTAGAGAACAGCAATAAAGTGTAGATACAGGTGTATACTGTGCTGGAGGCACACAACACCCACTAACCCCTGCAGATGCCTGTATTAGAGAACAGCAATAAAGTGTAGATACAGGTGTATACTGTGCTGGAGGCACACAACACCCACTAACTCCTGCAGATGCCTGTATTAGAGAACAGCAATAAATGGTAGATACAGGTGTATACTGTGTTGGAGGCACACAACACCCACTAACCCCTGCAGATGCCTGTATTAGAGAACAGCAATAAAGTGTAGATACAGGTGTATACTGTGCTGGAGGCACACAACACCCACTAACTCCTGCAGATGCCTGTATTAGAGAACAGCAATAAATGGTAGATACAGGTGTATACTGTGCTGGAGGCACACAACACCCACTAACTCCTGCAGATGCCTGTATTAGAGAACAGCAATAAATGGTAGATACAGGTGTATACTGTGCTGGAGGCACACAACACCCACTAACTCCTGCAGATGCCTGTATTAGAGAACAGCAATAAAGTGTAAATACAGGTGTATACTGTGCTGGAGGCACACAACACCCACTAACTCCTGCAGATGCCTGTATTAGAGAACAGCAATAAATGGTAGATACAGGTGTATACTGTGCTGGATGCACACAACACCCACTAACTCCTGCAGATGCCTGTATTAGAGAACAGCAATAAATGGTAGATACAGGTGTATACTGTGCTGGAGGCACACAAGACCCACTACCTCCTGCAGATGCCTGTATTAGAGAACAGCAATAACGGGTAGATAAAGGTGTATACTGCGCTGGAGGCACACAACACCCACTAACTCCTGCAGATGCCTGAGAAAAGAACAGAGTCAACACACTGTCCCTGCCTATCTAGCTCTTTCCCTGCACGCCGGAACACACTACACAAGGCCACCGCGCTGGCGGCCTTTTATAGTGTGGGGCATGTACTAAACCCACCTGAGCTATAATTGGCCACAGGCATCCTGCCTGTGGCCAAATATGGCTCTCCTCGCTGCCGGCACTGTGATTGGCCAAGCATGCGGGGTCACAGTGCATGCTTGGCCAATCACAGCACCGGCAATGCACTGCGATGGCGCAGAGCATTGTGGGCCTTTCGCGTCACACGAATTTGGTGCGAACGGCCCACAAAGTTCTGGTTTCGCCCATCCCTAATAGTGACGCATAGTAACCCATATGTGACACATGCATATATGCATATATTCATCCAGGACAAAAATAATTCCTTACTTTAAAGCTAACATAATGTCCTGGACCCAAAAATACATATGGCCACACATTGGCAGATATAAGAATGGATTTCCGGTTAATGGAATAACCCTACAAATGAATCACAAAAATAAACACAAATAAGGCATCAGTAAAATAGCTAACGCCTGTCACTGTGCTCAATCGTCCACCGGGGGGGGGGGGGGAGAAAGTCTTAAAACCATTATAACCATTAAAACCATTAAACCCTTTTAAACAAGACAGCGTTAGTATCTATATCATATTTTATTTTATTTAAAGACACTTATATTTAAGGAATAATAAGCTAAATAATCCAAAAAACAAAGAAAACCCTAAAGAAACCCAGAGGATTAACCTCTGAATCCTAGATTGTCATTATTCATAGAAATAGATAAAGTCCCATTCGAAGGTTAAACCAAATGGCTTCCTGGTAATAAGATTAAAAATCAAGAAGACTCTTACATAAGATTCAAAATTTATTGCCACCTCTCTTGGGCATGACTATCTTTTCCACCCCTTGTATACGTAGACTGGTTACATCCTTGTTACGATGTTTGTTGTAATGATTGGCCACATTGGTCAAATGATTTTTCTATATATCATAGAGATGGTCGTGTAGATGATCTCTCAGTCTATGAATCGTGCGACCCACATATTGGATTGAACAAGATTCACATGTAATGATATAGACCAAATACTTGGTTTTGCAGTTTATAAATTATGAAATTTTATGATCTTTATTGGTAGTCATAGAGTGAATAGCGTCCCCTCCTTTAATATGTGGGTAACACGGGCATCTTCTACCCCCACAACGAAATGATCCTTTAAACTGTAACCAATGCTGGTATGGTGTTTTACTAGTATATAAACTTGGGGACAGAGTACTACTTAAAGTTGTTGCGCTACGAGAAACGGTTTTAATGCCTTTAGACAACATTTGTGCATATATGGGGTCAATTAAATAAAATGGGGAGATATTTTCTGACGGTGGATTCAATTTTGCTATATTCAGTGCTAAAAGGAGGGGAGAACAGTGGAATATTAAACGATAACAGTTTCCCCTTATTCTTACTCTTAATCCTATTATCTCTGAATAAAGCATCTCTTGTAGTGTTGTCGGCAATATTAATTGCTCGATCTAACACAAATTCAGTATATCCTCTATCTTTGAAACGTTGTTTCATACACAAAGACTCTTAATGAAAAGCATGAAAAGCATTATCCTCACTGCAAATACGTTTAAGTCTTAAAAATTGACCTACTGGTATACCTTTGATGGTATGTTTAGGATGACCAGAATCTGCTCGTAATAGAATATTACCTGCTAGCGGTTTTCTGTACAATTTGGACACTAATTTATCTCCTTCACCTATCAGAGTAACATCTAAAAAGTCAATAGACCTAAAATCCATATTTCCTGTGAAACGTAAATTAAGATCGTTATTATTAAGATGTTCAAGCCACTTGTCTAAACTGCCCATTTCTTTGGTGCATATAAAGAGTAAATCATCAGTGTAGTGACAGAAAAACCTTATATTGGAATGATAGGGACAACAAGCTCCAAAAATGTGGGTCCTCTCCCACCAACCCATGTAGAGATTGGCTGGGGGGGGGGGGGTGAAAATTTGGCACCCATGGAGGACCCATTTTTGGAGGTATAAGTCCCCATTGAACATAAAGTAGTTGTGAGTTAATAAAAATTCTAAACTAAGCAAAATAAACTCCTGATGAACCAAAGAATACCTAATAGAATGTCTAAGGAAGTATAATACAGCCCGAAGTCCTAAGGAATGGGGAATGAAGTAATATAAACTCACTACATCACTTGTAATTATTATTAGATTATCATTCCATTTTTGACTCTGAATGTTGTTCAAAAGCTGCACGGTATTTCTGAGGAACCCAGGTAACTCGAGACAAGAGGTTGCAGCTGATGATCAACCCACTGCCCTAATCGTTTGCTCAATGATCCAATACCTTCCACAATCGGTCTACCTGTGACTGGGTTTAACCCATTTCGGACTTTTGGTAGAGGGCGGAATATGGGGATAATGTGCGCATCAGGAATGAAATATCCCTTTCTTCTTTAGAGAAAATACCGACATTAACTGCCATGCATTTACAATTCCTTTATAAAAACAGGTGTATTTGCATCTGTAAGCTGGCGGAAGGCTTCAGATCTATAATGTACTTAGTCCTGTAACACAAAAGCAGAAATAAAACAGATCAATGTGAAAGCAGCCTTACAGTATAGCTTTCTCTCCATCTGACCATTAAAGGAACAATCAACAGCACAGTAGGTGCATCACCAGATCTGGCTTCAAATCTCATGGAAATAGCAATCATTAGATTGGGATATACCTTAAATGATCACACATTAGTGACATGCAAATATGAGGCAACAGAAACAGCAGTGCCTAGACACAGTCACATGTCAGGATGTGCACTACTATTTTTCAGGAGGAGTTCAAAGCATAAAGTAGGTTTGTCAGGATACAGTTTAGTCTTCTCGACTTTTCTAGATTTTCCCCAATAAAAAAGCAAACCTTCACTTTTTGAGTTTAGGTTCACTTTAAAAGATAGTAGTGAGTATTAGGAGAGGCATTACAGTTTAAACCCTTATGCCGCGTACACACGACCGTTTTTAATGTCAATAAAAAACAAAGTTTTTCTCGACGTGATTCTTCTCAAGCCTGCCTTGCCTACACACGATCGTGAAAAAAAATGCTCGAACAAAGCGCGGTGACGTACGAAACGTACAACGGCACTATAAAGGGGAAATTCCATTCGGATGGCACCACCCTTTGGGCTGCTTTTGCTGATCCTCGTGTTAGTAAAGTTTGGTGAGAGACGATTCGCGATTTTCAGCCTCGTGCTCTTCAGTCTGTTACAGTGTGATGAATGTGCTATCTCCATTATGAACGCTAGTTTTACCACAATGAGCGCTTCCGTCTCATAACTTACTTCTGAGCATGTGCGTTTTTTTCATGCTGTTAAAGCCTACACAAGGCTGTTTTTCACGATGAGAAAAACGACGACAAGAAAAACGACGAGAAAAAATAGAGCATGTTCCAAATTTTTAATGCCCATTTTTCACGTTGCGAAAAATACTCTGGAGCCTACACACGATCGTTTTTAATGACAAATAAAAAAATGGCATTTTTCTCATTATGAAAAACGGTCCTGTGTACACGGCATTACATATACCCAGTAAAGAGACTATACATGTGATACGCAGAGATTAAACAAATCCTTCTGCATAAGTTGCATCTATCTGCAGTCTTCTCTCCTCTACAGCCATTCAAATTCGTCAATATTTAAGCTTGTGTGAGAGTTCAGAAAAAAGGAAGTGAAGAGCTTAAGTTACGCTCTGCAGAGCTCGGTGAAGAGAGGTCTGAGAGCTGATTGGAGGGAAGAGACACCCCCCCCCATCCACACAGGAACGAAGCTGAGACTGTCAATCCCTCCACGTCACCTTTTTTCTCTTGGTGTCAAAAAAAATTGTCAGAAGTGATTCATGCTGATAGCAAATGAATGAAGTAGCGCACAGAAATGACGCTTAGTGCTTTTAGTTGATTTATTTCATGTCTGAGGTTTACAACCACTGTAATGTCATAAAGAGAATCCCCAGATCAACTACTGTAAAAAGACAGTGGAAATAAAAAAACATTCCAACAAATGTGGGTGGAAAGTAGACTTGTGCATGATAGAAAATTCTGTTTAGTTTCATTTTGTTTTCATTCGTAAAATATATAATTCAGTTCTGTTATATTCGGTCTGTTACGTTAATTTGTTTTCGGATAATTTGTTATTTCTGTAGAGTATAGATATTTGTTATAACAAATCGATTCTTTTTATTGTTTAATTGTTGCATTTTCGGATAATTTGTTTATGTATGTACAGTATCTCACAAAAGTGAGTACACCCCTCACATTTTTGTACATATTTTATTATATCTTTTCATGTGACAACACTGAAGAAATTACACTTTGGGGTTTATTTACTAAAGCTGGAGAGTGCAAAATCAGTCTTACTTTTGTAATGAAACCAATCAGCTTTCAGGTTTTATTGCCAAAGCTTAATTGAACAAGCTGGGGTAAGAAGCTGATTGGTTTCCTGTGCAGAAGTGAGACTGATTTTACACTCTCTCTGTATAACCGTGTAAATTTGCTATCCCCTCAAAGTAACTCAACACACAGCCATCAATGTCTAAACCACTGGCAACAAAAGTGAGTACACCCCTAAGTGAAAATGTCCTAATTGGGCCCAAAGTGTCAATATTTTGTGTGGCCACCATTATTTTCCAGCACTGCCTTAACACTCTTGGGCATGGCGTTCACCAGAGATTCACAGGTTGTCACTGGAGTCCTCTTCCACTCCTCCATGATGACATCACGGAGCTCGTGGATGTTGGAGACCTTGCGCTCTTCCACGTTCCATTTGAGGATGCCCCACAGATGCTCAATAGGGTTTAGGTCTGGAGACATTCTTGACCAGTCCATCACCTTTACCCTCAGCTTCTTTAGCAAGACAGTGGTCGTCTTGGAGGTGTGTTTGGGGTCATTATCATGTTGGAGACTGTCCTGTGGAGCAGTCTCCGAAGGGAGGGGATCATGCTCTGCTTCAGTATGTCACAGTACATGTTGGCATTCATGATTCCCTCAATGAACTGTAGCTCCCCAGTGCCCGCAGCACTCATGCAGCTCCAGACCAAGACATTCCCACCACCATGCTTGTCTGTAGGCAAGACACACTTGTCTTTGTACTCCTCACCTGGTTGCCGCCACACACTCTTGACACCATCTGAACCAAATAAGTTTATCTTGGTCTCATCAGACCACAGGACATGGTTCCAGTAATCCATGTCCTTAGTCTGCTTGTCTTCAGCAAATTATTTGCAAGCTTTCTTGTGCATCATCTTAAGAAGAGGCTTCCTTCTGGGACAACAGCCATGCAGACCAATTTGATGCAGTCTGCGGCGTATGGTCTGAGCACTGACAGGCTGACCCCCCACCCCTTCAACCTCTGCAGCAATGCTTGCAGCACTTATACTTCTATTTCCCAAAGACAATCTCTGGATATGACGCTGAGCACGTGCACTCAACTTCTTTGGTCGATCATGGTGAAGCCTGTTCTGAGTGGAACCTGTCCTGTTAAACCACTGTATGGTCTTGGCCACCGTGCTGCAGCTTGGTTTCAGGGTCTTGGCAATCTTCTTATAGCCTAGGCCAGTGATGGCGAACCTTGGCACCCCAGATGTTTTGGAACTACATTTCCCATGATGCTCAACTACACTGCAGAGTCCATGATCGTCATGGGAAATGTAGTTACAAAACATCTGGGGTGCCAAGGTTTGCCATCACTGGCCTAGGCCATCTTTATATTGAGCAACAATTCTTTTATTCAGATCCTCAGAGAGTTCTTTGCCATGAGGTGCCATGTTGAACTTCCAGTGACCAGTGTGATAGAGTGAGAGCAGTAACACCAAATTTAACACACCTGCTCCCAATTCACACCGGAGACCTTGCAACACTAACGAGTCACATGACACCGGGGGGGGGGGGGGAAATGGTCAATTGGGCCCAAGTACTTACTTTTGTTGCCAGCGGTTTAGACATTAATGGCTGTGTGTTGAGTTATTTTGAGGGGACAGCAAATTTACACGGTTATACAAGCTGTACACTCACTACTTTACATTGTAGCAAAGTGTCATTTCTTCAGTGTTGTCACATGAAAAGATATAATAACATTTTTACAAAAATGTGAGGGGTGCACTCACTTTTGGGAGATACTGTATATTCGTGATAACGATTCATAGTTCGGAATGTCGTTTGTTTATTGAATCCATTGACACACACAATGATAATATCTCTTCTCCTATGATCAAATACAGTACAACACTCTTCTCACTCAGTTCTCAGGAATAAAACAGAAAAAATGCAGCGCTACTAAGTGCATAGGCACCCTGAATAGATATCCAGGAGTGAGTGTTCAATGTCAAATATTGAATAAATAGTAAATTGAATGAATGAACATTCAAAAACTATTGAAAAAAAATATATTAGAATGCAGGATGAAGTGCTACACGTATATATATATATATATATATATATATATATATATATATATATATATATATTAACACGCACAGGCGTATAACATTCACCCTAACATTAAGAGGGATGTTTCAGGAAAAAAACTTTCCACAGACCCCTGCGTATAACACACAGGCACAGTTTACCCTCTATTTTAAGGGTAAAAAGGTGAGTGTTAAATGCCAATAAATACAGTATATGTAAAAAATAATAATCCTGTGAGTAACACACAAAAATCATTCAAATACAGTATCTTATGTAAACATAAAATAATCCAAAAGTGAAATGCACATGGAACGGTTTGTACACCAAACCTACTGAAGGACAAAATAACTGAGATAATCACTTATAAGTCACTGAAATACTTCAATAAATCATGCTCAATCCCATGTATGTGATCACAGGGCGTTGACACTCATGAAAATGAAATGACGAGGCTGGACCATGTAAGGTGTAAATCCCACACAGCACCCGAGGACGTGTATCCAACACCAGGGGAGGGGGATAGCTGCTCTTACCCCAAGCTGTGGACGCACACCTATCCCCCTCCCCTGGTGTTGGATACACGTCCTCGGGTGCTGTGTGTGATTATCATCTTACATGGTCGAGCCTCGTCATTTCCTTTTCATGAGTTCATTTTCAAGAGATAATAACATAATAAAGTGGTTATAGAACAGCAGGACTCAAGACAAAGTGGCATAGAATAATAAAATAAATAAAATCAATTTGGGGCATTGTAATTGAGTGTCAGAACAAGAAGAATCAGGGCATAGTAAAAGTGGCAGAAAAGCATGGATCAGGGTATAGTAGAGACGTGGCAATGAAGTAAGGATTGGGTCACTTTGGTGGCATAGCATAGGGGATCGGAACACAGTGGATGAGTGGAAATCTACAGAAATTGGGGCAGAACAGGGAGCTGCATGATTGTGCAACTGTGACAGGGTGTATAGACTGGGGATATTAAACACAGGATAGGGGGGTACATTTAAAATAAATTGTACAATCAGATTGCAACAATTATGAAAAACCTAAACATTCTGTAACAATATGAAATTATATGCTGAAATTTCCTACTCTGAAAAATGTGCGGTGCAATAATGATCTGGAAAATCGATCAAGCCTCAGCGCTCACTCCAATGCTAAATAAAGTTTCTAGTAAATGCTGCTCTCCTTGAGCGGGGAAACTCCATATCACTATAACAAAAGAAAGGATAAATACATTTAAAATAGTGTTGAAGGTAATGCACTTACCGCTTGCACCCTCCTTTCTTTCGTTACACTAATGATCTGTACTTGTGCATAGAATTATTACTAAATTTGTTAAAATAAAGCATATCTTAACTCAATAGTAAAATGTAATATTTTGCAACTTACCCATGCTAGATGTTATGACTGCATTCATTTTTTTTTTTTATGGGCTTTCCTAATGATCTGCCAAGTAACACACTTCCTGTTATATGGTGGCTACACTCATTCCTCCACCGTATCTATGAAGGAGCATCATAGCCACCCTTGGAAAAGAACCTTGTCAACCTGTGGAGAGGGTAGTGTAAGATGGATTAGTAGATTTTGGTGGACTTTATATAGGTGACTAAAGCCTCGAACACGGTAAGATTGTTGGCCAACCGAGCGTCTGATTTTTGTCAAACCAGCGTGTGCCAGGATCTTGTCTTGCATACTAACGTTACACAATTGTCGTGCCACAAACAGGAAAGTAGTGACGTACTCTGAGGAATTTCAGCTCTTGAGCGCCACCTTTGGGTCCCTTCTGCTAATTTCGTGGTTGGTGAGCATTGATTCTGAGCATGCGTGTTTGTACTTTCGACTTTTGTGTGACGGATTTGTGTACTGACCATATGAAAATCAGACGTGGAGCCGTTGTCTGCCGAAAATTTACTAGCCTGCCATCCAACATTTGTTGGCGGAAAATTGGACAACAATTGCCAGAAGGAGTGTACTAACGGTAAGAATTTCAGACAACAGTCTGTCAACAGACAATCCCCTTCCAACAATCGAACCGTGTGTACGAGGCTTTAGAAATGAAAGCCTAACTTTAGCTAACACGTTTTAGGCAGTTACAGAAACATGTTTTAATGAATTAAAACTGATGATTATAAGCACCTCTGTCAGTATTAAATAGTTTGACTCAAAGTTGTAACTGACACTTTTGCTGAACAGCTTTATTCATTGAAGCTGAAAATCAACAGGTTTACCAGCAGGACCGACAGGTGAAAATAAAAGAAAAAAAATATCTAAAATACATAAGTTTTTATACATATACAGTGGGGCAAAAAAGTATTTAGTCAGCCACCAATTGTGAAAGTTCTCCCACTTAAAAAGATGAGAGAGGCCTGTAATTGTCATCATAGGTAAACCTCAACTATGAGAGACAAAATGAGGAAACAAATCCAGATAATCACATTTTCTGATTTGGAAAAAAAATTTTTTGCAAATTATGGTGGAAAATAAGTATTTGGTCAATATCAAAAGTTCATCTCAATACTTTGTTATATATCCTTTGTTGGCAATGACAGCGGTCAAACGTTTTCTGTAAGTCTTCACAAGGTTGTCACACACTGTTACTGGTATGTTGGCCCATTCCTCCATGCAGATCTCCTCTAGAGCAGTGATGTTTTTGGGCTGTCGCTGGGCAACACTGACTTTCAACTCCCTCCAAAGGTTTTCTATGGGGTTGAGATCTGGAGACTGGCTAGGCCACTCCAGGACCTTGAAATGCTTCTTACGAAGCCACTCCTTCGTTGCCCGGCGGTGTGTTTGGGATCATTGTCATGCTGAAAGACCAAGCCACGTTTCATCTTCAATGCCCTTGATGATGGGAGGAGGTTTGCACTCAAAATCTCACGATACATGGTCCCATTCATTCTTTCATGTACACGGGTCAGTTGTCCTATTCCCTTTGCAGAGAAACAGCCCCAAAGCATGATGTTGCCACCCCCATGCTTCACAGTAGGTATGGTGTTCTTTGGTTGCAACTCAGCATTCTCTCTCCTACAAACACGACGAGTTGTGTTTCTACCAAACAGTTCTACTTTGGTTTTATCTGACTATATGACATTTTCCCAATCCTCTCCTGGATCATCCAAATGCTCTCTAGCAAACCTCAGACGGGCCCGGACATGTACTGGCTTAAGCAGGGGGACACGTCTGGCACTGCAGGATCTGAGTCCCTGGCGGCATAGTGTGTTACTGATGGTAGCCTTTGTTACGTTGATCCCAGCTCTCTGCAGGTCATTCACTACTAGGTCCCCCCGTGTAATTCTGGGATTTTTGCTCACCGTTCTTGTGATCATTTTGACCCCACGGGGTGAGATCTTGCGTGAAGCCCCAGATTGAGGGAGAATATCAGTGGTCTTGTATGTCTTCCTTTTTCTAATTATTGCTCCCACAGTTGATTTCTTCACACGAAGCTGCTTGCCTATTGCAGATTCAGTCTTCCCAGCCTGGTGCAGGTCTACAATTTTGTTTCTGGTGTCCTTCAACAGCTCTTTGGTCTTCACCATAGTGGAGTTTGGAATGTGACTGTTTGAGGTTGTGGACAGTTGTCTTTTATACTGATAACAAGTTCAAACAGGTGCCATTAATACAGGTAATGAGTGGAGGACAGAGGAGCCTCTTAAAGAAGAAGATACAGGTCTGTCAGACCCAGAAATCTTGCTTGTTTGTAGGTGACCAAATACTTATTTTCCACCATAATTTGCAAAAATTTTTTTTTCCAAATCAGACAATGTGATTGCCTGGATTTGTTTCCACATTTTGTCTCTCATAGTTGAGGTATACCTATGATGACAATTACAAGTCTCTCATCTTTTTAAGTGGGAGAACTTTCACAATTGGTGGCTGAGTAAATACTTTTTTGCCCCACTGTACATATATATTTTATGTTATATACCAGCACTTTATTATTGATTGTGGAGCGCAACACCATTTCTTGATTTTTTATATTTTTCACCTTTGGGTAGTGTTTGACCCTCAACTGTGTTGGCTGCACCAGTATCACCCCATTTAACCCCCTAGTAGCGCGGGAATATCTACTACTTTATTAAAATACATAAGTAATGCAGGCACCACATCTAGGGATTGGTAAGCTACAATATATAAAAATTTAGTTTTTTGGCTTAGATATGCTTTAAATGTTAAGATTCTGGAATATTGCTACCGTAAGCGTGGGCTTGGTTATGTTATAGAGGCAAACATGTTAGGAACTTTAATTACAGTGCCTTGAAAAAGTATTCATACCCCTTGACAGGTTGCACATTTTGTCATGTTACAACCAAAAACCTAAATTTATTTTATTGGAATTTTATGTGATAGACCAACACAGATTACGGTAATTGTGAAGTGGAAGGAAAATGGTTTTCAAAATTTTCTACAAATAAATATGTGAAAAGTGTGGCGTGCATTTGTTTTCAGCCCCCCGAGACAATACTTTGTAGAACCACTTTTCACTGCAATTACAGATGCAAGTCTTTTTGGGGATGTCTCTACCAGCTTTGCAAATCTAGAGAGTAACATTTTTGCCCATTCTTTTTTGCAAAATAGCTCAAGCTGTCACATTGGATGGAGAGAGTCTGTGGACAGCAATTTTCAAGTCTTGCCACAGATTCTCAATTGGATTTAGGTCTGAACTTTGACTGGGCCATTCTAACACATGAATATGATTTGATCTAAACCATTCCATTGTAGCTCTGGCTGTATGTTTAGGGTCTGTGTCCTGCTTGAATGTGGACCTCCGCCCCAGTCTCAAGTCTTTTGCTGTTTTCGTCTAAGATTGTCCTGCATTTGGCTTCATCCATATTCCCATCAACTCTGACCAGCTTCCATGTACCTGCTGAAGAAAAGCATCCCCACAACATGATGCTGCCACCACCATGTTTCACGGTGGGGATGGTGTGTTCAGAGTGATGTGCAATGTTAGTTTTCCACCACACATAGCGTTTTGCCTTCAGGCCAAAAAGTTCAATTTTGGTCTCATCTGACCAGAGCACCTTCTTCCATATGTTTGGCTGTAGGTTTAGGGTCGTTGTCTTGCTGGAAGGTGAACCTCCGCCAAAGTCTCAAGTCTTTTGCAGACTCTAACAAGTTTTCTTATAAGATTGCCATGTATTTGGCTCCATCCATCTTCCCGTCAACTCTGACCAGCTTCCCTGTCCCTGAAAAGCTTCCTCCCAACATGATGGCACTGTAGTTAGGTGGATTTCATAGTAAACCTAGGTTATCACAGCAGGCACAAAAAAACAGAAAACAATTGTGTTCCACTGAACTTCAAAAAGAGTTGGCACTGCTTAAGACCAAACTACTACCTTCAAATTGTTGTTAAATCTAGGAGCACCAATTAGTAAAAAGTGTTTTTTTATTGTTTGACTTGTTTCAAATTCCTATTTAAATATTGCAAGAGTGTGACTGATTTCACATTCCCTCCATTCCCTGTCTGTGTCCTGCAATTGGATGATTGTTCATGGTTTTCAATGAATGAAAGTGGGCTTGACATTTAATTAAAACTTAATTACCTTGTAGTTGATTAAAAGTGCTCCACCTGCTACCTCTGCAGCATTATAAACTTCTGTGCAGATCATCAACATCATGATTATATCACAAAATTAATCTTTTATGGTAATAATAATTTCCTTTCTCATTTAGATAGTTATCTATTATCTGGAACCTTTAGATGGGCACATATGCTATCTGAGAGAAAATTACTGTGAATCTACATACGGTATATGGAAAGCATCTGATTGTTTCTTAGGAATTTTACTGTAAGACCAAGTATTGTGTCAAAATAAAATAAAAATTCCACTAGAAACTATTTATGTATCTTTGTGTGGAGGACGAGTATGGCACTTGGTGGGTGATATTATATGTACTTCTGTTCCAGGGAAGATCAAAGCTATGAAGTTTCTTAATTGATTGCTTCTATTTGGTGCTCTCAGTTCTGTGCCTGCTGTTAAGCAGGAAGATCGTCCAATTAACTCAATGGGGTTGGACATCCTGTGAGAGGATGCCATTGACAGAACAACTTGATTGTGGCAGAACATAAAGGTCTAAGTTTAGTCTTTGGTGTGTTTTTTTTTTTTAAAGGTACCAATAGAGTTTTTTTGCAATAGTCACTTGCTCTCTAACACTGTTCTCCAAAGACTCACTTCATGGCCCAGTGCTAGTCCTTTAAATGATGTCCTTCATCATTCAACCCATTTCCTGTAGAATAGAAGTCATCCTGCCCCTTGTAGGGACCATGCCACAGCTCCCTGCATTCACACACAATGACACTGAGAACACCACTGATATCATCAAATCTCTGACCCCTCATTGTCACATGACCGGCCTGAAGACATCAGAAAAGGTAACTTTAAAAAATGAGGGTACTGGGAGGCATGAGGGGTAGGTAGAGGAGTAGAGTTATAACTATTTTGCTTGGATGTCCTGTTCAGTCTCCCATCAAACGTAGTTAAAATGAGGTCCTGTTTAAATAAAATACAAAGAAAAATATAAATAAAGCTTTCTTACCATTTAACCTCTCCCTGGCGGTATGATTATGTCATATTTTTGCATCTCAAAGCGATACATTGTATTGCATGGAAATTCTGAATTTTATATTGTAGGCCTGCAATTCTTAGTAATAAGGCCCCATGCACACGAGACGCAGGTGCAAACTCTGCTGAACACACGTTTTTAAACTCTGAAACCGGCGTTTAAAAACGCGCGTTTGGCCGCGTTTGCAGCCGCGTTTATTGGCGTTTAGCGGCGTTTTACCGCGTTTGCGTTTATAAGCGTTTCATCATAAGACCCTCCCTAAGCTCAAAAAACAGTAAATTTTAACCATTTCAGCCAGTTTGTGAGACCAGAGTGAGTAGCAGCAGCTGAGAGAGCCGCAGTGTACTTGTATTTAGCGTATCACCTGCCACGTCACCTGGCCACGTTACCTGCCACGTCACCTAGCCACGTCACCTGCCACAAGTTGTGGATTGTCCACTTGCCACGTCACCTGGCCACGTCACCTGGCCACGTTACCTGCCACGTCACCTAGCCACTTCACCTGCCACAAGTTGTGGATTGTCCATTAGCCACGTCACCTGGCCACGTCACCTAGCCACGTCACCTGCCACAAGTTGTGGATTGTCCACTTGACACGTCACCTGCCACGTCACCTGGCCACATCACCTGGCCACGTTACCTAGCCACGTCACCTGCCACAAGTTGTGGATTGTCCACTTGCCACGTCACCTGACCACATCACGTGTCACCTGGCCACGTCACCTGCCACAAGTTGTGGATTGTCCACTTGCCACGTCACCTGGCCATGTTACCTGCCACGTCACCTGGCCACGTCACCTGCCACATCACCTGGCCACAAGTTGTGGATTGTCCACTTGCCACGTCACCTGGCCACGTCACCTGGCCACGTTACCTGCCACGTCACCTAGCCACTTCACCTGCCACAAGTTGTGGATTGTCCATTAGCCACGTCACCTGGCCACGTCACCTAGCCACGTCACCTGCCACAAGTTGTGGATTGTCCATTAGCCACGTCACCTGGCCACGTCACCTGGCCACGTCACCTGCCACGTCACCTGGCCACGTCACCTGCCACAAGTTGTGGATTGTCCACTGGCCATGTCACCTGGCCACGTCACCTGACACAAGTTGTTGACTGTCCACTTGCCACGTTACCTGCCACAAGCTGTGGATTGTCCACTTGCCACATCACCTGGCCACGTCACCTGCCACAAGTTGTGGATTGTCCACTTGCCACGTCACATGCCACATGCCACGTCACCTGGCCACGTCACCTGGCCACGTTACCTGCCACAAGTTGTGGATTGTCCACTTGCCACGTCACCTGGCCACATCACGTGCCACGTCACCTGGCCACGTTACCTGCCACGTCACCTGGCCATGTCACCTGCCACAAGTTGTGGATTGTCCACTGACCACGTCACCTGGCCACGTCACCTGACACAAGTTGTTGATTGTCCACTGGCCACGTTACCTGCCACAAGCTGTGGATTGTCCACTTGCCACGTTACCTGCCACAAGTTGTGGATTGTCCACAATGCAATGCAAGCAATTACAGTTTTCTTTTATATTTTTTAATAGTTTTTCATCATTTGCCATCATTTTTGAGATTTCTAATGTTAAAAAATAGGTCACCTTTAAAAACGCTTATAAACGCAAACGCGGAAAAACGCCGGTACCGCGTTTAGCCGCGTTTAGCCGCGTTTAGCAGCGTTTAGCGTCTGAAACGTGGAAAACTTTTGCGTCTGAACCCATTTTTTTGCTTCTGAAAAAACGAGGTTAAACGCAACTGCTTGTAAACGCCAAAAAACGAGAGTGTGTGCATGGACACATAGGATAACATTGAATGGGTTCAGGGGCAGTTGAAAAAAGCGTCCAACTGCCTCTGAACGCGCGTTCAACAGCAAATAACAGCATCTCGTGTGCATGGGGCCTAACACACTTAAATCTGTCCAAACAAGAGTCTAATAGACATCTCAGGTATGATAACGTTTGAAACTCGAAATCATAAATTATAATATAATAAATAACTATAAATTATTATAACAGATAATAATATAATACATTTTATTCAATAATGTAATCAAATCAAAAACACTGACATTTGCTCAGTTGCAGAATCGTCACTGTCGTCACTTTCAGTGTCTGATGACGAATTTCCTGCACGAATCACTATCGCTAAATTCTGCAAGTGATTCTAATTTATTATCGCTGTTTTCTAGCTGGTCTAAAACCGCTTTTGACTTAAAGTGGTTGTAAACCCACTTATGTAACTTGCACCTACAGGTAAGCCTAGATTAAGGCTTACCTGTAGGTGCAAGAAATATCTCCTAAACCTACACGGTTTAGGAGATATTTTACAAAAAAGAAAGCACCGTTGTCTACAAAGAAAAAATATCACATGGTCCTAAGTATTCAGACCCTTTGCTGTGACACTCATATATTTAACTCAGGTGCTGTCCATTTCTTCTGATCATCCTTGAGATGGTTCTACACCTTCATTTTAGTCCAGCTGTGTCTTGATTATACTGATTGGACTTGATTAGGAAAGCCACACACCTGTCTATATAAGACCTTACAGCAAAAGTGCATGTCAGAGCAAATAAGAATCATGAGGTCAAAGGAACTGCCTGAAGAGCTCAGAGACAGAATTGTGGCAAGGCACAGATCTGGCCAAGGTTACAAAAAAAATTCTGCTGCACTTAAGGCTCCTGAGAGCACAGTGGCTTCCATAATCCTTAAATGGAAGACGTTTGGGACGACCAGAACCCTTCCTAGAGCTGGCCGTCCGGCCAAACTGAGCTATCGGGGGAGAAGAGCCTTGGTGAGAGAGGTAAAGAAGAACCCAAAGATCACTGTGGCTGAACTCCAGAGATGCAGTCGAGAGATGGGAGAAAGTTGTAGAAAGTCAACCATCACTGCAGCCCTCCACCAGTTAGGGCAAGACACATGAAAGCCTGCATGGAGTTTGCTAAAAAAAAAAACACCTGAAGGACTCCAAGATGGTGAGAAATAAGATTCTCTGGTCTGATGAGACCAAGATAGAACTTTTTGGCCTTAATTCTAAGCGGTATGTGTGGAGAAAACCAGGCACTGCTCATCACATGTCCAATACAGTCCCAACAGTGAAGCATGGTGGTGGCAGCATCATGCTCTGTTTTTTTTTCAGCTGCAGGGACAGGACGACTGGTTGCAACCGAGGGAAAGATGAATGCGGCCAAGTACAGGGATATCCTGGATGAAAGCCTTCTCCAGAGTGCTCAGGACCTCAGACTGGGCCGAAGGTTTACCTTCCAACAAGACAATGACCCTAAGCATACAGCTAAAATAACGAAGGAGTGGCTTCACAACAACTCCATGACTGTTCTTGAATGGCCCAGCCAGAGCCCTGACTTAAACCCAATTGAGCATCTCTGGAGAGACCTAAAAATGGCTGTCCACCAACGTTTACCATCCAATCTGACAAAACTGGAGAGGATCTGCAAGGAGGAATGGCAGAGGATTCTCAAATCCAGGTGTGAAAAACTTGTTGCATCTTTCCAAAAAATACATGGCTGTATTACATCAAAAGGGTGCTTCTACTAAATACTGAGCAAAGGGTCTGAATACTTAGGACCATGTGATATTTCAGTTTTTCTTTTTTAATAAATCTGCAAAAATGTCAACAATTCTGTGTTTTTATGTCAATATGGGGTGCTATGTGTACATTAATGAGGAAAAAAATTAACTTGAATGATTTTAGCAAATGGCTGCAATATAACAAAGAGTGAAAAATTTAACGGGGTCTGAATACTTTCCGTACCCACTGTATTCTTCTCCTCGGTCTTCACAAGGGAAACAGGGGGATACAGTAATCAAGACAGTAATGTTAATCTTCATAACACGTCACAGGAAGCACCCTCATGGCTAACAGAGGACAGAATTAGAAAAAGACTTGAAAAACGTAACATTAATAAGTCACCGGGGCCAGATGGCTTGCACCCGAGGGTCCTTAACCACTTGCCGACGGCAGGCACATTGGCTAACAGGTACGTCCCTTTAAATCTGGTGCCCAGCGGGCGCGCCCGCCGCGTGTCTCGTGAGTGCGGCCGCAGGTCCCGGGAACTCGATGTTCCCGGGTGGCCCGCAATTGCGGTCGGCAAGGGCAGAACAGGGGAATGCCTTTGTAAACAAGGCATTTCCCAATTCTGCCTAGTGACACTGTCACTGATGACCGTTCCCCGTGATTTACAGTAATCAGTGCATTTTTATAGCACTGATCGCTGTAAAAGTGACAATAGTCCCAAAATGGTGTCAAAAGTGTCCGATGTGTCTGCAATAATGTCGCAGTCACAATAAAAATCGCTGATCGCCGCCATGACTAGTAAAAAAATAAATATTAATAAAAATGCCATAAAACAGTCGCCTATTGTATAGAAGCTATAACTTTTGCGCAAGCCAATCAATAAACGCTCATTGCAATTTTTTTTACCAAAAATATGTAGACGAATACGTATCGGACTAAACTGTTTAACCACTTAAGCCCCGGACCATTTGGTAGCTAAAGGACCAGAGGTGAATTCAGAATTTTGCACTGCGCTGCTTTAACTGTAAATTGTGCGGACATGCAATGTTGTACCCAAACGAAATTTGCGTCCTTTTCTTCCCACAAATAGAGCTTTCTTTTAATGGTATTTGATTGCCTCTGCGATTTTTATTTTTTGCGATATAAACGAAAAAACCGAAAATTTTGAAAAAAAATGATATTTTCTACTTTTTGTTATAAGAAAAATCGAATAAACTCAATTTTAGTCATACATTTAGGCCAAAATGTATTCAGCCACATGTCTTTAGTAAAAAAAATGTCAATAAGCGTATATTTATTGGTTTGCGCAAAAGTTATAGCGTTTACAAACTAGGGTACATTTTCTGGAATTTACACAGCTTAACGGGGCCTGCAGCTTACACATGTATTTGCAAATGCGTGCAACTAAACCCCTGTTTTTAAACGTACTGTTAGACAGGTGAATTCGTTTTCTTGCTGATTGGTTGGTAAGTTGAGCTTGGACATTCTGTGTGTGTTTTTTATTGACATGCGTCCGCCCATCCAGTGCTCCTTGCTGTGAAGACCAGTCATAGATTGGGGCAGTGACATTTTTGTTATATGTATTGGTGTCATTGTGGTCAGGCAACACACTAGCACCTTTGCTTCCATGTGCTGGGTGTTTAGTGTGCTCCTGCCCCTTTAATGGAGGGTGGGCTCCCCCAGTCATCTGCCCTTTATCTATCCATCAGCATACATGTGCTTCCATTGAGGAGACCTTAAATTTTAGAGTTAGGACTGCAGCATACAGGGAGCCTTGACGGGGCCTGCAGCTTACACATGTATTTGCAAATGCGTGCAACTAAACCCCTGTTTTTAAACATACTGTTAGACAGGTGAATTTGTTTTCTTGCTGATTGGTTGGTAAGTTGAGCTTGGACATTCTGTGTGTGTTTTTTATTGACATGCGTCCGCCCATCCAGTGCTCCTTGCTGTGAAGACCAGTCATAGATTGGGGCAGTGACATTTTTGTTATTTGTTTTAAATTTATGACTGCCTATCTCATTTCTTGAGGTGCTAAAATGGCAGGGCAGTACAAAACCCCCCCAAATGACCCCATTTTAGAAAGTAGACACCCCAAGGAAATTGCTGAGAGGCATGTTGAGCCCATTGAATATTTTTTTTTTGTCCCAAGTGATTGAATAATGACAAAAAAAAAAAAAAATTACAAAAAGTTGTCACTAAATGATATATTGCTCACACATGCCATGGTTATATGTGGAATTGCACCACAAAATACATTCTGCTGCTTCTCCTGAGTACGGGGATACCACATGTGTGGGACTTTTTAGGAGCCTAGCCACGTACGGGATCCCGGAAACCAAGCACCGCCTTCAGGATTTCTAAGGGCGCAAATTTTTGATTTCACTCCTCACTACCTATCACAGTTTCGAAGGCCATAAAATGCCAAAATAGCACAAACCCCCCCCCAAATGACCCCATTTTGGAAAGTAGACACCCCAAGCTGTTTGCTGAGAGGCATGGTGAGTATTTTACAGCTCTCATTTGTTTTTGAAAATGAAGAAATACATTTTTTTTTCTTTTTTTTTTTTCAATTTTCAAGACTTTGTGACAAAAAGCGAGATCTGCAAAATACTCACAATACCTCTCAGCAAATAGCTTGGGGTGTCTACTTTCCAAAATGGGGTCATTTGGGGGGGTTTTGTGCCATCTGGGCATTCCATGGCCTCTGAAACTGTGATAGGCAGTGAGAAGTGAAATCAAAAATTTACACCCTTAGAAAGCCTGAAGGCGGTGATTGGTTTTTGGGGTCCCGTACGCGGCTAGGCTCCCAAAAAGTCTCACACATGTGGTATCCCCGTACTCAGGAGACGCAACAGAATGTATTTTGGAGTGTAATTCCACATATGCCCATGGCATGTTTGAGCAATATATCATTTAGTGACAACTTTGTGCAAAAAAAAAAAAAAAAATGTATTTTTTCCGCAACTTGTGTCAACATATAAAATATTCCATGGACTCGACATGCCTCTCAGTATATAGCTTGGGGTGTCTACTTTCCAAAATGGGGTCATTTGGGGGGGTTTTGAACTGTTTTGGCATTTTATACACAACATTAGGAAGCTTACATCCACTCTTCTAACCACTTGAAGACAAAGCCCTTTTTGACACTTTTTGTTTACATGAAAACATATTTTTTTTTGCAAGAAAATTATGTTGAACCCCCAAACATTATATATATTTTTAAAGCAAAGGCCCTACAGAATAAAATGGTGGGTGTTGCATTTTTTTTTCTACACAGTATTTGCGCAGCGATTTTTCAAACACATTTTTTGGGGAATAAATACACTTTTTTTAATTTTAATGCACTAAAACACATGTAGCGGCCTCACTCTCTCTCCATCTTTATCGGTTACACACCAACTCATGTCTAGGGGTTCCTGGGTTGTGAGAGTGAGATGCGCCACGGCCCATGTCCTCCCCATTGTAGTGGGGAGGTGAAGGCCACTTACTGATGTTTCCTCGGGCCGGTGTGTTCTGTGAATGCACTGAGTCTGTAACTGCAAGCTCACCAGCCTCCCCTTTGCTTCCAGTAACTGGAGTTCACACACCGGAGAAAGGTCCAACACTTGTTTATTTGACACTCCAATACGCAAAGCACAATAAACAGTTCTTTTGCAGCAAACTGGTTGGGACCTATAACCTTGCCAACGGTGGAGCGAGCAGATCGAGGCACTTCCTATAGTTTAAGTTCTATGCCACTGTACTATGACCAGCGGCGCCTAAGCCAATCCGGCTGTTACAGAACAGGAAAGATGGGGTCTCTTCCAGCAACTCCTATGAACAGCAATGGAGCCCTCTTCGATACGCTGTGGCCCCTATCAGGGGGATGTGTCCTCCCAAGAGAGTTCCCAGAGGCCCACTGTCACCGGGTTGGTGCTGCTCCGGGTCTCCAGTGGGTAACCTCTCTGGCCTCCTCACCTCAGATACGAGTCCCTCCGCTCAGGGACCCTCGGACAGTCCACCCTAGCGGGACCCAGTCGAAGGTACTGGGCCCCAGGCCTCCTCGATAGTACCTCACCCCAGGCTAAAGGTGCCTGGGATGGACGCCAACATGACTCCGGACCAGGCCATGGGCACCTGGACCAGACTCCTGGATCTCCAACACCCAGGCCTGGGGGGCCTGGGTGCGGACCGCAACCCTCCTCCTCCGAGGACCTCCTTCTCCGCAAGACCTCGTGGTAAGGGCGTCTCCCCCTTTTATCTCCTCCCATCAACGGCCCGGCGGGTTCCCCGCCCCAGCCATACCATCTCCGAGAAGGGACAAAACAGGGAGCACTGCAGGAGATGATTCTACCTGAAGCCTGTGGGTACCCCGCCACCCACAGGCAAAGGAGAATACTACATCCTCCAATCCTCCACGAAACAAAAAGGGGTCTGAACCCTAACACAATTATACACCTGGGTCACACTATTCCCCAGGTGTATCCCATCAATTTGAGGACCCCGCTACACATTCCCCCCTGTGATTGGACGCTGGTCCCCAGCGTCAGGTGCACACCCATGCCTCCCATAAAGTGGTGACATGGAGTGAAACCCCTGAGGCAGTTCCTCTAAATTTTTCCCAAGTGCCAAGACCTGCTCAGGGAATGGGGAACATATAAAACAACTTATGCCATAAAACACTTTAAACATCTGCATAATCACAACCCCTCTCCCACACTGTCTAAGAGCCACCCACTCTCAATGATCTTGTTTGATGATCCTCCTGCAGGGGAAAGAAAAAAACACAACATCCTAACATAATTTCGTGTCATTTGGCTTGAGTGGGCCCGTCAGCCGAGAGACCCACTCACTCCAACAAGCAAGGTGATGTGTGTGTGAAACATTTTCAACATTTGTTGCGCAACACTGCCACCTGGTGACAACGCCGCGGTCATGACACTCAACGAGTCTTCGTTCTTCCAGCTTTTCCCTACTCTGCCACTATTCCCAAATGTCCTTGTCTTTGGCACATGAAGAAAAGGGGAAACACAAAAAAACACAACAGCCCCAAGTCTCCAATGAGAAAAAGAAAAGCCCAAATAAAAACAAAAGCAGGGCACAGTCCTGGGTGTCTGGGAATGGCTCTTCCAGAGAGTTCAAGTGCACAAAGGAAATAAACAGGAGTTCTTTTCTCCTATAAGTAAAACTTTGGATCCGGCAGATACAGGGGTTTCAGGTGTTTGTCAAATGCCTCTATCGAATACTCGACATCTTCTCCTTCTCTTCTGCAAATGACTATCTTGTCAGCATGGATATGGCGCCCCAATTTCCATTCAGCTCTGCAGTCCTCAAACCTCTTAGACACTGCCGGCACACATTCCAGGTACCTGCGAGCATGAGGCACCTTCAACTTGTCCCACACAAACTCGTCATACCATCTTGCTCTCCAGACTTCCACCTCAAACAGCAAGTCCCGGGGCAGATACGGGTACTCCCACCCATATTCCCGAGCTACTTTGTGGCAAAACAGTCTCTGCAAGCGGGCCAAAGATGGCATAGTGGCTTTCTCTCCAGTTCCAGGCAGCACAATAGCTTCCGGATGCCGAGGTGCCTTTACTAGCTCCCTGAAACTGACTTTCGGCGCTCTCAGAGAAGCGCGGGGTGTCCCCACAACCAAAGCAGGTGAGGTGACAGTAGATGAGGACACCGGTGGAGGGGTAGGTTCCCTCGTAGGCTGCGGGTCTTCCACCCGAGGTGTGCTGTCTCCTGTGTACATAGGTGAATCCCGTACCGCACGGGAAGCAAGAAGTGGCATTCTGTCCCAGCCCTTGCGGCTGAACAGTTCGTCTATCTCGCCATCATCTCCGCAGTCAGACAGCGACTCTAGGTCGGAGGTGTCATACATCTCCGCAGGCAGATATCTTGCGGTGGACACAGAATCATCCTACCTGGGGGGCTCCACCTCCAATGGGCCCCCGACACCTCCAACCACCACCACAGTCCCAGCCCCTGGCTCACCTGACCCTTGTAGAGGACTGGGATGTCCGGGACTTCCTTCTCGACCGGCGCCATCCAGGCCAGGCAAGCAGCGGGGTGAAGCTCGACCACGTCCATAGGATGCCTGTTCTAGGCCAACTTTCCTCTTCGGGGGTGGGAGCAGAGAACTTGTGGCGACCGAGGCAGCATCCTCGGATTTTTCTCTGTTGGGCAGTCCATCGCCCTGGTCAGCGCGCACGGGAACCTCGACAAAGGCCTTGATCTCCCCTTCCGGAGTAGCGGTACCCGTGAGGTGGTTGAGGCGAAGGGCCCGGGGCCTTGCTGTGGATGACTCGACCTCAAAAAGGAATTCTATGCACTCCTCACATCGCCCGAATGGCTTTAGGGTGACCACCAGTCCCGAGCAGCCGGGACAGATCACACCGAGGGCCTCCGTGTCTCTGCAAGTGTACAGAGCCAACCGCCCTCGGGGCCTAAGTCTTATCCCCGTGTCTGTGATGGGGGCAGCAAAGGAAGTCATTCTCGTGGGGTGAGGAACCATAATCCACGGGGCACTTGAGGTCATCCCGACTATCTGGTGCTCCATCATGCACTGACCCCGCGCCGGAGTCTCCACGTGTATCCCCACACTTGGCCAGACTCCTCCCATGAGCTGTACATTTTCGCGGGCTTCCTCTTGACTCCGCCCACGAACGATGTCGCCATGGGGTGCCTCGTGGCGCAGTGCGTTAACAGTCCCCACGTGCAGTACGTCACACGGCTGGACCTCTCCCTTTTTCCGCTCCTCCGCATGGGCCTTTCCTGTGTTAGGGTCATTTCCACAACTCCGAGCAGGGACGCACTTTGGCCAGTAATATGGCCGATCTGCTCGGAACTCCTCTGGGCAGCAAAGTTCAAATGTAGACATTCTCAAGTCCATCTTTAGAACACACTCTATCCCGGACTCACGAGCCCCCACGTGTAGCGGCCTCACTCTCTCTCCATCTTTATCGGTTACACACCAACTCATGTCTAGGGGTTCCTGGGTTGTGAGAGTGAGATGCGCCACGGCCCATGTCCTCCCCATTGTAGTGGGGAGGTGAAAGCCACTTACTGATGTTTCCTCGGGCCGGTGTGTTCTGTGAATGCACTGAGTCTGTAACTGCAAGCTCACCAGCCTCCACTTTGCTTCCAGTAACTGGAGTTCACACACCGGAGAAAGGTCCAACACTTGTTTATTTGACACTCCAATACGCAAAGCACAATAAACAGTTCTTTTGCAGCAAACTGGTTGGGACCTATAACCTTGCCAACGGTGGAGCGAGCAGATCGAGGCACTTCCTATAGTTTAAGTTCTATGCCACTGTACTATGACCAGCGGCGCCTAAGCCAATCCGGCTGTTACAGAACAGGAAAGATGGGGTCTCTTCCAGCAACCCCTATGAACAGCAATGGAGCCCTCTTCGATACGCTGTGGCCCCTATCAGGGGGATGTGTCCTCCCAAGAGAGTTCCCAGAGGCCCACTGTCACCGGGTTGGTGCTGCTCCGGGTCTCCAGTGGGTAACCTCTCTGGCCTCCTCACCTCAGATACGAGTCCCTCCGCTCAGGGACCCTCGGACAGTCCACCCTAGCGGGACCCAGTCGAAGGTACTGGGCCCCAGGCCTCCTCGATAGTACCTCACCCCAGGCTAAAGGTGCCTGGGATGGACGCCAACATGACTCCGGACCAGGCCATGGGCACCTGGACCAGACTCCTGGATCTCCAACACCCAGGCCTGGGGGGCCTGGGTGCGGACCGCAACCCTCCTCCTCCGAGGACCTCCTTCTCCGCAAGACCTCGTGGTAAGGGCGTCTCCCCCTTTTATCTCCTCCCATCAACGGCCCGGCGGGTTCCCCACCCCAGCCATACCATCTCCGAGAAGGGACAAAACAGGGAGCACTGCAGGAGATGATTCTACCTGAAGCCTGTGGGTACCCCGCCACCCACAGGCAAAGGAGAATACTACATCCTCCAATCCTCCACGAAACAAAAAGGGGTCTGAACCCTAACACAATTATACACCTGGGTCACACTATTCCCCAGGTGTATCCCATCAATTTGAGGACCCCGCTACACACACTATATTGCCCAAATGTTTGATGAAATAAAAAAGATGATCTTAGGCCGAGTACATAGATACCAAACGACATGCTTTAAAATTTTGCACAAACGCGCATTGGCGACAAACTACATACATTTTTAAAAGCTTTTAAAAGCCTTTACAGGTTACCCCGTTAGATTTACAGAGGAGGTCTACTGCTAAAATTACTGCCCTCGATCTGACCTTCGCGGTGATACCTCACATGCATGGTGCAATTGCTGTTTACATATGACGCCAGACCGACGCTTGCGTTCGCCATTGGGCAAGAGCAGGGCAGGACAGGGGTGCTTTTTTTTTATTTATTTTTTTTATTATTAATTTTGCTTTTTTATTTTATTTTTAAACTGTTGCTTCCATATTTATTTATTTTTTATCATTTTTATTGTTATCTCAGGGAATGTACCGTATTTTTCGCACCATAAGACGCACTTTTACCCCCCCAAAAAATAGGGAAAAGTGTCCCTGCGTCTTATGGAGCGAATGCTGAGCAGGCTCCGTCCCCCCCATCGCCGCCGCCGTGTCAGAATACAGACACTCGGCTTCTCTGTGGAGGAGAGATGACAGGATGTGAGGCATATCCTTGCTGGGGCATACCAAGGGGGAGCGGGGGGAGACGGTCTGCCCCAGGTGCCAAAACATGGGGGTTGTCAGTGTTGTTGCTATAATGGTGCACTCCGCACCCAGGTAAGTTGACACCCGCCAGATGTGACCCCATCCTGCAAACGACAAGAGCCCTGGATGGCTTTTTTTTTTCAGCTGGAACACCCCCGGCGCCTTGGTCTGGTCCAGTCTCACTTCCTGCCTCTCTGACTTGCCGCTGCTGCTGCTGCAAATTATGTCCTCAGTCCTCCTTCCTAGCTGCTGCCCGGGTGTATCTGATGCTGAGAGCCAGCCAGAGGGGGTTGTGGATTGTGGATTGTAATGGCAGTGTCCTCCACTGCCTGAGGTGAGTGATAAGGGAGTGGGAGGTGTGGGATGGTATCCACTGTTCATCATTTGAGCTGTTGTTATATGAGAGGCTGAGGGGGTGTTTGTGTCTGCCCTGCCACCCTGAGCTGATCTGGGAAGGGCGGGGGGGGGGGGGGGTTGCTGTGTGTCCACCACCACCCAGGTATAGTGTAGCTGAGCTTATTTGATAGGGGGGCTGATATTGCTGTGTGTCCACCACCCACCTATAGTAGTAATATAATATTAAATATTTTAGTACATCATTTGGTTCAGAATATTTTTTTTCTTGTTTTTCTCCTGTAAAACCTGGGTGCGTCTTATGGTCAGGTGCGTCTTATGGAGCGAAAAATACGGTAAATATCCCCTATGATAGCAATAGGTAATGACAGGTACTCTTTTTTGAAAAAACTGGGGTCTATTGGACCCTAGATCTTTCCTCTGCCCTCAAAGCATCTGACCACACCAAGATCGGTGTGATAAAATGCTTTCCCAATTTCCCAATGGCGCTTTTTATATCCGGGGGGGGGGACATTCCCTCCCACTGCTCCCACTGCAGAGGCTAATTAGCCACTAGGATTGCTTTTACATGAAAGCCGGCCGCTGGCTGAAAAGAATGATACCAAGATGATACCTAAACCCGCAGGCATCATTCTGGTATAAACATTCAAAGTCCGGCAACATACCAGTACGTTGCTGGTCCTTGTTGGACATGTATTGTAATCTTTTTTTTCATGCAGCCTGTTGGCTGAACGAAAAAAAAAGATTGATCGGTGGGTATGCCCACCATTAGAATACCGCCCTTCATCCACCCACTTCTAATGATGGGCATACATGCACCATTTATATATGCCGAAGCATGGGGGAATCTTCCCGCAAAAGTTATGCCGCGTACACATGGTCTGACTTTTCCACGGGCAAGCCTCCGTCGGAATTTCGACCGTATGTACGCGGCATTAGGAGCAAAATCGCTCCTCCGCCCCTGCTGCCCCAATGCTTCGGCATATATGCTTTTTTTTTTTAACTGTGGTGGTGAAATCACCTCCTACAGCACTGGAGTCGCAGGGATCAGGCCTGTCTCTGCGAACGCTGCAGTTATGTGTGTTGTGTTTTGCAAGTGACAGTGATCGATCGATACTGCACTTGGGTGGCCTGGGCTGGACGGAGGGGCAAAACGCAGGTGCTAGCAGGTATCTGGGCTGATCCCGCTAACACTGCGTTTTTGGGAACCCTAAACTGCTGGGGACGCTAGTATAGATCTGATCAGATCAGATATTGATCTGTTCAGATACTATACCACTAAGGGGGGTGTATGCTTAACGCGTGGGTGTTAGCGCTACTGGCACTAACCTGACGCTGCCTGGGGTGTGACGCAGACCCTCTCTGGCGCTAAAACCTAATTGATATCACCCGCCGGGCGATCAGGGGGTTAAACCTTTATTGGGTTATATACGGCGGGTGCCCTGACACTATAAAAAGCAAACTAACTAACCAGCGTCACTCGTAACACTTATATGATGATCACTGGTGAAAGGGTTAACTAGGGGCAATTAGGGGGTTAAAACCTTTATTAGGTAATATATGGGGGTACCTGACGCTATATAAAAACCTGACGGCGAATTAAAAAAAATTACTGGCTACCTATCGGCATCACCGACACTAAGACAACGATCATAAAAATGATCGCTTAGCGACAGTGGTGATAGGGGGTGAAAGGGTTACCTGGGGGGCGATCAGGGGGTTAAACCTTTATTAGATAATATATGGGGGTACCTGACGCTATAAAAACCTGCGGCGAACCTAAAAAAAATTACTGGCTACCGATCTGCATCACCGACGCTAAGACAGCGATCAGAAAAATGATCGCTTAGCGACAGTGGTGATAGGGGGTGAAAGGGTTACCTGGGGGGCGATCAAGGGGGTTAAACCTTTATTAGGTAATATATTGGGGTACCTGACGCTATAAAAACCTGCGGCGAACCTAAAAAAAATTACTGGCTACCGATCTGCATCACCGACGCTAAGACAGCGATCAGAAAAATTATCGCTTAGTGACAGTGGTGATAGGGGGTGAAAGGGTTACCTGGGGGGCGATCAAGGGGGTTAAACCTTTATTAGGTAATATATGGGGGTACCTGACGTTATAAAAACCTGCAGCGAACCTAAAAAAAATTACTGGCTACCGATCAGCATCACCGACGCTAAGACATCGATCAGAAAAATGATCGCTTAGCGACGGCGGTGCTAGGGGATGAAAGGGTTACCTGGGGGGTGATCAAGGGGGTTAAACCTTTATTAGGTAATATATGGGGGTACCCGACGCTACAAAAACCTGCGGCGAACCTAAAAAAAATTATTGGCTACCGATCAGCATCGCCGACGCTAAGACATCGATCAGAAAAATTATCGCTTAGTGACAGTCGTGATAGGGGGTGAAAGGGTTACCTGGGGGGCGACCAAGGGGGTTAAACCTTTATTAGGTAATATATGGGGGTACCCGACACTATAAAAACCTGCGGCGAACCTAAAAAAAATTACTGGCTACCGATCAGCATCACCGACGCTAAGACATCGATTAGAAAAATGATCGCTTAGCGACGGCGGTGCTAGGGGGTGAAAGGGTTATCTGGGGGGTGAGCAGGGGGTTAAACCTGTATTAGGGGGGGTTAGGGGGCTACACTGGACCTAAAACTAAATGTAGTGACACTTTTACAGTCATAAATGTCACTGATTGCAGTGATCACTAAATAAATGGTCACTGCAATCAGTGACACTGTGACTGGGGGCTGGGGGGTGATCTGGGGGTGTCTGGGGGGGCCTGGGGGGGCGATTTATGTGCCTATGTGTCCTGGTGTCAGTGTGCTGTTTTGTGCACTAACCTGCATCTTCTCCTGTACGGCGCTCGGTATATGTGAGCGCCGCAGGAGAGATGACATCACTTCCTCCCGCCTGTGTAAACAGTACACAGGCAGGGGAAGCTCTCTCATTCACCAGGAGCGATCGAGAGGGCGGGGGGCCGGAATCGAACGGCCGTCCCCTCATGCCGGATCGCTCCCGAAGGTAAAACGACCACCCACTGTAAAGAAGGGGGGGTCCGATCGGACCCCCCAACTATACAAAGGCAATCACGTATATGTACGTGATTCTGCCTGTCGGTGCCATTCTGCCGACGTATATTTACAGTGGGCGGTCGTTAAGTGGTTAAAAAAAACTTTTTTTATATATATTTTTGGAGATATTTATTATAGCAAAAAGTAAAAAATATTGCATTTTTTTCAAAATTGTTTATAGCGCAAAAAATAAAAACCGCATGGGATATCAAATACCACCAAAAGAAAGCTCTATTTGTGGGAAAAAAAAGGACGTCAATTTTGTTTGGGAGCCACGTCGCACGACCGCGCAATTGTCAGTTAAAGCGACGCAGTGTCGAATCGCAAAAAGTGGCCTGGTCTTTGACCACCAAAATGGTCCGGGGCTGAAGCGGTTAAGGAACTCAGTCAAGTGAGAGCCAGAACATTGTCCCTAATTTTTATGGACAATTTACTGACTGGAATGTTACCAGCCGATTGGAGAAAAGCCACTGTAGCACCAATATTTTAAAAAGGGCTGAGATATGTCCCTGGGAACTACAGGCCAGACCAAAAAAAAAAAAAAATGTCCTCATAGCTGAATTGCATGCCTCCTGGGACATAGTTTTTCTTGAGCGGTATCTGAAAGAGAAAATGATCCCTAGGAGCCTTCGGTGGAATGTGTATCCAGATAGAGGGGACGCAGAACTTAGTGAATGGTTTCTCTATTGTAACAATGCTGGTTTGGCTTTTCTGGAATTTTTGGTTTCTTGCAAGAGATCCAAGGTGGTCAGGTTGCAGCAAGAGATCAATGACATCAAAGAAAGACTAGCCCCCATGAGTAAAGAGGGACTATATCAGATCTACACTAAGGAACTGCGGGATATCATAGTAGAGGAAGAAGAGGAACAGCGTATCAAAAAGCGGAAGAAGTATTTAAGGGACGTAGAAGACTACAAAATGAATAATGTGTTCAAGTGGCAGGAGAGTCATCGCGACAGCTTTAACAAACCTCCTGAGAGTACTAGTATGGAGGAGGAAGCTAGTGGGGATAGTGAGGTGATACCACCCCCCAATGAAAATCAAAGAATACAAACAGCTCCACCACCCAACACTCCTGGATATCGTGATTATGGACCAGCTAAGAAGGGAGGTAATAGGACACCACAGCATCCTACAAAGAAGGGGAATCATAATGGAAACAGACCTTCAAATAATGGATCTAATCCCTATTATCCCCCGCCCATTCAGCACCAAAGGAACCAAGGAAGGTTCCCTAACCCTGGAGGAAATAGGGGGAACAGACACCCCCAAGGACAGAATCATTATCCGTCGCAAACTTACAATAACCCTCCAGCTAGATCTCCATATATGGACCATTATGGCCAATATGAGGATCCAAACTACAGAAATGTAGATGGTTACAGAGAGGATGCCACATATTCTCTGCGGGTGCCATGGAGACAGGATATCCCGACAAGGAATCAATATGGACCTTTGCAGGGATATTATGATAGGGAAGAAGAAGAACAATATAATAGTGGAGGGAGAACATTTGGTAACTCCCAGGTACGTGGCCTAGATGGTCCGCCAGGAGCGGCCCCCCTAAGGAACAAAACGGATAATTTTTTAGGAAAAGGCCAAGGAAAGAAGGGAAGACCAAGAGAGGATGTAGAGGAGGCCAATGGAGCCACCCCCAAAAAACCCAAAAGGAGGTAGTGTGTCAAGGAGTTTTTAATCTGAGCGGAGAAGAACTCACTAGGTCAGAGAAGTTGACATTAAATCAGGGATTGAAATATGCCCACAGAAAACCACTAAACAAATTCCAGATGTTTTTAGACATCCAGAAATACACAAGGAAACTGAGCATCAAACGCCATTTCTTATCGAATCCTATCATTAAGAATAGTATCTCAGGGGAAGGAGAAAATACAATAGGGACAGGGCTCAGAAATGCATCTCTTTTTAGGCCCCCGGGGAAACCAGCCCCGAGTATTACAGACTTTAAGGAATTGGTCCTACAAGATTTGTCACAGGCTAAATTTAAAATGGAAAGACAGAAGAACACGGAAGAGGGCATTGCATCATTGTGCCAAAGGAAAAATCTGGTCATTAGACCGGCGGACAAGGGAGGGGGCATTGTGGTCTTGAAGAAAAGTGATTACCTAAAGGAAATGGAAACTTTTCTATCCGATAGGGACACTTATACCATTCTTAAGAATAACCCCATGGAGAAATATAAGAAAAATCTTAGATGCATTGTATCTAATGGACACAGGAAAGGGATTATCAATGATAAAGAATTGGACTTTCTTGTTCCTTTGGCTCCACGCACGCCAATAATATACTATATCCCTAAGGTACACAAAAACCCTATTCGACCTCCTGGCCGCCCTATAGTAAGTGGATTGGATTCCCTTACATCTAGGGTAGGTAAGTTTGTGGACGTTTTTCTACAACCAGTAGTGTTTAAAACACCAGCATTTTTGAAAGATTCGATGCAAATTATTCGGGAGATATCTCAGCTTACAGTGGAGGAGGATGTTTTATTAGTAACAGCGGATGTCTCCTCCCTGTATACTATTATTCCCCACGACCTGGGATACAAGGCAGCGGAATTTTTTCTAAAAAAGGATTTGTCTATAAAATCTTCAACACTGGAATTTGTAATGAAGCTCCTATGTTTCGCCATGGAACATAATTATTTTTACTATGGTGGTCAGTTTTATTTACAAAGTACCGGTGTTGCAATGGGGGCCAAGTTTGCCCCCAGCCTTGCGGGCCTATTCATGGCCCTATGGGAAAATGACAAACTTTTCTCCCTGGAAGAGCCCCGCCTCCTTTTTTGGCGAAGATACATAGATGACGCGTTTTTTCTATGGAAGGGAGATGTGGAGTCTCTAAATGAGTTTATGGCTAAACTTAATACCAATGATTCGTTTCACATATGAATACAGTGCACTTTCTGTCAACTTTTTAGATCTGATGATATTTAAGGATCAAGGTATACTTCTTACCAAAACCTATTTCAAGGGGACAGATAGAAATGGGTACATCCCAATGGATAGCGGACATCACCCCAATTGGCTCAGGGCCATCCCTAAGGGTCAATTTCAGAGGTTGAGACGTAATTGTTCACGTCCTGAAGATTTTGAGGCTCAAGTCACAATCTTGAAAAATCGGTTTGTGGAAAAAGGATACAAACCAGCTATCCTGGATAGAGACATACGTGATGTTGCAATTATGGACAGAGAAGGCCTGTTGGTTCCCAAAAATAGGGAAACAAAAAAGATGAATACAAAAATACAGTGGTCCTTTCTGACCACATTCTCTTCCCATTTTTGGTGGGTCAACAAAACTATACGAAAACACTGGCAGGTACTCAGGTGTGATAAAGTTTTGGGACCTGAGCTCCCAGAATATCCAAAAATCCTATACCGAAGGAATCAGAATTTGAAGGATATGGTAGCCCCCAGTGTAGTTGACCCTCCTCCAAGAATTTGTTTATTTGGAAATTTGAAGGGCTTTTTTCCGTGCCGACGATGTAAAGTATGCTCTTCTTCTAAAACCATCCGGACCTCCACCTTTACTTCTAACACTACCTCCAGGGAATATTCTATATCCGAACTGATCACATGTGGTACTGTGGGGGTGATATACCTCCTAAGTTGTCCTTGCGGGCTCCAGTATATTGGGAGGACCACCCGTGCCCTGAAGGTTAGGATAGGCGAGCATCTTTCAAATATCCGTAGGGGCTTTATTGCACCCAGCGTTTCCTTACATTTTCGTCAAGTCCATGACCGTAATCCATCCCTACTTGGGGTCATAGGGATAGAGAAACATATCCCCCATTGGAGAGGAGATAACTTGAAACATTGCATATCCCGTAGGGAAACTAGATGGATATATGACATGGCCTGTTATAGCCCTTTGGGCCTTAATATAGAATGGGACATCAATTGTTATATTAATAACAGTTGATGCCTCAGGAGGGTGAGGTTTGATGTAGTTTTCTTGATTGAGTTTCAGAGATCGGGGAATTTTTGATTTCAGAGACCTGTTAACTAATACACATAGAATGGCCATTTAGGTTATTAAATCTCCCCTTCTCCCATATAAAGTTTTTCCACCTATAAGTGGCCCTCCATTCTTTCTTATTGTTTCCCTTGTTGAAATCATTAACATTCATCCTAAATATGAATAATTTTTTTTTTTATTTTTTTTTTAAATGGTCCTAATATGCCAAAGTTTGAGGAAAGTGCAGAGATGCATTGTTTGTGGCATTCATGAATATATATATTTGTATGCTTTTGGTTAGTGGCATATATATATATGGCTGTGCCAGAAATATAGTATATATTTTTATATTTTACTTTCCTTATTAGATTTTAATTCTCATTCATATCTAGTTTTATATATATTTACATGTTTTATTTTTTGTTTACCATATATGTATTAATGCTGTGACTCCAACAGAGTTTCTTATATATCCATGATATAAGTTTAAAGGATATAAATCATAGAATGGATTTTCCAGCCCACGTTCAAATTAATGTATGCCTCAAACATACCTATGATTAAGGATGTGTTTTGTATCATACGCCGAACGGATGCAGTCGGTGGTATGATTGCATGGAATGGATATTTGGCATAAGATGTTTGGCTGGATCATCTGAACACCGGTGACACAGGGTTTATCCCTGTGCTTCCGGTGTCATTCTATTGTAGTCTTCTATAAAGTGCGTGGAGTGTGACGTCCGGGTATTGCCTCCTTCCCTGTTGATGCCTTGTATAGGAGAAACGCAGCGTCGGGCGGAGCAATCACCTCTGACGTCACCACGCTCCAGCTTAGTGGCTTGAGCCGCGGCTGGCTGTCTCGTCTTACCGCTGATTTTTGAAAACGTTTGTGTCGAGACTCTGGATGTCAGCCTTTGTGATTTTAATAAAAGGATTTTTTTACTATACTGCACCATGAGTCTCCCCTTATCTCTTTTTTGATACCCACACCTATCATTGGGAACCGGTCCTGACTGCAAGGAAATTGTGCCCCTGAACGGTCTAAGGGAGAGAGCGGACCCGCTGCGGGACGGATGCCGAGATACCGTGGAGTCCTATGATGTGCTGAGCCTGTATGATCTCCGTAATAGAGATCCACCGGAGTCGGTAAGCCCCCACTCTTTCCATTTTGTCTCATCTGGCTGGAAAACTTTGGAGGAAGATATCAACTCTTCCCTGCAATCATCTCTTCTCTTATGCAGTTTTGAATGCAGCAAGTCACCTCACAGCCTGTTTGCAGTCACTTCACAGCCTGCTTGTGTTTATTAGGACACTATTTGATATTTTTTCACTTGGGACTTTTTTTGTATTAATTGTATCTAAGTTTGCACTTTGTTTTTTTGCACACACATTTGTTGGTAGCGCATTTTTTTATTATTTTTGAACATTTTTGTATAGCTGTATATTCCAGCTATTTTTTAGATGCAGCACCTATCATTTATATTTGAGAAATTTATTTTTCTAGTATAGCCTTTTTTATAAGGATTATATTCCTTTCAAACGCTTTATGTATAAGTTATTTATTGCACTGGTGGTTTTATAGTGAACCTTTGTCTTTTTGCAGCACAGGGGATGCGCGGATTATCCACGCTTTACAGTCAGCCCCCCTGCGTGGCGACACTTGCAGGGAACAGAGCCCAGAACAGTAATACATCGGGCAGATGACCCGGCGGAGGACACAGTGGGGTTCATCGCGGGATCCTGGGGACAAGGTAAGTAAACTGTACCAGGATACTGCAATGCAATCCCGTGGCTCAGGGTTACCGTTTTTGGTAGTGAAATTTCACCCCGAGCCACAATCAGGAATACCGTCAGGGAGGTTAGGTTACATAGGAAATACATATTTAATGCAGATTTAAATTTTCATAATTTATAAGACATACCGTAAGTAAACTGGTTTTACAATTGCTGAATGGCTACATCATTTATTCAAAACACCTTTTAAATTAACGTATGTCTTCTGATCAGTATATTAGATAAATATTCATGAATATCAAAGATAGAACATTATGTTTGGAGAAACTGCTTGTTTACTGACACATACAGTGTTTCCCCTCACTTTTCATTTTATCACTCTCTTTCTATTGTATCCTTAGGCTAGGAAGTAAGGAGAAATCTTCATACATCAATACGAACTCAGATATTCTAACCCTTCATTTTGGCCATGGTTCTACTTTAGGGTGCTGGTTTCACTTTATAAGCATTCAGTGATCAATCATCTAAGACAGGAAATGTGCCTACACAATTTTAATTAATGTCATTTTTATCACACAGTTCTGTATCTTAATGTTTGAATTTCAAATTGTTTTTGCTAGTAATTTTGCATTGTAAATAAGTTTTTAATAGAGTTGCATTATATTTGACAGATGTTTCAAAACTATATGACAGTTCCAGCTTACATTGAATTTCCAGATATGGGAAATGTGCATTTTGTTTTTTTTATTTCTTTAAAGGGCTCTTGCACACTGCCAGCGCCCGGGCGTCAGCGGTAAAGAGCCACTATTTTTAGCGGCGCTTTTCTGTTGTTTTTGCAGCGCTTTTCAGCCACTAGCGGGCGCTTTTAACCCCTGCTAGCGGCTGTAACCTACCTAAAAACGCTGGATACCTGGTTGTCAAGACTTTAGCACTTTCTATCAGTGGCGGTGCGTTCCATTAGGGACGCTCGGGTGCCGCCCCCTCTCTTCAGCCACCCCCTCTGTGTACTATGGATAGATTCATGCATTGCATGAATCTATCCATGGGCGCTGTAGCCACCCCCCATTCAGGCGTCCGACCCCTTTTCGGGCACCAGGCATCTTAATTACAGTGGCGGGGGGGTGTTTTTGAAGCACCTGATTAGAGCCATAGGCTCTAATAGTCTTCAAAAAAGGTGCACTGCGAACACAAACCATTGCACTCGCAGTGCACCCAAGTGTGTTAGCAAAGCAAATTAATATTGCGATGCATATTATGGGCACAAAGGCTGCAATTGATGAAGCACAGTTGGCTGCATTTGTGTGGCACAGAGGCTGCAATTTATGGGGCACAGTTTGCTGCATTTTCTGGGCACAGTGGCTGCATTTTCTGGGCACAGTGGCTGCATATGATGGGCACAGTTGGCTGCATATGATGGGCACAGTGGCTGCATTTGCTGAGCACAGTGGCTGCATTTGCTGAGCACAGTGGCTGCATATGATGGGCACAGTTGGGTGCATATTATGGGCACAGTTGGCTGCATATTATGAGCACAGTTAGCTGCATATGATGGGCACAGGTGGATGCATATGATGGGCACAGTTGGCTGCATATTATGGGCACAGTTGGCTGCATATGATGGGCACAGGTGGCTGCTTTTGCTGGACACAGAGTCTGCATATGATGGGCACATTGGCTGCATATGATGGGCAGAGTGGTTGCAAATGATGGGCACAGTGGCTGCATATGATGGGCACAGTGGCTGCAATTGATGTTTTTGTTTCAGTATTTGTCCGAATTTTTCAGTTCGTTTGCGCCCCCCCCCCCAAAAAAAAAAAAAAATTGGAGCACCAGCCGCCACTGCTTTCTATGGCCTTGACCTAAACCAACAAAGCAGATTGGGGGTTCTAACATTTCCTGATCTGCTGTGATCTCACTCTGTCTTTTCTGATCTACTGTAACTTCAGCCTATCATTTCTGATTTGCTGTGATCCCACTTTAGCTTTCCCTATTGCTGTGACACCGGCTCCCTTTCACACTGCAGAGACCATCCCAGGAGACAGCTGATCCGAGCGGAGACAGACACCTCATCGGACTCCTTTATGCCGTTATAAAGATTCCTCAAAGTGAGTGTTTTAAAACATCTGTAAATAAAATTATACAGTTTACCTAAGTGGCACCCGCTCTTTGTCTTTCCTCTTTCAAAAGCAGAAGATGACTGCAGCAAGTAGTAATTAAGTGGAACCCAAGTGTCATTTTCTTTTAGCAGAAAGAGCAGAAGGTAGAAGAGTACAACGTTTTCTAAAATACTTGCACTATATAGCAACCCAGGAAGAATATTATTCTAAAAAATGTGGGGTTCCACTTTAACAGCCTAAAGACACTCACCTGCTCACCAGCTTTGAATATAGTATAAGAAAATATTGGGGCCTAAAGTTTTAGGTGTGCCCATAGGTAATGTAGGGTATCAGAGCCCAAAAGTTATAGATGTGTCCTTGTCTACGTTTGATTGTGTCTGTGATAATAAAAAAGAAAACATAGACATTAAAAGTTTGAAAGTGTCACTAACATTCTTTGGCTCTTTAAGTATGATGACTTCAGAGATTCACAGAGCTGAGTATAAATAGACCAACAATTTGACCTAAGTCATTAAGCTGGCCCTGTATGTCATAAAATGCTTTATGTCTATCTGTAAAAAAAAGACTCTGATTTGTTACCTATGGGTGGTTATCCCCAAAGGCAAATATCACTGAACAATATATCTGCACATAAAAATAGCCATCATGGTCGACCTCATCACCAAGTCCGCTAACCATAGGTAAAGTAATCACAGAAAAGGTTCCCCTGTGCTTTTAAATGGCATGGATCATTATGCAGTGCAGAAAATTGCACTGTGCGGTGGCTGTGAGCTGGATAAACAATGCACTTCATTTTCCAATGGCTCATTTCTCAGGCGATAGGTTGGTTACTGGGAATCAGTTTCTCTATGAGTCACAACGTCAGAGAGAAGCATTGTGGACACATTGATGAATCTGCTTAATTTCCACTCTGCAGGCAAGAACTTTAAAAAGACATTTCAGCTGGAACCTTGCCAGTCAACTAATGCAATAACCTCAGTAAATCTTTAGCAGGTCTTTTATAACAAGTAGGGGAAACCAAGACCGCCTGTTGTAGAGAACAAAATAAAATGTTAAAACAGTGTAGGAGGATATTGAATCATCTGTCCACCAGTGATGATATAACACTGGCTTTTCTTAACACGCTGATTCCTATTATACAACACAGGGATTAGTTAGAATGGAATGGAAATTAGATCCTAGAACACATAGATATACATATATGAATACAATACTTTTAATAGCTTGCTAACCATTCCTATCATATTATCATGTTTTATCTTGATATCAGATTTAAAGGACCATAATAATGCTACCATAACTATAAAAATCATAATCTTGGAGCATAAAGATTTTAAGCAAATTGGAGTTTTTTGCTTAATTGGCAAAAATGTGTGCCATTTAGAAGCCTGACATTGTTCTTATAAATGACAATGACTAAAAGGTTATTTTAGAAGGAGTTCAATCCGACACTTATCCAAGATTCATCATAGAATCTCAATATGTTTACTGATTAATTATACAACTAATTTATACTAAACATTTGAATTCATTAAAATCCTGTCCCAAGAAGAGCTGTCTTCCTGTAAAAATTTTTTAATGGCTTTGCTGCTTATAACATTTACCCAGAGCTTTTTTTCAGGTGGAACTTGGTGGAACTCAGTTCCAACACCTTTGGCTCAGACCTTTTGGTGCCTGCTCACTGCAATCACTTGTAAACACAGAAGTCCGGTTTCTGTGTTTACAAGTGACAGCTCTGCACTCTGTGTGTAACCCCCCTGAACTCTGCACTCTGTATGTAATGCAATCCTAGTATATTACGCCCCTTTAAGACCCTCCTACTGTTTGTAAAATCTGACCACACCCACTATTTGATGGGATTTGGAGGGTGTGTGTGGGGGGAGGGGTTTTGGGGGGGGGTCGTGGTTGAGTTCCAGCACCTATTGTTTGGGAAAAAAAGCCCTGCATTTACCATATTTATTTACACTGTAGTAACAAACGTTATAAAACTGATTAACAGTAAGGACTAGGCATAAGAAGACATTTGGCATCCAGGTTACAGTATTAATATTTGGAGATATGCTGTCTGCCGGCGTCCTGGGTATCTGGCCGCCATTACCATCCCAGCCATCAGCGTCCATTCTGGAGGCGATACCGTGCGCCAGGGACTCGGGGGGCACTCCCATGTTCCAGCCCCCTCAAGCTTCACCCCTATTACTGGCTCTCAACAATATGGCTTGGTTTATAAAACCCATCACAGATGAGAGAGCTCCTGCAGGTTGCTCTTTGACCAGCTCTCAAGCTGAAACGACACATCTCAGCATCTAAGGTAATTACCTGATTGTACCAACCACAGATACACATGCTGATTGCTGGCATGTGTAAATGTGAATTTTATCTACTTATTTTGAACTATATCAGTCCGGATTCTTTTGCAGTTTGATCATTCCAATATTATGTCCTCTCACTCCTCCTCTCCCCCCTTTTTTCAGGCTAACACCACTATAAATATATGTGCTGTATGACCACATGACAACTTATTTTTTGACCAATTGAGGATTGAATCTCGCTTTCTTCTCTGACCACAAGGGAGTAGAGGTGTGTACATTTGAAGACCACTGACAGTGCTATGCAGATTTAGTGACATTTTGACAAATCTCTGTATCTTTTTATATTTACATTATTAGATTCATTGACCCTACCAGTGTATGGTTTGGACTGAGTGCCCTCTGTGGGTGATATCGGCCGTATCCTCAGTGTACATCGCCCCTGGATTCTTTCTGACTGGCTCAGGCAGCAAATACTCCTTGTTTTTAAACAATGTGATTTTCTGTGATACCTTACATAATCACATGGTCAGTGTATACTGTTATTGTTGTTGAATATTTTTTCATTATATGTACTAGATGACAGTCAATGGCTTACAACTTTTTGTTTTGTCAGTTATAGATATTAATGCTTTGTCCATAACCACTTACCCCTGATGAAGAGGATAAACGCTATAACTTGAAACACGTTGGGTGTACTTTGTTGTGTGTGGCGCACCAAACAAAACAAGTGGTTTTATGTATGGTATTGAATTATGTACCATTGTCGATATTCGAATCAACTGTAGTCCAACCACTACGCACTTTTTCCTGTATTTTTAACTTTTCTAATAAAATGTACTTTTTTTATAAACAATTGTTGTTACTTTTGACAGGGGAGATCTTGACTTATAAAGTCCCATTAGAGGAACATTTTCCATAGGTCACAGTATTAAGACCACCTCAAGTGCAGTAGTAGTAAAGTTTAATCTACCTAATGTGCCTACCTAATGTGCCACTCTGAACTGTTGTGATCCTGCTCAGGTGGGCACATCCTGGGCAGGTTTCACTTGCACCAGTCAGCAGTGTTATTCAATTAGGGAAAAAAAGCTGTGCAGAGGATCTGCTGAGGACTCTAGCAAAAGTAGTAATGGTTTTCAGTGTGTACTTAGTGACATCACATGACCAGTGTGACGGTGTGTCGGGTGAGGTAGTGGATAATCGGTAGATTTCACCTTGCATATGTTCGTTCTGTGGTAAGAGACTGAACCGGGTTTTTCCAGCCTCTGTGGCAGGCTTGGTTCCGGTCCGGAGGTTGTGGTCCACGCTCATGTGGACTTTAAATGAGCAGGAAGAGAGCACAGGAGAGCTCTGGCCTGAGACTCAGAAGGGAATCTGAGAGAGAGGAGCTCTGTTTGGACTTAAAAAGAGAAGGTTTGCTTTACCACATGTTTTGGAGGATGATGGGGACCAGCCCCACACTGTATAGTGAAAAAGACTGCTGTATAGTTTAGCGCCGGACGGCAAGGATTTACTTTACTGTTTTGTTTTTGTTTTTTCATGATTTTACAAACCTCTGCTAAATAAACCTGGCAACCCACCAGACTTTAAAGAAACTACCTTCATGCTGACCTTTTTTTCCAGAAAAGGTGATCCCCACAAGCTAATCTCCCACACCAGGCACAGGGGAGGATCTTTGAAGACAACCTCTTTACTTAGAGCTCTCTTCCTTACAAGTGCTACTACTGCAGGGCAGTAAAAAGGGAGCAGATTAACGGTGGCAGTCAGCAAGGCAGGCCTGATCCAAGCTTTGCACTGGTGCCTGTATCTAAAGGGCTGTGTCACTAAAGAGACTACCTTTGATTACCTTCAATGTTCACTCAAATTCACAGAATATTCACCTGTTTCGTTTATTTGCCTTCAATTGTATTTGCTGGTAGACTTTATCTACCGCCACAGTCCACGTACAATAGATAGCGTTTTATGTAACAGTTTTCGTGGTAGCTCGAGTTTTACCCAGTTTGGCAGGTCTGTAAAACCCCATGTCTTATTGTTGCAGCATTCACCATTGACAAAAAATATTTAAGATATGTTGTAATTGTTTAGGTCGGGCATGAGATCATCTTGAAATAGTCAATTCTTTAGAAGGCTGCAGCCCACCTTTTTAAAAATGTAGCTTTCTGTGATGTATTGTCAAGTTATGAATTATGACATGATATTAACAACCCATGGAACCTAACTTGATACCTTCTATTGAAAAAGCAAGTAACAGAAATTTGAAATATAAATTATGTAGCTCTTACCCCTATAGGACCCACCTAATATAATGTGGTCTATGTTCTGCCATGACTTTTAAAGCTGCTCGATCCCCACTGACACACCTGGTTATAGGTTAAAGGCTGTTCGCACCATGTAGCCTAAATGTTAGTATGCTACCACTCAAAATTAGTACACAAAAAATAGGCCACAAGCAACTTGATGGTAAACAGAAGAAGTGTATTATAAAGCACTACATGAGCAAAGATCACGTTAGAATATGTTAGGTTAACTCATTTTAATACTAGCCTTAAGTAGGGCAATTAACTTAAAGTGGAAGTAAACCCTCCTATCGTTTTCAGCTAAGGAAGCTGACATCTTGGCCTCTGTTTAAACTTCAACTGCCGTGCAGCTGCACATGTGATCTGTTATGACACCAGCCATTGGATGATTTGACGGTTTGCTTGAGAGCACAACCAATGGGACAGTTAGCATTTCCGGCATGCCGGGAATGTAACAGTTTTTTTAAACTGTTACATTGATGGGTTTACTTCCGCTTTAAACCACATTAACTTTAAACAAACTAACATGGATTCCACAGCACTAATAAGCAACCACATGAACAGTGAGATATAATAACAGTAAAAGAAAACTCTCATGCCGCGTACACATGGTCGGAATTTCTGGTGGAAAAAGTCTGATGGGAGCTTTTCATCGGATATTCCGACCGTGTGTATGCCCCATTGGACTTTTTCCGTCAAAATTTCTGACGGACTTAGATAGAGAGCAGGTTTTAAATTTTTCCATCGGAAATTCCGATGGAGTTTTGCCCGTGGCAAAGTCCGGCCTTGTGTACGCGGCATTAGTAACTCTGAAAACTCAAGCAAAGAAAGTGTCCTGGAATGCACTCTGTAGTGTTACCCCAGATGTCAGTATGGGTAAGTGTGTGAGATTTCAGTTGACTTTAACCACTTCCTGACCTGCCCATGTAGCTTTTCGCTACAGGCTGGCCGCTCTGTGCAGAATCATGTATATATACATGATTCAGAATTTTCCGGCTACGGGGTGCGTGCCCACCCGCCTGGCTGTGCTGTGATATGTCACAGCACATTCCGCTCACCGTGTCCAGGCCAGTGATTGACTGTTGACACCCGTTACTCAGCTCTAAAGCCTCGTGCACACGATCGGATTTTCTCTGAAGGGCGTTGGCCATGAACTTGTATTGCATACAAACGGCAAAGAATTGTTGGCACAAAACTCTGTGGTTTTTCAGCTCTTTCGCGCCACCCTTTGGGCAACTTCTGCTAATGTTGTGTTATGGTTAGCATTGCTTCTGAGCATGCGTGTTTGTACTTTGGATTTTTTTTCCAACGGACTTCTGTACACACGATCGGATAATCCGACAACACACATTTTTTGTCAGAAAATTTTAAAGCATGCTATCCCACATTTGTTGCCGGAAATTCCGACAACATTTGTCCGATGGAGCATACAAACGGTCGGATTTTCCAACAACAGCCTACCATCATACAATTCCCGTTGGAAAATCCGATCATGTGTATGGGCCTTAAGTCTCACAAAACACAGCTCTATGAGTGTAAACAGCACAGAGCTGTGTTCAGTGTTTTTAAACAACTAGATACCCAGTAAAAGCAGCACACAGTGCACACACAAACACTTGTTAGGCACATATTTAACCCCTGATCGCCCTAGATGTTAAGCCCTTCCTGCCCAGTGTCATTAGTAGAGTGACAGTGCATATTATTAGCACTGATAACTGTAATAATGGCACTAGTGATGTCAGTGGCAGTTACTGTAGTTTACACAAAGTGTTAGTTAGTGTCTGATTGGCTACCGCACTATCGTAGTCCTGTCATAAGACGCTGATTGCCGCCATTACTAGTATAAAATAAATAAATAAAAAATCCAGTATATATCCCAACATTTCAGACGCTATAACTCTCACACAAACCAATCAATATATACTCATTGGGATTATTTATTTATTTTTTCGGCTAAAATTTATTTAGAGATTTGATTTTTTAAATTTTATTATGGGATACGTTTTAATAGCAGAAAGTAAAAAATATCAAAATTGTTGGGTTTTTTCTTTTATATACTAAATTATTAAAAACTGCAGAGGTGATCAAATACCACCAAAAGAAAGCTCTATTTGTGTGGAAAAAAATATATACATTTATTTGGGTACAGAATCACATGACTGCACAATTGTCAGTTAAAGTAACGCAGACCCGCATAGCGAAAAATGGCCTGGTCATGAAGGGGGATATATATTCCGTATGGCAAGTGGTTAAACTTATTTCTATGCATGTCTGTTTTTTGGTATTGATGACTGATAAAGCATAGCTCCCAACTGTCCCTTATTTTGAGGGACTGCCCCTGATTCTGAACAAAGTCCCTCTTTCCTCCTCATGTGTCCCTCATTTTGGTCTGATCTATATAGTTGTATATAAAATGCACTGCTTATCTATCAAAAAGTGTTTCCCAGTGCTAAACCTTTCATCCAATTTCTACATTGCTGCATTTGTAAATTCCAAAAGCCAATATAAAAGAATAGTAGTTGTAAAAAAAGCACTTGTGGGTTTAACCAACCATTTTTTTGTACAATTCCCCTTTAAGGGGGAGTGGCAGGGGGTGTGTCCTATGCCACTATACTTTTGCTAATAGGTGTCCCTTGTTCCCATTTCAGAAAGTTGGGAGGTATGGATAAAGTCTGATATCGAAACACTAGAATATCAACAAAAAAGGACATGGAAACTTAACTTATCCAGTAAATATTGTAATTCTATATAGAGGCTCAGTCTGTGTTGGCTCGTAGAATCACTGCAAAAGAATACCAAAGAGAGAGAGAGAGTTTGGGGCACTTACTTTGTCATAAAACTGGCAGTACAACACAAGCCCAAGAATGTTTACAGAGAGGCACTTAGGGATGGGATTTACCAATAGGGTCCATTCTTATCTTGACAGAGGGGGAACTTGCAGCATTATTATGTATCAGAAGCTCGGAGGTAGGTAATTCATCTATGCAAAAAATGACTTGCTGCTAGTTTGTTCATGCTGTTTTTTCCATATGATGGATGCTTTGTGATTTCTCAATCCTCTCCTTGAAATTTATTAACATTTTTCATGAAAAACACTGGCCATATGGACAACAAAGAATATATCAAATGGTCTCTGAAGTAAAAGTCAAATGTTGTTTTATGAGAATGGTGACCCCAGTTGCCATATGCTTCCTTTTTTTTTAATTCCAGACATTGGGAAAATCCCTAAAGAAAATGAGGAGATTACACCCCTTCTTGTTATAAGAGACCACATGTTGTAAGTTTTTAGATTTTGTGAAAAAAAAAACACTCCTATGCCTAAGAAAAAGAAAAACCTCAGATGTTTCTTTTTTATTCTGACAATAGAACTGAGCAATGAAGATGACTATGAAGTTCAATCAGCCATATTGCTACAAGACATTTTGGTTGTTTCAGACACATATCGGATCCCTTAATAAATTGTTTTGAAGTCTGCATATTTGAATATCTAGTAATTTAAGGTAGAGATTTACTACTGGTGAGGTCAGCACAACTTTGGGGAGCATTGGAGTCATGATCTGAGTCAATCAATAACATTTAAGCAAATATGGGAATTTTTAAAATAGATTTTATTGAGATTTACATTATTATTTTTTTGGGTGACTGCAGGCTAACGCTGTATGGTGAACAGAAGAACACTGGTCTGAGGGCTTGGAAAACACATATACTTAGCTTTGAAGCAGTCAAAAACCATACAAATGATTTTATGGTGATTGAGAAGCTGACAGCTATACTTTCGGACACCCATAAAAAGTTTCTTTGGGTCTGGTAATCTTGGATTGCACATACCCAACCCTCCAGATTTGACAGCACGCTTCTCTCGATTTAGTGCTCCTCTGACGCACACCACATGGAACTCTTCTTTTCTTTTCCTTGTTTTACTTCAAGTTCTTTCTGTCTTTCCTCACTCTCCTGCTATTTCTGTTTTATTCTACTCATTTATTCTATATGCCTATCTGGCCACCAGGCATTGTCCTGGTTGGGATGGTTAAGGTGATATCACCTTTCCTCTTTTTGTCTTTCAAATATTTTATTGAGAATAATACAGTACAAGTTATCAGAAAAAGTATTTGTAAGAAAACAAAATGTACAAGTATGAAAAACAAGGCATCTCAATAGCTATACAGAAAGTATATATTTTCATTTAATTATACAACTCAAAGTGTAATTCAAGAGATATGTCTCTGATTAAGACAAATATACAAGACAAACTAAGAAGAATTAAAACCTAAACTATGTAATATGATTTCAAAACTCAGGTTTGGAGAAGACAAGGTATCCTGTAAATTGAAAGGATTGTTACCTTTCCTCTTTTTATACTGCATTCTTACCTACATGTATTTCGAAAGACAATAACTTCTTATTTCTAGTTGTATTCAGCTGTATATTTGGAAACCTTCGCTCTAATTCTTTATATACTGTAGTAAGAATCTCCAAGTTGTGAGGTGCCGATCATTGAACATGCATATCCTCCTGACTTGTTCTTGATCAACATACAATATAAACATCTAACCGTTGTTGGATTGGATATTAATAAAATCCTTTTCAAAAGAAAACTGGTCTGTTCAGGCCACTGGTACAATCTATAGTTTCAATAATCCATGGGGTCATTGGTTATCCATGGAAAAATAACCAAAATGATCCTATTTAGCTGCTATAAAGAACTGACCCCTTTCCAGCACTGTCCCCTAAAATAAAAGAGTGGGGCACATTATTATCCATTCTGATCTCAGGTAATTTCTTCTCTTCCAGTAGCTGAGCCAAGCAGTGGGGGACTAAAGGAATATGATGCTGGTTAGGGGCAGGGTTGCCAACCTCCCGTAGCATTTTTTTACTGACAAAACATGGAAAATGTACTGGCAGAGCACATTTTTTTACTGACAACTTGAGAAATTACAAAACTCCTATTGAAAATTAACACAGTGAATATTTGAACAGTATAAACATGATATGGAAACACTTGACAATTCCTATAACAAAGTAATTTGCTTGATTTACACTTAAAAAGTCAGCACAGCATGAAATTATCAGCCCCTGATATTTATTGGCAGTTATAAAAAAAAATCACAGATTTTTACAAAATGTCAGTAAATCTACTGGCGGTTGGTAACCCTGGTTAGTGGGGAATTAAAGTGTATCTGTTGAGCAAAGTGTGAGCAAAGCAGGTTTACTTAAGACCCCTTTCACACTGGTGCGTTTTTCAGGCGCTTTTGGGCTAAAAATAGCGTCTGTAAAGCGCCTGAAAAACACCTCCCCTGCAGTCCCAGTGTGAAAGCCTGAGTGCTTTTACACTGGGGCAGTGCGCTGGCAGGATGTTAAAAAATGTCCTACAAGCAGCATCTTTGGGGTGGTGAAGGAGCAGTGTATACACCTCTCCTCCTCCGCTCCTGCCCATTGAAATGAATGGGCACTGCTGCCGAAGCGCCTGCAAAGCGCCTCGGCAGCGGCACTACATGGGTGCATTTAACCCTTTATTATGCCGCTAGCGGGGGTTAAAAGCGCCCCACTAGTGGCCGAATAGCGCCACTAAAATGACGGTAAAGCGCTGCTAAAACTAGCAGCGTTTTACCGTCAACGTTCGCCCGCCCCAGTGTGAAAGGCCCTAAATGTTACAGAGTGTACAATGAAGCAGTGCATCAGCTAGTGTTGCACCATTCAGCTGTATACACTCTTGTTGTCAAATAACATTTTGTCAATGTTACAAGAATAAACTAAGCTCACCATTTTAGTACCCATATGTATGAATCCAATGGGGGGCATGCTTAATGCAATGTACGCTTAGTTTAGCAGCTAATAGATTTAATTTTAAATAGATAATATATTTCTTAAGAACGTATTTGAATTATGTTACCGCATTGGATTGCATTGTGAGGATGTATTCCACAGAAAGACTACATGAATGAATCTGAATATACCAGTTTTTCATTGTAAAAATGTAATTCTCTCTTGAATGCATTAAAATGGCTTTAGCATCATTATTTTCTATTGATGTCACTCAATATTCCATTCATTATATAATGTAATTGAAATATTTATTCAAAAGGCACACTGTCATGGATCTATTAAAGTTATACATTATGCATTCAGATGTAGATTGCTCTGAAGCTACAAACATCAATATTCTTGCTGTTATACTGTTCAACACACACACAGCACAAAGGCTTTAAAACTGAGATTTTTGTGCATGAAAATATATATGAAAGATAGCAAATATTTATTGCATGTCTGCATATAATCTCTAACCAATGTTCTTTAAGCTAATGCCAGTCAGGGGGTGGAGGATTGCTTTTAACTTAATTAGTAGTTAAGTATTTGATGTTAGCCTTTCACAGACCTCCGAAATTCAAAGTATATGATGAAAAATACAAATCACAGGTTACCGCCAATGTAAGAAAAAAAAATACAGAGATATAAGAATCTGAAATTAAATACAAAAACTGGACTTTTCCTGTAAAACTTGAGCTTAGTCCTTCCTTATTAAAGCAGAGTTCCACCCAAGAAATGGTGATCCCCTGAAATGCCACATTTGGCATGTCATTTTTTTGGGGGAGGAGCGGGTACCCTGTTTTTACAGTCAACCAGCTCCCACTTCCTCCCCTGGCTCCGCGGCACTGGAAGGAAGATCACCTTTCCCCCCTCCCTCCCTGCAATCTTCTGGGACACGTCACAGGTCCCAGAAGATTAACCCAGCCATTCACAGCGTGCAGTGCAGCTCGTGCATGCTCAGTGCGTGCCTGGCTGTGAAGCCACAGCCGGGCACCCACAGTTAGAATTTTATACAAAGGAGTGCAGTGCAATATTGGGGCTCATTAAAACATTTCATATGTGATAAAAAGTCCATATAAATCCAAATTAAAAACGAAAGCAGAAGGTGGACTAACAGTCCCAGCAAGCAAAGAGTCCCAGTGAGAAATTTCAATGCAAGGGTGACTCTCCCTCCACCTCCAGCACACTCGCTTCGCTCACCTCTAGGAGTGGACCCCTGAGCTAACAGATGGTCAACAACGCATGTCCCATATGGGTATAATCTCCAAACAGGATCCAGATACACCGTTCGATATCCCAGGGGTATAATATTAAGAGAGAAGCAGAATCTAAGTGCACACTGATGATTTCCTTTTTAAAAAAGCTTTATTTAGCAAACAAATGGCTACTCACATGGGCTTCATAGAAACAACGCAAATAGGAGCAGACACCTTAAGCATGGAGGTCCAGGATGACAGCGGCTGACGTCAGAACGTGGCTCCTACCCTAGTACACGTTACGTTCACACAAACTTCCTCGGTTGTACAGTACACATCATGTACTTACTACTGTGATCTAGACAGGAACACCTACACACAGCGCTGGCAGTGGTGGGTGCTTCTTCAGCTGTTTCAGGACAGCTGCTCCACCTCGCTCCGCTCCCCAGCCCACCCCCAGTGGTGGGACAAGGTATTTCAGTGCCCAAGGCGAAGATGCAAAAATGTGCCCCCCCCAGAGAAGTGGGCGGAGCTAGTAGAAGTATTTGCAGCACACAGTGATGATTGCAGAGTGCGCCAGTATTACTATTTGTGATTGGTCATCACAAAACACAGCCAATTAGATTGCTTTGATGACGGCTTGGTTCACAGCCAATAAGGAGTAACCTGGCTGCACTAGGGTGATTTCTGAAGACTGTAAATGGTGTTCTAGAACTAGATGAAGCTGATCATTTTATTCTGACAGTGGAGGAGTCCTGATGTCAGAGTACAATAGCACAAAGGGGGGACTCCTCCATCCACCTAGTTTGAGTAAATGCAAGTGTAGCGGGGTCTCTAAATTTAGGTGGGACACCCAGGTGTGTAAGTATGGGAATAGTGGACCATTTGTGTTCGTGGAGGATTGGATGGTGTAATAATCTCTTTGGCCTCTGGGTGGCGGGGTACCTGGAGGCTCAAGGTAGATTTGCCATGATAGTGCTACCCTTTTTGTCCCTTTCCGGAGATGGTCCGGCGAGGGTGGGGAACCTGCCGTGGTGTCGATGGGAGGGTATAAAAGGGGGAGACGCCCTAACCACGAGGTCTGTCTTCTGGAGGATCTTCTTCACGCGCCCAGGCACCTTAGGCCTGGGTGCGGGCGGTTCCGGCCCAGGCGCCCTAGGCCTGACCGGAATGGAGTTGGAGTCCATCCCAGGCACCTTCAGCCTGGGGTGAGGTACTAAACTAGGAAGCCTGGGGTCCAGTGACTTCGACTGGATCCCGCAAGGGTGGAGACGTCCGAGGGTCCCTGAGGTGGATGGGGCCCATGTCTGAGGTGAGGAGGCCGGGGAGGTTACCCGTCCGGAGAGTCTGGAGCAGCATCAACCCAGTGACGGATGGGCCTCTGGTAACTCCCTTGGAGGGACATCTTCCCCTGACAGGGGCCGCAACGCAGCGAAGGTACTCCTATCTACGTTCTCTAGAGTCGCTGGTAGAGACTCTCAGATTCAAAGTCCTTTCTAGCTAAATGCTATAGTAACCGCTGGCGAGATCGCAGTGGTTTAGTTACTAACCAGGATAGTGCCTCGACCTGCTCACCCCCGTATCAAAATGTTATCAAGTCGCAACCAGTTGGCTACTGAAGCACTGTTTATTGTGAGATGTACAATAAAGCAAGAGTTGGACTGTGATCGGTGTGTGGAACTCTGGTTAATGGGAGCAGAGGGAAGTGTTGACACAGCAGGACTGTATTCCAGACAAAAGTACATAGGCCCGAGGAAATATCTGGTGCTGGCCTTCACCTCACCCACAGTTATGGGGAGGACATGGGCCTAGCGCATCTCACCCTGTCGTGTGACATACCCCTAGACAAAAGAGATGGGGTGAGGCCGCTACACAAGGATCTGTTCAGACTGCTGGAAAAACAAAACAATAGTGTATACTAGAGTTACACTGATATTGGTGCTGATACTAAGCATTTGCACCAGTACTTGTACTCACCGGTACAAAACAGGTATTGGTGCAATTTTAGTGCATACCCAGCTTTGGACAATGTGTCAGGGTGTTTAATGAACTCAAAGACAAAGCTCCTGAGCAAACAAGTCTGCGAATAAAGATAACAGGGAAAACATTACAAACAAATACTAAAGGTGAGCATACACTATAAAATCTAGATGTACAATCTCTGCACAATCTCCTTTAGATTTGTCAAAACTTTGTAATATGGTGACTTGACTCCCCAAGGGGTTAGGGTGAACTGATGGGCTCCCCAGGGTGGACTGGGGGTACTGGATGGTAGCTGACACCCTCCCCCCTTTTTTTTCTTTCCCCCTCCACCCCCTCCTCCCTGTCTTTCTTTTCCCTTTCCTAGCTTCTTTTACCCTTTGTAGCTTGATCTCTAGGGTCATACTTACTCTGTCAACAATCTGAGTTAAAGCGGGATTCCACCCGCAATTTTTTTTTTTTAAAGTCAGCAGCTACAAACACTGTAGCTGCTGACTTTTAATAAGGACACTTACCTGTCCTACTCGCCCGCGATGTCGCCAACCCCGAGGCCGATCCCTCGATCCTGCAGCTCCCGGCGCCGCCATCCTCACTAAGGGAAACAGCCGTGCGGCTTCACTGCCCGTTCCCTACTGCGCATGAGCGAGTCTCGCAGTGTTTTCTGAATGGACGGATGCTCTCTGGGATACACACAGTTCCCAGAAGGCAGCGTGCCCCATTCCCCAGAAGACACAGCGAGTAGGACGAAGGAAGAAGACCTGCCGAGGATAAGGAAGAGGCAGATTAGGAACTTCCGCATAGCAACCGCTATTTGTGGTGAGTAAAAAAAAAATGTTTTCCATTTTTTTTCTAATTTTTTTGCAGTATTTTTGTGTATTTTTTTTTTTTTTTAGGGTGGAACTCCGCTTTAACACAGTGATAACCGTCAAAAATTGTCCTAGATCCTGAAGCCCAATGACTGGACAGCTACTGTATATATATGTCTATAACAGTGTGGACAATGTAATGTCCGCGCATATGGTCTTGTACATTGAAGTGATCCAGTGGATGTTGACCAATACTATGGTCTCTGTATTACCGTATGTCTTAAATAAAGAATTAATAAAAAAAATAAACTTTGTAATATATGGACAAACCTAAACAATTAATTTAAGTAGTATCCAGTCAGGCAGGCCTTTGTACAACTTAGTTGGTGGTAGATCCAAAAGATATTGTACATGCAGATTGTATAATGTATGGTAAACTGGAGGCTGGCCATAGATGGATCAGTTTTTTTTTTTTTTTTATCAGTCAGAGTCTGATAAAAAAAAAACTGATCAGATCCCCACATCCACACAACTTAGGCCCCTTTCACACTAGCGGACCGTATGTCTGCTTTTTCATCTATCCGTTTACGGATGAAAAAGGGACATACATTGGTCTCTATGAGATCGCGGGTGTCAGCGGATGAACATCCGCTGACAACCGATCTCCTCCGTGTCCGCAATCCCCCGATTCTGCAGACGGAGGAAAATCCTATTTTTCTATCCATCTGCAGAGCAGATCGTATGAACACGGACAGACGGTCAGTGTTCATCCGATCCCCCCCCCCATAGGGGAGAGCGGAGATCTGATAGGGCGGTCCCTGCACAGTGTGTGGGGACCGCCCTGTCATCCGTCGGCTCAGCGGGGATCAGCGGAGCGATCCCCGCTGAGCAAGCGGAGGTTCACGGGGTGGATCTTCACGGATTCGTCCCGTGTGAAAGGGGCCTAAAGTGGATGAGGGAATCCTTTTCGCTGAGACATCTATGTTAGCGCTACAGATTGAAGGAAACATTTCTGCTGGTTTGAGAGAAGTTGATCATTAAATGTACTTCTCTTTAGCAGGAATGGCCATAGATGGATTAAATGCGTCCGGTTAAATTTCCGGTTAAGTTTCCATCCATCTATGGCCAACTTAACTAGGTCCTGTGTAAAATCCCTGTTTTCTTATGCCTTAGGAGCTCACTAAGCCTCCTTGTACAGGAGTTCTTTAGGGCCCATTCACATGCAGGGCCGACATGTGTGTTCTGTGCAGGGCTTTCTTTTATCAGCATGGGGATGTAAGGGCATTGTGTGCATATTACTGAGCCAGTGTCCCATTCATTCCTAGTGGAACCCACACCTGTGTGTCGTATTAGAATACAGAGGCAGTCCCATGTCCCAGTGGAAATGAATGGGGTGCTGGTATGGGGTTGCGCAAAACCCTTTGTACCCCGTGCTGACAAAAGACAGCCCTGCATTTTTGCCTGATGAAGGGGTCCTGCGTGGCTCCGAAACGTACCTTTGTGATGTGATCTCTTCTCATTAAAACTTTTTGGACTAAAATTTTGTCGATCCATGGTGTGCTGGCGAATATGTACGCTTGTTTGATGTTTCCAGGACCCAACTGGTAATCGCTGCAGCACCCACCATTTTTATGAGCCATATCTACCAGGAACGTGTGTGATAGGAATATTGATCAAACAGCCCTGCAGGGTAGACACAGTGTTTGTACCTCTTGTGAATGTGCATGTACTAAAAATAGAATCTAAAAGAATAGTTATCTCCACAGTCATATCAGTGATATGAAGCCTGTAAGTGTTACCTGCCAGCCTCAGGAGCACAGATACAGAGGAGAGAGCACCAGTTAGTTTGCAGTAGGGCTGGAGAGGGTCCAAGGCAAAGGGCACAGGAGGGAAGGGGTCATGTCACACGGACATCAGGACACCGAAAGAGAAAGTAGGAGTGAGAGGAATGACTGGAGAGGGGAGGGAGGAGCCACTGTTCAGGCAAGGAGAGGAGCAGGGAAGTTGTTTGCATCTACATTCACAAAAGCATTGAACACCTATGCCTTCCCAACCACATGTGCTCCTAGTATAGTGCACTGTGCAGGCAGGGGGTGGGTGCTACGATCTAGCCTACATGCAGGAACAAAGCCGCTCTTTGTCTACTGTGTTGTATTCGGCACTGCTGCATATTCTGTACTGGGCATGGTTGTAACCAGGAAACTGCTCCCTTTTCTCACATTACCCTCCTGTCCCCCCCCCACTAGTCCCAGCCCTGCCCGCTCCCTTCTGCTACCCAGCAGGACAATATGCGAGGATGACACTGCATGCTAAAGGGAGGAAAGTGTTAATAACGATGTGCCGCCTCTAGACACAGGCGGCAGTGTAGTGATCCTTACACCGCACTCTCCAGGGCAAAGTGATAGTCTGATCCTGTTGTGCGGACGCCCCTCCCAGATTGCCACCTGGGACCAATGGACCCATGGTAGGGCCGGCCCTGTATTCAGGCATTATTTACTTATCCCAAAGTTTGACTTTAAGAACATGGCATGCATATTTTTTGACTATTTGGTCTTCTGCTTTGACATTTCAGCTTCAAACAATATGACAAGACATTGGAGGTTTTCTTAAAATCTCATGCACAATTTTAACCTAGAAGGTACTGTGGTGTTTACCCCAAAACAGTCAGTAATGTATGGGTTTCCTGATTCTCCTAAAGACAACAACCCCTCTGGCAATGCCACAACCTCTGTACACCCAATGAGGCAACAGCAAAAAAGTGAACCTCCGTCTCAGTCTGAAGTCTTTTGCAGACTTCAACAGGTTTTCTTCTAAAGCTTCATACACACGGTCGGACTTCCATCGGACTTTTCCGTGGTTTTTTGTCCGAACGGAGTTGGTCGGGAACACCCATAGCATACACACGCTTGGACTTTTCTGCAAACTTTCCCAAAACTTTTGGCAACATCACGTGGTTTTTCTGCTCTTTTCTGCTCTTTACCGCCACCCTTTGGTCAACCTCTGCTCTTGTTGGTTGATTTTAACATTAGTTGTTTAGTCCATCGGACAAAAGTCCGATGGTTTCCTGTACACACGGTCGGACTTTGCTCCATCGGACTTTTGTTGGGCAAAAGTTTGTCTGTTTGCAGACCCAACTTTTGTCCGATGAAAACAAAACCAAACGAAAAAAAGTTTGTCCGATGGAGCGTACACATGGTCAGATTGTTGGTCCAACTTGCTTAAAACTAAGTTTGTTGGGCAAAAGTCCGACCGTGTGTACGGGGCTTTAGATTGCCCTGTATTTGACTCCATCCATCTTCCCACAACTCTGACCAGCTTCCCTGTCTCTGCTGAAGAAAAGCATCCCCACAAGATGATACTGCCACCAACATGCTTCACGGTGAGGATGGTGTGTTCAGGGTGATGTGTAGTGTTAGATTTTTTTTCGCCACACATAGCGTTTTGCTTTTAGGCCAAAAAGTTCAATCTGACCAGAGCACCTTTTTCCACATATTTGCTGTGTCCCCCACATGACTTCTCTTAAACTGGACTTCTTATAGCTTTCTTTCAACAATGGCTTTCTTCTTGCCACTCTTCCATAAAGGCCAGATTTGTGGATCTTCGCAGCTCCTCCAGAGTTACCATGGACCTCTTGGCTACTTCTCTGATCAATGCTCTCCTTGCCCGGCCTGTCAGTTTAGGTGGACGGTTATGTCTTGGCAAGTTTGCAGTTGTGCCACACTCTTTCCATTTTCGGATGATGGATTGAATGGTGCTCCGTGAGATGTTCAAAACTTGGGATACCTTTTTTATAACCAAACCCTGCTTTAAACTTCTCCACAACATTATCCTTAACCTATCTACCTACCTACCTGGTGTGTACCTTGGCCTTCATGATGTTGTTTGTTCACTAAGGTTCTCTAACAAACCTCTGAGGGCTTCACAGAACAGCTGTATTTATGAGATTATTACTGAGATTAAATTACACACGAGTGAACTCGATTTACTGTAGCGGGTATTTGAATTTAGGGGAAGCATCTGGGTGGTAGTGTAACCCAGATGCACTGATTGCTAGGGAATCTGAGACCCTTTTATGGTTCTTGGAGGACTCTGGTGGTGTGAGGTGCCCTGCGGCCTACAGGTGGCATTGTTGCCGGGGGCCAGAGGTGAACTCACACCGCAAGACTGTGCCTTTTTGTCCTCTCCTGGAGCTGGTACAGCGGGGCGGGGAACCCGCTGTGACACAAAGGGAGAAGGGATAAAAGGGGCGGATGCCTTTACCAGGGGGTTCAGAGTCGGGAGGACGCGGCCGCACCCAGGCACCTTCAGCTTGGGTGCTGGCGTTCCGGTGTTCCGGGCCCAGGTGCCTTTGACCTGGCCGGAGCGGAGATGGAGTCCATCTCAGGCACCTTTAGCCTGGGGTGAGGTACTATAGCGGATGCCTGGGGCTCAGTACCTTCGACTGAGTTCCGCGAGGTTGGAGGAATCCGAGGGGGCCCTAACTCCTTGGGTGCCCGTGTCTGAGTTCGTGAGGTCTGGTGAGCAGAACTTCTCTGGAGAAGTCCGGCTTAGCATCGCTGGTGACAGAGAGGCCTCCGGTATCTCCCTTGGACGGATATCCTTCCCCTGACAGGGGCCGTGCTAGCGAAGGTAATTCACGTTCTACTTCACATAGTCAGTGGCAGTGACTATTCGCCACTGGTGATACCACAGTGGTTAGCAAAAGAAGGGAAAGGATTGCGCCTCGACCTATTCCCAATACTACTAAGTTGTTGCAAAAGAATCCAACTTAACCGTGCTGTATGTTTATTCGCTGAGAAGAATAAAACTGTGTTGGACCTATTCACTGTGTGGAACTCTGGTTACTAGGAGCAAAGGAGTCAGGGACGAAGGACAGGACTTGACTCTAGGACACCTACACAAAGCCAGATCTTTCTGGCCTTCACCTCTTCACTATGGAGGACATGGGCCGTGGTGTATCTCATCCCTCCCCCCAGCACTAACACCCCTAGACAAAGAAAGACAAGCCGAGAATGAGGAGAGGGGTGAGGCCGCTACATTACTAATTAGGTGATTTCTGAAGGTAATTGCTTCCGCTAGATTTTAGTTAAAGGTATCAGAGTAAAGGGGAGATGAATACAAATGCACACCACACTTTTCAGATATTTATTTGTAAAATTTTTTTTTAACTGTTTAGCATTTTCCTTACACTTCACAATTGTGTGCCACTTTGTGTTGGTCTATCACATAAAATTCCAATAAAATACATTTATGTTATTGATTTAAACATGACAAAATGTGGAAAATTTCAAGCGGTATCAATACTTTTTCAAGGCACTGTAATACTTAATGTTGGGGCCCAGCACTGAAGTGCTTGGATAAATGTGTATCCTTCAGTAAATATCCCATTAGGTAGCAATTTAGGCTGGCACTGTTCCTTTAAAAGAAGAATAATAGGGTTGTGGTCAGCGGCCTCTCTTGACTATGCAGTCGGTTGTGAAGCCTCCTCCTGTTCTCTGGTGTCCGGAACTCTGGATGTTCAAGAGGTGCTTCCTGTGGAATCCATTGCATTGGCAGCTACTCTGGAGGCTGTAGCAATGATCTCTTTTGAATCCAGTAATAACCCATTTGTCCAAATTGCTGAGTCTCTCACACAGCAGCGGTTTCCAAGCGAATGAGGCAGCACAGTCTCAAGCCTCATACACATGGCCGGTTTTCTCAGCAAGAAAACTGCTGGGAGAGCTTTTTGCCGAGAAAACCGTTCGTGTGTATGGTTTCTCGTCGGGAAAACTGCCGGGAATCTCGACGAGAAAAATAGAGAACCTGCTCTCTACTTTCTCGTCGGGATTCTCATCGGCCTGTTTCCCGACGAGAAAACCGTGCGTGTGTACGAGGCTTGTATGCTTATCTGTCCCCAGGTAAGCCCGCGCATGCTTGATGAGACTTTGACGCATGCGCGGTAGCTTACAAGGGTAGTGTAGGGTGAAGCAAGATGGCGGCGACGGCATCAAATGTGCCGAGCGCATGCTCATCGTAGTAGATGATGTCACCGCGTTCTTGCCATTTAAAAGAACGGTGGTTCTTTTGAATGTGCATGTGTACACAGGGCTTGGCAAGAAAAGCTTGCCAGGAATCTCGTCAGGAAAAAACAACGTTTTTTTCCTGATGGGATTCTCACCCGTGTGCACAGGGCTTGACTCTAACATAGTGGTTAACATTGGTGACAAGCATCATCTCCTCTCACTCATCATGAGAGACTGCCCCAAGCCCTGGCTTCCTCTTCCCTTTCCTTCTCTCTGTTGCACACTGTCTTCCTGAGACTTATAGTCTCATACCGTTCTCCACTTAATAAAAGCTGTCTCCTACAGGCTACATCCCCACAGTTCTAAGTGGCTCCCAGCAGTCTTTCACAGTTCTCTGGATTGGTTCTTTCCCTTAACAGACTGCCCTGCAACCAATCATAGTGTCCCCTGTATCCTAGGAGGCGTGAGGTGCTCTCCTTCGGCAACTGTGGCTGCAATTGCAACCCCATCACAGTGCCTGTGTCCTCCTCCTCCCTCTTCCTCCATACAAAGCTGCTCAACTTACAGCCAGGGAAAGGGAAACGACAGCTGCAGTGTGAGGGCAGCGGTGACAGCCCAGCCTGTGTAGCTGTAGACTGGGGAGTGCCATGGACCAGGGCTACAGAACAATAGATTTACATTGAATTAAACTGCACTCAAATGTGTTTTGCACATGTAGCACTCACCCAAAAGGAGCCGCTGGAGGTACCTGGTTCTTCTGTGCCCCTTGATGTCTGGCCTTGATGGACCCAACTTATCAACACACCCGAGTGTGCAAAGGAGTATTTTAATTAGACAAATGATGCACAGCAAAGCAAAATAGAATGAACAGCAGTCAAACCACAGTAACAACAATTGATGGATAAAGATATCAAAAAGCACAACAATAAAATGAGCTAGTCACTGTCACCATTTAATTTTGGAATACTCTCAGTTCTCAAAATCTCTGAGCTACAGAAAGGCTCTAACTATAGGTTTGTTACACTCTGGTGGCTAACTAGGGCCTCCTTCCCTATTCAACTGGCTAGTTCTTGACATAGGGGCCCAAAGTCCTTGGTGGGAATGCTTACCCCACAGACAGGAGTAATTGTATTCCTCAGGAGGGCAAATCCCCCAAAAAATAAAGTTCAACTATACCTAAGGATAGAGTGCCCCTCAGGCAAGAGGACAGTTTCTCGGGCAGAGGTATACAAACAGGTGGCCATTAGGCCTCTCACTACCCTGAAGTCCCTTCTGGTGGTACCTCTTTTTTTCTTGGGGGTAGAAAAAAATGGTATGGCACTCTGAAACAGCATCTCTCGAACAAGCTGAGGCAGTCAATATGGAACAGCGATCGGGAACAGCATGTCTCTTTATCAGCAGCAGTCTCCCAAGCTCTGCCACATGGCGCATGGATCCTAAGGACAGCTCTCTGCAGCCAAGTCCTTACTCAAGCAGCAAGCAGTAGCAGTAGCTTCTCAGCAGATCAGAAAAGAACAGTAATTACAGCCACTGGTGCACAGACTTTCCACACTTTATGTTCTCCTGCAGTGTGGTCTCAAGCAGCAGCAACATGTAGGTCCATAGCACAACTGTCCTTCTGCTCCTAGCCTTGTGGTGTGTCCATTTTTCAGAAGCACACTCCCAGGCAGCTGCAGCCTGTGGAACCCAGCTGCCTCTCTGCCACTCTTAAGCTCCTCTCCCTCCCTCGGCTCACCCACCCAAAAACCTTTTCCTCCAGCAACTTGAGGGATGTAGTTCTTATCTAACTACCTGGGCTGGGGTTTCCTATGGACTACATTCCCCAACTGCCCCTGTGCCCACTCTGCCCTGACTTTTGGGGTAGCGTCCTCTGGCTGCTGCAGCGGCCCTTCACACGTCTCCTCTGACTCTCCCTACATTCCTACAGTATGTAGGAAAACAAAGTTCAATCTGCAGCATTTCAACTTTTTTTTTTTTTAATCTTCATAATGCTAAGCACAGTGTATCATAAACAATTGTCAGCTGGTTTAAATCAGTGTTTCTCAGCTTCAGTCCTCAAAGCGCCCCAACAGGTCATGTTTTCAGGCTTTCCTTTATTTTGCACAGGTAATTTGATCAGTTTCACTGCCTTAGTAATTACCACAGCCGTTTCGTCTGAGGGAAATCCTGAAAACATGACCTGCTGGGGTGCCTTGAGGACTGGAGTTGAGAAAGGCAGGTTTAAATAATACTTGTTTTCACCTTTTTTCATCCTTTGTTGCAGCTCAGTGTCTCTGACCTCCTGCAGCCTTTCAGCCACTTCCTGTCTATGTGCATGTACTCCAGTGATGGCTACATAGCATTTATCGGTGCAGGTTTTGTTGATGACAGTGGACCATACCTGCGTAAAGTGTATTGGAACAGCCACATTGGTGGTTATATTGGTGATAATTTACTAAAACTGGAGTGTGCAAAATCTGGTGCAACTCTGCCAGTGCCGGCCCAAGACATTGTGCTGCCTGGTACCAAGAATGAAATGCTGCCCCCCCCCCCAAAAGAAAAATCACGCCCACCAAAATGCCCCCATATTCATTATTTTATATCATGATAACCAAAATGGACCTGTCATGGCTCTATACATGTATATAGGAGTATAAAAGGACCTGTGCATGGCCGTTGGCCGAGATGTCAGCTGGCCACCCACGATCGCTCCATAGAGCCAGAACGGGGATCTGTCAATGTAAACAGACAGATCCCCATTCTGACAGGGGAGGAGAGACAGATCTGCTGTTCCTAGTGATTAGGAACAGAGATCTCTCTCCTCCTCCAGTCAGTCCCCATCCCCCCAGTTAGAAACACCTCCCAGGGAACACATTTAACCCCTTTCCTGACAGTGACATTTACACAGTAATCAGTGCATTTTTTTTGTTTACAAAGTTTTATTTGGAAGTTCAAATGTACAGGTACATAGGGTGTTGATAAAGGTAATCAATATAAAAAACGTAGAGTTCATATATGCAAATATTGGTTGTAGACATAGTAATAAGGTACAAAGAAATAGTTCATGGGTATATGTCACAAACACACAAATCAAGCACTATAGGTCTAGAATTCAGGGTATTGCGAAAGAGAGTAAGTGGAGCCTTAGGGACTAAATTGTTAAATTATGTTGTACGCCAATATGACCATTTCCTTTCATATACATGGAAGGTATCATGGAGAGTGTGATAGATTCTCTCCGAAAGTTTCATCATCTCCATCCTAGCTAGTACCTGCGACCAAGGGAGATCTTTGGATCTCCAATTAGAGGCAATCATCCATTGGATGGAGCTGCATAAAGTGTGAAAGAGTCTCATGCAAGGGATTGGAATATTAGGAACCTTAGCATATAAAAGGCATATTTGTGGGGATATGGGGAACCTTTGTTTGGTGGAGTTTTCAAAAATTTCTACTGCGTTGCGCCATGTATGAAGTAGGTGTTTTTATAGCACAGATCGCTGTATAAATGTCACTGGTCCCAAAAAAGTGTCAAGTGTCAAGTGTCCAATCTGTCCACCGCAATGTCACAGTTTTGCTAAAAATCGCAGATCACCGCCATTACTAGTAAAAAAAATATAATAATAATAAAAATGCCATAAATCTATCCTCTATTTGGTAGACGCAATAACTTTTGTGCAAACTAATCAATATACACTTATTGCGTTTTTTTTTTTACCAAACGCATGTAGAAGAATACATATCGACCTAAACTGATGAAGAAATTTTTATTTTTTTGGATGTTTATTATAGCAAAAGTTAAAATAAAAAACAATTTTCAAAGTTGTCGCTATTTTTGTTTATAGCACAAAAAATAAAAACCGCAGAAGTTATCAAATACCACCAAAAGAAAGCTCTATTTGTTTAGGTACAACGTCACACGACCGCACAATTGTCAGTTAAATCGATGCCGTGCCGAATCGGAAAAAAATGATTGAAGTGCATTATTTCTATTGTTATATAAAATAAAACAGTTCAACTCACCATAATGCAGAATAAGTGGGAGCCCCGAGTGTGTCACTTCCCGCGTCACCTGCCACCAGATGCAGATTGTCACTTGTTGCGAATTGTCACTTGCCACAATGCCATCTGCCACAAATTGCGACTGGTCACTTGCCACGATGCCACACATTGCAGATTGTCACTTGCCACGACATCACCTGCCACACGTAGCAGATTGTCCCTTGCCATGACGTCACCTGCCACACGTCTGACAGAGAGGAGGAGGGGGGTCTGACAGAGAGGAGGAGGGGGGTCTGACAGAGAGGAGGAGGGGGGTCTGACAGAGAGGAGGAGGGGGGTCTGACAGAGAGGAGGAGGGGGGCGGCTGATAGAGAGGAAGAGGGGGGCGGCTGATAGAGAGGAAGAGGGGGGCGGCTGATAGAGAGGAAAGGGGGCTGATAGAGAGGAGGGGGGGCGGCTGACAGAGCAGATGAGAGAGACGGACCTCAGGAGGGGGGGCGAGGAGGGGGGTGGCTGATAGAGAGGAGGGGGGCCGCGGGTGGCTGACAGGGCAGATGAGAGAGACGGACCTCAGGAGGGTGGCGGCTGATAGAGAGGAGGGGGGTGGCTGATAGAGAGGAAGGGGGGCGGCTGACAGAGCAGATGAGAGAGACAGACCTCAGAAGAGGGGGTGGCTGATAGAGAGGAGGGAAGGCCATGGGCAGCTGACAGGGAGATGAGAGAGACAGACCTAAGGAGGGGGGGCGGCTGATAGAGAGGAGGTGGGGCAGTGGGCGGCTGACAGGGAGATGAGAGAGACAGACCTCAAAAGGGGGGGCGGCTGATAGAGAGAGGGGGGCCATGGGCAGCTGACAGGGAGATGAGAGAGACAGACCTCAGGAGGGGGGGCGGCTGATAGAGAGGGGGGTCCGCGGGCAGCTGACAGGGAGATGAGAGAGACAGACCTCAGGGGGGTGGCGGCTGATAGAGAGAGGGGGGGCCGCGGGCAGCTGACAGGGAGATGAGAGAGACAGACCTCAGGAGGGGGGGCGGCTGATAGAGAGAGGGGGGCCGCGGGCAGCTGACAGGGAGATGAGAGAGACAGACCTCAGGAGGGGGGGCTGATAGAGAGAGGGGGGGCCGCGGGCAGCTGACAGGGAGATGAGAGACAGACCTAAGGAGGGGGGCGGCTGATAGCTGCCCGCAGCCCCCCTCTCTCTATCAGCCGCCCCCCCTCCTTAGGTCTGTCTCTCTCATCTCCCTGTCAGCTGCCCGCGGCCCCCCCTCTCTCTGACAGGGAGATGAGAGAGACAGACCTAAGGAGGGGAGGGCGGCTGATAGAGAGAGGGGGGCCGCGGGCAGCTGACAGGGAGATGAGAGAGACAGACCTAAGGAGGGGGGGCGGCTGATAGAGAGCGGGGGGGCCGCGGGCAGCTGACAGGGAGATGAGAGAGACAGACCTCAGGAGGGGGGGCGGCTGATAGAGAGAGGGGGGGCCGTGGGCAGCTGACAGGGAGATAAGAGACAGACCTCAGGAGGGGGGGGCAGCTGATAGAGAGAGGGGGGGCCGCGGGCAGCTGACAGGGAGATGAGAGAGACAGACCTCAGGAGGGGGGGGGCGGCTGATAGAGAGGGGGGGGCCGTGGGCAGCTGACAGGGAGATGAGAGAGACAGACCTAAGGAGGGGGGGGGCGGCTGATAGAGAGAGGGGGGCCGCGGGCAGCTGACAGGGAGATGAGAGAGACAGACCTAAGGAGGGGGGGGCGGCTGATAGAGAGAGGGGGGGCCGCGGGCAGCTGACAGGGAGATGAGAGACAGACCTAAGGAGGGGGGGGCGGCTGATAGAGAGAGGGGGGGCCGCGGGCAGCTGACAGGGAGATGAGAGACAGACCTAAGGAGGGGGGGGCGGCTGATAGAGAGAGGGGGGGCTGCGGGCAGCTGACAGGGAGATGAGAGACAGACCTAAGGAGGGGGGGGCGGCTGATAGAGAGAGGGGGGCCGCGGGCAGCTGACAGGGAGATGAGAGACAGACCTAAGGAGGGGGGGGGCAGCTGATAGAGAGAGGGGGGGCCGCGGGCAGCTGACAGGGAGATGAGAGAGACAGACCTCAGGAGGGGGGGGCGGCTGATAGAGAGAGGGGGGGCCACGGGCAGCTGACAGGGAGATGAGAGAGACAGACCTCAGGAGGGGGGGGGGCGGCTGATAGAGAGAGGGGGGGCCGCGGGCAGCTGACAGGGAGATGAGAGAGACAGACCTAAGGAGGGGGGCTGATAGAGAGAGGGGGGGCTGCGGGCAGCTGACAGGGAGATGAGAGACAGACCTCAGGAGGGGGGGCGGCTGATAGAGAGAGGGGGGGCCGCGGGCAGCTGACAGGGAGATGATAGACAGACCTCAGGAGGGGGGGGCGGCTGATAGAGAGAGGGGGGCCGCGGGCAGCTGACAGGGAGATGAGAGACAGACCTCAGGTCTCCTGTGACACAGGGCTAGTTAGGACTCCGGGAGCACGCAGGGCTGGCGCGATTACCCACAGTCCAGCTCCTCCGCTCCTCCAGGCGAATCACAAGCCTCATGTCTGCTGTCCGTCCCTCCCACATAACCTGCTCGGCCAATCACAGGACACCCGCCGCTGCCCATTGCTGAGCTTGGCTCAAAACACAGAGAGATTTTTAGGCAGCAGTTTGAACACTGATTTGCCGCTCCCCTGAAAGTGCCGCCTGGGACCGTGGTACCATCGGGTCCCATGGTAGGGCCGGCCCTGAACTCTGCATAGAAACCAATTAGCTTCCAACTTTTATTGCCAAAGCTTAAAGAGGAAGTAAACCCTGGAAAAAAAAAAAACCCTGAAAAAGAAAGCCATAATAAGCTAGTATGCATAGCATACTAGCTCATTATGAAGGACTTACCTGAGATCGAAGCCCCCGCAGCGGTCCTCGGTCACCTCCGCCGCCATCTTGCGTCGATGTCCCGTCACGGATGTCAATGTATCGCCGCTCCGGCGCTGTGATTGGCCAGAGCGGCGATGACATCACATGTATGCACGCTCGGGCCGGCAAGAGCCCATTCAGAAAACCGGCAATGGAGCCCGCCCGCTAGTGCGTGACATCATCGGCGCATCGATACATAGTAAATATCTCCTTAACCATGTAGGTTAAGGAGATATTTCTTGCACCTACAGGTAAGCCTTAATCTAGGCTTACCTGTAGGTGCAAGTTGTCTAAGTGGGTTTACAACCACTTTAATTAAAAAGGCTGAAGTTAGAATCTTATTGGCTACAATGCTCAGCTGCACCAGATTCAGAGTGCACCAGTTTTAGTAAATCTCATGGTGTCTCATTTGGAAGCCTGTGTGGCAGGGTGACAATCCAGAAGCACAGTTGGGAGACATTGAACAGAGTGTTTTCACTTTATAGCAAGAAGTGCTTTGGGACTTTTATGGCAGGTTCTCCACATACTATTTTAATGAAAACTGCAAATTTATAAAATTTTGAAAATTACGTTTTAAATTACTTTAAAATGTTAAAACTTTATGGGATTTTAGTGTTTGGGTTAACATAAACTCTAACCAGAAAGGGTTTGTGATGTGACAGGACCTAAGGTGTAACTTACTTAATCAGGATCCGTAGTCTAAACTCGACAGACTTCCCCCTTGCAGTTAAATAAATGTAGGGTGAGAGCTGATTAGTTTTTCTAGTGGATGAAAGATATGCACATACATTATACAAAGCTGTGGCTTTAAAACATTAAATAAGTGTGCATCAATAACTTGAGCTGAGAAAATGGGATTAAGTTCCGTCTGCTGCTGACCAGGCAGTATTGCTGGATCCTTACATATTATTTTAATTAAATACGCACTCATGGTTTTCTTACCTCTGCCAGCTTTTTCTTTCTTGCACTTACTGTTTCCATGCTGTGTTCTGCCAAGATTTAGGGAAATGTTTATTTTGTGGCTTTGAATGGCCCAGTTGACTCATTCGTTTTATTACATATATCTCAGCTTTGGACAGTAGAGTTTAATAAAGTGTCACATTGCAGGCATCCCGGGCTACACCTGCACGTTTATCTGCAATGCAATCACTCTAATTACATTGATTAGATTAGGCTGCGGTGTCTCCACATCTCATAAACCGTTTCTGCTGTAGACGTACAAATGTCAGCGTTCCACCAGCTAGCCAAATACGATGTGGAAGTTCTGAGTCAAAAGGGTCATTTTAATTAATGGAAATGACTGACTTATGTAACTGAGGTGCCACTTAAACCTTAGAGTGATTACTGTAAAAATGCAATGGCAATTACTGAAATATAATGGCATAAAATATAGCATTAGGTAACACTTAAAAAATGCTTGCCCACTACCCTTTATCTACGTGCTTGGAAAATGCTGCTGGCATTTGAAACTTTTTATTGTAAACTGTTTATGTTAATGGTATCTTCATTCTCTGCACCTTGAAATCATGTTCTATCCTTTACTAGCTAAGGCATGGTATTTGCAGGAAATTTTCCTCTTGCTTACTCCAGGTATCACACTCATCAGTTGAAGGGAAGAGTACAGAGAAACACTAATTGCTGCAATTTGCACAATATTTTCATAACTAGAAAAAATTGGGAAGAGAATCGGACTGTGCAGGCACAAAAGAGGAGTACCGTATTTATCGGCGTATAACACACGCCGGCGTATAACACGCACCCCAAGTTTAGGAGGGAATTTTAGGGAAAAAAACTTTTAGGAGGGAAGTTTAAGGTAAAATTACTTACATTTAAATGCAGCCTTATCAGTGTCAATTGCAGCCTTGTCACAGTGCAGCCTTGCCCAGTGTCCATTGCAGCCTTGTCATAGTGCAGCCTTGCCCCAGTGTCCATTGCAGCCTTGTCACAGAGTCCATTTCAGCCTTGCCACAGAGTCCATTTCAGCCTTGTCACAGTGCAGCCTTGCCCCAGTGTCCATTGCAGCCTTGTCACAGAGTCCATTTCAGCCTTGCCACAGAGTCCATTTCAGCCTTGTCACAGTGCAGCCGTGTAGCCTTGCCCCAGTGTCGCCTTGCCGGAATTTAAAATTGGCTCCGAGACTGGGCGGAGCGGGGCGAACGCCGCAGAGAATGCAGGGACTGGGCGGAGCCGAGATACACATAGCCGAGTGTACTCGGCTATACTCGGCTTTTCTCGGCTCTGCTCACAGTCCCTATGATGGACATAACACAGGTCCAATGGCGGGACTGGGCGTGACTTGAGCGGAGCCGAGAAAAGCCGAGTATAGCCGAGTACACTCGGTTATGTGTATCTCGGCTCCGCTCACAGTCAGCGGAGACCGCCCGGGATATGTGGGTATCGGCGTATAACACGCACCCACGATATCCCCCTGATTTTAAGGGGAAAAAAGTGCGTGTTATACGCCGATAAATACGGTAACTCTTCAAGATATGTTAAAACATTGTATATTTATTTCAGTATCAAAATATTAAAAAACATTGATGTCAACATGAACATCTATAATAAAAGCAGTAGAATACACAAGCCATATTGAGCAGTTTCCCTCATAGGGTTATATAGCGAGAGTGAGCACTGGTAAGTAAGTCCTCACGTGCTCACTCTTTAGCTATATAACGCACGCCGGATCGTTCTTCCACTCAGATTCATTGCGCCCCGCTTGTCTAAGCTATCCAGCCTCAGTGCCGGGTCTGTGGCACTATTCAAGTAAGGGGGCATTTGTCTGTCCATTTTTTTACTATTTTTTTATTAAACGAGATTACACTATTGTTGTTTTCTCTCTTTTGTGTCCCGCATATGCATGATCGAGCCTCCAGGAGGCAGGGAATCTCAGTTCCATGTATGAAATCTCTACTCATATTAGCAAGTGCCACTTGCAACAAGCGCTTTTGACTCCTTTTTAATTAAACAAGTCAATATGATCTGGTAAGCGGCCAATCTTCTTTGAGCACTATTGGGTGCCACATACTAAGTTGGTGGAGGCTATTACATCAAGATATATTTCAGATTTTTGGATCAAGTACATTCAAGCTTTATCTTATTACTGAATGTTATGAGCTGTTGGAATATCACTGTTCACTATTCATTTGGACTATTATCAAGGACACTTATGTTGTATTTTGTGTTTTTCAAATTTGACACCGACCAGCAGGGGTGTCAATTCATTTAAGTGCATTTCAATTTCACATAGCTCTGGTTGATGAGTCACAGCTCCTATGGTTTTTTGATTACACACTTGGGTTGGTGTTACACTTTGTAATTTGTTATTTTTCCACACTTTCATAGTGTGGTATATATGCAGGTATCTTATTATTGTTTCACAGGTTTCTAATATAGCACTGTGGTCAGCGCCCCCACTATGCATGCACGGTGTGTATGTATAACTATACCAATTGTTCTGTTTCAAGATTTATCCATTTTTGAAATTTGGGGATAGCAGCTTTATTTCTGACTATTGATTATTAGCGCGAGATTGCCCATTTACCCTCTAGCTATATAACCCTATGCAGGAAACTGCTCCACATGACTTATGTATTCTACTGCTTTTATTATAGATGTTCATGTTGACATCAATGTTCTTTTTAATATTTTGATACTGAAATAAATATACAATGTTTTAACATATCTTGAAGAGTTAAGCCTCGTACACACGATCGGATATCCTATGGATTCTAATCCGATGGTTTTGTCCATCGGAAATCCGATGAAGCTGACTTCCATCAGTCTTGCCTACACACCATCAGTCAAAAAACCGACCGTTCCCAACCGCGGTGACGTAAAACACTCCAATGAGCCGAGAAAAATGAAGTTTAATGCTTCTGAGCATGCGTCGACTTGATTCTGAGCATGCGTGGGTTTTTTATCTGATGGACTTGCCCATAGACGATCGGAATTTGCTATCAGTTTTTGATCCATCGGAAAAATTTAAAACATGTTCTATTTTTTAAAACCGATGGAAAAAAGACCGATGGGTCCCATACACGATCGGTTTGTCCGATGAAAAAAGTCCATCAGACTGTTTTCATTAGACATGTGCATTCGTTTTCGTCCGAATGCATTTTCGTCCGAATTTCAGCTATTTTCGTTATCGTTTTAACAAACGAAAACGAAAGCACAGAATCCGAAAACCGAAAGATCCGACATAAACAAATGCTTTATTTTCGTTTTTGTTGCTACAACAGTTCGATATAGATAGGAGATTCGACGTGACGCTGACAATAACAATCTGTGTCTATCGAACCTATGGTCGAATGTGCCTAACCTTAACTCTATTAGTCCAAGATTATTCTACATAGAGAGAAAAGATTCGACATAGGAGAGAAAAAATTTGACATAGGAGAGAAAAGATTCGACATAGGAGAGAAAAGATTCGACATAGGAGAGAAAAGATTTGACATTATAGAGAGAAAAGATTCGACATAGGAGAGAAAAGATTCGACATTATAGAGAGAAAAGATTCGACATAGGAGAGAAAAGATTTGACATTATAGAGAGAAAAGATTCGACATAGGAGAGAAAAGATTCGACATAGAGAGAAAAGATTCGATATTATAGAGAGAAAAGATTCGACATAGGAGAGAAAAGATTCGACATAGGAGAGAAAAGATTCAACATTATAGAGAGAAAAGATTCGTTATTATAGAGAGAGAAGATTCGACATAGAGAGAAAAGATCACTGCTTGTGGGCGGAACATTAGACCGGAAATGTATGATTGCAGTGTCGTACAGTTTCGCTGCTCCGTCGAATCTTCTTTGAACATTCGACAGACACCATAAGCCTTCAATGACAGATTGGTCCTTAATTAATTAAGATTTTCGGACGAATGCAATTTTTAACGAAAAACGAAATAAATAAAAACGAATTTCGGGAGTAACTTAATAAATTTATTTTTCGGACGAAAACGAAATTCCGAAACGAAATATTTCAGTGTGCACATGTCTAGTTTTCATCGGTAAAACCGATCGTGTGTACAGGGCTTTGCTCCTCTTTTGGGCCTGCACAGTCCGATTCTCTTCCCATTTTTTTCTATTGTATACATTACGGATCATTGCAATAAATGTCACTTAAATTGTTTAATATTGTCATAAATATTTTATTATCATTTATACAGCACCATTGTATTCCACCATCATTTACAATATGTAAAATAAAAAAAATTAAAACCCAAAAAGATAAACCCGGTGTAATAAGCTATGACACAAATTATGCCGGGCTTTACCAAAAAAAGAGCTTAAAATCTACAGAAAATGGTGGAAGTGGTTATGTTTCAAAAATACATAAAATGTCCAAAAAACATAGCTAAAAACAAGAGTTGAGTGAAATAGAAAATGTGCGATTAAAGTGGTTTTGATGCCACTGGGTTTAAATGTCTCAGTTACAGAACTGTTCTTTTCAACTATTCAGATTTTGCATCAATAATCCATAACCCTAACACAAGTGCTAACCCTAACACTAACCTTAACTCTAAAGCCTCAAACACACGATCAGATTTTCCGAAGGGAATTGTGTGATGACAGGCTGTTGGAGGAAAATCCGACCGTTTGTGTGCTCCATGGGACAATTGTCGGATTGTCAGCAGACAACTGTTGGATGACAGGTTTTACAATTTTCCGTGGACAGTTGTCTGTTGTCTGATTTTCCGAGCGTGTGTACACAAGTCCGTCGGACAAAAGTCCAAAGTACAAACACACATGCTCGTAATAAATGCTCACCAAACACAACATTAGCAAAAGGTGCCCAAAGGGTGTTGCTAAAGAGCTGAAAAAACACATTGTTTCGTGTTTGTTGGCCAACAATTGTGTGCCGTTTGTATGCAAGACAAATTCCTGGCCAACGCCCTTCGGACAAAAGTCGTACGATTTGTCTGCGGAAAATCCGATCATGTGTATGAGGCTTAAGGGCCCATTTACTTTGAAGTGCATTAAAATGCATTATGTCATGCTTTCATTAAGGCAGCCCAGTGAAAATTAATGCCAAGGCACCCTAACATGGTAAAAATCATACTTTTATTGTAATGCAATGCATTTGCATGTGTTGAGGTTCTGCAATGCAGGAGTGCTGCCTTAGTGCTTTGAGGTGCAATTTAAAATAAATGCCACCACAATGCAGGTTATGTGTGTTACCATGCATTGTGGTAACATACACAAAAATTCTATAAATTTTGTGGACAATATAGCTGCTTGGTCGTCATAGTCCTTGGTGCTAGTACAATTTCTACGTAGCCTACAGAACTGACTATAGGGTACATTTTCTTTCCACTTTGGGTGATGGCAACTTCTTTCATGTAAATAGGAGTTGCCAGCTGTTTCCTTAAAGTGGGGTTTGGAGGTGATGTTACCATTTCCATCATTACCCAGTTCCAAGTCTAAGAACACCAAAGTTTCAGTATCCACTACATGGGTGAAGTGGATTCCGAATTTATTATTATTACAATATGAAACAAATTTTTCAACAGTGTCAGGAGGTCCATCCCAGATTATAAGGACATCATCAATGTACCACCATACATTTTATATTTTCTTAATGCATTTCCATATGTTACTTCTATTATCTGCACTTTTTTCTTTATTCTTTAATTTTCATTTCTAATTATGCGTACAATAAGAATAAATCCTTATAATAAAATGATATTATATATAATGATAACATTCATAATATATACTATGTAAAATATATATAATCATTACATAATTGACAACTATGACAATCATGCATTATGCATTATTTATGATTAATAATATCTATAAGAACTATACAATACACTGATTCACCAATTATTTGATCCACATCAATAAGATATGTTGGATACTCCGTTTTAATTTATTTTAGTTCCCGCTATAATGCTGCAAATATTGTAGATAGTCTAGAAAACTATGAATATAGGTTTAATTTTATATATTCATAGCATATATATGTGTGCCTTTTATCAATAATCAGTAATAAATGTTTTAAATTTTAATTTTATCCATAGAGCTATAACGTCTATATCAGTTTCTTAGTTTGCTATAATGATTTTAAAGTCATTGTTAGGATGTTGTTGCTATCTAACCCCCACTTCCTGTTTTAAATCCTGCTGTACACTCCTGGCTCCTGGTCTATCGTAGTCTATTGGCTGCAGTGGAGGAGGGGCATGTGTAGAGATGCATATAAGACTAGCAGAGAGTAAGAGGGCATTACCTAAAGAAGGAGTTTACTCCGAAACATATAGTCATAGCAACCGTAAACAACTAGAAGGAAAAAGCACGCACAGATCGGCTCCCCCTCTACGGCTACGAGTGACATCACGCCTGGCCGGCTGGTCCGTGCTAAGCGTGTGGCAACAGGGAGTACAGGAAAGCAGACCCTGAGCGTTTATCCTTACAATGCTGCCGCCACCATACGAGCCAATCGCCCTGCATAGGCCAGGAGAGGAGGTTGAAGCCAAGAGACCTGTCTACATGCAAATTTAAAAGTTCATGTTTGTGAGTGCAATCCTTTTTATCTTTACTAAGCTTTTACAATAAAAACAGTGTCACACTATGGCGCGTGCGCTCTTTTCTCCCCTTCCATATACATTGTTTTACACCTGCTTCCTTCAATGGATCCCATGCTGGGATATGCAATGAAGGGAGCCCCACCTGTAATCAATACCTAACTTCCTGGGAAAATTCAATTAAATCTCCTGCCCAGATATAGTCACCAGGATTTGCATGAAAGGGGGCTGACTTAGGTAGTAAGCCCTCTAATCATGATCCAAGCTAGGCCAACCTTTGGGGTATCAGGATAGAGGGATATACTCAGAATCAGATGGGAGAGGGAGCTCTCTTTTTGGAAGGATGGTTCAAAAGGGTAACTATGGGAAAGGTCTGTCTTACATGTCTTACATGTAACTGCACCCGCTTGTACTTTAATGTTTTAGAGGAATATGCTCTGTATTCCTCCATGTAAATGTTTGTATTTTAACCTACTAGTTCCTGCTTGTTTAAGACTATAGATAGTTTCTGTGTATTAGATTAGACTTTAACAATTCTCTAATAAATGTTTATTATGTTGAAGCTTTCACTTCTGGTCAAAAGAACTCTTATTTAACCCATATCATATCTATGAGATATTAAATCTTAAATATAGATTTTAAAGGGCAACAGTATGTTACCACACCACAGGAGTGTAATTGGGCTCTTATGGTAACCTTTGCAATGATTTTTATGTTAACCATCACCCTTTGTTTATAATCATAGTCATTAGGTATGTCAGCATATGGCAGTTAAAAAGGAATGGCTTTGTTTATAAACAAGGCCACATCACCAGGGTCTTACAACCTGGGACAATGCATACTCCTAACTTTAAAGTGGAATTTTTTGTTTAACCACTTAAGCCCCGCCCCATTTTGTAGCTAAAGGACCAGAGGTGTTTTCAGAATTTGGCACTGCGCTGCTTTAACTGGAAATTGTGCGGACATGCAATGTTGTACCCAAACGAAATTTGCGTCCTTTTCTTCCCACAAATAGAGCTTTCTTTTGATGGTATTTGATTGCCTCTGCGATTTTTATTTTTTGCGATATAAATGGAAAAAGACTGAAAATTTTGAAAAAATATGATATTTTCTACTTTTAGTTATAAGAAAAAAAATCGAATAAACTCAATTTTACTCATACATTTAGGCCAAAATGTATTCAGCTACATGTCTTTAGTAAAAAAAATGTCAATAAGCGTATATTTATTGGTTTGCGCAAAAGTTATAGTGTCTACAAACTAGGGTACATTTTCTGGAATTTACACAGCTTTTAATTTATGACTGCCTATCTCATTTCTTGAGGTGCTAAAATAGCAGGGCAGTACAAAACCCCCCCAAATGACCCCATTTTGGAAAGTAGACATCCCAAGGAAATTGCTGAGAGGCATGTTGAGCCCATTGAATATTATTTTTTTTGTCTCAAGTGATTGAATAATGACAAAAAAAAAAAAAATACAAAAAGTTGTCACTAAATGATATATTGCTCACACACGACATGGTTATATGTGGAATTGCACCCCAAAATACATGAGTACGGGGATACCACATGTGTGGGACTTTTTGGGAGCCTAGCCGCGTACGGGCCCCCGAAAACCAAGCACCGCCTTCAGGATTTCTAAGGGCGCAAATTTTTGATTTCACTCCTCACTACCTATCACAGTTTCGAAGGCCATAAAATGCCAAAATAGCACAACCCCCCGCAAATTACCCCATTTTAGAAAGTAGACACCCCAAGCTATTTGCTGAGAGGCATGGTGAGTATTTTACAGCTCTCATTTGTTTTTGAAAATGAAGAAAGAAAATTATTTTTTTTTTTTTTTTTTTTCAATTTTCAAAACTTTGTGACAAAAAGCGAGATCTGCAAAATACTCACCATACCTCTCAGCAAATAGCTTGGGGTGTCTACTTTCCTAAATGGGGTCATTTGGGGGGGTTTTGTGCCATCTGGGCATTCCATGGCCTCCGAAACTGTGATAGGCAGTGAGGAGTGAAATAAAAAATTTACACCCTTAGAAAGCCTGAAGGCGGTGCTTGGTTTTTGGGGTCCCGTACGCGGCTAAGCTCCCAAAAAGTCTCACACATGTGGTATCCCCATACTCAGGAGAAGCAACAGAATGTATTTTGGGGTGTAATTCCACATATGCCCATGGCATGTTTGAGCAATATATCATTTAGTGACAACTTTGTGCAAAAAAAATAAAAAATAAAAAATAAATTGTCTTTTTTCCGCAACTTGTGTCAACATATAAAATATTCAATGGACTCGATATGCCTCTTAGTATATAGCTTGGGGTGTCTACTTTCCAAAATGGGGTCATTTGGGGGAGTTTTGAACTGTCCTGGCATTTTATACACAACATTAGGAAGCTTACATCCACTCTTCTAACCACTTGAAGACAAAGCCCTTTCTGACACTTTTTGTTTACATGAAAACATATTTTTTTTTTTGCAAGAAAATTATGTTGAACCCCCAAACATTCTATATATTTTTTAAAGCGAAGGCCCTACAGATTAAAATGGTGGGTGTTGCATTTTTTTTTCCACACAGTATTTGCGCAGCGATTTTTCAAACGCATTTTTTTTTGGGAAAAAATACACTTTGTTAAATTTTAATGCACTAACACACAGTATATTGCCCAAATGTTTGATGAAATAAAAAAGATGATCTTAGGCTGAGTACATAGATACCAAACACAACATGCTTTAAAATTTCGCACAAACGCGCATTGGCGACAAACTACATACATTTTTAAAAGCCTTTAAAAGCCTTTACAGGTTACCACGTTAGATTTACAGAGGAGGTCTACTGCTAAAATGACTGCCCTCGATCTGACCTTTGCGGTGATACCTCACATGCATGGTGCAATTGCTGTTTACATATGACACCAGACCCACGCTTGCGTTCGCCATTGCGCAAGAGCAGGGCAGGACAGGGGTGCTTTTTTTTTATTATTAATCTTGCTTTTTTATTTTATTTTTAAACTGTTCCTTCCATATTTTTTTTTTTTTATCATTTTTATTGTTATCTCAGGGAATGTAAATTTCTTTCTCGTACATCACGGGACACAGAGCGACATAGTCATTACTAATGGGTTATATAGATACCTTCAGGTGCTGGCACTGGCAACTTCCAAAACCGGAAGTACCCTCCCCTATATAAGCCCCTCCCATCCGGGAGCACCTCAGTTTTTTGCCAGTGTCTAAGGTGTTGGCCAAGAAGAAACATGTGTTTTTTACTGAGCTTGCGTACAGGTTCTTTTGGGCCTCAGTAAGCTATTCCGGATCCGACCAAAAAAGCTTCATAGCTAAACGGTCGGTACCCGGGCCTTGCAGAGAAGAGCAAGGTTTTGCCTGTAATGCTTCTCTTAGGAGAGCTGGACCCTGGGATCCAGAGCTCTGGTCATACCCACGACCAAGATGTTTTCTGTGCAGGGTGCTATACAGGTCCAGGGGAGTGGAATCCTTGGGAACCCGGTCCCTGAAGGTTTAATTACAATGCCTGCCGTGATAGGTGAAGTTTGGGCTTCTGTGGACCAAACAAAGTCCTGCGGCGGGGAACAGGTAAGTGGGGGCCCCCAGGAACTTGGTTCTATTGGGGGACCCCCAAGCCTAATTTGTCTTTCTGTCTGTTACCTAACGGTATTCCCGCTAATATCTGTACATGCCTGTAACTACTAAAAAATGTAATAATTTTAATAGTGGTCAAGAAAAAAATAAATAAATATATATTTAATATATTAGACTGCGGTACCTGTGTTAATCCACTAGAGGCCGCTGTGGAACGTTTCTTGTCATGTGGACTAGTTTCTTTTTATCAGAGCAAGTCCAGGCAGATGGTGAGTTCTCTTGTGGGAAACTGCTTCCTCTGCCATGTTGCAATGCTCGTCCATCCCCCGGCCTGCGGCAAAAGGGGCCCTGGCTCTTGTCCCTGGTTTCCTTTTCAAAATTAGCGCCGAAGGCGCACGTGGCCGCGCGCGTGCGCGTGCACGCGCCTCTATATATAGAGGTGAGCCGGGAAAGGGGGCGGAGCTTGGGGGATGACGCTCTGTGCGCGCCGCAGCGCTTCTGCGCATGTGCGGGCGTCCCAGCATGTTGAAAACCACAATTATGTGTTGTGAGCTGGCTATGGAGTGCAGAGACAGAGCTGGCAACATTTAAAAAAGGCATACAGCAAGCGGTTGATGCAGGCATCCCCATAGAAAGGCACATTAGTAGACACCAACTGGTTTTATAGCAGCATTTGTGCTAGACTATTGTCAGTAAGTGGTGTATTTCGGCTGGAATACCTCAGCTTTGGGCTTAGGAATAATGCCGTCAAGGAACTCCGGGACTAAAAATTCCAGGAAGCATAGGGGGTCTCCATCGGGCTCTGAGGATCTTGGGCATGCTTCGGCTGCACCAGTCTCCCCTGAAGAATCAGAGGTTAGTGACCGTAGAGCACCCTCAGGAGTACCTGGTACTGTGGCTGTCCTCAGTTCACCTGCTCCTGTGTATTGAACAGAGGAGGTTTTTTCCTCAGCTCTGGGAGGGTTGGAAGAGAGATTGTCAGCATTGATCGCTGCTTCCCTGTCACAGGAAAAAAGCGCTCGATCTCCGTCTCCTCCCTCAGAGTGCCTGTTAGCAGAGCAACAGTCCCATACAGGGATCGACCTGCCTGAAGGGGATCAGGATGAGGTCGATTCTGTTGTAGAGGAATCAACAGTGGAAGAGCCATTCTCAGCATCACATGCTGAAAGGTTATGGGTTCAGTCCCTGACTAATATGGTCCGATCAGCATTTAAAATGCCCCTTGCGGAGCCATCATCCACTTCTGTCTCTTCGTTGGGGTCGCTAAAAGCTCCCCAGACTGTTTGTTCCTTTCCGATCCATCCTTTACTGGAAGGGCTCATTTACCAGGATTGGGAGCATCCTGATAAAATATTTGCTCCTCCCAAGAGATTTCAAGTGGTCTATCCCATGGAGGATAAGTTCATCAAAAAATGGAGGGTCCCTACAGTGGACGCAGCCATCTCTTGTGTGAATAAATCACTGACATGTCCAGTGGATAATGTCCAAATGTTCAAGGACCCAATAGATAAAAAATTAGAGTCCTTATTAAAATCTGCTTTTTCTACAGCAGGATTGGTGACACAACCAGCAGTGGCAGCTATTGGGGTCTGCCAAGCAGTGAAGGATCAGTTGAAACAGGTCTTAAGGGACTTGCCAGATCAGCAGGCTCTTGCCCTAGCTGATCTACCTAGAGCCTTATGCTTTGCGGTGGACGCTATAAAGGATTCAATCCATCAGGCCTCCCGCCTTACGCTGTCTGTAGTACATATGCGCAGGCTTTTATGGCTCAAAAACTGGTCTGCTGAAGCTCCCTGTAAAAAATTGCTGGTCAGCTTCCCATTTCATGGTGAACGCTTATTCGGGGAAGACCTGGACAAATATATCCAGAGAATTTCCAGCGGTAAAAGTACACTTTTGCCGGTTAAAAACAGAGTTAGAGGTCCCTCTTTTAAGAGGCCTGCTTCTCCAGTCCCTAGGACATCGGCTGTGAAACAGTTCCGACGGCCTCCTCGGTCAAATCCCGGAGGTAAAAATCAGGGACAATTGCAGGGTAACAAGAAGCCCTGGAGCAGGAGAGGTACAAAACCTCCCCCAAAGTCAAATGCATGAAGGGTTGCCCCCACTCGATCGAGTGGGGGGAAGACTTCAGTTGTTCGCAGAGACCTGGCGGGACACGATCAGAGACAGATGGGTGCTCTCCGCAGTAAATCTGGGATACAAATTGGAGTTAAAAGACTCCCCTCCTTCCCACTTTATAAGGTCAAACGTGCCAAGGGATCCCCAGAAGAGAGGATCCCTCCTGTTGGCACTAGAACAATTATTGCTCCAAGCAGTAATTATAGAGGTTACCCTGGAAGAATGGGGGTTCGGGTTTTACTCAAACCTCTTTACAGTCCCGAAGCCAAACGGGGACGTGAGGCCCATATTAAATCTAAAAGGGCTAAACAAATTCCTACATATCAGGACTTTCCGGATGGAGTCGATCCGGTCGGTGGCCACTGCCCTACAAGGGGAGGAATGGTTAGCCTCGATCGACATCAAAGATGCTTATTTGCACATTCCCATCTTTCCAGCCCACCAAAAATGTCTACGCTTTGCGGTAGAAGGGCGCCATTTTCAGTTCAGAGCCTTACCCTTCGGTCTGGCCACAGCACCACGAGTGTTCACAAAAATTCTGGCCCCATTATTGGCCAATCTAAGAACACGAGGTGTAACAATAATGGCATATCTAGACGACTTGTTGCTGATAGACCACTCAGTGGAAAAACTAGAAGTGGCTGTTCACGAGACAATCAAGTATCTGGAATATCACGGTTGGATTATCAACCGAGACAAGTCAGCCCTAAAACCAGTCAAAAGTCTGGAATACTTGGGGCTAAGGCTGGATTCAGACCAGAGAAAAATTTTCTTGCCTCAAGAAAAGGGGTCGTCTCTGAGAGATTTGATCCACTTAGTGGGTTCAAAAAGACAGCCATCCATACGCCTGTGCATGAGGCTGCTGGGAAAAATGGTGGCATCATTCGAAGCAGTACCCTACGGTCAATTCCATTCAAGGAATTTGCAAAGGGCCATACTGTCAGCCTGGAACAAAAAAGTTCAGGCTCTGGACTTACCAATGTCCTTGTCCCCTTCCGTTCGCAAGAGCCTCCGCTGGTGGTTGGTTCCCCAGAATCTGGAAAGAGGGAAATCCTTCAGTCCGATTTCTTGGAAGGTGGTCACTACAGATGCCAGCCTTATAGGCTGGGGAGCAGTACTGGAGCAATGGTCTCTCCAGGGCAGATGGTCGGATGCGGAAAAGGCCCTGCCCATCAATCTCTTAGAGATACGAGCAGCCCGGTATGCCCAATAGCATGGACATCCAAACTCCAAGGGTCCCCTGTCAGAATTCAATCAGACAATGCCACAGCAGTGGCATATATCAATCATCAGGGGGGCACCAGGAGTCCTGCAGCCCAGAGGGAAGTAAATTACATCCTGAGATGGGCAGAAAGATATGTCCCAGCCATATCTGTGGTATTCATTCCAGGAGTGGAGAATTGGAAGGCGGACTTTCTAAGTCGCCAACAATTATGCCCAGGGGAATGGTCCCTTCATCCCGAGGTTTTCCGGACAATATGTCAGCGGTGGGGAACACCGGATGTAGATCTGCTAGCATCCAGATTCAATGCAAAAGTGGACAGGTTTGTCTCTTGGACAAGGGATCCCCTAGCTTGCGGCTCGGATGCCCTAGTGTTCCCTTGGGATCAGTTCAAGCTGATATATGCATTCCCACCGCCACAATTGTTACCTCGATTACTCCGCAGAATCAGGGTAGAAAAGAAACCAGTGATTCTGGTGGCTCCAGCGTGGCCCCGAAGAGCATGGTACGCGGAGATTGTAAAGATGTCTGTGGGGAGTCCTTGGACCCTCCCACATCGTCCGGACCTGCTTTCGCAAGGACCGATATACCACCCTTCCTTACCAGCCCTAGGTTTGACGGCCTGGCTATTGAAGCCCACATTCTAAAAAAGAGAGGGCTCTCTAATGCTGTGGTATCTACCATGATCAATGCCAGGAAGCCGGTATCCAGGCAGATCTACTATAGAATCTGGAAGGCGTACATCGCCTGGTGTGAGGCCAAGAAATGGCATCCACGTAAATACGTAATAGGTAGGATTCTGGACTTCCTACAATGGGCTGTAGATAGGAAGCTTGCCTTGAGTACTATCAAGGGTCAGATTTCGGCCTTGTCAATATTTTTTCAAAGGCCCTTGGCTTCGCATTCACTAGTCAAAGCCTTTATACAAGGAGTGATACGTATTAGTCCTCCGGTTAATATTCCCATATGTCCATGGGATCTAAACTTGGTTCTGTCGGTTCTACAGAAACAACCATTTGAACCATTACAGCATATTTCCCTGGTTCTTCTCACCAGGAAATTGATTTTTCTAGTAGCCATTTGTTCGGCTAAAAGAGTGTCGGAATTAGCAGCTATGTCCTGTAGGGAGCCATATCTGGTTATCCATAAGGACAGAGTAGTGTTACGTCCTCATCCAGCCTTTCTTCCTAAGGTGGTATCGAGGTTTCATTTGAACCAAGATGTGGTTCTTCCTTCTTTTTTCCCCAAACCTACTTCGGTAGAGGAAAAGTTATTGCATCCTTTGGATGTAGTAAGAGCAGTTAAAGCTTATCTAAAAGCCACTGCTCAGATTCGCAGAACGGATACTTTGTTTATTCTGCCGGAAGGCCCCAGAAAGGGTCAGGCAGCGTCAAAATCTACTTTAGCCAAGTGGATTTGACAGGTCATTATGCAAGCCTATGGCTTGAGAAGGAGACCGCCTCCGTTCAAAGTTAGGGCGCACTCCACGAGAGCAGTTGGAACTTCATGGGCAGTGCATCACCAGGCCTCCCTGGCTCAAATCTGTAAGGCCGCAACATGGTCTTCAGTACACACGTTTACTAGGTTCTACCAGGTGGACGTTAGAAGTCAGGAGGATGTCGCCTTTGGGCGCAGTGTGTTGCAGGCCGCAAAAGATCCTCATGTCTGATAGCGCTCAGCTTATATATGGTGTATCCCCCCCCCTCGTTGGGCATTGCTTTAGGACATCCCATTAGTAATGACTATGTCGCTCTGTGTCCCGTGATGTACGAGAAAGAAAATAGGATTTTTATAACAGCTTACCTGTAAAATCCTTTTCTTGGAGTACATCACGGGACACAGAGCTCCCACCCCTCTTTGGGGACACTTATTGCTTTGCTACAAAACTGAGGTGCTCCCGGATGGGAGGGGCTTATATAGGGGAGGGTACTTCCGGTTTTGGAAGTTGCCAGTGCCAGCACCTGAAGGTATCTATATAACCCATTAGTAATGACTATGTCGCTCTGTGTCCCGTGATGTACTCCAAGAAAAGGATTTTACAGGTAAGCTGTTATAAAAATCCTATTATTCCCTATGATAGCAATAGGTAGTGACAGGTACTCTTTTTTTGAAAATAAAATAAAATAGATCTTTCCTCTGCCCTCAAAGCATCTGACCACAGATCGGTGTGATAAAATGCTTTCCCAATTTCCCAATGGCACTTTTTATATCCGGGGGGGACCATCCCTCCCACTTCTTGTAAAAGCAGTCCAGAGGCTAATTAGCCACTAGGATTGCTTTTACATGAAAGCCGGCCGCTGGCTGAAAAGAATGATACCAAGATGATACCTAAACCCGCAGGCATCAATCTGGTATAACCATTCAAAGTCCAGCAACATACCAGTACGTTGCTGGTCCTTGTTGGACATGTATTGTAATCTTTTTTTTCATGCACCCTGTTGGCTGAACGAAAAAAGAGATTGATCGGTGGGTATGCCCACCATTAGAATACCTCCCTTCATCCACCCACTTCTAATGATGGGCATACATGCACCATTTTATATATGCCGAAGCATGGGGGCATCCTCCCGCAAAAGTTATGCCGCACACACATGGTTGGACTTTTCCACGGGCAAGCCTCCGTCAGAATTTTGACCGTATGTACGCGGCATTAGGAGCAAAATCGATACTGCACTTGGGTGGCCTGGGCTGGACGGAGGGGCAAAACGCAGGTGCTAGCAGGCATCTGGGCTGATCCCGCTAACACTGCGTTTTTGGGAACCCTAAATTGCTGGGGGCGCTAGTATAGATCTGATCAGATCAGATATTGATCTGTTCAGATACTATACCACTAAGGGAGGTGTATGCTTCACGCGTGGGTGTTAGCGTTACTGGCACTAACCTGACGCTGCCTGGGGCGACACAGACCCTCTCTGACGCTAAAACCTAGTTGATATCACCCGCCGGGCGATCAGGGGGTTAAACCTTTATTGGGTTATATACGGCGGTCACCCGTAACACTTATATGGTGATCACTGGTGAAAGGGTTAACTAGGGGCAATCAGGGGGTTAAACCTTTATTAGGTAATATATGGGGGCACCCGACGCTATAAAAACCTGCGGCAAACCTAAAAAAAATAACTGGCTACTTATCGGCATCACCGACACTAAGACAGCGATCAGAAAAATGATTGCTTAGTGACACTGGCAAAAGGGGGTGAAAGGGTTACCTGGGGGGGCGATCAAGGGGTTAAACCTTTATTAGGTAATATATGGGGGCACCCGACACTATAAAAACCTGCGGCGAACCTAAAAAAAAGAACTGGCTACCTATCGACATCACCGACACTAAGACAGCGATCAGAAAAACGATCGCTTAGTGACAGCGGTGCTAGGGGGTGAAAGGGTTACCTGGGGGGTGATCAAGGGGTTAAACCTTTATTAGGGGGGGTTAGGGGGCTACACTGAACCTAAAACTAACTGCCATGACACTTTTACAGTCACAAATGTCACTGATTGCAGTGATCAGTAAATAAATGGTCACTGCAATCAATGACACTGTGACTGGGGGCTGGGGGGTGATCTGGGGGTGTCTGGGGGGCCCTGGGGGGGCAATCATGTGCCTATGTGTGCTGGTGTTAGTGTAGTGTTTGTGCACTAACCTCTGTGTCTTCTCTCATGCAGCGCTCGGTATATGTGAGCGCCGCATGAGGGATGACATCACTTCCTCCTGCCTGTGTAAACATTACACAGGCAGAGGAAGCATTTCATTCGCCGGGAGCGATCGCGAAGGGGTGGCCAGAATCGAATGGCGGCCCCCTCATCACGGATCGCTCCCGAAGCGATCCCGGCCGCTGACTGTACCAGAGGGGGGTCCGATTGGACCCCCCACCCATACGAAGGCAGGCACGTACAGGTACGTGTTTGTGCCTGTCCGTGCCAGTCTGCCGACGTATATTTACAGTGGGCGGTCGTTAAGTGGTTAAGAAATCGTCACTTAGCAGTGCAGCATAGCAAGATTAGAAGCTAATTTTACTTGAGTATCACCATAGGGGAAATCATTGTTTTTTTCAGCCTACGGTAATCAAGTTTGGCAAAAATGCCTGCTTATCCCAAATCAAAACCACAAGATCATTAGAATGATTCCCAGAAGCAAATTGTTCAAATTAAAAGTATAGATCAATCCAAAATTACAGGAAATAACACACATGATTTTCCTATATTTTTCTATGATCTTGGCCATCCAGGGAATGATAAATGGTCAATCCATAATTTCAAATAATTGATGCAACAAGGAGAAAGATTGATTAGATTGAATTGATTAGAGTTTTCTATGGAACTGATTGTTCATTTTCAACAAAGATGGTAGTTTATTGGTTGAACCGCCCATGTAGTGCAGTCAGTTTCTGAAAGATGCAATTATTTTATCAAAACACTTGTTATATTGAAAATGGTGTCATTACATATACACACATCATTGGGTTGACCATAGATGAGCAGATCTCAATAACTGAAGAGATATACTGTATTTTATCCTAACACAAGTTGTCACCCATCTATAATATTTCTCTGACACTGACAGCAGTTTATATATGATACTTCTGATCCTTCACTCTTCTACATAGTATATTAAAAGACAGGGACCTGGTTGCAGGGAGATTTTCCAGCTTGGTTCAATAACAAGTACTTATAACTGTCTGAAGCCCTTGTGTCACACTGAATAAGAAAATAAATACTGTAATCTAAAACTTGTCAACGATGCCTAAAATTGTGAGAAACACTGTCTATAGCATGGGTGTCCAACCTGTGGCCCATGGGCTGCATGCAGCCCAAGAAGGCTATGAATGCGGCCCAATACAAAATCGTAAACTTAAAAATTTAGATTTTTGTTGGAATGCGTACACTTAGCAAACACATGTTGCCAAAGAAAATTTGTGTCTCTTTACTGGACTTTTAAACGTTTTATCTTCCCAAAAAAATAATAATCCCACTCTTTACAATCACGTCTTATCCATGTCATCAGTTTTCGGCAGCATCTATCTTATATATTTGTGAAAAACAATTTTCAAGGATGAAGCACACAAAGGGCAAAATGAGAACCAAAATATTTCATCAGCTTTAGAATTCATTGAGAACTGCTACTACATTCATTGGACCAGATTCTGATGTGTTTGTGTAGCACTACCCCCGTAGGAGCTGCTGGTTGTTGGGTCAATGCACGTTACCCCACCATTCGTTGTCTAGGGGATGAGAGTCTATACACTTCAAGAAAAACCTCAATGTCCACACAAGTTGTAAATCCTTTTCTTTGCTTTTATTTCACACCAACTTGCAGGGAAAAAGGACGGAGGGTTAGGGGAAGTTCAGGCACATGATGCAGACCACTGAGGAACTTTTAAGTTTCAAAACGACACTAAACAAAGTACACATACCACTTTCCTTTGAGTGGAAATTGCTCACCCGGATAGACCTCTCTCACCGGCCTAGCAGCTGGGGTGGAGCACGGCCCCAATGTCTCTGCCACAGACTTGATGAAAGTAGAACAGGTAGACAATCCTTTGCCACAGGATTGGGCGATGTGGACAAATTGTAACTTGGTCCTCCGCCAAACGACTTAGCAAGTGTTCAGCCGAGCAGTACGAGAGCCTTTAAGCCGGATTAGCGATACTGCAGGGTAGCATTTGGCTAGGGTGCATCCTCCAATAGAGTCACCGGGCCTCCTCCCGAGATACCAGCCTTCCGCTGGGTTCTCTCCAAGATGGGTCCTCCCCTGGTTCCTCCACTGAGTGGCTTCTTCCCTCAGGACAGACAGCACAGGACCACCCCCGAGCCGTAGGCCCCAGACAGGACATCTGGGCCTACTTTGTAGCTGCACAGCCTCGGGCCAGCAGGCCCCGAAGCGGAAAAACGAGACAGGCAGTAAACACGCCTTGGGCCAGGAGGGCCACATGGCAAACGAGCCCAGAACAATGGCGTCTGCTCCTTAAGTACCCTTCCCCAGCATGCTCAGCGGGGAGACCACTCCCACCAAGCTGTTCCCGGGTAAAGACACCCAATCCGCTCTGGCTTGGTTGTGTTCCAACACTGGCCTGTGGTGGTAGCGCCACAGCTGAAACAGAGGCCAATTTAGCCTTCATAATCAGATCTGAGTGAATAAGTGGCGCAGATACCCACTAGATTTAAATATAGTGACTGATCATCTGGAGCAGGGCGCTACATTCGTTTATCAAAAACAATGTCAATTATTGCACTAGTTTTATGTTGCATCTTTTTACAATAAAAAATATTTCAGAAAAATTAAGTTTTTATTACTCAGATAGCTACATTATCTATATCAGTGATCGTTAACGTTTTTCTTTTATTAGTTGAACTAGATCGACTTGTGTCTTTTTTCAACCTTACTATGTAATCATGTAACTTGCGATCTGCCCAACTTTTTCTGCTCATCAGCTATCCTTATTGTAAGTGGGGTTTTTTGTGTGGCCCAAAGCATTTCCTCTTCTTCCAATTTGACCCAGAAAGACCAAAATGTTGGACACCCCTGTCCTATAGCCAGCTTAAGAGGAGCTTAATTTCCATAACTAATGAATAAGAAAAAATGGGGGGGAGGAAAGTGGGACTTTTTGCGAGGTCAGGACCGGGCAGGGCCCTGCACCTCCATTCCCGTCGTACTGAGAAAAAAGGAGCAAAAAAGGAAGCCGGCAAGGCTACAAAATTGCACCAAGGGGGGAAGGGTAGGACTTTAAATGAAGCCCATGGTAACAAAGAAGAACAATTGTGGTGGATATAAAATATTTATTAATACATTTTTACATGTTGCAATACATGGGTTACATAAACAATACATCAATTGCACAGTGGCGGATGCCAGTACCTGACACGGTAATGCCAGGCGGCAACATGTCTGTAGACAATGTAAAGGATTGCATACTGGCAAATGCCAGCTCTTGACATGGTAATGCCAGGCAGCAACATGTCTGAAAACAATGTACACAGGGTCCACCTATGTTCATGAAATTGGGTATAATTGGGTATAATTTTAGGAAACATACAATCTGCATGGTCTAATATTGACTAATCCCTGTGGATAGAATCGGCACATAACTTGGTAAACAGGTAGCTCAACGCGTTTTGCAGCTTATAACCGCTCTTCAGGAGCAGGTGTATGAAGTTTCTGCAATAAAAGAATGCATTGCTGAGTAAACTAGCTTATGGCAGTATACGGATGGATGGATGCAATCACGCAGCCATTCCAAGGTAAAAAAAGTATCACTTACATGTGTGTGTGTGTGCAGTAAATGGCACACCAGCGGGGAGACCACTCCCACCAAGCTGTTCCCGGGGAAAGACACCCAATCCGCTCTGGCTTGGTTGTGTTCCAACACTGGCCTGTGGTGGTAGCGCCACAGCTGAAACAGAGGCCAATTTAGCCTTCATAATCAGATCTGAGCGAATAAGTGGCGCAGATACCCACTAGATTTAAATATAGTGACTGATCATCAGGAGCAGGGCGCTACATTTGTTTATCAAAAACAGTGTCAATTATTGCACTAGTTTTATGTTGCATCTTTTTACAATAAAAAATATTTCAGAAAAATTAAGATTTTATTACTCAGATAGCTACATTATCTATGGAAGAAATGTAGATATCTGGACAGCCGCACTCCAATCGCATAGCTAACTAGCTATGAGTAAGCACTCTTTAGTGTGAAACGCGTTAGCTGTCCCTGTTATTTTGTTCCGTTGCTGTGACATGTAGTGCCTGTTTTATCATATTTTTTATCCAATAAAAGCCACGTTGGATTGGAGTGCGGCTGTCCAGATATCTACATTTCTTCCATTGCCTTGTGCATTGCCGGCACCCTTTGTTCCTGGAGAGGTTTTGTTTCATAGGGGTGAGTCTTTTTTGGAGCAGTAATTTTTGTACTCTATATATTTTGGACTTTGCAGCTACATTATCTATATCAGTGATCGTTAACGTTTTTCTTTTATTAGTTGAACTAGATCGACTTGTGTCTTTTTTCAACCTGACTATGTAACCATGTAACTTGCGATCTGCCCAACTTTTTCTGTTCATCAGCTATCCTTATTGTAAGTGGGGTTTTTTGTGTGGCCCAAAGCAATTCCTCTTCTTCCAATTTGACCCAGAAAGGCCAAAATGTTGGGCACCCCTGTCCTATAGCCAGTTTAAGAGGAGCTTAATTTCCATAACTAAAGTTTGCATACTTATAATATCCAATATTCAGCGCCACTTTAAGCAGCATTAGATTGGTGTCAAACTTCCATTATAATAACCATATGTAGCGATGGCCCCGTGGGGTCGCTTCGTGTTTCAACATCCACACATTTCACCCTGCTAGTGAGACATCCATTTTGGCACACTTTCCCAGACAATGAATGGTCTCTTGCTCGTTTTTTTTTTTTTTTTATTAGGGGATTATACTTGGATGGGGAAAGGGGACATGGGATGTCCAGATAATGAATGCTTCTTAGTAGAATAAAAGTTGCTGCGTCTGTACTTCTTAGTAGAATAAAAGTAGTTGCGTCTATACTTCTTAGTAGCATAAAAGTAGTTGAGTCTAGATCTGACAGTCTCTTCCTCTGTACATCTCCTCCAGCACACTACTTGAGATCACTTGCTTCACTTCACTGTTCAAATCTAGATTCCTGTCACAATTAGCACATGGCTAGGCTTCACTCTGAATAAGTCCTAACGTTTTCCTGATAGCCCATTACAGGCAAAGGTCTGCAGTCCCCTTTGAGGTAGCAACCATTTTAGAAGAGAAGAATAAATGTGCTAATTGATACTTGATGGACTACTGATCCCAGTATGTCCGATGCAAATCCTGCCAGCTCTCTTGGCTGCAGCGACTTGACTTCAGAACAACCCCATAGTCTCTCCCTCTGGCTCTACATCCAACTCCTGGCATGTCTCTTCCAGAGCTTTCCACTCTGCTTTTCACTCACCGATCCCAGCATGGATCCCTCCTGAGTCCTGAATGACTAAAATCTCTTCCCATTGCTGTAGTTATGTTGTAGTAAAGGCATTGTATCCTGAAGGTAAGATGCCAGACTCATAACTTGAGGTTGTAAAAAGAAATTGATGAAGGTTAAACATTTCTCAGGGCTTCCTAATCCAGAGATAATAGGTCTCCCTGGTGGTTTAAAACTGTTTTTAAGTATTTTGGGCAAAATATAAAATGTAGGGATCACTGGGCATTTAATTGACATATATTCCCATTGCTTATAAGTTACAATGCCCTCATCTTTAAACTCCAGCAGGAGCCAATACAATTTTTTTTAAGGTTTCTGTAGTGTTTGACGGTCTTATAATGTTTGTTGTTGTTCAATTGATGTGTTGCCTCTTCCAAGTATATGTTACTAGGCCAAACCACAATGTTGCCACCTTTGTCTGATTCTTAATATTGAATTCGGTTCTGGGCAAGAAGTCATGTAATGCATGGTTTGTTGCCATCCCTAGGTGGGAGACATTTCACTTCTGAAGAGAGGTTTGAGAAATAATTTGACAGCTGACCATGTAAGGGATGGTAAAGGTATGGATTTCTAGAGAGATGACATCTAGTTAAATCTAGTTTATCAATATTTTCATTCAGTTAACCCATTGCATCTTGTAATACTTGCCTGCCAAGAGCATCTAAATCTGAACGGTGTTCAGCAGAGTTTAATGATATTTCAAAATTACAGCCAGGTGGCTGAAAAGCAAGATCCTTTTGTAAAGCTTGTAGGGACCCTGTTTCAGATAAGAATTCAAAAAAGTAAAAGCAGAAGTGGCTTTTATTTTTTTTAAAGGTAACCTTTCTCAAGACCTTTGATTTTTAAGCTCTACAGTCACTGGCCACCTTCTGAAAATGCTAGTTGCCCTGGACTGAAGGAACATGTATTCATAACTGGTATTGCTTAAACGTAGAATTGAAGTTGGCAACAATTAATCTTCAAAATTCCAGTCCCTGTGTTCATCCTATCAGTGACTATGGTAATCACATACTTATTAATAACCAAGATACTGAGAGCATGCTTTTTAAAGGCATTTTGCCTCATGTACCTCCACCTGGCTTTGTATTTTGGTAAAAAGATTTCAACATTTTGTATACTTACAGTATATAGTTGTTATGTCCTTAGACACGGGGTCTCTCAGGATGCTGCTAGCAATGCTGCCAGTATCTGCTCAGCATGTTACACACAGGCCGGATGAACTTCTTAACCATGGAGAGGGTTTATTACTCACTCAGACACATGATGACTTTGTTACATGGAGGAGTCTTAATACAACAGGCTTCTGTCATTGCAAGATGTAATCCCTTCTATGTATCATGCTGCTGCTTCCAGTCCCACACACACACTCTCTTACTTCCTGGTACAGCCCCTCCCCCAGCATGCATCAGGAGAAAAGGGTAAAGGGTCACAGTGATCCATCACAAACATCACAATAGTTGTGCTAAAGCTTCTCAAAAGTATTTACTGTACTCACTTAAAAAGTCAAAAAAGTGTATGGGATTGGTATAGTGCTTTGGAATAACTAGTTAGTGCCTCATAAGTAATGTATGCAATGATCACATGAAATTGCCATTGATATAAAACAACTACTGTTCTATTAGTCTCTCAGGTTTTTTTTAAGATGTCAATATGCTGTATGTTACAGATGCTTTGGCTATGCCACATGAAACTGAGAGGTGGAAGGTAAAGTCTAAGTCAAACACACTTCCTACTTCTGTGAATCTTCTTTTATATTCACTTAAACCATTTAAAAATTCTGTATATCATAGACTTGTTACCGTGGTACAACTAAAAACTTTAAAATAGTATAAAAATAAATTGTTTTTAGTGAGCTGAAGGTGTTTTCAGTGAGAAGTTTGCCATTGCAGTGTTTACCTTAAAGCGAAAATATTTTATTTTAGGATAAAGTGTGGTTTGGTTAAGACCCCCGTCTGTGTCCTTTTAGGGAAAGTTCCTTAAATTCCTATGCCACAGACACAAGATGAAGTAAGCAAAAGTCTCTCCAATGCAAGTGGAAATCCCCTCTAAAGCCCCGTACACACGGTCGGACTTTTAGCCAACAAACTTCATTTTGAGCAAGTTGGACCAACAATCCGACCGTGTGTACGCTCCATCGGACAAACTTTTTTTTTTTTTTTGTTTTCATCGGACAAATATTGGGTCTGCAAACAGACAAACTTTTGCCCAACAAAAGTCCGATGGAGCAAAGTCCGACCGTGTGTACAGAAAACCATCGGACTTTTGTCCGATGGACAAAACAAATAATGTTACAATCAACCAACAATAGCAGAAGTTGACCAAAGGGTGGCGGTAAAGAGCAGAAAAGAGCAGAAAAAACACGTGATGTGGGAAAAAGTTTTGGGAAAGTTTGCAGAAAAGTCAGAGCGTGTGTATGCTATAGGTGTTCCCGACCAACTCCGTTCGGACAAAAAAACACGGAAAAGTCAGATGGAAGTCCGACCGTGTGTACGAGGCTTTAGGCAGTCATCATTGGAACATTTCCCCTTTCCTCCTGATCTATTGAAAACTTTAGATTTACCAAAACTTCCTGTCCCAGAGACAGCAGTCACCAGGACAGATAGGGGGGATGAATCTCTCCACTGGAGACACAGAAACAAAAAACTTAACATGTCCCCAGTCTATCCAAAACTAAAATGTATAAAAAGGTATGGCTTTACATATATACTTAAACAATTGAGTACTGATTTTTCAAGTCAAGCTTTCGGAGTGTGTCCCCTTCTTCAAGGTCCAAGCAGTACCTGATACATACTTACATTTTTTTGATTCACAGTTTTACAAGCCTCCCTTTTATATTTTATACAGTATTGTTATAGTAAATACAGAACACAGTATAATAACTTCAGAGACTGCTAAGCTGGACACCAGAAGGAGTTCCCAGTGTCTCAGTACATTTACTCTCACATTCTTATAAGAAATCACGCATACAAAAACTAAATTGCTTTTTTTAGAATTGTGAGAAGGCACATTAAAGCTCACCTGTGCTTTATCTATATAGGGCAAGTCAATAGGTTTATTTCAATGCCCCTTCCCTAGCAGCATATACTCACCTTTCCTTGTCCCTCCCTTTTCTTTGTTCAGCCACTAGGAAAAAATAAAACACCTGGTACTTTTGGGCATGAAAAAGCATTTTATGTGTGACAGAGCTGGTGCTTGATGATTGGCCATGGTATATTAGTCATGGTACTCTATGTCACAGTGCTAGTGCTTGATTATTGGCCATGCACTTTAATACAGGGCATGAAAAAGTCCTCACTGGAGAGTCTAGGAGCTTACACATAACTGTCTATCTTTGCTGCTAGTGGCTAAACTGATCGGTGGTAGAATGAGTTAAGTATGTGGTCCACTTTTAAGCCCAACACTGTGCAGCACTGCAAAGCAACGGACTTGTGTATATATTAAGAACATATAGCTTAGACTGTGCATGTATACAATTACAACATATATACTAAAAAGAGATTTTTAAACCATTAACACAGATTGACAAGATTATGTATATCAAGGTGATCTTGTGTACACACTTTCCTAAAAAAACATTAAAAAGTGATAGTCCCTTTAAAGGGATACTCTCTTGATTTTATGTTTGTATATCACGGGATACACCACTGTGAGTTTTATAACAATCTTCTGAAACCTGGGTCAGGAGAACTGGAACTGATTGTGAAATTGAATATATCTGCCCACCCTAAAGCATTTTTCTCAACATTACTTGTGGAGAGAACTGCACTAAATAAGATATCATAGAGCTAGAGCTGCAATAATGGTATCTCCCAAGGTAGAACATCTTTAAATCTTTGTTATTGTATGAGGCATGAGAAATGCTTACAGTTTCTTCTATATTGCCTTTTTGGTACCTTTATTGTCTTGAGTGGTGTAACAGTTTTCCAAGAAGAAAGTAAAACCTGGAAATGTTTTCCTTTTATATTATAAAGATAATTTATGGCATTATGACTTATGTAGAGTGCCAATTTTCCAGTAGGGGATGGCTGTAGAATGCGGCATAATGTACTATATTTGGTAAGCAGAACTGTACTCAAAAATGTCTGAGAATGGTATTGGATCATTACTGATATCTGTGACTCTGACAGAGTGAGTTTGTGCTTCTGATCAAGAGCAGGGATGAGCTTCGTGTTCGAGTCGAACATACGTTCGACTCGAACATCGGCTGTTCGATCGTTCGACGAAGATCGAACGATTTGGGCCGTTCGCGCCAAATTCGAGTGACGCGAACGGCCCACAATGCACTACGCCATCGCAGTGTCATCCAGGCGCTGTGATTGGCCAAGCATGCACTGTGACCCCGCATGCTTGGCCAATCACAGCGCCGGCAGCGAGGAGAGCAATGATTGGCCACAGGCAGGATGCCTGTGGCCAATTATTGCTGAGGGGGTTTAGTACACGCCCCACACTATAAAAGGCCGCCAGCGCGGCGGCCTTGTGTAGTGTGTTCCGGAGCAGGGAAAGAGAAGCATAGGCAGGGACAGTGTCATTTTTTTTCCTTTACTAATCCTGGATTCCTTGTGTTTAGGGACAGAGAAGAATAGGTAGGGAGAGTGTCAGTGTGTTATTCTGTGCTAAACCTTGTTTGTAGGGACAGAGAAGGACAGTGAGGGAAAGTGTCAGTGTGCTATTCTGTTCTAAACCAATCTTGCTGAACCGTATTTGAAATCCTTGAGTTTAGGGACAGAGAAGGACACTCGTGGAAACTATCAGTGTGCTATTCTGTGCTAAATCTTGTTTGTAGGGACAGAGAAGGACAGTGAGGGAAACTATCAGTGTGCTATTCTATGCTAAACCTTGTTTGTAGGGACAGAGAAGGACAGTGAGGGAAACTGTCAGTGTGCTATTGTCATGGATATGCAGTAGTGTTTGTCTGTCAGCTTACCTTCCTTCCCATGTGTTCATCTTAGAGGCCTGAGCCCTTTCACCTGGCTTCCTTTATAATCTCCTCCCAGCCAGACTCCACCCCAGGCCCTATCACAGAACACTATATTAACCTGTGCACTGCAAGCCTGCTTTGCTGATCAACGTGTTTGTTAGGCATTGTGTGTTTGGGTTCCTGCCTGCCGTGTGCTACGTCTGTCTCTCTGTTACATATTTGGCTTGTCCCCGACTATCCCTGTCTGCTCGTGACCCTTGACCTTCGGCTCGTTCTTTCGTTATCCTTGTCTGCTTGTGGCCCCTGACCTTCAGCTTGTTATTCGGTTCTCTCATATCTTGTGCTGCTGCTTCCCCTCTTTTCCCCTTATCCTACGGGGCGTGAGCTAGGAAACTCCAGGGGCCGTGACCTGGTCCCAGCCTGCAGCATAACATCCTCACCACTAGAGGCCCTGGAGAAGACCTGCTGGGTCTTAGACTCCGCGCCCTGGGGAATCTTGGCTCTAGCTTCCGTTAGGATCCCGGTTGTGCTCCTCTGGTCCCGCTTTCCACAACCACCCAGTTTCCTATCCGCAGCAGTCAGCCATAGGGTTCACTACCTTGCGGTGCACTCCTGTCCCCCTACAGTGTGCATCTGTCACCTGGCCACAGGTGACCTTGACAGTTTGATCAGCCATGAACCCGGCTGACATCCCGTTACCCGTGGATGATCCGTTGCAGCTGGGTCGGACCAGGCTATCCCCCGAGGAACGTGCTAGGCGCAGAACTCTTGGTCTGTGTCTTTACTGTGGGGGCAAAGGTCATTTTCGTGACACTTGCTCTCTTTGTCCAGAAAAACGTTCGGGTCCACTTCATCTGGAAAGTGGAGTATTGGACCCAGAAATATCACCTTCCCCTTCTCGTCTTCTGCTTTCTGTGTTCCTTCATGTTGGTGCTTCTTCTCATTCGGTCTCAGCATATCTGGATTCCGGAGCCGCTGGTAATTTTATGGACTGGGAAATCGCATCGTCCATGAGACTTACTCTTTTGCCCCTCACCACACCATTGGTGGTCTTGACGATTGATGGTACTGTTCTCCCAGGGGGACCTATCCGCTTCCAGACCCTCCCTGTTAAGATGTCGGTAGGGACACTCCACCAGGAGTGGATATCCTTCCTTATCTTACCCAAGGCCTCAACGCCTATAATTTTGGGTCTCCCATGGTTACAGCTCCATTCTCCTCATGTGGACTGGACTACTGGACAGATCCTGGCTTGGGGTCACTCCTGTTCCTCGTCCTGCCTACCCAAGGTTGCCCCCTGTGAATCTGAGCCGGTCATTCATTCCAGGTTGCATAACCATTTACATTTCTCTGTCCCTAACCACCCTTGGACGCACAGCCAGGCTAGCTTGTCTACAAGTCCTGCAGTCGCTACGTCTTGCGATGCGATTCAGGTAGTCGCTACACCTGACTCAGATATTCACTCTGCCTCTGTACTAGTTATGCCAGTCCAGCCCATGCCCAGTGAGCCTCCTACTTTTTCTTGTTCGGGACATTCTGCTTGTCCTTCAGCTATTCAGTTTGACTCCGGCGACATGTCACCTTCTAACCAACCTGACTTCAGGGTTCCACTGACATCTGCCCAGTCTGATGGTCCTGTGCAAGATGACCAGTTCCCCTTTAAGGGTCTAGGGGACCCTCCTCAGATTCCTGTTGATCCTCTCATGCCCTTGCTTATTCCTAGAGAGCCTTTGGTCCTCAATAGATCTTCTTGTCATCTCCCTACCTCGTTTTCGGTCTCTGAGGATAATCTTAAGTACGAGGTTAGACAAGTTCTGGATTCTCGGCTCTGCAGAGGCATTCTTCAGTACCTTGTGCATTGGAGAGGTTTTGGTCCTGAGGAGGCGTCTTGGATCGCTGCATCTGATGTCGCTGCACCTCATCTGTTGAGAAGGTTTCATCAGAGATTTCCCTTTAAGCCTGGGCCCAGGCGGGGGAGGGCCCATAAGAGGGAGGGTACTGTCATGGATATGCAGTAGTGTTTGTCTGTCAGCTTACCTTCCTTCCCATGTGTTCATCTTAGAGGCCTGAGCCCTTTCACCTGGCTTCCTTTATAATCTCCTCCCAGCCAGACTCCACCCCAGGCCCTATCACAGAACACTATATTAACCTGTGCACTGCAAGCCTGCTTTGCTGATCAACGTGTTTGTTAGGCATTGTGTGTTTGGGTTCCTGCCTGCCGTGTGCTACGTCTGTCTCTCTGTTACATATTTGGCTTGTCCCCGACTATCCCTGTCTGCTCGTGACCCTTGACCTTCGGCTCGTTCTTTCGTTATCCTTGTCTGCTTGTGGCCCCTGACCTTCAGCTTGTTATTCGGTTCTCTCATATCTTGTGCTGCTGCTTCCCCTCTTTTCCCCTTATCCTACGGGGCGTGAGCTAGGAAACTCCAGGGGCCGCGACCTGGTCCCAGCCTGCAGCATAACATCCTCACCACTAGAGGCCCTGGAGAAGACCTGCTGGGTCTTAGACTCCGCGCCCTGGGGAATCTTGGCTCTAGCTTCCGTTAGGATCCCGGTTGTGCTCCTCTGGTCCCGCTTTCCACAACCACCCAGTTTCCTATCCGCAGCAGTCAGCCATAGGGTTCACTACCTTGCGGTGCACTCCTGTCCCCCTACGGTGTGCATCTGTCACCTGGCCACAGGGGACCTTGACAGCTATTCTGTTCTAAACCAATCTTGCTGAACCGTATTTGAAATCCTTGAGTTTAGGGACAGAGAAGGACACTCGGGGAAACTGTCAGTGTGCTATTCTGTTCTAAACCAATCTTGCTGAACCGTATTTGAAATCCTTGAGTTTAGGGACAGAGAAGGACACTCGTGGAAACTATCAGTGTGCTATTCTGTGTTAAATCTTGTTTGTAGGGACAGAGAAGGACAGTGAGGGAAACTATCAGTGTGCTATTCTGTGCTAAACCTTGTTTGTAGGGACAGAGAAGGACAGTGAGGGAAACTGTCAGTGTGCTATTCTGTGCTAAACCAATCTTGCTGAACCATATTTGAAATCCTTGAGTTTAGGGACAGAGAAGGACAGTGAGGGAAAGTGTCAGTGTGCTATTCTGTGCTAAACCAATCTTGCTGAACCATATTTGAAATCTTTGAGTTTAGGGACAGAGAAGGACGCTCTGGGAAACTGTCAGTGTGCTATTCTGTTCTAAACCAATCTTGCTGAACCGTATTTGAAATCCTTGAGTTTAGGGACAGAGAAGGACACTCGGGGAAACTATCAGTGTGCTATTCTGTGCTAAATCTTGTTTGTAGGGACAGAGAAGGACAGTGAGGGAAACTGTCAGTGTGCTATTCTGTGCTAAACCAATCTTGCTGAACCATATTTGAAATCCTTGAGTTTAGGGACAGAGAAGGACAGTGAGGGAAAGTTACAGTGTGCTATTCTGTGCTAAACCAATCTTGCTGAACCATATTTGAAATCCTTGAGTTTAGGGACAGAGAAGGACACTCGGGGAAATTGTCAGTGTGCTATTCTGTTCTAAACCAATCTTGCTGAACCGTATTTAAAATCCTTGAGTTTAGGGACAGAGAAGGACACTCGTGGAAACTATCAGTGTGCTATTCTGTGCTAAATCTTGTTTGTAGGGACAGAGAAGGACAGTGAGGGAAACTATCAGTGTGCTATTCTGTGCTAAACCTTGTTTGTAGGGACAGAGAAGGACAGTGAGGGAAACTGTCAGTGTGCTATTCTGTGCTAAACCAATCTTGCTGAACCATATTTGAAATCCTTGAGTTTAGGGACAGAGAAGGACACTCGGGGAAACTGTCAGTGTGCTATTCTGTTCTAAACCAATCTTGCTGAACCGTATTTAAAATCCTTGAGATTAGGGACAGAGAAGGACACTCTTGGAAACTGTCAGTGTGCTATTCTGTTCTAAACCAATCTTGCTGAACCGTATTTGAAATCCTTGAGTTTAGGGACAGAGAAGGACACTCGGGGAAACTGTCAGTGTGCTATTCTGTTCTAAACCAATCTTGCTGAACCGTATTTGAAATCCTTGAGTTTAGGGACAGAGAAGGACACTCGTGGAAACTATCAGTGTGCTATTCTGTGTTAAATCTTGTTTGTAGGGACAGAGAAGGACAGTGAGGGAAACTATCAGTGTGCTATTCTGTGCTAAACCTTGTTTGTAGGGACAGAGAAGGACAGTGAGGGAAACTGTCAGTGTGCTATTCTGTGCTAAACCAATCTTGCTGAACCATATTTGAAATCCTTGAGTTTAGGGACAGAGAAGGACAGTGAGGGAAAGTGTCAGTGTGCTATTCTGTGCTAAACCAATCTTGCTGAACCATATTTGAAATCTTTGAGTTTAGGGACAGAGAAGGACACTCTGGGAAACTGTCAGTGTGCTATTCTGTTCTAAACCAATCTTGCTGAACCGTATTTGAAATCCTTGAGTTTAGGGACAGAGAAGGACACTCGTGGAAACTATCAGTGTGCTATTCTGTGCTAAATCTTGTTTGTAGGGACAGAGAAGGACAGTGAGGGAAACTATCAGTGTGCTATTCTGTGCTAAACCTTGTTTGTAGGGACAGAGAAGGACAGTGAGGGAAACTGTCAGTGTGCTATTCTGTGCTAAACCAATCTTGCTGAACCATATTTGAAATCCTTGAGTTTAGGGACAGAGAAGGACAGTGAGGGAAAGTTACAGTGTGCTATTCTGTGCTAAACCAATCTTGCTGAACCATATTTGAAATCCTTGAGTTTAGGGACAGAGAAGGACACTCGGGGAAACTGTCAGTGTGCTATTCTGTTCTAAACCAATCTTGCTGAACCGTATTTAAAATCCTTGAGTTTAGGGACAGAGAAGGACACTCGTGGAAACTATCAGTGTGCTATTCTGTGCTAAATCTTGTTTGTAGGGACAGAGAAGGACAGTGAGGGAAACTATCAGTGTGCTATTCTGTGCTAAACCTTGTTTGTAGGGACAGAGAAGGACAGTGAGGGAAACTGTCAGTGTGCTATTCTGTGCTAAAACAATCTTGCTGAACCATATTTGAAATCCTTGAGTTTAGGGACAGAGAAGGACAGTGAGGGAAAGTGTCAGTGTGCTATTCTGTGCTAAACCAATCTTGCTGAACCATATTTGAAATCCTTGAGTTTAGGGACAGAGAAGGACACTCGGGGAAACTGTCAGTGTGCTATTCTGTTCTAAACCAATCTTGCTGAACCGTATTTAAAATCCTTGAGATTAGGGACAGAGAAGGACACTCGTGGAAACTATCAGTGTGCTATTCTGTGCTAAATCTTGTTTGTAGGGACAGAGAAGGACAGTGAGGGAAACTATCAGTGTGCTATTCTGTGCTAAACCTTGTTTGTAGGGACAGAGAAGGACAGTGAGGGAAACTGTCAGTGTGCTATTCTGTGCTAAACCAATCTTGCTGAACCATATTTGAAATCCTTGAGTTTAGGGACAGAGAAGGACACTCGGGGAAACTGTCAGTGTGCTATTCTGTTCTAAACCAATCTTGCTGAACCGTATTTAAAATCCTTGAGATTAGGGACGGAGAAGGACACTCGTGGAAACTATCAGTGTGCTATTCTGTGCTAAATCTTGTTTGTAGGGACAGAGAAGGACAGTGAGGGAAACTATCAGTGTGCTATTCTGTGCTAAACCTTGTTTGTAGGGACAGAGAAGGACAGTGAGGGAAACTGTCAGTGTGCTATTCTGTGCTAAACCAATCTTGCTGAACCATATTTGAAATCCTTGAGTTTAGGGACAGAGAAGGACACTCGGGGAAACTGTCAGTGTGCTATTCTGTTCTAAACCAATCTTGCTGAACCTTATTTGAAATCCTTGAGTTTAGGGACAGAGAAGGACACTCGTGGAAACTATCAGTGTGCTATTCTGTGCTAAATCTTGTTTGTAGGGACAGAGAAGGACAGTGAGGGAAACTATCAGTGTGCTATTCTGTTCTAAACCAATCTTGCTGAACCGTATTTGAAATCCTTGAGTTTAGGGACAGAGAAGGACACTCGTGGAAACTATCAGTGTGCTATTCTGTGCTAAATCTTGTTTGTAGGGACAGAGAAGGACAGTGAGGGAAACTATCAGTGTGCTATTCTGTGCTAAACCTTGTTTGTAGGGACAGAGAAGGACAGTGAGGGAAACTGTCAGTGTGCTATTCTGTGCTAAAACAATCTTGCTGAACCATATTTGAAATCCTTGAGTTTAGGGACAGAGAAGGACAGTGAGGGAAAGTGTCAGTGTGCTATTCTGTGCTAAACCAATCTTGCTGAACCATATTTGAAATCCTTGAGTTTAGGGACAGAGAAGGACACTCGGGGAAACTGTCAGTGTGCTATTCTGTTCTAAACCAATCTTGCTGAACCGTATTTGAAATCCTTGAGTTTAGGGACAGAGAAGGACACTCGTGGAAACTATTAGTGTGCTATTCTGTGCTAAATCTTGTTTGTAGGGACAGAGAAGGACAGTGAGGGAAACTATCAGTGTGCTATTCTGTGCTAAACCTTGTTTGTAGGGACAGAGAAGGACAGTGAGGGAAAGTGTCAGTGTGCTATTCTGTGCTAAACCAATCTTGCTGAACCATATTTGAAATCCTTGAGTTTAGGGACAGAGAAGGACACTCGGGGAAACTGTCAGTGTGCTATTCTGTTCTAAACCAATCTTGCTGAACCGTATTTAAAATCCTTGAGATTAGGGACAGAGAAGGACACTCGTGGAAACTATCAGTGTGCTATTCTGTGCTAAATCTTGTTTGTAGGGACAGAGAAGGACAGTGAGGGAAACTATCAGTGTGCTATTCTGTGCTAAACCTTGTTTGTAGGGACAGAGAAGGACAGTGAGGGAAACTGTCAGTGTGCTATTCTGTGCTAAACCAATCTTGCTGAACCATATTTGAAATCCTTGAGTTTAGGGACAGAGAAGGACACTCGGGGAAACTGTCAGTGTGCTATTCTGTTCTAAACCAATCTTGCTGAACCTTATTTGAAATCCTTGAGTTTAGGGACAGAGAAGGACACTCGTGGAAACTATCAGTGTGCTATTCTGTGCTAAATCTTGTTTGTAGGGACAGAGAAGGACAGTGAGGGAAACTATCAGTGTGCTATTCTGTGCTAAACCTTGTTTGTAGGGACAGAGAAGAACAGTGAGGGAAACTGTCAGTGTGCTATTCTGTGCTAAACCAATCTTGCTGAACCATATTTGAAATCCTTGAGTTTAGGGACAGAGAAGGACACTCGGGGAAACTGTCAGTGTGCTATTCTGTTCTAAACCAATCTTGCTGAACCATATTTGAAATCCTTGAGTTTAGGGACAGAGAAGGACACTCGGGGAAACTGTCAGTGTGCTATTCTGTTCTAAACCAATCTTGCTGAACCGTATTTGAAATCCTTGAGTTTAGGGACAGAGAAGGACACTCGTGGAAACTATCAGTGTGCTATTCTGTGCTAAATCTTGTTTGTAGGGACAGAGAAGGACAGTGAGGGAAACTATCAGTGTGCTATTCTGTGCTAAACCTTGTTTGTAGGGACAGAGAAGGGCAGTGAGGGAAACTATCAGTGTGCTATTCTGTACTAAACCTTGTTTGTAGGGACAGAGAAGGACAGTGAGGGAAACTGTCAGTGTGCTATTCTGTGCTAAACCAATCTTGCTGAACCATATTTGAAATCCTTGAGTTTAGGGACAGAGAAGGACACTCGGGGAAACTGTCAGTGTGCTATTCTGTGCTAAACCTTGTTTGTAGGGACAGAGAAGGACAGTGAGGGAAAGTGTCAGTGTGCTATTCTGTGCTAAACCAATCTTGCTGAACCATATTTGAAATCCTTGAGTTTAGGGACAGAGAAGGACACTCGGGGAAACTATCAGTGTGCTATTCTGTGCTAAACCTTGTTTGTAGGGACAGAGAAGGACAGTGAGGGAAACTGTCAGTGTGCTATTCTGTGCTAAACCAATCTTGCTGAAGCATATTGCAAATCCTTGTGTTTAGGGACAGAGAAGGATAGGCAGGGGACAGTGTCAGTGTCATTGTTGCTAAGCCTCCTGCACAGTATACACCTGAAGGTAGCCCTTATTGCTGTTTTTCCCATCTCCCTGCAGGCCATCCATTAAAATGTCTGGAAGGCAAACAAGGAGAGGCAGACAGTCAGGAGGCAAAAAAAGAGGGCAAGCAGGCTCTGTGTCTGGGGGCAACAGTGCTGGTCGTGGACGCGCCGCATTGTCATCAGCACATGGCCATGGGACACGCTTGTCCTTCTTTTCGGCAGCTGGACATGTTGAGCCACATCATGCCGAAGACTTGGTAGAGTGGATGACCAAGCCCACCTCATCCTCCTCATCCTCTCTCACCCAGGCTCAGGGTACTGGCAAAGCAGCTGCCAAAGCGTCCTCTTCTCTGGTATCAATGTCATCATTAGTCAATCCTTCCCTAGACCCACCATGTCCTCCTCCTGAGGAGTCCCCCGAACTGTTTGAGCACAGTGTTGGCTACATGCTCCAGGAGGATGCCCAGCGTTTCGAAGGATCTGATGATGATACCCAGATAGAGGAAGGCAGTAGCGTGAGAGCAGAGAGAGGGGATGCTCAAGAAGGACGCCAATCTGGCAGTCATGCTCCAGCAGCTGCAGCATACTGCCAGATTGGCTCCAGTGATGAGGAGGGAGGGGATGATGAGGTCACTGACTCCACGTGGGTGCCTAATAGGAGAGAGGAGGAGGAGGAGGATGAGGAGGAGGCACATCTCCAACGAGGCAGGATGCCCTTGGGTGGCCAGCGTATGGGCAGCACACCGACGGAATCACACCGCAGAGCTCTGCCTGTGCAGGGCGCTGCCTCTGCCCGTCATTCAAAAAGTTCTTTGGTGTGGGCCATTTTTGAGGCGAGTGCATCAGATCGCACAGCTGCTGTTCGCAACATATGTCTCAAGCGTATATCGCGTGGCCAAAACATCAGCCGCTTGGGCACCACATGCTTGATCAGACATATGTTGACCTGCCATGCAGCTCGTTGGCAAGCCTACCTTAAAGACCCACACCAAAGAACAAAGCGGACCTCTCCTTGCACCGCATCAGCTGGGATCTCCAACCCCACTATACCTTCAGTCCTCTCTGAAACCTGCACTGAGAGGAATGAAGGTGTAGAATTAGGTGTGTCACAGCCAAGTACTTGCGGCCACTCTGCTAGCAGTACACCGACGTCCGATTCTAGCAGGCAAATTTCCCTGCCCCAGCTGCTGGACCGTCGAAAGAAGTTCACTCCCAGCCATCCACATGCCCAGCGGTTGAATGCTAGCTTGGCTAAATTGCTAGCGCTTCAACTGCTGCCTTTTCAGTTGGTAGACTCGGCCCCCTTCCGTGAGTTTGTGCAATGTGCGGTTCCTCAGTGGCAGGTTCCCAAACGCCACTTTTTCTCACGGAAGGCGATTCCGGCTCTCTACAGGCATGTGGAAGGCAATGTCTTGGCCTCGCTGGACAGGGCGGTCAGCGGTAAGGTGCATATTACCGCTGACTCATGGTCCAGCAGGCATGGACAGGGACGTTACCTTTCTTTCACGGCCCATTGGGTCACTCTTTTGGCAGCTGGGAAGGATGCAGGACAAGGTGCAGTAGTGTTGGAGGTTGTTCCACCGCCACGCCTCCAAAATGCTACTACTGGTTGTGACACACCTCTCTCCTCCACCCCCTCCTCTTCTTCTTCCTCCATGGCCTCTTCCTGTGCTTTGTCCTCGGAACCAGCGGTGCTCCGTAGGCGTTCAAGGGGCTACGCAAGTACGCAGGCAAAAAGATGCCATTCCGTGCTTGCGCTGGTGTGTTTGGGGGACAGGAGCCACACTGGGGCAGAGGTCCTGTCTGCTCTGCAGGGGCAGGCCGAGAGGTGGTTGACGCCACGCCAGCTTAAGCCAGGAATGGTGGTTTGCGACAATGGCAACAACCTCCTCTCCGCCCTCCGACAGGGACAACTGACCCATGTGCCCTGTGTGGCTCACGTCCTTAACCTGGTGGTGCAGCGGTTCTTGGGCAGGTACCCGGGCTTACAGGATGTCCTGAGGCAGGCCAGGAAAGTCTGTGTGCATTTCCGCAGATCTTATAATGCCAGTGCTCGCCTGGCTGAGCTGCAAAAGGAGTTGAACCTGCCCAAGAACCGCCTTATATGTGACATGCCCACCAGGTGGAACTCAACGTTGGCCATGCTGCAGCGGCTGCACACGCAGCAGAGGGCCATTAATGAGTACCTGTGCGACTACGGCACCAGGACAGGGTCAGGGGAGCTCGGGTTTTTTTCACCACGCCAGTGGGGCATGATCAGGGATGCATGCACTGTCCTGGCACCATTTGAGGAGGCCACGAGGATGGTGAGCAGTGACAGTGCATGCATCAGTGACACTGTACCTCTTGTCCACCTGTTAGAGCACACGCTGCGTGGAATAATGGACAGGGCACTTGAGGCAGAACAGAGGCAGGAAGAGGAGGACTTCCTTGCCTCTCAAGGCCCCCTTTACCCAGACAGTGTTCCTTCTGTCCCACCCATCGCACAGGAAGAGGAGGAGGAGGAGGAGGAGGAGGATTGTGTCAGCATGGAGGTGGAGGCTGGCACTCAGCATCATCAGCAGCAGTCGTTTAGGGATGATTTACAGTCCCAAGAAACCAGTGGACTTGTACGTGGCTGGTAGGAGGTGGCTGTGGATCATGTCGTCCTTAGTGACCCAGAGGACTCCGGACTGAATGCCTCAGCTAACCTACGCTGCATGGCCTCCCTGATCCTGCAAAGTCTGCGGAAGGATCCTCGTATTCTTCGGATCAAGGAGAGGGACCATTACTGGCTGGCCACTCTCCTTGATCCACGGTACAAGGGTAAGGTTGCGGACCTTATATTACCGTCGCAGAGGGAGCAGAGGATGAGACAACTCCGGGAGGCCTTGCAGAAAGGTCTGTGCAACGCGTTCCCAGAGACTGGGAGGTTACAAACTCCTGGTCCTGGACAACGAGTTGCTGAGGCTTTGGGCAGTCAAAGAAGGAGCGGTGGGGAAGGTGGCCGTCTGACCGATGCGTTCAGACAATTCTTTAGTCCGCAGCCCCAAAGTATGATCGGTTCCAGCAACCATCGCCAGCGTCTGATATACATGGTGCAGGAATACCTAGGGGCAAGGTCAGACTTGGACACCTTCCCCACCGAAAATCCTCTGGCTTACTGGGTCTTGAGGATGGATCACTGGCCAGAGCTTGCACAGTATGCAATTGAGCTACTGGCCTGTCCTGCATCCAGCGTTCTTTCAGAACGCACATTCAGTGCTGCTGGAGGATTTGTCACGGATCACAGGGTGCGCCTGTCCACCGACTCGGTTGATCGACTGACTTTCATCAAGATGAACCAGTCTTGGATCACCACCAGCTACCACACACCTGATGCTGATATAACAGACTAATTGATTTTAAAATGTCACATCCCTTCAAGACTGATGCTGATGCTGAGTGCCTGTGCTGTTATGTTGACTGGCTATCCTCCTCCTCCTCCTCAATGATCCGATTAATGATGATAGCTTGGAAGATCATTTTGGTTTATGGGTGCCGCCACCAGTGGCTAAGGCACAATTTTTCAGCCCCTGTTTAACAGGGGCGTGTAATTACAATTTTTGATGCAATACTTTGCAACAGGGCTCATTGCTGTGCTCCAAGTACAGTATCTGTGAGGGGTTGCAGTGTTGTGCCACCAGTGCCTAAGGCCCAATTTTTCAGCCCCTGGTCAACAGGGGCATGCAATTATAATTATTGATCTAATAATTCACAGCAGGGCCTATTGATGCACCCACCAAGAGTAACTGTCAGGCCTTACAGTGTTGTGTCAACACCACCACCACCACCACCAAAGGCCCAATTTTTCAGCCCCTGTTCAACAGGGGCATGCAATTATAATTATTGATCTAATAATTCACAGCAGGGCCCACTGCGGCGCCCACCAAGAGTACCTGTCAGGCCTTACAGTGTTGTGGCACCAGCACCACCATCAAAGGCCCAATTTTTACTACCACTGTTCAACAATTATATGTTATTACAATTCCTGATATAATAGTTGACAGCAGGGCGTTCCAGCACCCACCAAGAGTAACTGTGAGTGCTTACAGTGTTGTGCCAACACCAACACCTAAGGGGCCAATTTCTGCAGAGTATATACGGCAGGTCCCTACTTTCAAACATCCAACTTACAAACGACTCCTACTTGCAAACGGAAGAAGACAACAGGAAGTGAGATGAAATCTACCCCTAGGAAGGAAAATTCTCTCCTGTAAGAATTAATATGGGAGAAAGGTCTCTCCTCTCTACTGATGCTTTATCACCAATCCTTGTTTCAATAAAAACACCACATTTCAAAAACAGTTGTCATTGGGACGCAAAGTGAGGTGAAATGTTCTGAACAGGGGCACAGATAGCAAAACAAATGTTACAGGGGTGATAACCCTTCCCTATTTTTTCCAAAAAGCTTAAAAATAGATTTTTTGGCTGGAGCTACACTTAAACAATGTACGTGTTCAAAATTACAAACAGATTCTACTTAAGAACAAACCCACAGTCCCTGTCTTGTTTACACCGGTCTTGTTTACACCGCCTGCATACTGCTGTTCAGAGTATATAGGGCCTTTTTTATTTTGTGTTGCGGGGTTCCCCTTAATATCCAAACAAGACCCAAAGGGGCTGGTAATGGGCTGGGGTGGGGGGGGGGGGTGATGGGGTAGCTATGCCATTTTTCTTAAAGATTTTCATCCATATTACCGGGACCAGACATTACATTAAAGCCGCAAGCAGTTTTAAATGGCTTTTTTTTCCTTTAGAAATGTAATTTTGTGCAGGGATAGTTCTAAACACGGGAAACACGTGGCACTTCACAGGCATACTTTAGACACTCCCCAGGTACAATATTTAAAGGAATATTTGACTTTTTTTTTTTCACTTTATGCATCATTAAAATGACTGCTCCCGAAAAACGGCCGTTTTTAAAACTTCTTTTTGCATTGATACATGTCCCCTGGTGCAGAACCCGGGTTCCCAAACACTGTTTAGGACAATAACATGGATAATAGTCGTTAGAATTAGCACTTTAGAATTCGAACGTTCGCATCCATTGTATTTAATAGGGTTCTAATGTTCGTGCGAACTTTCGGTCCGTTCGCGGGTTCTGGTGCGAACCGAACCCGGGGGTGTTCGGCTCATCCCTAATCAAGAGGTAGGGATTGGCAATATCTAAAATTTCTGTTTCCTTTCTTCACAGTATACATAAAGTACATGTATTTCTTTTGGGTTGGTGACACCTTACATCAGCTTTTAGGGTTTGTATTATGGCAACAGTTCTTGAATCAATTTGAGAAACTTCTGAAAGCATTCAGAGTTCATGGACAATGCCTTGTCTCCAGTTTGGCCGGTTCACTTCACACCACCGCATTGTGGTGGGGTTGCTGATGGCGTATGCTCAGTGTTGGTCATCTTACTTTAAAAAAGTAATTCGTTACAGTTACAAATTACTTCTCCCAAAAAAGTAATTGCGTTAGTAACTCAGTTACTACATTGAAAAAGTAATTAGTTACTCAGCAAAGTAACTGACTTTTTTTTTGAGGGCACATAGCACATCAGGGCATGGGGCACATAGCACATCCTGGCACATAGCACATCCTGGCACATAGCACATCCTGGCACATAGCACATCAGGGCAATAGCACATCAGGGCATGGGGCACATAGCACATCGGGGCACATAGCACATCGGGGCACATTGCACATCGGGGCACATAGCACATCAGGGCATGGGGCACATCAGGGCATGGGGCACATAGCACATCAGGGCATGGGGCACATAGCACATTAGGGCGCACAGCACATCAGGGCACATGATAGCACATAGCACATCAGGGCATGGGGCACAGGGCACATAGCACATGAGGGCACATCAGGACATGTGGCACATAGCACATCAGGGCGGGGCACATAGCACATCAGGGCAGGGCACATAGCACATTGTTTACTAGCCATGCCGAGTAGCGCAGGAAGCGTGTGTAATAAGTTCTCTCTCATGTCACGGCACTGACGGCAGTCACGCTACTCCCCGGTGGCCCCTCCTCTCTTCTCGTCCATCCCAGATGATGTCACAAGCAAATGGGGATGGACGAGAAGAGAGGAGGGGCCGAGGGGAGCAGCGTGACTGCCGTCAGTGCTGTGACATGAGAGAGACCCGGTCATAGAGGAGAGGAGGAATTACACTACTGACATCTAGTGGCGGTAGATGTAATTGGGGTAACGCCGCCCAAGTAATGATAACTGCGTTACCATGAGGGGAAGAGTAATCGGTTAGATTACTCATTACCCTCTAAAGTAACTGCGTTACGTAACTCCGTTTATTCTAACTCAGTTACTTACATCACTGCGTATGCTGAAAAAGTGCGGCTATCTGTACTTTTTTCCAGCGCAGCGCAGTCATTATATGCTGGTAGATAGAACTTATTGAAATGTCACTATGTGACATTTCAATAAATTTCATTAGGAAAAAAGTAAACAGTGCAATACAACAGGATCAGACTGCACTAATCGCACACCACACCAGCCGCTGCTTTACAAATGGCTGGTGTGAATGGACCCTTAAGTCGGCCATAGATTGTTCAAATTTCAGCCAGTTCAGCAGGGACTAGCAGAGAATCGAACTGTGTATGGGCAGGCTGAATGCACTAAAGTTGGTTGATTGATCAACTTGAGAACAAGCAGCCCATCAGATTTTATATGTGATTATTGATAGTGGCTATTATAGCTGCTAGCACTAATAACTGTTCTTCCAGCAGGGACGGCTTACCCCACTCTCCCCGCCAGGCGTACACAATTGCTTTCCCGTCGTTGCAGGAAAGAAAATTGCACCATCTATGGCCTGCCTTAAACAAGATCCTCTCCTGCACTGAAATTGTTTACTCTGAAGGACGTTGCTTTGATACAAACGAGTGAGCGAGTGGAGGGTGAGATAAACAAGCTATATCCCAGGTCCACCGTGACCGCAATACACCACTGCAATTCTTTTTCAGAAGTTTACCCGTGATTGCTTTTATATGTTTGAAGTGATGTAAGTGCAATGGTTGAAGATTTCGTATGTCTATTTTGCAATACATGGTTTTAAGTTTTTTACACTATTGAAAGCACTTTTTCATTTTACATGTGGAGTTATCCTCTTCCGTTGAGCACCGTTGAAAATCGTTAAGCTTTATTTAACTTCGTGGGTTTAAACAGAATTTTTTGCCGAGCATGAGAGTGCAAGGTAGATCATTCTGGTGAGTGCATTTCTTAGAGGGAGTGGAATCACAGTCACAAACGGTGTGGTGGAAGAAAAAATTTACCTTTGCCTAAGAAGATTGTTTACTCAGTTACTTGAAAACACATCACAGCTTATGGACTTAATGTTGGATATTTTCAATTGTTTTTCACCCAATGGACGTTATGTACACACATTTGTTTGAAATTTAAGACACATATATGCAATTTAGTTTCACTATCACGTGGTGCTTTATTTGCTTGTTTAGATTTGTTTGTAATTTATTGTATGAACATAGCGCCACTATTTTTTCATTTAAATGCACTATATATTTATTCTATTCATTTAAGTGGCAGCTTTAGGGTACTCCTCACTTGAGCACATTGGTGGGATATCAGGTTAAGGTGCGCGTGACTTGTTGACCAATTTTTTTATGTTTTATAAACTGCAGCAAATAATATAGAGTCTGCCTTGTTTCCTGGCTGGAGTAAATCCAGCATTACCTAGCTCTTTCTTCCCTAACAGTACCTCCTCTAGATGATGCTTTTAATAAATTGGATTTAAATTCTTTAAATTAAGAAGACTCAAGATCATATGTGGGCGCTAGCATGCAAATGTAGCTTGCCTTTGACTACTCGCCAATTGCTTGCATCAGGGCTAAAAGCTCTGTGATGTACATCCCACTTGTGATGATCTGTTTGCATTTCACGAAGAAGCACTTAGACCTAGTCATGAAATTGCTACATCTAAAATAAGGGCTGTATTTAAAAATGGAGGGTTTTATTTAAAAATTTCATTAGTACGTTGATGGAGGGGTGTTGGGGGAATAAGAGAAGGCAAAATATAAGCAGATTACATTTTAGTTTAAGAAACAAAAGGGTGGTCGGAGGGTGTATTCTTATAGATACCAAGCCACATCCAGTAATATAATGAAAACAAGAAGATGTACCCCTTTAAGCAGACTTTTAAGGCATAGGTATCTACACAAAAAGTGTACTAGAGAATGTATAAAGTATAACAGACGTATTTATTAAATATAGCATTTAAAAAACATGTTTATAACAAAACAGTATTTCATATACTGTTTTGTTATAAACATGTTTTTAAGAGCCCATTCACACAGGGGCAACACGACTTCCAGCGCGACTTTGGGAGGCAACTTGGACACGACTTGAGCATGAAAAACAGCACGACTCCAGGCAACTTACAAGGAAACTTCAAGTTGCCTCCAGGACAGGCTACTGTCCAGTGGCCAATCAAACAATAATCAGTTCTGTGGGAGGGAGGGGGGAGGAAGGGGTTTGCCTGGAAAACTATTTTTAATTCCTGGAAAGTTGCTTCAGTTAAGACAGAGGATACCACTTGGAGGCAACTTCCATTGAAATCTATGGGCACAAGTTGCCTACAAGTTGCCTAGAAGTCGGATTGAAGTAGTACAGGAACCTTTTTTGAAGTCTGAGCAACTTCAGTAGTGTACATTAAGACGGCTCTCATTCACTTACATTGATTTTCTCATGCCGCGCGACTTGAGGTGACTTGGGGCGACTTCAAGTCAGATCCAAAGTCACCCCTGTGTGAATGGGCTCTTAAATGCTATATTTAATAAATACGTCTGTTATACTTTATACATTCTCTAGTGCACTTTTTGTATAAATACCTATGCCTTAAAAGTCCGCTTAAAGGGGTACATCTTCTTGTTTTCACATTTCAGTTTAAAGTGTAAATTAGAGATAGCAATAATTACTTTATTCAGCAAACCAAAAGGCATGCAGACAGTGCTGGGCCACCTTGTTAAAAGCCCAGCAACTGGATGTCATAGATGCACCTTGAAATAAATGACTATTTTTTAAAATGATAATAGTAAAGTTATATAAATATACAAGAATAAAAGATACTAAATAATCTGGCCCCCTTCTTAGTATCACTCTGCGCTAATAAAAAAACTACAAAGGTAAAAGCACCAGAAATAAAACAATAATCTATGGTTACAATATGTAAAAGAACAGCAGCTGTTAAAAACAGGCATAAAAATAAAAAGAAGCAGTATAAAAAAACTTTATGTAAAAAAGTTCAGAATAAACTGCAGCAGCGCTACGGACAAATGTTCAAACGTGCGTCTTCTATATAATCCAATCATATAGGTAGGTAGTGTAGATAGTGAACGGAGAGTGTGGTTAAAGCTGGTTTAAATCCTAGTTCCTGTGCTCCTTATCACCAAAATGTGTTTTCACCACGTGGGGGGATTAAGGGTCCCCTGATGGGGATGCACTTACCAGATGTTAAATCAATATGGGCATGTATATACCATCCTCCTCTAGTGTGTTCTGTCTTCTTTACTGTAATGGTACCTCTGGCATATGTGAGGAAAAGGAACAAAACCACATGGGGTTTGGAAACTTTATTAAATAATAATCCCCCAAAAAAGGAACCCTTGTGCATATGCACGTACCACATAAAAGAATAAAACAGGCGATTATATATATAAAAGATAATGGACGCTTTCAGCGCTTAAGACTTGCCACCTGATGAACGCCACTTTCTAATTCCTCTGGCGTCTTCCTGGTTCGGCAGGTCCTGGAGCGCAAATACGTCACTTCCGGTTTGCTGGGTTAGCTGGTGACGCCCTGACGTTTCGTCACTTCCTGACTTCTTCCGAGGGCGTGACCAGTCTCCGCAGCAACCGGATTAAATATACTCCCCCAGTCTCCGCCCATCTACAGACGTCGGAGCGCTCTGGCTGCGTCTGCATCAGCGCGCATGCGCACTCCAGCTCCTACGTCTGTGCCCTATTATGGGCGGAAGTCTTACCAGCGGAGTCGAGACGCGCTGCCCTGATTGGCGCGCATGCCCGATCTGTGGCCTGATAGACTGGAGTGTGTTGTCATGTCATAAATTATAAAAATACAATATACAGAACAACAACCTGGGTGATAAAACTGTATGAGCGATTTGCTCATTATGAGCAAGGATGCCATATTAATAGTGATTGTTATTATTGCTAGGGAAAAAATGATCGCAATGACTGTCAGTCCACTGCAAAATGCTTGTGTTAATGGCCCACACATTACGACTGTGACAGGAAAGGGGGGGCGAACATTGGTATTGCTGTTTCAGACCCCTTTTGTGTGACTTTCTATATGGACAGCCACAGGCACTCCACTATGCAACCTGTCGTCCTATAATCAGATTATGTTAAGAAATGTGTTTATAGCATTTACATAACTTGTTTCTTGCTGAGCATTGACCAACCTTTATATGAGGGTCTATACATCATTTTGTACTAAAAAATCTGTATGCTTGTGGTCCCATATTAAATTCATAATAAAATAGACAAAATACCATAAAAATTCTGTGTGATCCATAAAATTCTACAAAAATTCCACTGCAATCCCCTGAATAAAAGACAGTATAAAATGTCTATACAGGAAACTGGTAAAAAACAGATAAAAAACACACAGATAAACAACACACCACTAGTGATTTCCTATAAAAATGTATATATATAAAAAATAAAAATTTTATTGTATAAAAATCTATGAAAATCTGTTAATAAATAGTGCTCTAATGCTTTTCTCGAGCTCAGCAGATACATTGTCCATAGTGCATACTTGTGAATGGATGATTTAAAATAAACCTATTAGGGTAATGTCTTATCTTTATGGGACATACTCTAGGTTATTTTATGAGGTAAAAATTAGTTTGAAGAGATATCGGTAGCCAGGGTTGTTATTCACTCATTAAGAATCGCTTATAAAACAATTGATGTCAAGTTCAACGTTAAGGCCCTTTGGTACTAAAACATCAGTCAAAAAAATCCACTTAGTTTCCTTCTTTGATAATTCCCGTACTTTGTGCGAGCCTCTCCAATTGGTCTCCAGGCATTCTATGCCCCAAAATTGTAGCCCTGTGGCATCCTGATCATGTTTAAGCTTAACCACTTAAGCCCCGGACCATTTCGGGCCATTAGGACCAAGCCTGTTTTTGGGATTCGGCACTGCGCTGCTTTAACTGTAAATTGTGCGGACATGCAATGTTGTACCCAAATGAAATTTGCGTCCTTTTCTTCCCACAAATAGAGCTTTCTTTTAATGGTATTTGATTGCCTCTGCGATTTTTATTTTTTGCGATATAAACAGAAAAAGACCGAAAATTTTGAAAAAAAATGATATTTTCTACTTTTTGTTATAAGAAAAATCGAATAAACTCAATTTTAGTCATACATTTAGGCCAAAATGTATTCAGCCACATGTCTTTAGTAAAAAAAATGTCAATAAGCGTATATTTATTGGTTTGCGCAAAAGTTATAGCGTTTACAAACTAGGGTACATTTTCTGAAATTTACACAGCTTTAAATTTATGACTGCCTATCTCATTTCTTGAGGTGCTAAAATGGCAGGGTAGTACAAAACCCCCCCAAATGACCCCATTTTGGAAAGTAGACACCCCAAGGAAATTGCTGAGAGGCATGTTGAGCCCATTGAATTTTTTTTTCTTTCGTCCCAAGTGATTGAATAATGACAAAAAAAAAATAAAAAATTACAAAAAGTTGTCACTAAATGATATATTGCTCACACATGCCATGGTTATATGTGGAATTGCACCCCAAAATACATTCTGCTGCTTCTCCTGAGTACGGGGATACCACATGTGTGGGACTTTTTAGGAGCCTAGCCACGTACGGGACCCCGGAAACCAAGCACCGCCTTCAGGATTTCTAAGGGCGCAAATTTTTGATTTCACTCCTCACTACCTATCACAGTTTCGAAGGCCATAAAATGCCAAAATAGCACAAACCCCCCCCAAATGACCCCATTTTGGAAAGTAGACACCCCAAGCTATTTACTGAGAGGCATGTTCAGTCCATGGAATATTTTATATTTTGCCACAAGTTGCGGGAATATGACAAACTTTTTTTTTTTTTCACAAAGTTGTCACTAAATGATATATTGCTCACACATGCCATGGGCATATGTGAAATTACACCCCAAAATACATTCTGCTGCTTCTCCTGAGTACGGGGATACCACATGTGTGGGACTTTTTGGGAGCCTAGCCGCGTACGGGACCCCAAAAACCAAGCACCGCCTTCAAGGTTTCTAAGGGCATAAATTTTTGATTTCACTCCTCACTACCTATCACAGTTTTGAAGGCCATAAAATGCCAAGATGGCACAAAACCCCCCCAAATGACCCCATTTTGGAAAGTAGACACCCCAAGCTATTTGCTGAGAGGCATGTTGACCCCATTGAATATTTTTTTTTTTGTCCCAAATGATTGAATAATGACAAAAAGAAAAAAAAAAAAAATGTACAAAAAGTTGTCACTAAATGATATATTGCTCACACATGCCATGGTTATATGTGGAATTGCACCCCAAAATACATTCTGCTGCTTTTCCTGAGTACGGGGATACCACATGTGTGGGACTTTTTGGGAGCCTAGCCGCGTACAGGGCCCCAAAAACCAAGCACCGCCTTCAGGATTTCTAAGGGCGTAAATTTTTGATTTCACTCCTCACTACCTATCACAGTTTTGAAGGCCATAAAATGCCAAAATAGCACAAAACCCCCCCAAATTACCCCATTTTGGAAAGTAGACACCCCAAGCTATTTGCTGAGAGGCATGTTGAGTCCATGGAATATTTTATATTTTGCCACAGGTTGCGGGAATATGACAAACTGTTTTTTTTTTGCACAAAGTTGTCACTAAATGATATATTGCTCACACATGCCATGGGCATATGTGAAATTACACCCCAAAATACATTCTGCTGCTTCTCCTGAGTACGGGGATACCACATGTGTGGGACTTTTTGGGAGCCTAGCCGCGTACGGGACCCCAAAAACCAAGCACCGCCTTCAAGGTTTCTAAGGGCATAAATTTTTGATTTCGCTCCTCACTACCTATCACAGTTTTGAAGGCCATAAAATGCCAAGATGGCACAAAACCCCCCCAAATGACCCCATTTTGGAAAGTAGACACCCCAAGCTATTTGCTGAGAGGCATGTTGAGCCCATTGAATATTTTTTTTTTTTGTCCCAAATGATTGAATAATGACAAAAAGAAAAAAAAAAAATGTACAAAAAGTTGTCACTAAATGATATATTGCTCACACATGCCATGGTTATATGTGAAATTACACCCCAAAATACATTCTGCTGCTTCTCCTGAGTACGGGGATACCACATGTGTGGGACTTTTTGGGAGCCTAGCCGCGTACGGGACCCCAAAAACCAAGCACCGCCTTCAAGGTTTCTAAGGGCATAAATTTTTGATTTCACTCCTCACTACCTATCACAGTTTTGAAGGCCATAAAATGTCAAAATAGCCCAAAACCCCCACAAATGACCCCATTTTGGAAAGTAGACACCCCAAGCTATTTGCTGAGAGGCATGGTGAGTATTTTACAGCTCTCATTTGTTTTTGAAAATTAAGAAAGACATTTTTTTTTCTTTTTTTACATTTTCAAAACTTTGTGACAAAAAGCGAGATCTGCAAAATACTCAACATACCTCTCAGCAAATAGCTTGGGGTGTCTACTTTCCAAAATGGGGTCATTTGGGGGGGTTTTGTGCCATCTGGGCATTCCATGGCCTCCGAAACTGTGATAGGCAGTGAGGAGTGAAATCAAAAATTTACACCCATAGAAATCCTGAAGGCGGTGCTTGGTTTTTGGGGTCCCGTACGCGACTAGGCTCCCAAAAAGTCCCACACATGTGGTATCCCCGTACTCAGGAGAAGCAACAGAATGTATTTTGGGGTGTAATTCCACATATGCCCATGGCATGTTTGAGCAATATATAATTTAGTGACAACTTTTTGTACATTTTTTTTTTTTGGTCATTATTCAATCACTTGGGACAAAAAAAAAAAATATTCAATGGGCTCAACATGCCTCTCAGCAAATAGCTTGAGGTGTCTACTTTACAAAATGGGGTCATTTGGGGGGGTTTTGAACTGTCCTGGCATTTTATGCACAACATTAGGAAGCTTATGTCACACATCATCCACTCTTCTAACCACTTGAAGACAAAGCCCTTTCTGACACTTTTTGTTTACATGAAAGAAAATTTTTTTTTTGCAAGAAAATTATGTTGAACCCCCAAACATTATATATTTTTTTAAAGCAAAGGCCCTACAGATTAAAATAGTGGGTGTTGCATTTTTTTTTCCACACAGTATTTGCGCAGCGATTTTTCAAACGCATTTTTTGGGGGAAAAACACACTTTTTTATTTTTAATGCACTAAAAAACACTATATTGCCCAAATGTTTGATGAAATAAAAAAGATGATCATAGGCCGAGTACATGGATACCAAACACGACATGCTTTAAAATTGCGCACAAACGCGCAGCGGCGACAAAACTACATTCATTTTTAAAAGCATTTAAAAGCCTTTACAGGTTACCACGTTAGATTTACAGAGGAGGTCTACTGCTAAAATGACTGCGCTCGATCTGACCTTCGCGGTGATACCTCACATGCATGATGCAATTGCTGTTTACATATGACGCTAGACCGACGCGTGCGTTCGCCTTTGCGCAATAGCAGGGGGGGACAGCGGTGCTTTTTTTTTTTTTTTTTTTTTTTTTATTATTTATTTGGCTTTTTTATTTTATTTTTAAACTGTGCCTTCCATATTTTATTTTTTTACCATTTTTATCGTTATCTCAGGGAATGTAAATATCCCCTATGATAGCAATAGGTAGTGACAGGTACTCTTTTTTTGAAACAAATTGGGGGGTTAGACCCTAGATCTTTCCTCTGCCCTCAAAGCATCTGACCACACCAAGATCGGTGTGATAAAATGCTTTCCCAATTTCCCAATGGCGCTTTTTATATCCGGGGGGGGGGCATTCCCTCCCACTGCTTGTAAAAGCAGTCTAGAGGCTAATTATCTGCTAGAATTGCTTTTACATGAAAGCCGGCTGCTGGCTGAGAAGAATGATACCAAGATGATACCTAAACCCGCAGGCATCATTCTGGTATAAACATTCAAAGTCCAGCAACATACCAGTACGTTGCTGGTCCTTGTTGGACATGTATTGTAATCTTTTTTTTCATACAGCCTATTGGCTGAACGAAAAAAAGAGATTGATTGGTGGGTATGCCCACCATTAGAATACCTCCCTTCATCCACCCACTTCTAATGATGGGCATATATGCCGAAGCATTGGGGCATCCTCCCGCAAAAAAGTTATGCCGCGTACACACGGTCAAGCCTTCGTCGGAATTTCGACCATATGTACGCGGCATAAAAGGTTATGCCGCGTACACACGGTCGGACTTTTCCACGGATAAGCCTCCGTTGGAATTTCGACCGTATATACGCGGCATTAGGAGCAAAATCGCTCCTCCGCCCCTGCTGCCCCCATGCTTCGGCATATATGCTCTTTTTTTTAACTGTGGTGGTGAAATCACCTCCTACAGCGTTGGAGTCACGGCTTTATGTATCGTGGGAGCAAACGCTGTTGCTGTCAAGATAAATAGATCCGCGCTGCAACTGAATGGCGTACCTGCTAAGCAAATGGTGGTTAACATTAAAACAAAGTAACATTACAGTACAACAGTAAGACCTTACCATGCCATACCTGCAAAGCAAATACCAAAACAAAACCTAGTAAAAAAGAAAAAAATGTTTTAACGCAACCTGTGCCTAAAATATATATATGCCGAAGCATGGGGGCATCCTCCCGCAAAAAAGTTATGCCGCGTACACACGGTCGGAATTTCGACCGTATGTACGCGGCATTAGGAGCAAAATCGCTCCTCCGCCCCTGCTGCCCCCATGCTTCGGCATATATGCTCTTTTTTTTAACTGTGGTGGTGAAATCACCTCCTACAGCGTTGGAGTCACGGCTTTATGTATCGTGGGAGCAAACGCTGTTGCTGTCAAGATAAATAGATCCGCGCTGCAACTGAATGACGTACCTGCTAAGCAAATGGTGGTTAACATTAAAACAAAGTAACATTACAGTACAACAGTAAGACCTTACCATGCCATACCTGCAAAGCAAATACCAAAACAAAACCTAGTAAAAAATAAAAAAATGTTTTAACGCAACCTGTGCCTAAAATATATATATGCCGAAGCATGGGGGCATCCTCCCGCAAAAAAGTTATGCCGCGTACACACGGTCGGAATTTCGACCGTATGTACGCGGCATTAGGAGCAAAATCGCTCCTCCGCCCCTGCTGCCCCCATGCTTCGGCATATATGCTCTTTTTTTTAACTGTGGTGGTGAAATCACCTCCTACAGCACTGGAGTCACGGCTTTATGTATCGTGGGAGCAAACGCTGTTGCTGTCAAGATAAATAATTCCGCGCTGCAGTTGAATGGCGCACCTGAAAACAAAAAATTACATACCTGAAAAGCAAGCATGATAAAACATTGCAGAATAGAATACAGTAAAAAAAGAGCAGAACAATAGAGAGAAAATAGAGAGCGAGAGAACAATAAAACGACAACTATTTTTGGTTTTTTTATTTTATATTTTTTTTGTGTTTTGTTTTTTACGTTTTTTTTTTTCTTTTTTACACTTTTTTTTGTAACTTTACAACTGTAATGGTTCGGGTCTCTCAAAATGTAATGGCATCTTGGGAGACCCTGTGTAAGTGTGTCCTAGTCTGTGAAATGCTGTACCCTACGCTAAAACTTCACTTTTGAGTGGTAGCGTTCAAAACATTCACCTTGGCAAAGACCAGGCTTGTCAGGACAGAGTGGACAAAAACTACGGGTGTCACGCCTAAATCCGCGCTTGCTACAGACACGACATCTTTTTTGGGGGTGGCTTTGGGTAGGGGTACTCGGGAGGACATACGAATAATGCCTCTCATGCAGCCGGCTTACTGCATTTGGTTGGGGATGGTGAGGTGCAGAACCGCCTGGATACAGGAGTTCTGTGACTATCTCATTCTGGAATTTTAGAAGAGATAACGTCCCGCCTGAAGCTCTGTATAGCACATGAGCGTTCAGCAAAGCCAATTGGAATAATGATAGAGACACTTTTTTGTACCAGCGTCTCGCCTTACGGTCAATTAGATACGGCGCCATCAACTGGTCGTTGAGGTCCACCCCTCCCATATTTTGGTTATATTCGTGGACACAGAGGGGTTTCTCCACAACACCAGTCGCCGTACGAATTTGGACTGTCGTGTCTGCATGAAGGGAGGTAAGAAGGAAAACATTCTTATTGTCCCTCCACTTCATAGCGAGCAAGTTATTACACTTCAAGCAGGCTCTCTCCCCCAGCCTAAGACGGGCATTCACAAGCCGCTGGGGAAAGCCCCGGCGATTAGGTCGCACGGTACCACATGCTCCAATCTTATGATCAAACAAGTGACTAAACAGTGGCACGCTCGTGTAATAATTGTCCACATACAAGTGGTACCCCTTTCCGAATAAGGGTGACACCAAGTTCCACACTATCTTGCCAGCGCTCCCTATGTAATCCGGGCAGTTGACCGACTCAATCTGACTGTCTTTTCCCTCATAAACCGTAAAGTTCACTACATAGCCTGTTGCCCTGTCACAGAACTTGTAGAGCTTGACCCCGTATCTGGCACGCTTGCTGGGAAGGTACTGCTTGAAAGACAAGCGGCCAGAAAATTTAATCAGGGACTCATCAATGCAGACAACTTGATCGGGAGTAAACAAGGCTGCAAAACGTTCGTTGAAGTGGTTTATGAGGGGCCGAATTTTATAGAGCCGGTCGTATTCAGGGTCCCCACGTGGACGACAAAGTTCATTGTCGTTGAAGTGCATGAACCGCAAAATCTGCTCGTATCGTGCCCTGGACATGGAGGCAGAGAACACGGGCATGTGGTCAATTGGGTGCGTGGACCAATAAGCACGCAATGACGGAAATTTATGTGTGCCCATGTTGAGGGAAAGGCCCAGAAAGGTCTTAAATTCGGAAACCGTAATTGGTTTCCAATTTCTGGCAATTTTAGGCAACTGGGGGTTAGCGGCGATAAATTGACCAGCATATAAATTACTCTGGTCCACAATAGATCTATAGAGATCTTCCGTGAAAAACAGCGAATAAAAATCGATTGGCATAAAATCAGCTGTTTCCACCTGAATACCGGGTTGGGCAGTGAATGGGGGAAGTACGGGTTCTGCAGAAGTGGTGGGGACCCAATCAGGATAGGCGAATTCTGCAGGAAGGGCAGTATGGGCACGACGGGCCTGCCTTTGTCTTCTTGGTGGCAGCGGGACACTACTTGTGCTTGCCACCTCGCCAGCTTGAACTGCACTTATGGGACTCGCCACGTCACCAAGTGTTACTGCAGTGCTGGATGTACGTCCAGGCTGTACTAGGCCGCTGGTGCTTGCCAGTTCACCAGAAGGAATAGCGGCGCTAGTACTACTCTGCTCCATGATACGAGAGACCTGCGGTTCTTGCTCCTCAACAACCTCAGAAGATCGGGATCGGGTACGCCTGACCTTAGCAGGGACCTCAACTTCGTCGTCAGAGCTATCTGACGTGGGGCCGCTGACGTCACTGTCTTCTACGGGAAGATATTCTGAGCCTGAATCTGACAGATACGTGACCTCCTCTTCACTATCTGTCATGCTCAGAATCTCGTAGGCCTCTTTACTAGTGTACCTTCGACTTGCCATTTTGGGCTCTAAATTTAGGGGTACACTAGTAAGATTCACAGGAAAAAAAGCACCTGACTGTCGTCAGCAAATATATCAAACGCTACAAAAAAACTGTTAGCGATCGCAGGGATCAGGCCTGTCTCTGCGAACGCTGCAGTTATGTGTGTTGTGTTTGGTAAGTGACAGTGATCGATCGATACTGCACTTGGGTGGGCTGGGCTGGGCTGGGCGGAGGGGCTAAACGCAGGTACTAGCAGGTATCTGGGCTGATCCCGCTAACACTGCGTTTTTGGGAACCCTAAACCGCTGGGGATGCTAGTATAGATCTGATCAGATACTATACCACTAAGGGGGGTGTATGCTTTGCGCGTGGGTGTTAGCGTTACTGGCACTAACCTAACACTGCCTGGGGCGACGCAGACCCTCTCTGGCGCTAAAACCTAATTGATCTCACCCGCCGGGCGATCAGGGGGGTTAAACCTTTATTGGGTTATATACGGCGGGTGCCCTGATGCTATAAAAAGCAAACTAATCAACCAGCGTCACCCGTAACCTTTATATGGTGATCACTGGTGAAAGGGTTAACTAGGGGCAATCAGGGGGTTAAAACCTTTATTAGGTTAAATATGGGGGTACCTGACACCAATAAAAACCTGCGGCGAACCTAAAAAAAAAATAACTGCCTATCTAAAACACCAGCGACACGAATACAGCGATCGGAAAAACAATCGCTTAGTGACGCTGAAGTTAGGGGGTGAAAGGGTTACCTGGGGGGTGATCAAGGGGTTAAACCTTTATTAGGGGGGGTTAGGGGGCTACCCTGGACCTAAAGGGGCCTAATCCTAACTGCCTTGCAACTTTTTACAATCACAGATGACACTAAATGCAGTGATCAGTAAAATAAATGATCACTGCAATCAGTGACACTGTGATTGGGGGCTTTGGGGTGACCTGGGGGGTGATCTGGGGGTGACTGGGGGGTGATTTGTGTGCCTATGTGTACCTACGTGTCAGTGGACTGTTGGAGCACTAACCTCTGTCTTCACTCCTCGGCGCCGGGAACGAAAAGACCGCGGCGAGGGAGATGACATCACTTCCTCCAGCCTGTGTTTACATCACATGGCGGAGGAAGCAATTTCATTGGCCGGGAGCGATCGCGAGGGGGGGGCGGAATCGAGCGGCCGCCCCCTCATGCCTGATCGCTCCCGAACACTTAACGGCCGCTCACTGCAGTGAAGGGGGGTCCGGATGGACCCCCCAACTGCACAAAGGCGATCACGTAGATCTACGTGATTCTGCCTGTCCGTGCCATTCTGCCGACGTAAATCGGCGGTGGGCGGTCGTTAAGTGGTTAAAATGTAACGACACATTGTGGTCTTTGAAGCCGATCTTAATGTTATGAATGTGTTCTGCTATTCTTATTCCAAGAAGTCTCTTAGTGCGTCCAATGTAGAGGAGTCCACATGGACATTTCAATGCGTACACTACATAACTAGTGTTGCAGGTGATGAACTGTTCAATGTTAAATTGCTGCTGGTTGGAAGGGGACACAAAACTTTCTAGACCTCTTATTGGTTGTGCCACTTCCCTGCACGCTTTACACCTTCTGCAAGCAAAAAAACCTTTTTGGTTCCAAAATGTAGGAGGCTTGCTTGGAGGGTCTAGTATTTTCTTCACAACCCGGTCCCCGTGATTAGAAGCTTTCCGATATATAAACTGTGGTTTCGGGGGCAGGACTGGACCCAGTTTTTTGTCTAATAGTAATATGTGCCAGTGATCGTTAAAAATTGCCTCCACTTCCTTGTATTGGACATTGAATTGTGAGATGAATGCCCATTCCTTTGTGCTGGTTCCACTTATTTCTTGTTTGGGTTTTGTTTTTAAGCATGTTTCCCTCGGGATTAGTGCCACCTCTTCCACGATTTTTTGTAAGGCTTCAGGGGCATACCCTTTTGCCGCAAATCTGTCGGTAAGGACTCTTGATTGTGTGAGGAAGTTGTCATTATCTGAACAATTACGTTTCACTCGCATGATTTGCCCTTTTGGTATGTTCCTTAGCCATTGTGGATGATGACCACTCGTGGTTGGGAGGTAGCTATATCTGTCTGTTTGTTTAAAAAAGACCTTAGTCCCGAACTTCAAGTTTTGGCGATATACCGTGACATCCAGATAGTTTATTGTTTCTTTATGCCATTCAGAGGTTAGTCTGATATTTTTACTGTTTGTGTTTAAAACCTTTAAAAACTCATGTAGAGATTCTACTGTGCCAGCCTGGTGCTTTTATCTTTGTAGTTTTTTTATTAGCGCAGAGTGATACTAAGAAGGGGGCCAGATTATTTAGTATCTTTTATTCTTGATTCATACAGTTTTACTACTCCGCAGCTATGGATGCCCTGAGATTTTTAAGCAACAGAATTATTAATATAGAAACAATATTTTCAGATAGTGAACCCACTGCCACTCAGGTGAATTATAATGGGGCCATGTCAACATTAGGTAACATCTTGGAAAAACAAGTGAGGACATGGTGGGATATCTGCACCCTAGAGCAGTATATAAAAGATAAAATAATCATTCGCAGCCTTAGATGGGAGGTCGTACCCCAGGATGGCCTCGATGATCCAGGCTCCATTAGAGAATGGTTTGATTTTTTCAATGGGGTAGGTTTTAAGCTACAAGAACTTATCCTACAGAGAAAGAAACGAAAAATGATTATCCTGGAAACAAAAATCAATACATTACAACAACAACTAGATCCTATCAAAGACACGCAACCCATGATTGACTTTAATACCAGAACCAATAGACGACTGGAGAAAGTAGATAAAGACACCCAGAAAAAGAAAATAAAGAAGTACCACAGAGACATGGGAGACTTCAAGACAAATAACATATACGCCTGGCAACAGACATTAGCAGATAACATTAATTTAATTGAAAAGCCGCGGTCAACAGAACCCTTAATTAACCAAGCAATAACCACATTAATGGATCGAGTACGTGGCTTCATAAGTGACGATGAGATTGAATTTGATTCACCAGCTAATTTCTCCACCCCAATTCCAAGTAAAAAGGCGAAACCAAAAGGAAAAGGTGGGAAGAATAATCAGTTGAATAATCAACAGTATAACAATCATTCGTACACACCATACCAGATACCTACACAAAACAAATTCCAACCACTAGAGCAGCACAACAATTATCCAGCGCCACGCCCTTTTTTAGGGCGAGGAGGGAGAGGACAACAAAGGGGACGGGGTTACCCACGACACAGAGGAAAACCCCAATATCCTCCTGCGCATTTGAGAAATCAAGACTGGAGAGATCCTCAACCTCAGAACTAGGGATGAGCTTCGTGTTCGAGTCGAACATACGTTCGACTCGAACATCGGCTGTTCGATCGTTCGACGAAGATCGAACGATTTGGGCCGTTCGCGCCAAATTCGAGTGACGCGAACGGCCCACAATGCACTACGCCATCGCAGTGTCATCCAGGCGCTGTGATTGGCCAAGCATGCACTGTGACCCCGCATGCTTGGCCAATCACAGCGCCGGCAGCGAGGAGAGCAATGATTGGCCACAGGCAGGATGCCTGTGGCCAATTATTACTGAGGGGGTTTAGTACACGCCCCACACTATAAAAGGCCGCCAGCACGGCGGCCTAGTGTAGTGTGTTCCGGAGCAGGGATAGAGCAGCATAGGCAGGGACAGTGACTTTTATTTCTTTCTTGCTTAACCTGGATTCCTTTAGTTTAGGGAAAGAGAAGGATAGGTAGGGAGAGTGTCAGTGTGTTTTGTGCTTGTGCTATATTGTGCTTAAAAAAAACATTTTTTCTAGGGACAGAAAACTGTAGGTAGGGAGAGTGTGTCAGTTTCTTTCACTGTCAAAGTCCTTGTTTCCAGGGACCTGGAAGGACAGTGAGTGAATTCTCCTTGTGCTATATTGTGCTTAAAAAAAACATTTTTTCTAGGGACAGAAAACTGTAGGTAGGGAGAGTGTGTCAGTTTCTTTCACTGTCAAAGTCCTTGTTTCCAGGGACCTGGAAGGACAGTGAGGTAATTCTCCTTGTGCTAAATTGTGCTTAAAAAAAACATTTTTTCTAGGGACAGAAAACTGTAGGTAGGGAGAGTGTGTCAGTTTCTTTCACTGTCAAAGTCCTTGTTTCCAGGGACCTGGAAGGACAGTGAGGTAATTCTCCTTGTGCTAAATTGTGCTTAAAAAAAACATTTTTTCTAGGGACAGAAAACTGTAGGTAGGGAGAGTGTGTCAGTTTCTTTCACTGTCAAAGTCCTTGTTTCCAGGGACCTGGAAGGACAGTGAGGTAATTCTCCTTGTGCTAAATTGTGCTTAAAAAAAAACATTTTTTCTAGGGACAGAAAACTGTAGGTAGGGAGAGTGTGTCAGTTTCTTTCACTGTCAAAGTCCTTGTTTCCAGGGACCTGGAAGGACAGTGAGGTAATTCTCCTTGTGCTAAATTGTGCTTAAAAAAAACATTTTTTCTAGGGACAGAAAACTGTAGGTAGGGAGAGTGTGTCAGTTTCTTTCACTGTCAAAGTCCTTGTTTCCAGGGACCTGGAAGGACAGTGAGGTAATTCTCCTTGTGCTAAATTGTGCTTAAAAAAAACATTTTTTCTAGGGACAGAAAACTGTAGGTAGGGAGAGTGTGTCAGTTTCTTTCACTGTCAAAGTCCTTGTTTCCAGGGACCTGGAAGGACAGTGAGGTAATTCTCCTTGTGCTAAATTGTGCTTAAAAAAAACATTTTTTCTAGGGACAGAAAACTGTAGGTAGGGAGAGTGTGTCAGTTTCTTTCACTGTCAAAGTCCTTGTTTCCAGGGACCTGGAAGGACAGTGAGGTAATTCTCCTTGTGCTAAATTGTGCTTAAAAAAAACATTTTTTCTAGGGACAGAAAACTGTAGGTAGGGAGAGTGTGTCAGTTTCTTTCACTGTCAAAGTCCTTGTTTCCAGGGACCTGGAAGGACAGTGAGGTAATTCTCCTTGTGCTAAATTGTGCTTAAAAAAAACATTTTTTCTAGGGACAGAAAACTGTAGGTAGGGAGAGTGTGTCAGTTTCTTTCACTGTCAAAGTCCTTGTTTCCAGGGACCTGGAAGGACAGTGAGGTAATTCTCCTTGTGCTAAATTGTGCTTAAAAAAAACATTTTTTCTAGGGACAGAAAACTGTAGGTAGGGAGAGTGTGTCAGTTTCTTTCACTGTCAAAGTCCTTGTTTCCAGGGACCTGGAAGGACAGTGAGGTAATTCTCCTTGTGCTAAATTGTGCTTAAAAAAAAACATTTTTTCTAGGGACAGAAAACTGTAGGTAGGGAGAGTGTGTCAGTTTCTTTCACTGTCAAAGTCCTTGTTTCCAGGGACCTGGAAGGACAGTGAGGTAATTCTCCTTGTGCTAAATTGTGCTTAAAAAAAACATTTTTTCTAGGGACAGAAAACTGTAGGTAGGGAGAGTGTGTCAGTTTCTTTCACTGTCAAAGTCCTTGTTTCCAGGGACCTGGAAGGACAGTGAGGTAATTCTCCTTGTGCTAAATTGTGCTTAAAAAAAACATTTTTTCTAGGGACAGAAAACTGTAGGTAGGGAGAGTGTGTCAGTTTCTTTCACTGTCAAAGTCCTTGTTTCCAGGGACCTGGAAGGACAGTGAGGTAATTCTCCTTGTGCTAAATTGTGCTTAAAAAAACATTTTTTCTAGGGACAGAAAACTGTAGGTAGGGAGAGTGTGTCAGTTTCTTTCACTGTCAAAGTCCTTGTTTCCAGGGACCTGGAAGGACAGTGAGGTAATTCTCCTTGTGCTAAATTGTGCTTAAAAAAAACATTTTTTCTAGGGACAGAAAACTGTAGGTAGGGAGAGTGTGTCAGTTTCTTTCACTGTCAAAGTCCTTGTTTCCAGGGACCTGGAAGGACAGTGAGGTAATTCTCCTTGTGCTAAATTGTGCTTAAAAAAAACATTTTTTCTAGGGACAGAAAACTGTAGGTAGGGAGAGTGTGTCAGTTTCTTTCACTGTCAAAGTCCTTGTTTCCAGGGACCTGGAAGGACAGTGAGTGAATTCTCCTTGTGCTATATTGTGCTTAAAAAAAACATTTTTTCTAGGGACAGAAAACTGTAGGTAGGGAGAGTGTGTCAGTTTCTTTCACTGTCAAAGTCCTTGTTTCCAGGGACCTGGAAGGACAGTGAGGTAATTCTCCTTGTGCTAAATTGTGCTTAAAAAAAACATTTTTTCTAGGGACAGAAAACTGTAGGTAGGGAGAGTGTGTCAGTTTCTTTCACTGTCAAAGTCCTTGTTTCCAGGGACCTGGAAGGACAGTGAGGTAATTCTCCTTGTGCTAAATTGTGCTTAAAAAAAAACATTTTTTCTAGGGACAGAAAACTGTAGGTAGGGAGAGTGTGTCAGTTTCTTTCACTGTCAAAGTCCTTGTTTCCAGGGACCTGGAAGGACAGTGAGGTAATTCTCCTTGTGCTAAATTGTGCTTAAAAAAACCATTTTTTCTAGGGACAGAAAACTGTAGGTAGGGAGAGTGTGTCAGTTTCTTTCACTGTCAAAGTCCTTGTTTCCAGGGACCTGGAAGGACAGTGAGGTAATTCTCCTTGTGCTAAATTGTGCTTAAAAAAAACATTTTTTCTAGGGACAGAAAACTGTAGGTAGGGAGAGTGTGTCAGTTTCTTTCACTGTCAAAGTCCTTGTTTCCAGGGACCTGGAAGGACAGTGAGGTAATTCTCCTTGTGCTAAATTGTGCTTAAAAAAAACATTTTTTCTAGGGACAGAAAACTGTAGGTAGGGAGAGTGTGTCAGTTTCTTTCACTGTCAAAGTCCTTGTTTCCAGGGACCTGGAAGGACAGTGAGGTAATTCTCCTTGTGCTAAATTGTGCTTAAAAAAAAACATTTTTTCTAGGGACAGAAAACTGTAGGTAGGGAGAGTGTGTCAGTTTCTTTCACTGTCAAAGTCCTTGTTTCCAGGGACCTGGAAGGACAGTGAGGTAATTCTCCTTGTGCTAAATTGTGCTTAAAAAAAACATTTTTTCTAGGGACAGAAAACTGTAGGTAGGGAGAGTGTGTCAGTTTCTTTCACTGTCAAAGTCCTTGTTTCCAGGGACCTGGAAGGACAGTGAGGTAATTCTCCTTGTGCTAAATTGTGCTTAAAAAAAACATTTTTTCTAGGGACAGAAAACTGTAGGTAGGGAGAGTGTGTCAGTTTCTTTCACTGTCAAAGTCCTTGTTTCCAGGGACCTGGAAGGACAGTGAGGTAATTCTCCTTGTGCTAAATTGTGCTTAAAAAAAACATTTTTTCTAGGGACAGAAAACTTGTAGGTAGGGAGAGTGTGTCAGTTTCTTTCACTGTCAAAGTCCTTGTTTCCAGGGACCTGGAAGGACAGTGAGGTAATTCTCCTTGTGCTAAATTGTGCTTAAAAAAAACATTTTTTCTAGGGACAGAAAACTGTAGGTAGGGAGAGTGTGTCAGTTTCTTTCACTGTCAAAGTCCTTGTTTCCAGGGACCTGGAAGGACAGTGAGGTAATTCTCCTTGTGCTAAATTGTGCTTAAAAAAAACATTTTTTCTAGGGACAGAAAACTGTAGGTAGGGAGAGTGTGTCAGTTTCTTTCACTGTCAAAGTCCTTGTTTCCAGGGACCTGGAAGGACAGTGAGTGAATTCTCCTTGTGCTATATTGTGCTTAAAAAAAACATTTTTTCTAGGGACAGAAAACTGTAGGTAGGGAGAGTGTGTCAGTTTCTTTCACTGTCAAAGTCCTTGTTTCCAGGGACCTGGAAGGACAGTGAGGTAATTCTCCTTGTGCTAAATTGTGCTTAAAAAAAACATTTTTTCTAGGGACAGAAAACTGTAGGTAGGGAGAGTGTGTCAGTTTCTTTCACTGTCAAAGTCCTTGTTTCCAGGGACCTGGAAGGACAGTGAGGTAATTCTCCTTGTGCTAAATTGTGCTTAAAAAAAACATTTTTTCTAGGGACAGAAAACTGTAGGTAGGGAGAGTGTGTCAGTTTCTTTCACTGTCAAAGTCCTTGTTTCCAGGGACCTGGAAGGACAGTGAGGTAATTCTCCTTGTGCTAAATTGTGCTTAAAAAAAACATTTTTTCTAGGGACAGAAAACTGTAGGTAGGGAGAGTGTGTCAGTTTCTTTCACTGTCAAAGTCCTTGTTTCCAGGGACCTGGAAGGACAGTGAGGTAATTCTCCTTGTGCTAAATTGTGCTTAAAAAAAAACATTTTTTCTAGGGACAGAAAACTGTAGGTAGGGAGAGTGTGTCAGTTTCTTTCACTGTCAAAGTCCTTGTTTCCAGGGACCTGGAAGGACAGTGAGGTAATTCTCCTTGTGCTAAATTGTGCTTAAAAAAAACATTTTTTCTAGGGACAGAAAACTGTAGGTAGGGAGAGTGTGTCAGTTTCTTTCACTGTCAAAGTCCTTGTTTCCAGGGACCTGGAAGGACAGTGAGGTAATTCTCCTTGTGCTAAATTGTGCTTAAAAAAAACATTTTTTCTAGGGACAGAAAACTGTAGGTAGGGAGAGTGTGTCAGTTTCTTTCACTGTCAAAGTCCTTGTTTCCAGGGACCTGGAAGGACAGTGAGGTAATTCTCCTTGTGCTAAATTGTGCTTAAAAAAAACATTTTTTCTAGGGACAGAAAACTGTAGGTAGGGAGAGTGTGTCAGTTTCTTTCACTGTCAAAGTCCTTGTTTCCAGGGACCTGGAAGGACAGTGAGGTAATTCTCCTTGTGCTAAATTGTGCTTAAAAAAAACATTTTTTCTAGGGACAGAAAACTGTAGGTAGGGAGAGTGTGTCAGTTTCTTTCACTGTCAAAGTCCTTGTTTCCAGGGACCTGGAAGGACAGTGAGGTAATTCTCCTTGTGCTAAATTGTGCTTAAAAAAAACATTTTTTCTAGGGACAGAAAACTGTAGGTAGGGAGAGTGTGTCAGTTTCTTTCACTGTCAAAGTCCTTGTTTCCAGGGACCTGGAAGGACAGTGAGTGAATTCTCCTTGTGCTAAATTGTGCTTTAAAAAATTTTTTTTTCTAGGGACAGAAAACTGTAGGTAGGGAGAGTGTGTCAGTTTCTTTCACTGTCAAAGTCCTTGTTTCAAGGGACAGAGAAGGACACCTGAAGGTAGCCCTTATTGCTTTTTTCCCATCTCCCTGCAGGCCATCTATTAGAATGTCTGGAAGGCAAACAAGGAGAGGCAGACAGTCAGGAGGCAATAAAAGAGGGCAAGCAGGCTCTGTGTCTGGGGGCAACAGTGCTGGTCGTGGACGCGGTGCATTGTCATCAGCACATGGCCATGGGACACGCTTGTCCTTCTTTTCGGCAGCTGGACATGTTGAGCCACATCATGCCGAAGACTTGGTAGAGTGGATGACCAAGCCCTCCTCCTCCTCCTCATCCTCTCTCACCCAGGCTCAGGGTACTGGAAAAGCAGCTGCCAAAGCGTCCTCTTCCCTGGTATCAATGTCAGACTCATCATCAGTCACTCCTTCCCTAGACCCACCATGTCCTCCTCCTGAGGAGTCCCCCGAACTGTTTCAGCACAGTGTTGGGTACATGCTCCAGGAGGATGCCCAGCGTTTCGAAGGGTCTGATGATGAAACCCAGCTAGAGGAAGGCAGTAGCGTGAGAGCAGACAGAGGGGATGCTCAAGAAGGACACCAATCTGGCAGTCATGTTCCAGCAGCTGCAGCATACTGCCAGATTGCCTCCAGTGATGAGGAGGGAGGTGATGATGAGGTCACTGACTCCACGTGGGTGCCTAATAGGAGAGAGGAGGAGGAGGAGGATGAGGAGGAGGCACATCTCCAACGAGGCAGGATGCCCTTTGGTGGCCAGCGTAAGGGCAGTACACCGACGGAATCACACCGCAGAGCTCCGCCTGTGCAGGGCGCTGCCTCTGCCCGTCATTCAAAAAGTTCTTTGGTGTGGGCCTTTTTTGAGGCTAGTGCATCAGATCGCACAGCTGCTGTTTGCAACATATGTCTCAAGCGTATATCGCGTGGCCAAAACATCAGCCGCTTGGGTACCACATGCCTGACCAGACATATGTTGACCTGCCATGCAGCTCGTTGGCAAGCCTACCTCAAAGACCCACACCAAAGAACAAAGCGGACCTCTCCTTGCACCGCATCAGCTGGGATCTCCAACCCCACTATAACTTCAGTCCTCTCTGAAACATGCACTGAGAGGAATGAAGGTGTAGAATTAGGTGTGTCACAGCCAAGTACTTGCGGCCACTCTGCTAGCAGTACACCGACGTCCGATTCTAGCAGGCAAATTTCCCTGCCCCAGCTGCTGGACCGTCGAAAGAAGTTCACTCCCAGCCATCCACATGCCCAGCGGTTGAATGCTAGCTTGGCTAAATTGCTAGCGCTTCAACTGCTGCCTTTTCAGTTGGTAGACTCGGCCCCCTTCCGTGAGTTTGTGCAATGTGCGGTTCCTCAGTGGCAGGTTCCCAAACGCCACTTTTTCTCACGGAAGGCTATTCCGGCTCTCTACCGGCATGTGGAAGGCAATGTCTTGGCCTCGCTGGACAGGGCGGTCAGCGGTAAGGTGCATATTACCGCTGACTCATGGTCCAGCAGGCATGGACAGGGACGTTACCTTTCTTTCACGGCCCATTGGGTCACTCTTTTGGCAGCTGGGAAGGATGCAGGACAAGGTGCAGTAGTGTTGGAGGTTGTCCCACCGCCACGCCTCCAAAATGCTACTACTGGTTGTGACACACCTCTCTCCTCCACCCCCTCCTCTTCTTCTTCCTCCATGGCCTCTTCCTGTGGTTTGTCCTATGAACCAGCGGTGCTCCGTAGCCGTTCACGGGGCTACGCAAGTACGCAGGCAAAACGATGCCATGCCGTGCTTGCGCTGGTGTGTTTGGGGGACAGAAGCCACACTGGGGCAGAGGTCCTGTCTGCTCTGCAGGGCCAGGCCGAGAGGTGGTTGACGCCACGCCAGCTTAAGCCAGGAATGGTGGTTTGCGACAATGGCACCAACCTCCTCTCCGCCCTCCGACAGGGACAACTGACCCATGTGCCCTGTGTGGCTCACGTCCTTAACCTAGTGGTGCAGCGGTTCTTGGGCAGGTACCCGGGCTTACAGGATGTCCTGAGGCAGGCCAGGAAAGTCTGTGTGCATTTCCGCGGATCTTATAATGCCAGTGCTCGCCTGGCTGAGCTGCAAAAGGAGTTGAACCTGCCCAAGAACCGCCTTATATGTGACATGCCCACCAGGTGGAACTCAACGTTGGCCATGCTGCAGCGGCTGCACACGCAGCAGAGGGCCATCAATGAGTACCTGTGCGACTACGGCACCAGGACAGGGTCAGGGGAGCTTGGTTTTTTTTCTCCACGCCAGTGGGGCATGATCAGGGATGCATGCACTGTCCTGGCACCATTTGAGGAGGCCACGAGGATGGTGAGCAGTGACAGTGCATGCATCAGTGACACTGTACCTCTTGTCCACCTGTTGGAGCACACGCTGCGTGGAATAATGGACAGGGCACTTGAGGCAGAACAGAGGCAGGAAGAGGAGGACTTCCTTGCCTCTCAAGGCCCCCTTTACCCAGACAGTGTTCCTTCTGTCCCACCCATCGCACAGGAAGAGGAGGAGGAGGAGGAGGAGGAGGATTGTGTCAGCATGGAGGTGGAGGCTGGCACTCAGCATCATCAGCAGCAGTCTTTTAGGGATGATTTACAGTCCCAAGAAACCAGTGGACTTGTACGTGGCTGGGAGGAGGTGGCTGCGGATCATGTCGTCCTTAGTGACCCAGAGGACTCCGGAGCGAATGCCTCAGCAAACCTACGCTGCATGGCCTCCCTGATCCTGCAAAGTCTGCGGAAGGATCCTCGTATTCTTCGGATCAAGGAGAGGGACCATTACTGGCTGGCCACTCTCCTTGATCCACGGTACAAGGGTAAGGTTGCGGACCTTATGTTACCGTCGCAGAGGGAGCAGAGGATGAGACAACTCCGGGAGGCCTTGCAGAAAGGTCTGTGCAACGCGTTCCCAGAGACTGGGAGGTTACAAACTCCTGGTCCTGGACAACGAGTTGCTGAGGCTTCGGCCAGTCAAAGAAGGAGCGGTGGGGAAGGTGGCCGTCTGACCGATGCGTTCAGACAATTCTTTAGTCCGCAGCCCCAAAGTATGATCGGTTCCAGCAACCATCGCCAGCGTCTGATAAACATGGTGCAGGAATATCTAGGGGCAAGGTCAGACTTGGACACCTTCCCCACCGAAAATCCTCTGGCTTACTGGGTCTTGAGGATGGATCACTGGCCAGAGCTTGCACAGTATGCAATTGAGCTACTGGCCTGTCCTGCATCCAGCGTTCTTTCGGAACGCACATTCAGTGCTGCTGGAGGATTTGTCACGGATCACAGGGTGCGCCTGTCCACCGACTCGGTTGATCGACTGACTTTCATCAAGATGAACCAGTCTTGGATCACCACCAGCTACCACACACCTGATGCTGATATAACAGACTAATTGATTTTAACATGTCACATCCCTTCAAGACTGATGCTGATGCTGAGTGCCTGTGCTGTTATGTTGACTGGCTATCCTCCTCCTCCGAGTCCTCAATGATACGATTGATGATGATAGCTTGGAAGATCATTTTTGTTTATGGGTGCCGCCACCAGTGGCTAAGGCCCAATTTTTCAGCCCCTGTTTTACAGGGGCGTGTAATTACAATTTTTTTAGCAATAATTTGCCATAGGGCTCATTGCTGTGCTCCAAGTACAGTATCTGTGAGGGGTTGGAGTGTTGTGGCACCAGTGCCTAAGGCCCAATTTTTCAGCCCCTGTTTAACAGGGGCGTGTCATTACAATTTTTGAAGCAATACTTTGCAACAGGGCTCATTGCTGTGCTCCAAGTACAGTATCTGTGAGGGGTTGTAGTGTTGTGCCACCAGTGCCTAAGGCCCAATTTTTCAGCCCCTGTTCAACAGGGGCATGCAATTACAATTCTTGATCTAATAATTCACAGCAGGGTCCATTGCTGCACCCACCAAGAGTAACTCTGAGGGCTTACAGTCTTGTGGCAACGCCACCACCACCACCACCACGAAAGGCCCAATTTTTCAGCCCCTGTTCAAAAGGGGCATGTAATTACAATTCTTGATCTAATAATTCACAGCAGGGCCCATTGCTGCACCCACCAAGAGTAACTGTCAGGGCTTACAGTGTTGTGGCACCAGCACCACCATCAAAGCCCCAATTTTTACTACCACTGTTCAACAATTATATGTAATTAAAATTCCTGATATAATAGTTGACAGCAGGGCGTTCCAGCACCAACCAAGAGTAACTGAGTGCTTACAGTGTTGTGCCAACACCAACAACTAAGGGGCCTATTTCTGCAGAGTATATACGGCAGGTCCCTACTTTCAAACATCCAACTTACAAACGACTCCTACTTGCAAACGAAAGAAGACAACAGGAAGTGAGAGGAAATCTACCCCTAGAAAGGAAAATTCTCTCCTGTAAGAATAAATATGGGAGAAAGGGGTCTCATCTGTACTGATGCTTTATCAGCAATCCTTGTTTCAAGAAAAACACCACATTTCAAAAACAGTTGTCATTGGGACGGAAAGTGAGGTGAAATGTTCTGAACAGGGGCACAGACAGCAAAACAAATGTTACAGGGGTGATAACCCTTACCTATGTTTCCCAAAAAGTTTAAAAATAGATTTTTGGGCTGGAGCTACACTTCAACAATGTACCTGTTCAAAATTACAAACAGATTCTACATAAGAACAAACCTACAGTCCCTGTCTTGTATGCACCGCCTGTATACGGCTGTTCAGAGTATATAGGGCCTTTTTTATTTTATGTGCGGGGTTCCCCTTAATATCCATACAAGACCCAAAGGGGCTGGTAATGGGCTGGGGTAGGGGGGGGGTCATGGGGTAGCTATGCCATTTTTCTTAAAGAATTTCATCCATATTACCGGGACCAGACATTACATTAAAGCCGCAAGCAGTTTTAAATGGCTTTTTTTTCCTTTAGAAGTGTCATTTTGTGCAGGGACAGTTCTAAACACGGGAAACACGTGGCACTTCACAGGCATACTTTAGACACCCCCCAGGTACGATATTTAAAGGAATATTTGACTTTTTTTTTTTCACTTTATGCATCATTAAAATGACTGCTCCCGAAAAACGACCGTTTTTAAAACTTCTTTTTGCATTGATACATGTCCCCTGGTGCACAACCCGGGTTCCCAAACCCTATTTATGACAATAACATGCATAATAGTTGTTATAATTAGCACTTTAGAATTCGAACGTTCGCATCCATTGTATTTAATAGGGTTCTAATGTTCGTTCGAACTTTCGGTCCGTTCGCGGGTTCTGGTGCGAACCGAACCCGGGGGTGTTCGGCTCATCACTACTCAGAACCAATGGACCAGAGAACAAAACCAATACACAGATCAAAGACATACAGAACCAGAGGATGCAGGGCCGGAAGGAAGGTCCAGAAAAAGAATGAGAAACCACTAACCAACGGTATATTTAATTTAAGTCCAGTAGAGCTGTCGCATAAAGAGATTAATATCCTCAATATGGGCCTTAAATGCGGGATGAAGCAGCCTATAAACAAATTCAATGTATACATAGATGTACACAAATACATAAGAAAGCTTAACATAAAAAAGCACTTTGTAGGACTGGGCACACAAAATACGATCACTCGCATGAACCCCCAGGGGATTGTAAACAGTGGATTAAAAAATAAATCACTGTTCAACCCCCTGAATAATCCCAACCATCAGGTTGAAGTGTTTAAGGGTTTGATTATACGTGACCTGAACCAATTAGTACCCAGAAAACATACAAGCTTGAAACACATCCAGGAGGGAATAGAGGCATTAGAAAAAAGAAAAGATATTATCATCAGACCAGCTGATAAAGGTGGTGGAGTGGTCATATTACCCAAAGATATGTACCACACACAAATTACAGAGATGCTAGCAGATGAAATCACCTATAGAGCTTTGGAAAGTGACCCAACTCAAGCTTTTAGGAATCAGCTAACAACATTAGTGGGAATCGGCACCAAACTGGGAGTACTAACAGAGAAAGAAAGGCAATATCTGGCACCAACCAGTAGCAAAATCCCAACGATTTACACGTTGCCAAAAATCCATAAAGACTCCGTGAACCCACCACCCAGGCCCATTGTAAATAGTATAGACTCTATTGCATCAAGAATGGGACAATACCTTGACACCTTTCTGCAAAAAAGTGTAACCATTACACAAGCGTACCTGAAGGACACTAAAGATTTTCTGAATTGCCTACAAAACGTTACAATAACTGAAGACCAAGAAGTTTTACTAGTAACACTAGATGTGGCCTCTCTTTACTCCATCATCCAGCATGATGACGCTTTACTGGCCCTAAATTGGGCTTTAAGCAAAAGAGAAGACCTACCTCATAACCAAAAAGTGTTCATTGGCCGTGCCCTGGACTACTGCCTCTCACATAACTATTTCTGGTACGACAATAAATTTTATTTGCAACAAAGGGGCGTTGCTATGGGGGCCAAATTCGCCCCCAGCATCGCAAATCTTTTTATGGCAGAGTGGGAGGATAAAGTGATTTTTAAAGACAGAAAAGCCGAACTCATTTTTTATAAACGCTATATAGATGTTTTTAATTTGGGCTGGCACAGTAGAATCTCTACATGAGTTTTTAAAGGTTTTAAACACAAACAGTAAAAATATCAGACTAACCTCTGAATGGCATAAAGTAACAATAAACTATCTGGATGTCACGGTATATCGCCAAAACTTGAAGTTCGGGACTAAGGTCTTTTTTAAACAAACAGACAGAAATAGCTACCTCCCAACCACGAGTGGTCATCATCCACAATGGCTAAGGAACATACCAAAAGGGCAAATCATGCGAGTGAAACGTAATTGTTCAGATAATGACAACTTCCTCACACAATCAAGAGTCCTTAGCGACAGATTTGCGGCAAAAGGGTATGCCCCTGAAGCCTTACAAAAAATCGTGGAAGAGGTGGCACTAATCCCGAGGGAAACATGCTTAAAAACAAAACCCAAACAAGAAATAAGTGGAACCAGCACAAAGGAATGGGCATTCATCTCACAATTCAATGTCCAATACAAGGAAGTGGAGGCAATTTTTAACGATCACTGGCACATATTACTATTAGACAAAAAACTGGGTCCAGTCCTGCCCCCGAAACCACAGTTTATATATCGGAAAGCTTCTAATCACGGGGACCGGGTTGTGAAGAAAATACTAGACCCTCCAAGCAAGCCTCCTACATTTTGGAACCAAAAAGGTTTTTTTGCTTGCAGAAGGTGTAAAGCGTGCAGGGAAGTGGCACAACCAATAAGAGGTCTAGAAAGTTTCGTGTCCCCTTCCAACCAGCAGCAATTTAACATTGAACAGTTCATCACCTGCAACACTAGTTATGTAGTGTACGCATTGAAATGTCCATGTGGACTCCTCTACATTGGACGCACTAAGAGACTCCTTAGAATAAGAATAGCAGAACACATTCATAACATTAAGATCGGCTTCAAAGACCACAATGTGTCGTTACATTTTAAGCTTAAACATGATCAGGATGCCACAGGGCTACAATTTTGGGGCATAGAATGCCTGGAGACCAATTGGAGAGGCTCGCACAAAGTACGGGAATTATCAAAGAAGGAAACTAAGTGGATTTTTTTGACTGATGTTTTAGTACCAAAGGGCCTTAACGTTGAACTTGACATCAATTGTTTTATAAGCGACTCTTAATGAGTGAATAACAACCCTGGCTACCGATATCTCTTCGAACTAATTTTTACCTCATAAAATAACCTAGAGTATGTCCCATAAAGATAAGACATTACCCTAATAGGTTTATTTTAAATCATCCATTCACAAGTATGCACTATGGACAATGTATCTGCTGAGCTCGAGAAAAGCATTAGAGCACTATTTATTAACAGATTTTCATAGATTTTTATACAATTAATTTTTTTTTTATATATATATATACATTTTTATAGGAAATCACTAGTGGTGTGTTGTTTATCTGTGTGTTTTTTATCTGTTTTTTACCAGTTTCCTGTATAGACATTTTATACTGTCTTTTATTCAGGGGATTGCAGTGGAATTTTTGGAATTTTTTGTGATTTTATAGGATTTTATAGAATTTTATGGATCACACAGAATTTTTATGGTATTTTGTCTATTTTATTATGAATTTAATATGGGACCACAAGCATACAGATTTTTTAGTACAAAATGATGTATAGACCCTCATATAAAGGTTGGTCAATGCTCAGCAAGAAACAAGTTATGTAAATGCTATAAACACATTTCTTAACATAATCTGATTATAGGACGACAGGTTGCATAGTGGAGTGCCTGTGGCTGTCCATATAGAAAGTCACACAAAAGGGGTCTGAAACAGCAATACCAATGTTCGCTCCCCCTTTCCTGTCACAGTCGTAATGTGTGGGCCATTGACACAAGCATTTTGCAGTGGACTGACAGTCATTGCGATCATTTTTTCCCTAGCAATAATAACAATCACTATTAATATGGCATCCTTGCTCATAATGAGCAAATCGCTCATACAGTTTTATCACCCAGGTTGTTGTTCTGTATATTGTATTTTTATAATTTATGACATGACAACACACTCCAGTCTATCAGGCCACAGATCGGGCATGCGCGCCAATCAGGGCAGCGCGTCTCGACTCCGCTGGTAAGACTTCCGCCCATAATAGGTCACAGACGTAGGAGCTGGAGTGCGCATGCGCGCTGATGCAGACGCAGCCAGAGCGCTCCGACGTCTGTAGATGGGCGGAGACTGGGGGAGTATATTTAATCCGGTTGCTGCGGAGACTGGTCACGCCCTCGGAAGAAGTCAGGAAGTGACGAAACGTCAGGGCGTGACCAGCTAACCCAGCAAACCGGAAGTGACGTATTTGCGCTCCAGGACCTGCCGAACCAGGAAGACGCCAGAGGAATTAGAAAGTGGCGTTCATCAGGGGGCAAGTCTTAAGCGCTGAAAGCGTCCATTATCTTTTATATATATAATCGCCTGTTTTATTCTTTTATGTGGTACGCGCATATGCACAAGGGTTCCTTTTTTGGGGGATTATTATTTAATAAAGTTTCCAAACAGTACTACCCTATGTGGTTTTGTTCCTTTTCCTCACATATGCCAGAGGTACCATTACAGTAAAGAAGACAGAACACACTAGAGGAGGATGGTATATACATGCCCATATTGATTTAACATCTGGTGAGTGCATCCCCATCAGGGGACCCTTAATCCCCCCACGTGGTGAAAACACATTTTGGTGATAAGGAGCACAGGAACTAGGATTTAAACCAGCTTTAACCATACTCTCCGTTCACTATCTACACTACTTACCTATATGATTGGATTATATAGAAGACGCACATTTGAACATCTGTCCGTAGCGCTGCTGCAGTTTATTCTGAACTTTTTTACATAAAGTTTTTTTATACTGCTTCTTTTTATATAAATATACAGTTTATCAACTTGAAAAACTGATAGTAATGGAAAGCAAGTTTCCACAAAAATACACCCCTCCCCACCCTGTATCTTTAAAGTCATAAAAGGTTGCAATTTGCAGCATAGAGAACATTGAATAGCACACTAATGACATCACCTTTTATGAGCTCAGATAGCACTTATCTTTGAGGTAGTGCCTAGGCACAGGAAATGCTCTGCTTTTTTTCAGTACACCTTAGGCACAATTAACTTTCCGAAATGTTCCCAATAATATAGCAAATCTTCACCTTTTTTAGTTCAGGTTCACTTTAACAAGCTATCCAAACACTCTCAACTTTCTGACTATTCTATATAAAAGCATCTTGTATTAAACACCTCAGCAAACCTCTAATCATATCTACATACTACATACATTTTCCTCTTAGCCCAAAGTGTGTGCTCTGATGTCCATCCTTTTCCTTTGCTTGCTCCATTGCACGTGCCAGATTTTAACCAGATTAGTCTTGCCAGGGAAGAGTCGCTGTGTTTATATTGAACACAAGGACAGTATAAACTTGCTCCGTATCTATTCTGTGTGATGCTATTTAGAAATTAGGGAAATCAAAGGGAGTTTGAAATAAAGGTATACCTATGCTTTAGGTCCGAATTAGACATATGTGCATAGTAGAGGTCCTTTTTCTGTAGCTTTAGGCAGTTGCATTGTCATGCGCCAACATACACTGATTATTTGTATTTTTCTTTTGAGTAGGCCATTTATCTTTGCTGCAAAGTTGAGGAGATCCTGAGGAAGCTGATAGTTGTGAAACGTGTCAACCTCTTTGATCATAGAGCAAAGATAATTTATTACAGTACGCATATAAGAATACCTTTATACGGTATTTAACACTTTTTATGGAATTTTGTAATAAATGTTATACGTTCTGTGTGGCTGTCTCGCTCTGGTACCAGTAAAGTCCAAAGTAAGAGCTGTTTTTTTTTTGTAGATACCCTGGCATGCATTATGACATGGGTTAATTTGCGTTTTCAATGCATTTTTGATTTTAGAATTTGTATTGGATGGGGTTAACTGCCATTGATCAAGGCTTGTTCATACCTGTCACCAGCACATCAAAACACGTTATATGCATTTCATCTGCTGTCCTTGACTTCTATTGACCTCTAAAATGCAAAAAATAAAATAAAAACACTGTACTGCAGCGTTGAGATTAGACTAGACACTATCTATATTATGGGTAACCAGGGAACATGAGTTTTAATGTGTTGGAATGCATGTGTTAACCGCTTTCCGCCTGCACTATTGCTGAAAGATGGCTATGGCCTAAATTGGCAGAAGAGCATCCATAGACGTCCTACCTTTTTGCGCGGGCGGCGCGCTCTATGATCACAGACTCTGTGAGACTCGGCTGATCATAGATCGGGTAAAGGGTCAATCACAGCAGGCCCTTTACCACGTGATCAGCTGTCAGCCAATGACAGCTGATCATGGAAATAAACAGATGTCGGTATTCTTTTTATTTTTTCTTCACGCTGTCAGTGTGAAGGAAAAAGAAGCCGCAGCTTCTGTTAGAGGGACATCGGTCCCCTTAGCGCATGAATGTGCCACATATTGGTGCCCATCAGTGCCACTTATCAGTGCCCACCAGTTCCACATATCAGTGCCCCCCAGTGCGACCTATCAGTGCCCATCAGTGCTGCCTATCAGTGCTGCCTATCAGTGCCACCTACCACTGCCTTTCAGTGCCCATCAGTGCCGCCTAATCATGCCCATCAGTGCCACCTATCAGTGCTGCCTATCAGTGCTACCTCTCTGTGCCGCCTATCAGTGCCACCTATCAGTGCAGCCTCATCAGTGCCCACCAGTGCCGTCTCATCAGTAGCCATCAGTGCCACCTTTCAATGCCCATCAGTGCAGCCTATCAGTGCCCATTAGTGCAGCCTAATTAGCTCACACCAGTGAAGGAGAAAAACTACCTGTTTGCAAAATGTTATAACAAAATATGAAAAACGTTTTTGTTTTTTTTTCAACATTTTCTGGATTTTTTGGTTTGTTTAGCAAAAAATAAAAAACCCAGTGGTGATTAAATACTATCAAAAGAAAGCTCTATTTGTGTGAAAAAAAATGCAAAAAAATTCATATGGGTACAGTGTAGCATGACTGCGCAATTGTCATTCAACGTGTGAGAGCACTAAAAGCTGAAAATTGGCCTGGGCAGGAAGGGGGTATAAGTGCCCAGTAAGCAAGTGGTTAAACAGCAGCAGTGTAAATGGGCCCTTAAGCTTTTATACTAATCAAAAGGGAATACAGTACTGAGTGTATTTTAATGCATTATATTATGAATGAGAATAAATGTAAAAAAGAAGAACCAAGGAGAACATTTCTTTATTATATTCCAAAGAAACGTAATTTGTGTGGCAGCTTGGAAAAGAACAACTGTGCTGAAAACATAGAAAAAGCAATAAAACAACAAAGCTTCAGATACACTGATCAAAATGTGCACAAGGTGTAATCATTGGGGAAGGTTAATCTATTCAGAGAAGGAAAGACTTAAAACATAGTTATAAAATTCTCTGATTCTTATCATGATGGTTTCACAAAAGCAGAGCTCATGCAATTACACTTTTAGAACTTTTATATAATTTGGTCTTACTCTGAATAATCTCTCAATTATTCGACACCAACCAACACTGAAGATTCTGTTGTCAGGTGCAACGTGGGAAGAAGTGGTGGAAAAGCCCAGTACCGGTGGGTTTTGTGTGTGTGTGTGTGGGAGGGGTGTTTGTTTTGTGTGTGTGTGGGGGGGGCGGGGTTTGTTTTGTGTGTGTGTGTGTGTGTGTGGGGGGGGTTTGTTTTGTGTGTGTGTGTGTGTGGGGGGGGGTTTGTGTGTGTGTGTGTGGAGGGGGGGTTGTTTTGTGTGTGTGTGTGTGGGGGGGGGGGGTTTGTGTGTGTGTGTGGAGGGGGGGTTGTTGTGTGTGTGTGTGGAGGGGGGGTTGTTTTGTGTGTGTGTGTGTGTGTTTTGTGTGTGGGGAGGGGGGGTTGTTTTGTGTGTGTGTGTGGAGGGGGGGTTTGTTTTGTGTGTGTGTGTGTGTGTGTGGGGGGGGGGTTTGTGTGTGTGTGTGGAGGGGGGGTTGTTTTGTGTGTGTGTGGGGGGGGGGTTTGTGTGTGTGTGTGGAGGGGGGTTGTTTTGTGTGTGTGTGTGTGTTTTGTGTGTGTGTGTGGAGGGGGGGTTGTTTTGTGTGTGTGTGGGGGGGGGGTTGTTTTGTGTGTGTGTGTGGAGGGGGGGTTTGTTTTGTGTGTGTGTGTGTGTGTGTGGGGGGGGGTTGTGTGTGTGTACATGTGTGTGTTGCCTTACTGAAATGACTGAATTGACAAGGTGAGAGTGGCTCTTTAAATAAAAATATGACATTGATCCTAAAACATTACAATTTCCATTTGAATAACCCAGATCTGTTCCCATATTCTCAATGAACCCTAGAGCTGCTGAAAAGATGGCCAAATCTTTATAAAGAGTAACTAAGAGCAGTGGCAGTCCATCCATTAGGGGCACACGGGCGCCGCCCCCCATCCATGTGTCTGGCCCCCTGATCTACATGCAGGAAGCGGCGGACGCATAGATTCCAATGAGGGTTTAGTTTTTTTTTAAGCATGTGATTAGAGCCAGAGGCTCTAGTAGGCTTCAAAAAAGGGTGGGCTCGGGGCGCAGAGCACTGTGCCCGAAGCCCACCCAGTTCTGTGACAATAGCGAATGAATATTGTTTTCTGCCCCCCCCCCCCCAAAAAAAAAACACCTGCCACCACTGTAATTAAGGTAGTGTTGAGATGGACACTAGCAATGACGACATACTAGAATATGTTAACTGGCACCTACAGAATAAATTGTGCACAAAGGCACATTCAGACAGGCGGATATAAAAACAGAATATGAATTGTTAAAAGCAAAAGAAGGAAGATGAAAAGCATTTGTGTTATTATTAGATTATTCATGCCATTATGGGTAATGCATAAAAATTGTTGAACTTATTCTTTAAATAAACCTTGAAACATCATAGCATTTGATTCATGAATAGTATCAGCCTACTGTTTGTGCATATTCATTTTTTGAAATGAAATAGCACTGTCACAACGTTAGAAAAAAATTCCAGATGATGTTGTACATTGTGTTTATTTATTTAGCTCTTTTTTTTTCTTCTTTTTTTGCAGACTACAAAAGAACACTATTTTGTCAGAAGTAAATGCTTGCTGTAATTTAATACAAATGTGTAAGTTTTCGTTCCAAAAGGATTTTTTATTTTTTTTTGCTGAAAGACTGAAAGAATGCAGAGGGGATATCTTCTAGCCAGAATCAAATCCAAAACATTTAATAAATGTATTTGTTGCCTTAGAAACAAGTAAGTGATGTTATTTCTAATGAGAACTTACGATGAAATGTGATTTTTATTTGTAAGGCTTAAAAATCCTTTTTTTTGCTCCAGGTTGAACATTCAACTAAATAAATTAAACAAAACAAGTGTCTACTTTGTGGTTGGCCGAGTATTGGAGCTGTTAAATGAAGAAAAGAAGCATGTCAGTTCATTACTGAAGTCAGCTTGCAATGATCTCTCCTATTAGCAGAAGCTCTGTCTGGTTCACATGTAGAGAAGTAGAATGGGACCAACGCGTACAATGTAAGCCTCATCTACCATTACACGTATAATACATCAGACTGAAGGAAATCAAAGAGATGTGGACAAAACACCTCAGAAATAGAAAGCATTATTAAACCTGCAGCAGTAAGTCGACAGTCTGGAAAAACACCAGATATTTGTGTAAGGCATCATGGTGATAACTCATTATGTTTTTGGAAATCCCCCAACCTTTTACTATTTGTGCACATGGCAGAGAGTGACTGAAAGCAAATAGATTTTTTTTTTAGACCGTGTTGATGGGGAGCCCACTGAGTTTTTTAGACAACACCATAGAAAGGCCATTCTTTCCATCTAAACAACTTGCTTTGTCGTGGGTTTGCAAAACATTAAAGGGAGCTCTTTAATACGAGCCAAGGTTCAAAAAGAAGTTCCGACATTACCACATGTGGATCCAAGCTGTCAGCATGTTTTTTAGTTCAACCCACTGTTTAATCAGAGAAAAATGCTGCCAAGGTGGACTGCTTAAAAGGAAACTGGCTGAATGGAATTACTACGAATAGAAGGGGCTACCTACTACTATGCCATAATGTATAAAAAAAAAAAACGAACTTGCCCTGTACAATAATGCATCTGTTATTTTGGCTGGCATGTTTGTGAACTAGGTTTTTTTTTTTTTTTTTTTAGCACATAACAAGTTCAAACTATCCATCTGGAGAAATAAATCATCATAATAGCATTAGTGTCACCAATTGTATTTGTGCAATTCTTCTTTTACTTTACTGCTTTGTCCAGGCAACTGAATAGCAATCATAGGTACAGTAAAACCTTGGATTGCGAGCATAATTCGTCCTGGAAACATGCTTGTAATCCAAAGCACTTGTATATCAAAGCGAATTTCCCCATAAGAGTTGATGGAACTCAAATGATTTGCTCCACAACCATTTATTCATAAGTCTTTCAGTTTATAGTCCATATAAAAAGATTTTAGCAATGTGATAGGTTGTGTAACCATAAAATGTCCATCCACAAATGGAAGCATCCACAAGGGGATTAGAAGCAAAATCCAGCAGGAGCTACAGAGTATAAAAGAGAAGAGATGCGCCTCTAAGTGTAGCAACATTTATTTTTAAATTTAGCGTGTCTTGCAAAACGCTCTCAAACCAAGTTACTCTCAAACCAAGGTTTTACTGTATAGCTAATTAACAGAGGCAGGTAGGCTTTTCTGCAGTTAGTCAATACAAAGAATTTTGTGCAACAAATTTTATGATTTGTCCATAAATTGTTATTTAAAAAAAGGGTAAATGCGGGCCACACTGAATTAATATGTATACAATCAGTTATCAGAAGATATCAACCCTCTAAAATCATTTTTTTTGTTAAAGAGGAAGTAAAGCCAATTAAAAAAAAAAAAAACCTGAAAAAGAAAGGCATAATGAGCTAGTATGCATAGCATACTAGCTCATTATGAATGACTTACCTGAGATCAAAAGCCCCCGCAGCGGTCCTCGGTCACCTCCGCCGCCGCCATGTTGCCTCAATGTCCCGTCACTGCCGTCAGTGCATCGCCGCTCCGGCGCTGTGATTGGCCGGAGCGGCGATGACGTCACGCGCATGCGCGCTCGGGCCAGCAAGAACACATTCAGAAAACCGGCAATGAAGCCGGCCCGCTAGTGCGCATACGTGTGACGTCATCGGCGCATCGGTTTATAGTAAATATCTCCTTAACCATGTAGGTTAAGGAGATATTTCTTGCACCTACAGGTAAGCCTTAATCTAGGCTTACCTGTAGGTGCAAGTTATCTAAGTGGGTTTACAACCACTTTAAGGGAGTTGAAATTAAAAAAAAAATAAGATTTTTAGGCTAGTGTCCAGGTTGTAGATTCAGTTTCCTTTTTCAAACCATGCAGAATGGCAGGCTTCTCAGACCTTTCTAAAGTATAGGTATGTCAGCCATTAGAAGTACCTTAGATGCATTTTTTTTTAGCCTCTTAAGGTATCCATAGGCTGCAGTGAGAGATTGGTGCAGTGACTTGCATAAGGGTATGTTCACCAGTTTCTATTGAGGAGTTAGTCTTTGCCAATACTTGAAGCATTTGTTGCCACTGAGCAGAGGCTAGCAAAAAGCTATTCAACTTGCCAATTCAATCAGATAGGTGAAAATAAGATAATTAAACGAATGCAGTCACCACATCTAAGGACAGATAAGCTGCAATATAACACATTTCATCCTTGGGTTTAGCTACACTTTAAGTGCTGATGGAAGGTTACTGTACAAATATTTTTACATGCAGACACAAAATGAGTCATCATTCATTTATAGTTACCTGTCCACCATGGGAACTCCCAAGTCGGTGCATGCTAAGTATATGATTTGCGGATTTTAGAACCAATTGTAGCACCCTCACCCGCCTTCTCCCCTCTCTTTATGGCTGTATGACTCGTCTAGGGGTATCTGGGAGAAGGGGGAAGATGTACACCACCAGCTCGGCTCTCTGATGTAGTATGCAGAGATATGAGCTGAACCGTTTACCTTCGGGTCTGCGTTTTAGGCCGGAGCCTTAGCTTCTCCTGTGGAGGATGATTGTCACTGTCACAGACAGGGACACTTAGCTTCCGGTAACACGAGTTCCACACCATAAAAAGTCCAACACTGTTTTATTTGCTTTGATCAATAGGTAGGCTGGTTGAACTTTAAAAGAACAGACAAGGTGTGGGAAAGAGTAGGTCCAGGCACACTCAATGAATAAAGTCTCTCCTGTTCTGTTTAGTGCAAACAGGCTTGGCGCACAGTCGCTGCCACCGACTGTGAATTTGGTCCCTGCCACTGACCTGGGTGAACGTTGAGGCCTCTGCCACAGGCCTTAGAGGAGGCCAGCCACTGACCTGATGAAGATGGGTCTCTGCCACAGACCATAAGAACATGAAATACCTCCGTTAGGACAAACGACCTCTGTCAGGGGAAGACATCCATCCGGGCAGTCACCAGAGCCCCACACCGGCACCGGCCAAATGCTGCACCGGCTCTACGGGAGGGTCACGTCTCCGGTCCCTTACGCCCTGGATTCAGGCACCCAATACCGGGGGCACCTTAGGAATGCTTCTCCCTTGCGGGACCCAGTCGAAGGTACTGGGCCCCAGGTCTTCTTGCAAAGTACCTCACCCCAGGCTGAAGGTGCCTGGGATGGAATTTGACTCCACACGCCCAGGCCAAGGGTGCCTGGGCACAGACGAACCGCAGCAGCCCCCAGGCTGAAGGTGTCTGGGGAATGGACCTTGTGCGCAAGATGTCCGCCCCCTTTATATCCTCCCCCAGCAGGCACAGCAGGTTCCCCGCCCCGCCGTACTACTGCCGCGAGAGGACACAAAGGGCACGGCGCAGGGCGTGTCCGGAAGCCGACCGAGGAAGACGTGCAGCCATTGAGCTCCACAACTGCTTCTTTAATCTACAGCCATCCTCGCTGCTAACTTAGTGAAGGTAACTTCAAACCTGCCCCTCTTGTCACTGAGGATCCCCTACCTTCATCCCGGCTTGAATTGTGCTTCCCGGCCGGCCGATTGGAGCCCACCAGGTCCGCTCCACACAGCCCAGGCCCAACGCCATCTTGAGGCCTACGAAGCCTCCATCGCTTCCCTGAGGGTCTACAGGTATCCCGCAGACACCCTGTGTTTCCACCGGGGCTTAGGTGGAGATGTCTGCCCAGTGGGGAGCCTCTTTGTTTACTTCCCGGCCTGGGGTCGGCTCCGGAGCCTGGTCGCCATCTTGCGGCCTACAGGAACTTCAGCATCCTCCGGCCTAAAGTACCGTGATCGGCGGGGTGTACGGCAGGTAGCTTAGCCGCACTTGTGCCTCCACTGGACTGATCTCTGTGTCTGGGGGAACTCAGGAGTGATCCCGGAACGTTCGGTCCCACACGCCCGCGGCGGCCGGCTCTAGGAAAGACCGCGGCTTCGGCCTACCCCTGGAAGTCGGTGGCCATCTTGCTGCTCCTAATACACCCATTCAGCACCAGACAACATCTCCCCTGTTTCCACCTGTAAGAGGCCGCAAGAAGATCTCTGAGGACCAGATGCAGAGACACCTTGAGGCCTACGGAACCCCTCTGTCAGGTACTGCGCTCTACAAGATGCCCGGTCGTCTCCTACTCTTGCCCCTGTGCCTTTACCCCTGGGGGAGAACTGTACGACAGCTGGGGACTGTAGAGAGAGGGATACCAGGGGCCCATTACTACAAATTGTTCATACGACCCTGACATCTGGCCCCCCCCACAAGATGCTTGTCCTCAACCCCCGCAGCATTCCCATTGCAAACTTGCCTTGTAGACTCTGACCATAACAAATACATAAAGGCCATTTTGCTACATCCCGAGGGTCACCCTCAGTCTGCTCACTTCTCCCTCATCTGACCCACACCTCCCCTGGTCACCGGAGATCTTCAATCTGCTTATACACCTCCCCCTGTTAAATAGACGCTGTGGGTCGGGTCCTTCTGGGGCTGCTGGTTTACGCCGGATGTAAAACACACACACCTGATACTCACTTGACATGAGTTCTGTTGGAAGGCGCATGCACGGCTTCTAGTCATGGCGGATGTGTGAGGCCCCCACCACCACCCTGTGACTCCCACTGAACGTTCCACAGCTTTGATTTCTACGGGAGTCGTCTCCTCAGTTCCACGCGACGGCCACGCACCCCATGGGCAAAATTGGGGATCAAAGACACAACTACACCACAGTCTTCAGATCTCAGACTTTAGCCACGATGGACCGCTTCCTGAGTAAGCCTACATCCACAGCCTCAAATAATCATGATGGCGCACAAAACGGACTGGAGCAACCAGACTTGGACACAGGTGCTCTTTTTGCCATTCCCCCCACCCCTATACCAGGGCCATCCCCCCCGCTGACAGAAGAAGTTTTAGATGCCAAATTGCATTCCCTACTCCAGGCTATTACCCATAACATTGCACAGAAAGTCGGGAAGCTAGCGAAAGAATTACGGGGGGAAATTAGCCAGCTGGGAGAACGCACTGATTCCCTAGAATACAAATTTGACGAGATGGTTCAGTATGTACAGGTGCTTGAGGAAGACAATGCTGCCATAAAAAATACAGTTACCCAGCTCCAAGCCCAACAGGAAGACCTAAAAAACAGGGAACGCAGGCAAAATCTGAGAATCAGAGGTGTCCCGGAAGCTGTAGAAGACAGAGATCTCCGTTCCTACCTTCTCAGCTTATTCAATGTGCTTGCTCCAAACATCCCTGACATAGACTGGCGTTTAGGCAGGGCCCACAGTTCACTGGCCCCTAAACCCCCGGCTGGTGCTAACCCAAGAGATGTGATTGTCAGATTTCATTACTATGATAGTAAAGAAGCTCTAACCATTGCAACCCGTAATCAATCTAGGATCGAGTTCAAAGGATCCAAGATCCAAATCTTTAGTGACCTCTCCCCTATTACTCTGGCTAGAAGGAGAAACCTTCGCCCGCTGACGCTGCATCTCCAATCTCACAAAGTCGTATACCGCTGGGGGTTCCCCTTCTGCCTTTCTGCATCTCGAGATGGCATACACTACTCTCTACGTGATCTTCAAGAGAGCGACACCTTTCTACGCAACTTGGGCATACCTCCCCTTCCTGATGAAGATCCAGCACCGCTTCCTGCTACTCCTAAACCATTGACGGCTCCAAGTCGCATTTGGACCCCAGTACGCCAGAAACAATCCAAGTCCAATCTCACGCCCCAGAGGCGCCATGCTTCAAGATTCCCAACCTGAATATCCTTTCAAATACCTGAGGTTCTGTATACCAATATTAATTGGCCCCAGTTGTTGTTTTTGTTTTTGTTTATTTTTGAGTGGCCAATGACCCCTTAGCGGGTTTTCTCATCCCCTGGCCCGGGGGATGCGTGGCTTGTTACTCTACAGCCACCCTGGTTTATCGGTTCTATATATTTACTCCCTCAGTTTTATACTCCAGGACTCTCTGCTCTGGGAGGGGGCGGGGGTCCTCCCATCTCCATGTTTGGGGGTTCTCATGCTCCTCTTAATGACCCAAGGCTCGGTCCTGGGTTTCCTGGAGGCAATCGGCCTTCCAGGTTTCTATTTGGTAGACGTTTTTTTCTGTTTTTTTTTACTTTTTGTTTTTCATCTAATTTTTTCTCTCAGGTCTTTTTTTTTTGACCTGCGGTTACTGTTTCTGATAGACTTAAGACGTTCCCATTGCAATGCTGCCACTGTTTTATTTGTATCTGTGATATTTTATTTTCCTTATATACACAATGCACCATGGTATTCCTCATCCATTATATACTGTAAGATATGTCTATTGCTTTTTTTCCAAACTGAATTGTTATGGCTCAAAATTTTTTGACATGTAATGTTAAAGGTTTAAACTCTATTCAAAAGAGATGGCTGGCTTTGAAAGAGTTTAAAGCTTCTAGAGCAGACGTAATCCTGATCCAGGAGACTAATTTCCGCACTGGGGGATCCTTTAAATTTGCTAGTAAACATTTCCCTACGTCCTTTATAGCATCTGACCCATCCGGGAAGGCAGGCGTAGCTATCTTGATTAATAGATCATGCCCCTTACGAGTCAATTCTACCCACCTGGACCCCCATGGCAGATTTATTGTCCTGGACTGCTCATTTCTCAATCAATCCCTTACTATTGTTAATGTGTATGCTCCCAATACAGGTCAGATCAAATTTTTATCCTCTATGTTTGAAATCCTAGACACATTCTACCAACCTTTCATGGTCATTGGGGGGGATTTTAATGTTACCATGTCCCCTGGCAAAGACAGACACGTATTATTTCCATCCTCTTCCCCTCCCAGACCTGATCGCCTCTCTAAATCCTTCCGTAAGCTCATCAGAGCTAAAAGTCTTTTAGATATTTGGAGGATTAAACATCCTACACACAAACAATACACGTTTTACTCACACTCCCACAAACTCTACTCCAGACTAGATCATTTTTTTTATCTCCTCTACTCTCCTGACACCCACGATATCCTCTGATATTAATCCCATACCTTGGTCTGACCACTCGTCTGTAAACCTTGACATTCTCCTCTCTTCGGTGTCCCCTAAAACTTGTCACTGGAGACTCAATGAGACGTTTCTCTGTATCCCTGACACTAAAGACACCTGTCCACTAGCCTAACTGAATACTTTCAACTTAACGCTGGTTCAGTCTCGGAGCCCTCCACTTTGTGGGAGGCGCATAAGGCCGTCTTCCGGGGACATTGCATTGCTACAGGTTCCCGTCTAAAAAAAGATGCTGCATTTCAATATTCATCTATTATGTCTGAACTCCGTTCGGCGGAGAGGCTCTTGTTGTCGTCCCCCACGGTGTCTGGGCTCTGGACTGTTGTTTCCTTACAGAATCAACTTAAGGCATTGAAAATAGACAAAATTGATAAAGCTCTTTTATGGTCTAAGCAAAAATTTTATGAATACTCAAATAAACCTCACAAAATGCTGGTAAATAGGCTGAAGCCCCGCCCCTTTCAAACCTCCCCTGATTTTCTTAGGCAAACAGACGGAACACCCACATATTGCCCTCTCACTATGTCCAAAATCTTTGGTGAATTTTATCATCAATTATACAATTGTCTACGTACGGATTCCAGGTATGAATTTACTCAAGAGAAATTTGATTCATTCTTTGAATCCCTACAACTACCTAAACTTTCACCCGCTCACTTAGCCTCCTTGAACTCTGCAGTTACACCCGAGGAATTAGAAGATGTAGTAAAACATCTCCCCACCCAGAAATCTCCTGGCCCTGGGGGTCTTCCGTACTCCTACTATGAGACCTTTCTACCTATTTTAAGTCCTCACTTGCTTTCCTTGTATGCTTCATTATTTAAAGGTACCATTCCACACCCACACTTTCTACATGCCCATATTTCTGTGATCCCGAAACCTGGTAAAGACCCCTCCATCCCTGATAACTATAGACCCATTGCATTACTTAACCACTTAACGACCGCCCACTGTAATTATACGTCGGCAGAATGGCACGGACAGGCACAATCACGTGCCGGTACGTGACTGCCTTCGTATAGTGGGGGGGTCCGATCGGACCCCCCTTCTATACAGTGAGCGGTGGTTATTTGTTCGGGAGCGATCCGGGATGAGGGGACGGCCGTTCGATTCCGGCCACCCCCTCGCGATCGCTCCCGGCGAATGAAAACCTACCTCTGCCTGTGTAATGCAAACACAGGCAGAGGAAGTGATGTCATCTCTCCTCGTGTCGGGCTTTTCGATCCGGCGCGAGGAGAGAAGACATCTCACAGTAAGTGCACCAACAGCCCACTGACACCAGTACACGTAGGCACACTTTTCACCCCCCAGTCACCCCCAGATCACCCCCCAGATCACCCCCAGTACCCCCAGTCACAGTGCACCGTTTGCAGTGGTAATTTTTTTACTGATCACTGCAATCAGTGTCATTTGTGACACAAAAAAGGGCAGTTAGGTTTAGGCCCCTTTAGGTCCAGGGTAGCCCCCTAACCCCCCCAATAAAGGTTTAACCCCTTGATCGCCCCCCAGGTAACCCTTTCACCCCCTAACGCCAGCGTCACTAAGCGATCGTATTTCCGATCGCTGTATTTAGTGCCGGTGGTGCCCTAGATAGCCAGTTATTTATTTTTAGTTTCGCCGCAGGTTTTTATAGCGTCAGGTACCCCCATATATTATTTTAACCCCCTGATTGCCCCTAGAGTTAACCCTTTCACCAGTGATCACCGTATAAGTTTTACTGGTGACACTGGTTAGCCAGTTAGTTATTTAGTTATTTAGGTTACCCGTCAGGTTTTTATATAGCGTCAGGTACCCCCATATATAACCTAATAAAGGTTTTAACCCCCTGATTGCCCCTAGTTAACCCTTTCACCAGTGATCACCATATACGTTTTACGGGTGACGCTGGTTGGTTAGTTTGCTTTTTATAGCATCAGGGCACCCGCCGTATATAACCCAATAAAGGTTTAACCCCCTGATCGCCCGGCAGCTGATATCAATTAGGTTTTAGCGCCAGAGAGGGTCTGCGTCGCCCCTTGCAGCGTTAGGTTAGTGCCAGTAACGCTAACACCCACGCGCAAAGCATACACCTCCCTTAGTGGTATAGTATCTGAACAGATCAATATCTGATCCGATCAGATCTATACTAGCGTCCCCAGCGGTTTAGGGTTCCCAAAAACGCAGTGTTAGCGGGATCAGCCCAGATACCTGCTAGCACCTGCGTTTAGCCCCTCTGCCCAGCCCAGCCCACCCAAGTGCAGTATCGATCGATCACTGTCACTTACCAAACACAACACACATAACTGCAGCGTTCGCAGAGACAGTCCTGATCCCTGCGATCGCTAACAGTTTTTTTTAAGCGTTTGATACATTTGCTGACAGTCAGGTGCTTTTTTTACCTGTGAATCTTACTAGTGTACCCCTAAATTTAGAGCCCAAAATGGCAAGACGAAGGTACACTAGTAAAGAGGCCTACGAGATTCTGAGCATGACAGATAGTGAAGAGGAGGTCACGCATCTGTCAGATTCAGACTCAGAATATCTTCCCGTAGAAGACAGTGAAGTCAGCGGCTCCACGTCAGATAGCTCTGACGACGAAGGTGAGGTCCCTGTTAAGGTCAGGCGTACCCGATCCCGATCTTCTGAGGTTGTTGAGGAGCAAGAACCGCAGGTCTCTCGTATCATGGAGCAGAGTAGTACTAGCACCGCTATTCCTTCTGGTGAATTGGCAAGCACCAGCGGCCTAGTACAGCCTGGGCGTACATCCAGCACTGCAGTATCACGTGGTGATGTGGCGAGTCCCATAAGTGCAGTTCAAGCTGGCGAGGTGGCAAGCACAAGTAGTGTCCCGCTGCCACCAAGAAGACAAAGGCAGGCCTGTCGTGCCCATAGTGCCCTTTCTGCAGAATTCGCCTATCCTGATTGGGTCCCCACCACTTCTGCAGAACCCGTACTTCCCCCATTCACTGCCCAACCCGGTATTCAGGTGGAAACAGCTGATTTTATTCCAATTGATTTTTATTCGCTGTTTTTCACGGAAGATCTCTATAGATCTATTTTGGACCAGAGTAATTTATATGCTGGTCAATTCATCGCCGCTAACCCCCAGTTGCCTTCCATTGCCAAAGATTGGAAACCAATTACGGTTTCCGAATTTAAGACCTTTCTGGGCCTTTCCCTCAACATGGGCACACATAAATTCCCGTCATTGCGTGCTTATTGGTCCACGCACCCAATTGACCACATGCCCGTGTTCTCTGCCTCCATGCCCAGGAAACGATACGAGCAGATTTCGCGGTTAATGCACTTCAACGACAATGAACTTTGTCGTCCACGTGGAGACCCTGAATACGACCGGCTCTACAAAATTCGGCCCCTCATAAACCACTTCAACAAACGTTTTGCAGCCTTGTTTATTCCCGATCAAGTTGTCTGCGTTGATGAGTCCCTGATTAAATTTTCTGGCCTCTTGTCTTTCAAGCAGTACCTTCCCAGCAAGCGTGCCAGATACGGGGTCAAGCTCTATAAGTTCTGTGACAGGGCAACAGGCTATGTATGGAGCTTTACGGTTTATGAGGGAAAAGACAGTCAGGTTGAGCCGGTCAACTGCCCGGATTACATAGGGAGCGCTGGTAAGATAGTGTGGAACTTGGTGTCACCCTTATTCGGAAAGGGGTACCACTTGTATGTGGACAATTATTACACGAGCGTGCCACTGTTTAGTCACTTGTTTGATCATCAGATTGGAGCATGTGACACCGTGCGACCTAATCGCCGGGGCTTTCCCCAGTGGCTTGTAGATGCCCGTCTTAGGCTGGGGGAGAGAGCCTGCGTGAACTGTAATAACTTGCTCGCTATGAAGTGGAGGGACAATAAGAATGTTTTCCTTCTTACCTCCCTTCATGCAGACACGACAGTCCAAATTCGTACGGTGACTGGTGTTGTGGAGAAACCCCTCTGTGTCCACGAATATAACAAAAATATGGGAGGGGTGGACCTCAACGACCAGTTGTTGGCGCCGTATCTAATTGACCGTAAGGCGAGACGCTGGTACAAAAAAGTGTCTCTATCCTTATTCCAATTGGCTTTGCTGAACGCTCATGTGCTATACAGAGCTTCAGGCGGGACTTTATCTCTTCTAAAATTCCAGAATGAGATAGTCACAGAACTCCTGTATCCAGGCGGTTCTGCACCTCACCATCCCCTTCCAAATGCAGTAAGCCGGCTGCATGAGAGGCATTATCCGTATGCCCTCCAGAGTACCCCTACCCAACGAACCCCCCAAAAAAGATGTCGTGTCTGTAGCAAGCGCGGATTTAGGCGTGACACCCGTTGTTTTTGTCCACTCTGTCCTGACAAACCTGGTCTTTGCCTTGCTGAATGTTTTGAACGCTACCACTCAAAAGTGAAGTTTTAGCGTAGGGTACAGCATTTCACAGACTAGGACACACTTACACAGGGTCTCCCAAGATGCCATCGCAGTTTGAGAGACCCGAACCATTACAGTTGTTAAAGTTACAAAAAAAAGTGTAAAAAAGAAAAGAAAAAACGTAAAACACAAAAAAAATATAAAATAAAAAAAACAAAAATTGTCGTTTTATTGTTCTCTCTCTCTCTCTCTATTTTCTCTCTATTGTTCTGCTCTTTTTTACTGTATTCTATTCTGCAATGTTTTATCATGCTTGCTTTTCAGGTATGTAATTTTTTGTTTGCAGGTGCGCCATTCAACTGCAGCGCGGAATTATTTATCTTGACAGCAACAGCGTTTGCTCCCACGATACATAAAGCCATGACTCCAGTGCTGTAGGACGTTATTTCACCACCACAGTTAAAAAAAAAAGAGCATATATGCCGAAGCATGGGGGCAGCAGGGGCGGAGGAGCGATTTTGCTCCTAATGCCGCGTACATACGGTCGAAATTCCGACGGAGGCTTGCCCGTGGAAAAGTCCGACCGCGTGTACGCGGCATAACTTTTTTGTGGGAGGAAGCCCCCATGCTTCAGCATATATATATTTTAGGCACAGGTTGCGTTAAAAATTTTTTTGCTTTTTTACTAGGTTTTGTTTTGGTATTTGCTTTGCAGGTATGGTATGGTAAGGTCTTACTGTTGTACTGTAATGTTACTTTGTTTTAATGTTAACCATCATTTGCTTAGCAGGTACGCCATTCAGTTGCAGCGCGGATCTATTTATCTTGACAGCAACAGCGTTTGCTCCCATGATACATAAAGCCGCGACTCCAACGCTGTAGGAGGTGATTTCACCACCACAGTTAAAAAAAGAGCATATATGCCGAAGCATGGGGGCAGCAGGGGCGGAGGAGCGATTTTGCTCCTAATGCCGCGTACATACGGTCGAAATTCCGACGGAGGCTTGCCCGTGGAAAAGTCTGACCGTGTGTACGCAGCATAACCTTTTATGCCGCGTACATACGGTCGAAATTCCTGATGGAGGCTTGCCCGTGGAAAAGTCAGACCGTGTGTACGCGGCATAACTTTTTTGCGGGAGGATGCCCCCATGCTTCGGCATATATATATATTTTAGGCAAAGGTTGCGTTAAAAAAATGTTTTATTTTATAATAGTTTTTTTTTTGGTATTTGCTTTGCAGGTATGGTAGGGTAAGGTCTTACTGTTATACTGTAATGTTACTTTGTTTTAATGCTAACCATCATTTGCTTAGCAGGTACGCCATTCAGTTGCAGCGCGGATTTATTTATCTTGACAGCAACAGCGTTTGCTCCCACGATACATAAAGCCGTGACTCCAACGCTGTAGGAGGTGATTTCACCACCACAGTTAAAAAAAAAGAGCATATATGCCGAAGCATGGGGGCAGCAGGGGCGGAGGTGCGAAATTTGCTCCTAATGCCGCGTACATACGGTCGAAATTCCGATGGAGGCTTGCCCGTGGAAAAGTCTGACCGTGTGTACGCTGCATAACCTTTTATGCTGCGTACATACGGTCGAAATTCCGATCGAGGCTTGCCCGTGGAAAAGTCCGACCGTGTGTACGCGGCATAACTTTTTTGCGGGAGGATGCCCCCATGCTTCGGCATATATAAATGGTGCATGTATGCCCATCATTAGAAGTGGGTGGATGAAGGGAGGTATTCTAATGGTGGGCATACCCACCGATCAATCTCTTTTTTTCGTTCAGCCAACAGGCTGCATGAAAAAAAAGATTACAATACATGTCCAACAAGGACCAACAACGTACTGGTATGTTGCTGGACTTTGAATGTTTATACCAGAATGATGCCTGCAGATTTAAGTATCATCTTGGTATCATTCTTTTCAGCCAGTGGCCGGCTTTCATGTAAATGCAATTCTAGCAGATAATTAGCCTCTAGACTGCTTTTACAAGCAGTGGGAGGGAATGTCCCCCCCCCCCGGATATAAACAGCGCCATTGGGAAATTGGGAAAGCATTTTATCACACCAATCTTGGTGTGGTCAGATGCTTTGAGGGCAGAGGAAAGATCTAGGGTCTAACCCCCCAATTTTTTTCAAAAAAAGAGTACCTGTCACTACCTATTGCTATCATAGGGGATATTTACATTCCCTGAGATAACAATAAAAATGGTAAAAATAAAAATATGGAAGGAACAGTTTAAAAATAAAATAAAAAAGCAAAATAAATAATAATAAAAAAAAAAAAAGCACCGCTGTCCCCCCCCTGCTCTTGCGCAAAGGCGAACGCAAGCGTCGGTCTAGCGTCATATGTAAACAGCAATTGCATCATGCATGTGAGGTATCACCGCGAAGGTCAGATCGAGGGCAGTAATTTTAGCAGTAGACCTCCTCTCTAAATCTAACGTGGTAACCTGTAAAGGCTTTTAAATGCTTTTAAAAATGAATGTAGTTTGTCGCCGCTGCGCGTTTGTGCGCAATTTTAAAGCATGTCGTGTTTGGTATCCATGTACTCGGCCTAAGATCATCTTTTTTATTTCATCAAACATTTGGGCAATATAGTGTTTTTTAGTGCATTAAAAATAAAAAAAGTGTGTTTTTTCCCCAAAAAATGTGTTTGAAAAATCGCTGCACAAATACTGTGTGGGAAAAAAAAATGCAACACCCACTATTTTAATCTGTAGGGCCTTTGCTTTAAAAAATATATAATGTTTGGGGGTTCAACATAATTTTCTTGCAAAAAAAAAATGTTTTCATGTAAACAAAAAGTGTCAGAAAGGGCTTTGTCCTCAAGTGGTTAGAAGAGTGGATGATGTGTGACATAAGCTTCCTAATGTTGTGCATAGAATATCAGGACAGTTCAAAACCCCCCCAAATAACCCAATTTTGGAAAGTAGACACCTCAAGCTATTTGCTGAAAGGCATGTTGAGCCCATTGAATATTTATTTATTTTTTGTCCCAAGTGATTGAATAATGACAAAAAGAAAAAAAAAATGTACAAAAAGTTGTCACTAAATTCTATATTGCTCAAACATGCCATGGTTATATGTGGAATTGCACCCCAAAATACATTCTGTTTCTTCTCCTGAGTACGGGGATACCACATGTGTGAGACATTTTGGGAGCCTAGCCGCGTACAGGACCCCGAAAACCAAGCACCGCCTTCAGGATTTCTATGGGTGTAAATTTTTGATTTCATTCCTCACTGCCTATCACAGTTTCGGAGGCCATGGAATGCCCAGATGGCACAACCCCCCCCCCCAAATGACCCCATTTAGGAAAGTAGACACCCCAAGCTATTTGCTGAGAGGTATGTTGAGTATTTTGCAGATCTCGCTTTTTGTCACAAAGTTTTGAAAATTGAAAAAAGAAAAGAAAAAATGTCTTTCTTAATTTTCAAAAACAAATGAGAGCTGTAAAATACTCACCATGCCTCTCAGCAAATAGCTTGGGGTGTCTTCTTTCCAAAATGGGGTCATTTGTGGGGGTTTTGTGCTATCTTGGCATTTTATGGCCTTCAAAACTGTGATAGGTAGTGAGGAGTGAAATCAAAAATTTATGCCCTTAGAAACCTTGAAGGCGGTGCTTGGTTTTTGGGGTCCCGTACGCGGCTAGGCTCCCAAAAAGTCCCACACATGTGGTATCCCCGTACTCAGGAGAAGCAGCAGAATGTATTTTGGGGTTTAATTTCACATATGCCCATGGCATGTGTGAGCAATATATCATTTAGTGACAACTTTGTGCAAAAAAAAAAAAAGTTTGTCATATTCCCGCAACTTGTGGCAAAATATAAAATATTCAATGGGCTCAACATGCCTCTCAGCAAATAGCTTGGGGTGTCTACTTTCCAAATTGGGGTAATTTTTTTTTTTTTTTTTTGCCATCTTGGCATTTTATGGCCTTCAAAACTGTGATAGGTAGTGATAGGTAGTGAGGAGTGAAATCAAAAATTTATGCCCTTAGAAATCTTGAAGGCGGTGCTTGGTTTTTGGGGTCCCGTACGCTGCTGGGCTCACAAAAAGTCCCACACATGTGGTATCCCCATACTCAGGAGAAGCAGCAGAATGTATTTTGGGGTGTAATTTCACATATGCCCATGGCATGTGTGAGCAATATATCATTTAGTGACAACTTTGTGCAAAAAAAAAAAGTTTGTCAAATTCCCGCAACTTGTGGCAAAATATAAAATATTCCATGGACTGAACATGCCTCTCAGTAAATAGCTTGGGGTGTCTACTTTCCAAAATGGGGTCATTTGGGGGGTTTTGTGCTATTTTGGCATTGTATGGCCTTCAAAACTGTGATAGGTAGTGAGGAGTGAAATCAAAAATTTGCGCCCTTAGAAATTTTGAAGGTGGTGCTTGGATTCCGGGGTCCCGTACGTGGCTAGGCTCCTAAAAAAGACCCACACATGTGGTATCCCCGTACTCAGGAGAAGCAGCAGAATGTATTTTGGGGTGCAATTCCACATATAACTATGGCATGTGTGAGCAATATATCATTTAGTGACAACTTTTTGTATTTTTTTTTTTTTTTTGTCATTATACAATCACTTGGGACAAAAAAAATAAAAATATTCAATGGGCTCAACATGCCTCTCAGAAATTTCCTTGGGGTGTCTACTTTCCAAAATAGGGTCATTTGGGGGGGTTTTGTACTGCCCTGCCATTTTAGCACCTCAAGAAATGAGATAGGCAGTCATAAATTTAAAGCTGTGTAAATTCCAGAAAATGTACCCTAGTTTGTAAACGCTATAACTTTTGCGCAAACCAATAAATATATGCTTATCGACATTTTTTTTACTAAAGACATGTGGCTGAAAACATTTTGGCCTAAATGTATGACTAAAATTGAGTTTATTCGATTTTTTTTATAACAAAAAGTAGAAAATATAATTTTTTTTCATAATTTTCGGTCTTTTTCCGTTTATATCGCAAAAAATAAAAATCGCAGAGGCAATCAAATACCATTAAAAGAAAGCTCTACTTGTGGGAAGAAAAGTACACAAATTTCGTTTGGGTACAACATTGCATGTCCGCACAATTTCCAGTTAAAGCAGCGCAGTGCAAAATTCTGAAAACACCTCTGGTCCTTTATCTACAAAATGGTCCGGGGCTTAAGTGGTTAACTCTGATTATAAGATATTTACAAAAATACTGGCCAATCGATTATCCCATTTCCTTTCCAGACTCATACATAAAGATCAGGTAGGCTTTGTGAAGACCAGACACGCCGGTGATAATACGAGACGCACGATCGATCTAATAGACCTACTGAACAAAACGTCCCGTCCAGCCCTGATACTGAGCCTTGATGCACAAAAGGCTTTTGATCGGCTCAGCTGGCCGTTTATGTTTGCTACCTTCTCCAAATATGTTTTTGAAGGTCCCTTTATTGCAGCCTTGCACGCCCTATACTCATGTCCTTCATCCCAAGTACAACTATCCTCTTATCTGTCGTCTTCCTTCTCATTGAGTAACGGTACCAGACAAGGATGCCCATTATCTCCCCTACTCTTCATCCTCTGTCTTGAACCCTTAGCCGCGGCTATTCGCAACCACCCTGATATCCGTGGGGTTTCACTACGCCAGAAGGAGTATAAGTTATCCCTGTTTGCGGACGATATTCTGCTAACTCTGACTAGACCCCATACCTCTCTTCCAAACCTCATAGCCCTACTGAACGAATTTAGTTCTATCTCGGGTTATAAAATTAACACCAGTAAAACCGAAGCCCTACCTATACACATTCCACCCTCAGAACTCACAACTCTCGCACAAAATTATTCATTTCATTGATGCTCGGATTCCCTTACATATTTGGGGGTGAATTTAACCTCCTCATACTCGACTTTATACCAGGCTAACTACCCCCCACTCTTCCGAGACATCGATCGGCTCTTGCGACAATGGGATACGTATCCCATTTCTCTCTTGGGTCGCATTAATGTCCTGAAGATGTCTATTATGCCTAGACTTTTATACCTATTTGACACTCTCCCGGTCCCCATTCCTATTGTAAGGGGGTTCGCTCAGCAGCGAGTGTGTGTGACCCCCTGGATGGGTTCACCACACAAAACAGGCACAGCAGACAGGGTTTATAGTTGCAAAAACGAAAGGTGCGGTTTATTCAAACTATTTACAAGGGAAAAACAACAAAACAAACAGAAACATGAAAAGAAATCCTGGTCAACTTGACCGCTTACTACACACGTTGGTGTCCCTGACTAACAAACTGGGTACAGCCTTGTGCTGTCCCAGTCCATAGCTCCCTGCTTTTTGAAGTTCTTACAGTAACCACACAGGCTTTGGCTCACCGCACAGAGATCACACTCCCCAGACTATTCACACAGATCTGGTTCCAGGTTTGAGCATCTCCCTTAGCATGCTGGGAGTTCTTGTAGAGGCCCTAACGAGCCCACTTGCTTCAGCTGGGCTCATTTACTCTTCCCCTGCAAGACTCCCAGCACTCCCCCTAGTGGTATAAATCGGCATAAAGCCTGAATCTAGGACATATATATCTTCCATCCTGGATGCAACCCGGCGACTTTACCTGCCTGCTGTCACATACCCCCCCCCCTCTTGTTTTAACCTTGGGGTTGGAACACAAGCAATCAGGCATGCATGTACTCGAGACAAAGCATCCACATTCCCCATTTGAATGCCAGGGCGATGCTTTACTGTAAAGTTGAATTCCTGTAGGGCCAGGAACCACCTATTTTCTCTTCTATTTGTCTCTTTGTTCTGAGCCATCCACTTTAAAGGAGCGTGATCAGTAATCATGTCAAAGTGCCTACCTAGCAGATAGTACCGAAGGGAATCTAGAGCCCACTTCACCGCTAAACACTCCTTCTCAATTGTGACATAATTTACCTCATGGGACTTCAATTTCCTGCTGAGGTAAATGACTGGGTGCTCTTCCCCATTCCAGACCTTTGACAAAACAGCTCCTAACCCAACGTCTGATGCATCACTTTGTACGACAAAGTCCCTAGAGAAGTCTGGTGAGTACAACACTGGCTGGCTACATAAGGCTTTTTTTAAGAATTGGAATGCTGCCTCAGCCTCTGGGGTCCATTTAACCATGACAGACTCTTTCCCTTTTGTCAGGTTGGTTAGGGGCACAGCCTGAGAAGCAAAGTGGGGGATGAATCGCCGATAATAACCAGCGATTCCTAGAAAGGCTCGTACCTGCTTCTTGCTGTTGGGACGTGGCCAATTCTGTATGGCCTCGACTTTATTGACCTGGGGTTTTATTACTCCTCTCCCAATGGTGTACCCAAGATATTTGGCCTCCTCCCGTCCAATGGTACACTTCTTGGGGTTGGCCGTAAAGTCTAGGACTGCTAGCACTTTTGGCAGATGTGAGGCCCAATCTGTGCTATAGATAATGACATCATCCAGGTAAGCCGCGGCATACTTCTGATGGGGCCTCAGTATCTGGTCCATTTTCCGCTGGAATGTCGCCGGTGCGTTCTGTAATCCAAACGGCATTCTTTTATATTGGAACGCCCTGTCTGGGGTTACAAACGCGGTTTTCTCCTTGGCCGATTTGGCCAGGGGAATTTACCAATACCCTTTTGTGAGATCAAGAGTTGTCATGTATCGGGCTGTTCCCAGCCGGTCGATCAACTCATCTATACGTGGCATGGGGTAGGTGTCAAATTTTGTAACTTTGTTCAATTGTCGAAAATCGTTACAAAATCGCCAGCTCCCATCCGGTTTAGGCACTAACACTATGGGACGGGACCAATCACTTTGGGACTCCACTATCACCCCCAAATTAAGCATTTTCTGTACTTCCTCACGTATTGCCTCCCGTCGGGCCTCTGGGATCTGATAGGGTTTTAGCTTCACCCTTTCACCGGGCGGGGTAATAATATCATGCTCTACCCCAGACGTTTGTCCCGGCAGCTCAGAGAAAACCTCCTTGTTGCGAAGCACAAACTCCTTAACCTCCTGTTGTTGGGGGTTTGACAAGGTGACTGCTATTCCAACCTCAGGAATCACGCAATCAGACTGAGCTGGTGACAAAGTTTCTGCGACTAGGGATTCCCTATCCCTCCAGGCTTTCAACAGATTAATGTGATAGATCTGTTCGGGCTTTCGCCTTCCTGGTTGTCTGACCTTGTAATTCACTTTGCTCACTTTTTCCATTATCTCGTAGGGGCCTTGCCATTTGGCGAGGAATTTGCTTTCAACCGTAGGGACAAGTACCAATACCCTATCCCCCGGGGAAAAGGTACGGGTCTTGGCCCCATGGTTGTACACTCTCTGTTGTGCCAACTGCGCTTGGGCCAAATGTTCCTTTACGATTGGCATTACCTGTGCAATTCTATCTTGCATCAGGGCGACATGCTCAATCACAATCCTGTGGGGAGAACTCTCACTCTCCCAAGTTTCCTTGGCGATATCCAACAGCCCTCTTGGGTGTCTCCCATAGAGTAACTCAAAGGGTGAGAAACCCGTAGAGGATTGGGGTACCTCCCTAATGGCAAACATTAAATAGGGAATTAGACAGTCCCAATCCTTTCCATCTCTATCCACCACCTTCTTTAACATTTGTTTTAGGGTTTTGTTGAATCTTTCAACCAACCCATCTGTTTGGGGGTGATACACAGATGTACGCAATTGTGTTACTTTGAACAACTTGCACAGCTCTTTCATAACCCGGGACATAAAGGGTGTACCTTGGTCCGTAAGCAGTTCCTTACAAATACCCACACGGCTAAACACAAGAGATAGCTCTTTGGCTATGGTTTTGGCCGAGGTATTTCGGAGAGGAATCGCTTCCGGATAACGGGTGGCATAGTCTAATATAACCAAAATGTACTGATGCCCCCTAGCGGACTTCATTATCGGACCTACCAAATCCATTGCGATCCTCTCAAAGGGGACCTCAATGATGGGAAGAGGTACCAGCGGGTTACGGAAATGTGGCATCGGTGCCGACATCTGACACACAGGGCAGGAGGAACAATAATTTTCTGTTTCCTTCATGACCCCAGGCCAATAGAATCTTTGCAATACTCTCTCTCGGGTTTTCTCTGTCCCTAGATGACCACCAAGAATGTGCCCATGGGCCAACTCTAACACCAACTTCCTGTAAGGTTTGGGGACCACAAGTTGCTCAATGGTTTCTTCTGCTCTTTTAGCCAACCGATACAGTAGATCCTTTTCCACGATGAAGTACGGGTAAGTGCAGGTCTCATCTGGGTTCACTAACTCGCCATCTATTTTCACTATGTTTTCCCGTGCCTTTATTAGGGTGGGGTCTTTTAACAGTTCTGTGGCAAAATTTTCCTTGTGAACCTCGAGATCAGAAAACTCCACAGACGGCACGTTTTCATCTGAGGATGTTGGCTCCTCCCCAGTTTCTCGAGTCTCCCCTGCCAATACCGACAAGGGAAATTCTGGAGAGTCCTCACCACTCTCAGAGGAATTCTGGCTATCACATTCCTGGTATATAGGGGCACCAGTGGGGGGCTCAGGACGATCCCAGAGTTCCCAAATCTATGGAAAATCCCTTCCCACAATGGCATCATGTGGTAACTGAGACACTAACCCCACCTGATGAGAGTGGTTACCTTTGGAGGTCTCAAAACACACTGTAGTCACAGGATACTGTCGGGTGTCCCCATGCACACAAATAACAGCTACCTTGTTATTGCCTAAGACCTCTGTAGTGACTAATTCAGCTTTTATCAGTGTCACCAGGCTACCTGAATCCAGCAACACAACAACATTTTTACCATTAATACACATTTTGCATAAATGTTTCTCAGTTCCCCGAATGGCAGTGCATGCGACTGTCGCAAACAGCGACTGACGTCTGTCCGTTAGAAAGTCACATTGCATGGGTTCATCCACAACCGGGCAATTTGCTGCAATATGTCCCTCTTGCCGGCAGCGGTAGCAAACAATCCTTTTTGCTGCCTCTTGAGCCCCTGACTTCCCAGGCTGTTCTCGCCAGACATTAGGTAGAACTCTCACCCTCTCATTCTCTCCACTAGGGATGAGCTCGGTGTTCGAGTCGAACATAGGTTCGACTCGAACATCGGCTGTTCGCGCGTTCGGCGAACAACGAACGATTTGGGCCGTTCGCGCCAAATTCAAGTGACGCGAACGGCCCACAATACACTGCGCCATCGCAGTGTAATCCCGGCGCTGTGATTGGCCAAGCATGCACTGTGACCCTGCATGCTTGGCCAATCACAGCGCCGGCAGCGAGGAGAGCAATGATTGGCCACAGGCAGGATGCCTGTGGCCAATTATAGCTGAAGGGGGTTTAGTACACGCCCCACACTATAAAAGGCCGCCAGCGCGGCGGCCTTGTATAGTGTGTTCCGGAGCAGGGAAAGTGAAGGATAGGCAGGGACAGTGTCAAATCTTGTCAAATGTATTCTTTGCTAAACCTTGTGTGTAGGGACAGAGAAGGATAGGCAGGGAGAGTGTCAGTGTCATATTCTTTGCTAAACCTTGTGTGTAGGGAGAGAGAAGGATAGGCAGGGAGAGTGTCAGTGTCATATACTTTGATAAACCTTGTGTGCAGGGAGAGAGAAGGATAGGCAGGGGACAGTGTCAGTGTCATATTCTTTGCTAAACCTTGTGTGCAGGGAGAGAGAAGGATAGGCAGGGAGAGTGTCAGTGTCATATACTTTGATAAACCTTGTGTGCAGGGAGAGAGAAGGATAGGCAGGGGACAGTGTCAGTGTCATTGTTGCTAAGCCTCCTGCACATTATACACCTGAAGTTAGCCCGTATTGCTGCTTTTTCCTGGTGTGTTACACCAACAGGATTTTGCGGCACTTACAGCGGGCGGAGTGTGCCTCCTGACCATATTACACCTTAACTTAGCCTGTATTGCTGCTTTTTCCTGGTGTGTTACACCAACAGGATTTTGCGGCACTTACAGCGGGCGGAGTGTACCTCCTGATCATATTACACCTTAACTTAGCCTGTATTGCTGCTTCTTCCTGGTGTGTTACACCAACAGGATTTTGCGGCACTTACAGCGGGCGGAGTGTACCTCCTGACCATATTACACCTTAACTTAGCCTGTATTGCTGCTTTTTCCTGGTGTGTTACACCAACAGGATTTTGCGGCACTTACAGCGGGCGGAGTGTGCCTCCTGACCATATTACACCTTAACTTAGCCTGTATTGCTGCTTTTTCCTGGTGTGTTACACCAACAGGATTTTGCGGCACTTACAGCGGGCGGAGTGTGCCTCCTGACCATATTACACCTTAACTTAGCCTGTATTGCTGCTTTTCCCATTTCCCTGCAGGCCATTAGAATGTCTGGAAGGCAAACAAGGAGAGGCAGACAGTCAGGAGCCAATAAAAGAGGGCAAGCAGGCTCTGTGTCTAGAGACAACAGTGCTGGTCGTGGACGCGGTGCATCGCCATCAGCACGTGGCCATGGGACACACTTGTCCTTCTTTTCGGCAGCTGGACGTGTTGAGCCGCATCATGCCGAAGACTTGGTAGAGTGGATGACCAAGCCCTCCTCATTCTCCTCATCCTCTCTCACCCAGGCTCAGGGTACTGGTAAAGCAGCTGCCAAAGCGTCCTCTTCCCTGGTATCAATGTCATCATCAGTCACTCCTTCCCTAGACCCAACCATGTCCTCCTGAGGAGTCCCCCGAACTGTTTGAGCACAGTGTTGGGTACATGCTCCAGGAGGATGCCCAGCGTTTCGAAGGGTCTGATGATGATACCCAGCTTGAGGAAGGCAGTAGCGTGAGAGCAGAGAGAGGGGATGCTCAAGAAGGACACCAATCTGGCAGTCATGTTCCAGCAGCTGCAGCATACTGCCAGATTCGCTCCAGTGATGAGGAGGGAGGGGATGATGAGGTCACTGACTCCACGTGGGTGCCTAATAGGAGAGAGGAGGAGGAGGAGGAGGAGGATGAGGAGGAGGCACATCTCCAACGAGGCAGGATGCCCTCGGGGGGCCAGCATAAGGGCAGCACACCGACGGAATCACACCGCAGAGCTCCGCCTGTGCAGGGCGCTGCCTCTGCCCGTTATTCAAAAAGTTCTTTGGTGTGGGCCTTTTTTGAGTCGAGTGCATCAGATCGCACAGCTGCTGTTTGCAACATATGTCTCAAGCGTATATCGCGTGGCCAAAACATCACCCGCTTGGGCACCACATGCTTGACCAGACATATGTTGACCTGCCATGCAGCTCGTTGGCAAGCCTACCTTAAAGACCCACACCAAAGAACAAAGCTGACCTCTTCTTGCACCGCCTCAGCTGGGATCTCCAACCACACTATACCTTCAGTCCTCTCTGAAACCTGCTCTGAGAGGAATGAAGGTGTAGAATTAGGTGTGTCACAGCCAAGTACTTGCGGGCACTCTGCTAGCAGTACACCAATGTCCGATTCTAGCAGGCAAATTTCCCTGCCCCAGCTGCTGGACCGTCGAAAGAAGTTCACTCCCAGCCATCCACATGCCCAGCGGTTGAATGCTAGCTTGGCTAAATTGCTAGCGCTTCAACTGCTGCCTTTTCAGTTGGTAGACTCGGCCCCCTTCCGGGAGTTTGTGCAATGTGCGGTTCCTCAGTGGCAGGTTCCCAAACGCCACTTTTTCTCACGGAAGGCGATTCCGGCTCTCTACCGGCATGTGGAAGGCAATGTCTTGGCCTCGCTGGACAGGGCGGTCAGCGGTATGGTGCATATTACCGCTGACTCATGGTCCAGCAGGCATGAACAGGGACGTTACCTTTCTTTCACGGCCCATTGGGTCACTCTTTTGGCAGCTGGGAAGGATGCAGGACAAGGTGCAGTAGTGTTGGAGGTTGTTCCACCGCCACGCCTCCAAAATGCTACTACTGGTTGTGACACACCTCTGTCCTCCACCCCCTCCTCTTCTTCTTCCTCCGTGGCCTCTTCCTGTGCTTTGTCCTCGGAACCAGCGGTGCTCCGTAGGCGTTCAAGGGGCTACGCAAGTACGCAGGCAAAAAGATGCCATGCCGTGCTTGCGCTGGTGTGTTTGGGGGACAGGAGCCACACTGGGGCAGAGGTTCTGTCTACTCTGCAGGGGCAGGCCGAGAGGTGGTTGACGCCACGCCAGCTTAAGCCAGGAATGGTAGTTTGCGACAATGGCACCAACCTCCTCTCCGCTCTCCGACAGGGACAACTGACCCATGTGCCCTGTGTGGCTCACGTCCTTAACCTGGTGGTGCAGCGGTTCTTGGGCAGGTACCCGGGCTTACAGGATGTCCTGAGGCAGGCCAGGAAAGTCTGTGTGCATTTCCGCAGATCTTATAATGCCAGTGCTCGCCTGGCTGAGCTGCAAAAGGAGTTGAACCTGCCCAAGAACCGCCTTATATGTGACATGCCCACCAGGTGGAACTCAACGTTGGCCATGCTGCAGCGGCTGCACACGCAGCAGAGGGCCATCAATGAGTACCTGTGCGACTACGGCACCAGGACAGGGTCAGGGGAGCTCGGGTTTTTTTCACCACGCCAGTGGGGCATGATCAGGGATGCATGCACTGTCCTGGCACCATTTGAGGAGGCCACGAGGATGGTGAGCAGTGACAGTGCATGCATCAGTGACACTGTACCTCTTTTCCACCTGTTGGAACATACGCTGCGTGGAATAATGGACAGGGCATTTGAGGCAGAACAGAGGCAGGAAGAGGAGGACTTCCTTGCCTCTCAAGGCCCCCTTTACCCAGACAGTGTTCCTTCTGTCCCACCCATCGCACAGGAAGAAGAGGAGGAGGAGGAGGAGGAGGATTGTGTCAGCATGGAGGTGGAGCCTGGCACTCAGCATCATCAGCAGCAGTCTTTTAGGGATGATTTACAGTCCCAAGAAACCAGTGGACTTGTACGTGGCTGGGAGGAGGTGGCTGTGGATCATGTCGTCCTTAGTGACCCAGAGGACTCCGGACCGAATGCCTCAGCTAACCTACGCTGCATGGCCTCCCTGATCCTGCAAAGTCTGTGGAAGGATCCTCGTATTCTTCGGATCAAGGAGAGGGACCATTACTGGCTGGCCACTCTCCTTGATCCACGGTACAAGGGTAAGGTTGCGGACCTTATCTTACCGTCGCAGAGGGAGCAGAGGATGAGACAACTCCGGCAGGACTTGCAGAAAGGTCTGTGCAACACGTTCCCAGAGACTGGGAGGTTACAAACTCCTGGTCCTGGACAACGAGTTGCTGAGGCTTCGGTCAGTCAAAGAAGGAGCGGTGGGGAAGGTGGCCGTCTGACCGAAGCGTTCAGACAATTCTTTAGTCCGCAGCCCCAAGGTATGATCGGTTCCAGCAACCATCGCCAGCGTCTGATATACATGGTGCAGGAATACCTAGGGGCAAGGTCAGACTTGGACACCTTCCCCACCGAAAATCCTCTGGCTTACTGGGTCTTGAGGATGGATCACTGGCCAGAGCTTGCACAGTATGCAATTGAGCTACTGGCCTGTCCTGCATCCAGCGTTCTTGCAGAACGCACATTCAGTGCTGCTGGAGGATTTGTCACGGATCACAGGGTGCGCCTGTCCACCGACTCTGTTGATCGACTGACCTTCATAAAGATGAACCAGTCTTGGATCACCACCAGCTACCAAACACCTGAAGCTGATATAACAGACTAATTTATTTTTAAATGTCACATCCCTTCAAGACTGATGCTGATGCTGAGAGACTGTCCTGTTATGTTGACTGACTATCCTCCTCCTCCTCAATGATCCGATTGACAATGATAGCTTGGAAGAACATTTTTGTTTCTGGGTGCCGCCACCAGTGGCTAAGGCCCAATTTTTCAGCCCCTGTTTAACAGGGGTGTGTTATTACAATTTTTTATGCAATGCTTTGCAGCAGGGCTCATTCCTGCACTCCAACTAGAGTATCTGGGAGTGGTTGCAGTGTCGTGGCACCAGCACCAGTGGCTAAGGCCCAATTTTTCTGCCCCCGTTTAACAGGGGCGTGTAATTACAATTTTTGATGCAATACTTTGCAACAGGGCTCATTGCTGTGCTCCAAGTACAGTATCTGTGAGGGGTTGCAGTGTTGTGGCACCAGTGCCTAAGGCCCAATTTTTATGCCCCTGTTTAACAGATCTTGATCTAATAATTCACAGCAGGGCCCATTCCTGTGCCCACCAAGACTAACTGTGAGGCCTTACAGTGTTGTGTCAACACCACCACCACTACCACCACCAATGGCCCAATTTTTCAGCCCCTGTTCAACAGGGGCATGCAATTACAATTCTTGATCTAATAATTCACAGCAGGGCCCATTCATGCGCCCACCAAGAGTAACTGTGAGGGCTCACAGTGTTGTGGCAACACCAACATGTAAGGGGCAAATTTCAGCTGAGTATATACGGCAGGCCCCTACTTTCAAACATCCAACTTACAAACGACTCCTCCTTGCAAACGGAAGGATACAACAGGAAGTGAGAGGAAATCTACCCCTAGGAAGGCAAATTCTCTCCTGTAAGAGTTAATATGGGAAAAAAGTGTCTCCTCTCCACTGATGCTTTATCACCAATTCTTGTTTCAATAAAAAAAACAAATTTTCAAAAAACATTTGTCATTAGGACGGAAAGTGAGGTGAACTGTTCTGAACAGGTGCACAGGCAGCAAAACAAATGTTACAGGGGTGATAACCCTTCCCTATGTTTTCCGAAAAGCTTAAAAATAAATTTTTTGCCTGGAGCTACACTTAAACAATGTACCTGTTCAAAATTACAAACAGATTCTACATAAGAACAAACCTACAGTCCCTGTCTTGTATGCACCGCCTGTATACGGCTGTTCAGAGTATATAGGGCCTTTTTTATTTTGTGTGCGGGGTTCCCCTTAATATCCATACAAGACCCAAAGGGGCTGGTAATGGGCTGGGGTAGGGGGGGGTGTGTGATGGGGTAGCTATGCCATTTTTCTTAAAAAATTTCATCCATATTACCGGGACCAGACATTCCATTAAAGCCGCAAGCAGTTTTAAATGACTTTTTTTCCTTTAGAAATGTAATTTTGTGCAGGGACAGTTCTAAACACGGGAAACACGTGGCACTTCACAGGCATACTTTAGACACCCCCCAGGTACGATATTTAAAGGAATATTTGACTTTTTTTTTTCACTTAATGCATCATTAAAATGACTGCTCCAGAAAAACTGCCGTTTTTAAAACTTCTTTTTTGCATTGATACATGTCCCCTGGTGCAGAACCCGGGTTCCCAAACCCTTTTTAGGACAATAACATGCATAATAGTCGTTATAATTAGCACTTTAGATTTCGAACGTTCGCATCCATTGTATTTAATAGGGTTCTAAAGTTTGTGCGAACTTTCGGTCCGTTCGCGGGTTCTGGTGCGAACCGAACCCGGGGGTGTTCGGCTCATCACTACTCTCCACCCTCACCCCTTGGAATCATCTTACCCGCCACTGGGAATGGTCTGGTCTTAGGGTGGAAAGTCTGTGAGTCTCTGGAAGAGGCATTCAGGTTCTCTGTAGCCAAGTACTTCTCCACACGATCCACAAGATTATCGGCCGTTTCTGGGTCTCCATGGCTTACCCACTTTTGGATGGCAGTAGGAAGAGCTCTCAGGAAACGATCCATCACAACACGTTCCACAATCTTTGGTGCAGACAAAGTCTCTGGCTGTAACCACTTCCTGCTCAGGTGAATGAGATCATACTTTTGAGACCTGGGGGGTTTCCCAAGCCGGAAAGTTCAGTTATGCACACGCTGAGCCCGGACGCAGTATTAGTGGAACTACTTGCCTCACTGGTCTGCAGACGTTGCTGCATTAATGTCTCCATTTGTTGCTGTAGTCTCTGTTCTTGCTTCTGCAACAGGTCTATGAAGCGGGCCTCAGATTGCTGCTGGGCTTGTTGCTGAGCTGCCAGACTCTGTTGATGAGCTTGCTGCTGGGCTGCCAGGCTCTGTTGCAAATTTGCATTTGTCTGTTGAGCTGCAAGGCTCTTTTGCAAACCTGCATTTGTCTGCTGCTGATTGGCATTTGCTAGAGCCAGCTGTTTCAGTATCTCCTCCATGCTGGCCTTTAAAAAAAAAACTGCCACTGGTTCTCCACCAACTGTGAGGGGGTTCGCTCAGCAGCGGGTGTGTGTGACCCCCTGGTTCATCACCCCCAAAAAACAGGCACAGCAGACAGGGTTTATAGTTGCAAAAACGAAAGGTGCGGTTTATTCAAACTATTTACAAGGGGAAAACAACAAAACAAACAGAAACATGAAAAGAAATCCTGGTCAACTTGACCGCTTACTACACACGTTGGTGTCCCTGACTAACAACTGGGTACAGCCTTGTGCTGTCCCAGTCCCTAGCTCCCTGCTTTTTGAAGTTCTTACAGTAACCACACAGGCTTTGGCTCACCGCACAGAGATCACACTCCCCAGACTATTCACACAGATCTGGTTCCAGGTTTGAGCATCTCCCTTAGCATGCTGGGAGTTCTTGTAGAGGCCCTAACAAGCCCACTTGCTTCAGCTGGGCTCATTAACTCTTCCCCTGCAAGACTCCCAGCACTCCCCCTAGTGGTATAAATCGGCATAAAGCCTGAATCTAGGACATATATATCTCCCATCCTGGATGCAACCCGGCGACTTTACCTGCCTGCTGTCACACTATGTCCCAACTTATAGCTACACAAAAGAGCATTTCTTATTTTCATCTGGCACTATAGAGCTTACAGGATTGCGAGTTCGGTAGTGCTGGCCCCTAGGTCAAGAGGTGGGATGGGAGCCCCAGATCTCATTAAATATTTTTACGCCACCCATCTTAAACCGATCATTACTTGGTCCTAGTGTATGGGCAGAGATCGAAATGAGTGTCACTAGACCAGTACATCCTTGCGCTATGATCTGGGCTAACCTGGATTCGTCTATAAGCCAACTTCGAAGTATTTGCTTGGGGCCAATGTTGTTCTCCCTCTCTGTGTGGAAAAAATGCTCACGCCAATTCTCTCTTGCATCCCCATGTCCACCGCTACTGAACGTGTTGTTTAACCCTGACATCTCAGATAGCCTATCTTATACTCGCATGCTTCCGTGGACACAAGCTGGAATCTTTCAACTTCGAAATATTGTACACCCCCTCACTCATACACTTTTGCCCTTTGCTGACCTACAGAGGAAATATCAGATCCCTAAACAACTGTTATACTCCTACCTCCAGATTAAACATTATTTTGCTTCTAAAGCAGCTACCCTGACTCTTGATAAACCTACCCCGTTCGAACTTTTATGTGCTCAGGGACCATACCAGACCCATCTCATTTCTGATATCTACAAATATTTACATGACGCTACCTCACTTACTGACACATCCCACCTATATATGCACAAATGGTCCCAATTAATAGGCCGTCCCATCCCCCTTCCTCAATGGCGGACGATTTGGAAGGCTATTTCCAGATCTTCACGATGTATGGAACAAAGGGAGACGGCATACAAAATTTTATATTTTTGGTATAGAACACCTGAAATACTACATAAATATGACCCCACGACCCCTCGCGTATGTTGGAGATGCCGGGGTGACGTTGGCTCTCATTTCCACATTTTTTGGGAATGTCCTTTTATTCACCCATTTTGGTCTTCTATCCAGACCTTTCTACAGCAGTTGTTAGGCGTCACTCCCCCCTTGGACGCGGTTCATTTCCTCCTAGGCCTGCCGATCCCTGGCGTCTCCAAACATACCCAAAAATTGGCTACCTATATAATTTTGGCAGAAAAACGGGCTATACCCTCACGGTGGTTGTCCCCTTCCCCACCCACACTTCCACAGGTCCTCCAAATATTGGGACTGATCTGTAAAATGGAACGCCTCACTGCGATGGTGCACGACACTCTTCCTCAATTTTCGAAAGTGTGGGATATCTGGGAACATTCAGATCTCAACCCTGGTGTCACTTCCTTATCTTCCAGCGAGGAGACTCTATCTTGACCATCTATCCCAAAGTTAGACTGTTGAGGTTTGTTAACTACTCCTTTTGAAGATTCCATGGTGCTTTCCCCCGTCCTCCCGTCCCCCTTTTTCTCTCTTTTTTTTTTGTTTTGTTTTCTCTTATCACTAGGTGAGATACCTGCGTAGTGCCCTCTATTTCTGCCCTCGATTTCTGGGGGGGCACCCTGGGAATCTCACTGTCACCAGACCCAGTGAATACAATCTTGCTTACATGTGTTATATGATATATTGTTTTGTCTTGCCCATTCACTGGCTATTTACTTACTCGCTCAACTCACTCTGTACGGCTAATATCCCATGATAATTGTATGTTGGCAGTACTGTGAATTGATTGATACACTTTTATTATGTGCTGTATGCTCTATTTTCTATTCTGACAATCTTTCGTATCTGTTTTTGTATACATGAAAAATTTCAATAAAAACTAAAAATTTTTTAAAAAAAGAGCACGGCGCTAGAATGGCAGTTCAACCCCGGTTCCAGGTGACAGCGCCATCTAGGGACCGTGGGAACATGACACCATTCATACCTCCCACACTCCAAAGTGTCCATAAATCCCAAAAAATCAATGTATCTGGGCCATCTATAGCCCAGATACGCCCCTCTAAATTTGACACCCGCTACACAATATTTAATGAATATGCCTTTCCAAACATCAGTAGGGCTACTACATTTATTTTCAGAGGAATGTGGGAACAGAGTCATTACCCTATTACCTTATAAAGTATAGCCTAGTTTGGAACCTCCCAAAAAGCATAGGGGAAATTTTATTAATGCTTATAGAAAAAAAGGACATACATAGAAAAGGCACAACATACCACACAAGTATACATAGGCAAAATAAAAAATATAAATTTAACAAAGCAATCCTGTCTAAAGACAGACATAAAGTCTACATATACAGTATGCCTACACGGATGTGCAGTAAGAAAAAAAACATAAGGTAAGGTCAAACAACAACCTGCTGGTGAAATGCACAGAGAACCTTATACCTTTGACAGGCCAGAGGGGACAAAAAAATTAAAGGAAAGTTTTATTTTGTTCTTTATAATCAAAGAGTAGACCGTACCTACTGGAATATGTACCCTCTAGGGACCCTTATATGAAACCAACTCTCCAAGAAAAACCATTACATTTAGATCTCTATGTCACCTGACATGGTAGTCACCCAGCCTGAACATAATTTTTCAAATTTTTTAAGTAATTTAATACATTGACAATGCTTTGTTAATCAAAGCAATCCAAACTTGTAAACTAGAAAGATCTGCCTTCTTCTAGTATAGTGCAATATCCTTTTTAGCATAGGCGTCTAGCAGGAGTACAGATGTTAGGAAGGGACGATTTCTCCTCTGCAAATGCACAGACTTCACTCCAAAATTTGTATACCTTTGGACAATCCCAAATCATGTGAAAAAAGTCTCAGGAAGCGGCATAACATCTATAACACTCAGGAGATGGGACTTCCCCATTTTATAAAGTTGAGAAGGGGTGTAATAGATCTATGCAAATACTTAGACTGGGTTCACACTTAAAACAGATGTGGCTGTCAGCAGGGGTGCGGTGCGTTCCCATTCTTCCTTTCAGGGATGAATCAGGCCCAAATTTTTGCCTGAATTTGGACCTGAAATGGAGCCAAAGATGCACAGGACCCCTGTGTAATTCGCTCCACAGCCGCCACGGAGATGTGTGAACCGGCTCCATTGAGAGCTCCATTGAGAGCCGGTCACAATCTCCTGTCATGCGAAACCCATTCAATTTGCATAAGTGTGAACCCAGCCTTACGTTTAATAAGCTTATCCCCTGCCGCTATAACTCCAGAGAGCTGGGACCCCACCAACTCTTCACAGGCCTCGTCTTCTAAATTCAGTATATTACATTGCCACTGCAGCATAATCTTAGCCATCCGTGGGGAAGAATCAGACAGTAGAACGTAGTAATATCTTGAAATTAATTTTGTTTGATCCCCATCAATCAACAGGCTCTCAAGTTTAGTGGGTTGAAGGTGAGCATTCTGTAAGCCAAACTGCGCTGTCACTGCTTGCCCAAGTTGCATATAAAAGAAACGGTGAGTGAGTGGGATACCTGTTTCAGCCCTGAAGGTAAGGAAGGATTTGAAATGCTGTTCAAAAAATAATTGATGGGCATACTTAAGGCCACATTTTACCCAGCATTGAGCTTCAGATAATTTGTATAGCTCTCCTAGACATGGATTATACCATACAGGTGCATTTGGGGAGAAACTAAGGGATGTTCCATGCAGCCTTTTATTACACGTGTGGAATATTTTATATGGGAGTTTCAAAATCTCCACGCCCTTTAAGGGGGTGCGGGCCATTCATATACAAAAAATTAATCATGGCCTCATACTACAGCATTATTGCAGCTTGTGTTGTAACTGCGGCATTTGATAAATCAGGGAAAACCATGCATGTATGTGCGGTAACTGAGCTGCCAAATAATAACACTGCAGATTGGGTAGTGCCAGTCCCCTGCCCTGCATAGGCAATTGTAAAGATGTTCTAGCCGGACCCAAACCCCATAGAAAGGAACAGAGAAGGGCATTAATCTCCAAGAAGAGGTTTTTGGGGAGGTATACTGGTGCTTGCCAAAATAAATATAAGAAACGAGGCAAAAAGATAATTTTGAATATATTAATTCTTCCCAGTAAATTCAATTTAGACCAGGTGAGAAGAGTATGCCTTTGTAACAGAGGCAAAAAATGATTGGCTACATAAAATTGTAAAGCATAGGGGAAATTTTATTAATGCTTATAGAAAAAAAGGACATACATAGAAAAGGCACAACATACCACACAAGTATACATAGGCAAAATAAAAAATATAAATTTAACAAAGCAATCCTGTCTAAAGACAGACATAAAGTCTACATATACAGTATGCCTACACGGATGTGCAGTAAGAAAAAAAACATAAGGTAAGGTCAAACAACAACCTGCTGGTGAAATGCACAGAGAACCTTATACCTTTGACAGGCCAGAGGGGACAAAAAAAATTAAAGGAAAGTTTTATTTTGTTCTTTATAATCAAAGAGTAGACCGTACCTACTGGAATATGTACCCTCTAGGGACCCTTATATGAAACCAACTCTCCAAGAAAAACCATTACATTTAGATCTCTATGTCACCTGACATGGTAGTCACCCAGCCTGAACATAATTTTTCAAATTTTTTAAGTAATTTAATACATTGACAATGCTTTGTTAATCAAAGCAATCCAAACTTGTAAACTAGAAAGATCTGCCTTCTTCTAGTATAGTGCAATATCCTTTTTAGCATAGGCGTCTAGCAGGAGTACAGATGTTAGGAAGGGACGATTTCTCCTCTGCAAATGCACAGACTTCACTCCAAAATTTGTATACCTTTGGACAATCCCAAATCATGTGAAAAAAGTCTCAGGAAGCGGCATAACATCTATAACACTCAGGAGATGGGACTTCCCCATTTTATAAAGTTGAGAAGGGGTGTAATAGATCTATGCAAATACTTAGACTGGGTTCACACTTAAAACAGATGTGGCTGTCAGCAGGGGTGCGGTGCGTTCCCATTCTTCCTTTCAGGGATGAATCAGGCCCAAATTTTTGCCTGAATTTGGACCTGAAATGGAGCCAAAGATGCACAGGACCCCTGTGTAATTCGCTCCACAGCCGCCACGGAGATGTGTGAACCGGCTCCATTGAGAGCCGGTCACAATCTCCTGTCATGCGAAACCCATTCAATTTGCATAAGTGTGAATCCAGCCTTACGTTTAATAAGCTTATCCCCTGCCGCTATAACTCCAGAGAGCTGGGACCCCACCAACTCTTCACAGGCCTCGTCTTCTAAATTCAGTATATTACATTGCCACTGCAGCCTAATCTTAGCCATCCGTGGGGAAGAATCAGACAGTAGAACGTAGTAATATCTTGAAATTAATTTTGTTTGATCCCCATCAATCAACAGGCTCTCAAGTTTAGTGGGTTGAAGGTGAGCATTCTGTAAGCCAAACTGCGCTGTCACTGCTTGCCCAAGTTGCATATAAAAGAAACGGTGAGTGAGTGGGATACCTGTTTCAGCCCTGAAGGTAAGGAAGGATTTGAAATGCTGTTCAAAAAATAATTGATGGGCATACTTAAGGCCACATTTTACCCAGCATTGAGCTTCAGATAATTTGTATAGCTCTCCTAGACATGGATTATACCATACAGGTGCATTTGGGGAGAAACTAAGGGATGTTCCATGCAGCCTTTTATTACACGTGTGGAATATTTTATATGGGAGTTTCAAAATCTCCACGCCCTTTAAGGGGGTGCGGGCCATTCATATACAAAAAATTAATCATGGCCTCATACTACAGCATTATTGCAGCTTGTGTTGTAACTGCGGCATTTGATAAATCAGGGAAAACCATGCATGTATGTGCGGTAACTGAGCTGCCAAATAATAACACTGCAGATTGGGTAGTGCCAGTCCCCTGCCCTGCATAGGCAATTGTAAAGATGTTCTAGCCGGACCCAAACCCCATAGAAAGGAACAGAGAAGGGCATTAATCTCCAAGAAGAGGTTTTTGGGGAGGTATACTGGTGCTTGCCAAAATAAATATAAGAAACGAGGCAAAAAGATAATTTTGAATATATTAATTCTTCCCAGTAAATTCAATTTAGACCAGGTGAGAAGAGTATGCCTTTGTAACAGAGGCAAAAAATGATTGGCTACATAAAATTGTAAAGGTTGCTGCACCTCAACCCCCAGATATCTAAATTTAGAAACCCCTTGTAAGGGGATCTGTTGGGGTAACACCGGTATATTGTATGGATCAAAGGGAAATATATTGGACTTACTCCAGTGTTAACTTTAAATAAGCAAGTAACTTCTAGCTCTGTAGTTAATGACTTTTTGGAATCTGCCAAGTATAGGAGGTTGTCATCTGTGTATAGGAACGTTTTCTCCTCCAAGATACCAATTCTAAACCCACGGATGAAGGGATTCTGTCTAATCAACGCTGCCAATAGCTCAATTGCTAATGCAAATAGTAGGGGTGACAACAGGCACCCCTGCCGAGTACCATGGTGAATGAAGCAAGGGTCTGTAATGTAGTTGATAACACGAATTCAGGTCATCAGTTGGGCATATAACAGTTTGTGCCATGTAATAAACCTTTTACCAAAACCAAACCACTCCATCAAGTCAAATGTTTTGTGCGTTTCGAGAATAAAGGCTTTTCTATTTTTATACTAGACTACCTTCAGTAACGAAGATGAGCTCAGCCTGATTTTTCACCATATGGGTGCATTCACACTATGTGCATTGACTGATATTTTTCCACACTGGATAAACACAAGTCAATGCAAGGGCACATAGAAAATCATGCATTGCACTGCCCCCACACCACAGCTCACTGCAAGGCAAAACTGCCAGCTGTCTGCATGCTAAAACAAAGCTTTTTAGTGTACAGGCAGTGTGAATGAGCCCTAAAAAGTTTATCTATGATAAACAAATGCTCTTTTGTCCTTTATAATAAAGATTCAATATTTATACAAAGTATATGGGAGCTACATTGAAGATACTGGTTTTAATAAAAAAACATTTACTGTGAATTTATGAAAGCTCATGCCTTAATCAAACCTCTACCCAGAAGTAAGCAACACAGTGTGAAGCAAATGAATATAATATTTTCTATATTTGCTTCCTTTTTATCGTATGGTATAAGTGTGCGTTTTCCATACACATGCTGTGTTTTTATTATTTTCTGCTTCCCAGTTACATTCCTTAACAAAATAATGTTTTTTCTTTGTCTATTCTTCAACTTCAGTTTTCCCACTGCATTTAACTTACAATCTCAATTCATACTGCGTCTCCTGTTTATATCTGACATTGTTCTATGGGGGGATTTGCTGAGCTAAGAAACAATCCAGGCCTTTCCTTTATAATGTGAATGGCAAATTTCCTTGCCTGTTTATGTTATGTACACATATAGTGATCTGTTTACATTTCTCACATTGCATTATGCCCTTACACTCTAGCTGATTCCCATTTATATCTGGACTAGACTGTTTGACCTCGTGTTTGTAACTGTTATTGAATAAACTGGAATCTGCACAAGGCTCTTCGTTTTGCCTCTTGTGGTATTGTTGAATAATCCAGTGTTGTGCTTAAGATGCATATATATCCCAGATAGAAAATTACCCTCATTATCATTGTCTTTTTCATTCATTTATATCAGCAAAATTAAACAGTCACTTAAAGGGGAACTTTATCCCCCACTCCTTTCACACCTGTGTTGTTCATTTTTTTTCCCCTTCTTACCTGGTTTCTTTGGGATATCTTTAAAACACATACTCAATCTCATACATCCATAAAATTCAATGCTGTACTGCTGTAATCCTCCAAAGAACACCAGATGCTGGGTCCCATGTCACTATCTTCTTTACTTACATCAAGGGGCTGGCTGTCTCTTCTGGGTTCTTGCAGCCAGAACTTGATGACATGCACAGTGTGTTCTAGATTGCCCTGAAGCTTCCTGGGATGTGTGATGAGAATTTCCCAAGAGGCTTCAGGTAGCTGGGGAATTCATTCTCGTTTAGGCAAGAAAGGCTGGCGTGGGCTGCTCTCCCCAAAAAATTGGTAACTGCAATTTCTTGAAAAAAGTTGGGAAGAAGAAATATTGTTTAAAGAAGAAAAAGAAATTGAACTTAACATACCTGTATATACATGTGACATTGCTAACTCCAAATATGATACTATGTATGCATACTTTTACACAAAAATGTCTCAATTCATTAAGTTATAAGTTATGTTAACTGTGTTTCTTTGTTATCTCATAATTATTTTTTCATCAAAAACTAAAATGTGCATAAAATAATACTGCATAGATAATAAATCTTTACACATTTACCCAAAATAGTTTTTTATTCACCACAATCCTTTATTTCTAAAAAATCATTATTTTATCTTATGAGTCATTATTTCAGGGCTGTCACTAGCAGCAACCCACCAGCAATAGGATAGCTAAATAAAGAATTCTTCTATCTTCTGATATGAGATTGCCTAATTGCTGTCCAAAAATCTTCAGAATCTCACTTGCTAGAGTAGAGAACAATGATGAAGATAAAGATACACATTGCTGGTTTGGCTAAAAAGGTAGACATGGTACAGTATAAAATGAGTGTTCTCTCTTACTGTCTACTTACTGCAAGTCAGTACCAACGGCAGGTGCTGATATGACATGAATCGTATTTCCATCTGAAACGTCTTCTTTTGCTTTCTTCAACATACACCACACAGTTAATACCAGACAAAAAGTAGCAGAACCCTGTAACCAGACTTTACGCGACAATGTATTTACATATTCAGAACAAGCAGTAAAAGCCCTCCCTTACCTCTATAGCTATAGGCATTGTGGAGAAATTTGTTTTCAAATTGCACAACAGAAGCGCATAATATTTATTATGTTTTTTAATATTTTTCAGTTCTGTAGCCTGTATTTTGAAGCCTATTCATAAAATGCAGGCTGTTGTATTGAGCCTGTTGTATTCTTTGTGAATAGAAGAGAGTTCACCATGGAGCGCAATGCACATTTGCAGAGCACATCACCATGCTTTATTAAGGTGTGAAGCTCTTTTTATTTTAAAGCAGTACAGCCATACCTTAATAAGATCAACAGCAGAGTTATAGTACAAAAATATCACATATATTGTATAAAAATTGTTATATTAATATAATAAAGCATTCCAATTTTATGATAGGTTTGTACTAGTCACATTACAGGTCATATACATAAGGCATTTTCCTTCAAACCACATTGAACAGTGACTAAAAATAATTTACTGCATTAAGTAGGATTTCAGTTAAGAGTTATTTATTTTAATTAAATGCTCAGACACTGTAGCAATCATCCAAACTGAGCAGCTTTTTATATTGAATATCTTGTGTTATTGTGTGTGAGTTTCCAGTAATGCCATGGTGATTGCAAAGAGTCTCATTTTATCCAGTTGCTGTTGTGTTATAGACAATGGAGTAGAAGTAAAAATCAAAAGCATGGTGGCAACAATATATCTAGATAGATTGTATTTAAAATAAATTATTCGGGCCCCCAACACTGGTGGGCTCTAGAGGTACTCCTAATTATTCTCTTATACAATGGTTTTAATTGTAATTCGGCATTAATATTATTAATATTATTATTAATATAATATAGTCCTTAAATAGCTGGTAGGACTGCTCAGAGGCTTAGATCCCTCTGAATGAGTTGCTGCTGTGCTGAGCCTGTGCTAAGTAACAAAGGAGAGGGTTTTTTACATTACAGTCAATGAGAACTAGACTGGTTAGAACTGGATAAATGAGTAACCAATGTGTGGAAAAATCTCAAATCTCAATTCTCAAGCCCTTAGCCAGGAATTTTACAATCCCTTTTCTGATATAGACTAGGCTGCCTACCCTGGGGTAGTGGTTGTAGTTGTTCCCTTGTCAATTGTAGATGTATTGATCCTTTGTTATATTTTCCACTAAGATTACATTTGCAGCCAAATCATATTGCATTGAATGGAAATATGTAAAAATTATAAAACAGATTTGGTAAAGCCATCTCTAAGCCAAACAGTATAAATATATTATCCGGGATTTAGGGAACATTATCAAAAATCATGTTGTATAATGTCATGTACATTGCAATGATAATGATGTGCTGACTCAAGCATTATTCGTTTATACTGTTAAAAATACAAAATGAAATCTTCAAACTGGCTATGATAATAAGCTACAACTGTCACAAGCTAGAAATGCAGGATGTAACTTGCACACAGTCCCAAAAATGCATAGTCAGCAATAACTGGATACAATTTTGGGAATGGATAGGTTGTTAATATTTTTGTTGTTACTTACCTATATAGCACCAATGTGCCACAGCAAAGTTTTGCAGGCTTGGGAAATTGCGAAATAAACTTTTAAAGGATCAACTTAATGCAACAATCAAAGAAACATAAGCTAAGAAGGTCTTGTATAAGTAAATATTAAAGATTTTATATAGCATTGCAAACCAATGAAACAATTATAAGATGTAACTTTAAAACGTAACTCCCCTTTTGTTAAGAAAAAAAACATTCCCATCTGGGTGATCTATGTACATCACAAGGATTATAACAATCTTTGTTGCAGATTCCTACCTTTTGTTATTCTGAAGAAATCCCTGTATGTTCCTCTGTGCCTCTGTGCCGAGTGGGTCTAATGGGAGTGGTTTCATAATTATCAGTCAGTTGTGCAGCTGCAAAGCATTAATGAGAAAATCTGCTGGGCCTGCATCCCTTTAGAAATTAAATTTTTGTTGCAGGGGATGCCTGAAGTCTGACTTGTATCTTAGGCACACTTCTGGGAAAATCGGGGAGCCAATCACTCAAGCAGGAAATGATGTTTAAGGGAGGTGGTCAGTACACATTCTGTGTACAGAACAACTCCAGGTAGCCATATTGTATTGCATTGTCAGAAGATTACAGCGGCTGCAGATTGAAAAGGAAAGGTCATTTTTAATAACATTCAATTACATTATGACTTGTGTCGCAATTTTATACGCTATATTTTTTCCCTTATTTTTATTAATTTTTTCCCACGAAAGTGGAGTTACCCTTTACATAGGAAAACATCCAGAACAGGTTATTAAAATCTAAGGAAAAAATCTTGCATACTGATAATTAGGGATGAGCTTGGAGTTCGAGTCGAACTCATGTTCGACTCGAACTGTGCCTGTTCGCCCATTCGCCGAACAGCGAACAATTTGGGGTGTTCGCGGCAAATTCGAAAAGCCGTGGAACACCCTGTAAAAGTCTATGGGAGAAATCTAAAGTGCTAATTTTAAAGGCTTATATGCAAGTTATTGTCATAAAAAGTGTTTAGGGACCCGGGTCCTGCCCCAGGGGACATGTATCAATGCAAAAAAAAGTTTTAAAAACTGCAGTTTTTTCGGGAGCAGTGATTTTAATAATGCTTAAAGTGAAACAATAAAAGTGAAATATTCCTTTAAATTTCGTACCTGGGGGTGTGTATAGTATGCCTGTAAAGCAGCGCTTGTTTCCCGTGCTTAGAACTGTCCCTGCACAAAGTGTCATTTCTGAAGGAAATTAAGTCATTTAAAAGCACTCGCGGCTATAATAAATTGTCGGCTCCCGGCAATAGAGAAAAGTCATTGATAAAAAATAAATAAAAAAAAATGCGTGGGGGTCCCCCTAAATTCAATTACCAGGCCCTTCAGGTCTGGTATGGATAATAAGGAGAACCCTGCGTCAAATTACAAAAAAAATTATGTGGGGTTCCCCCCAAAAATCCATACCTTTATCCGAGCACGCAACCTGGCAGGCCACAGGAAAAGAGGGGGGGCGAGAGAACGCCCCCCCTCCTGAACCGTACCAGGCCAAATGCCCTCAACATGGGGAGGATGCTTTGGGGGTCTGTGACCCCTCAAAGTACCATGTCCCCATGTTGATGGGGACAAGAGCCTCATCCCCACAACCCTTGCCCGGTGGTTGTGGGGGTCTTCGGGCAGGGGGCTTATCGGAATCTGGAAGACTCCTTTAACAAAGGGGACCCCCAGATCCCGGCCCCCCCTATGTGAATTGGTAAGGGGTACCATTTCACAAAGAAAGTGTAAAAAAATAAAAAATAAAACACACAGACACCGTTGGGAAAAGTCCTTTATTAAAAATAAAAATAAAAATAAAAAAAAGATTCCAGCGGCGGTAATCCACTCTCGATATCCTGCGATGGGTGATCTCCTCTCCGGGGTCCAGCGATGGATGATCTCTCCTCTCCGGGGTCCAGGCTCCAACGATGATGTCCAGCGCAGCGAGGAACAGCACTCTTCACCGGAGCGGAGACACCCCGGGATTGACACAGCTTCAGCCAGTGACAGCTCTTAAGTAGCTGAGGGTGGGGCCTCCCATCACGTGACCCCATCCCCCTCTGACGCAAGGGGAAACCCGGGCTTCCCCAGTGACGTGCAGGTGACCCCGCCCCCCTCTGATGTAACGCAGGTTTCCGTTGCATCAGAGGGGGGCGGGGTCCCCCGCACGTCACTGGGGAAGCCCGGGTTTCCCCTTGCGTCAGAGGGGGACGGGGTCACGTGACGGGTGGCCCTGCCCTCAGCTACTTAAGAGCTGTCACTGACTGAAGCCTCGTCATTCCCTGGGTGTCTCCGCTCCAGTGAAGAGTGCTGTTCCTCGCTGCGCTGGACATCATCGTTGGAGCCTGGACCCCAGAGAGGAGAGATCATCCATCGCTGGACCCCGGAGAGGAGATCACCCATCGCAGGATACCGAGAGTGGATTTCCGCCGCTGGAATCTTTTTTTCATTTATTTTTTATTTTTAATAAAGGACTTTTCCCAACGGTGTCTGTGTGTTTTTTTTTTTTTTTTACACTTTCTTTGTGAAATGGTAGGGGTACAATGTACCCCATACCAATTCACATAGGGGGGGGCTGGGATCCGGGGGTCCCCTTTGTTAAAGGGGTCTTCCAGATTCCGATAAGCCCCCCGCCCGCAGACTCCCACAACCACCGGGCAAGGGTTGTGGGGATGAGGCCCTTGTGCTGCTTCTGCAAAACTGACGTGCTTTGTTCCATAGTTAAATCTTCTAAATTCTGATCGATAGACTGAGATATGTTTTCAGTCATTTTATTTATTCAGCAATTATCAGTAGGGATGAGCCGAACACCCCCCAGGCAATAAATTCGTTCGAACATCCGAACACCGTTAAAGTCTATGGGACTCGAACATGAAAAATCTAAAGTGCTAATTTTAAAGGCTAATATGCAAGTTATTGTCATAAAAAGTGTTTGGGGACCCGGGTCCTGCCCCAGGGGACATGTATCAATGCAAAAAAAAGTTTAAAAAAAATTGGGAATTAATGCAAAACCTCAAGCCTAAATATATGAAACCCTTAATAACGATGGAATAGGCAATAGTTATGAGTGAAGTTATCATAGTGTAATTGATTCCATAATGGAATTACAATGGTTGCCAAGTTTTTGAAGGATGGTTTAGTTTACTTAATACAGTTATCTTTGTATTTGTGTTTTTATACTTTTTGTCTGTTTTGATTATTTGTGTACTGTTGCTTTCAAATTTTGATTGTAGCTTTTTTCACAGTGTTTTCTTTTTTCTTTTTGTCTGTTTTAGGCTCCATGTACACAGAAGCTGATAAACTGCAGTTTATTGGCGTTTTGGCGTTTTTTTTAAAAAGCCCATTAACTGCACTCTATGTTAGCCTATGTGTTCATGTACACATAACGTTTTTTAGCTTTAATGAGCAGTGGAGTTAATGGGCTTTTTTCTGAACGCAAGAAATTTGCGTTCAAAGTGCCGTTTTTCGGCAGAAAAAAACGCAAAACACCGAAAAGCGCTCATAAACGCTCATAAACGCTCATAAACACTGGCCGCAAGCGTTTTTTAGCGTTTTTTGGTCTATTGAAAAAAAAAAAAAGAAAAAACGCTACACTGAAAAACGCCAATAAAAGCTAGTAAAAAAACGCTGATAAAAGCTAGCTTTTTCTGGTGCTTTAAAAACGGACGTTTTTGAGCTTCTGTGTACATGGAGCCCTTCAAGAACTTTCCTCTAGCAACATTTTCTGCATGGATTGCATGTTAACAGACCTTGCATGCTATCATGATTAGGGATGAGCCGACAACCCCCCGTTTTCGGCTCATGCCCGCTTAGTTCCCGTTCGGTGGGAGACGAAAATTATATATAGAGACGGTATTTCTACTGCTTCTATATAGGACAGCTTCTTACTGCCACTGGTTTCCAAGGAAGCCACAGATGCTTGCCCCACCTGCATTCCTCAGGACCACTGATGTCTCTGGAAATCCCTGACATGTAAGCAAAGGGGCAAAATCCAGAAATTTGTGAGAGACAGGAGAAAGGGAGCCGCTCAGGTGTGGAAATCCTTCAAATCACCTCCTCCCAGCAGCCGAGGGTGCAAGCAATGCTATTGACAGCAAACAGGAACGAACAAGTCTTCTGGACTGCAGCACTCCAAAAAATAAAAGCCTTTATTTTAAAATAAGGAATCCAAAATACATGCTATACATCACGGCACACAATAAGCACTAGCATAATGCGAAACATGTTAGCCGGGTTTTTTGACCTGTGTGCCGTGATGTATAGCATGTATTTTGGATTCCTTATTTTAAAATAAAGGCTTTTATTTTTTGGAGTGCTGCAGTCCAGAAGACTTGTTCGTTCCTGTTTGATGTAAGCAAAGGGGCTGGGATAGCAGTGGCATAACTGACCAAATATGGCTATCGCTTTATTTGGTCAATTATGTCACCACCATCCCTGCCCCTTACCATATGAAGTTAATAACACCTCGGATAGCTGTCATTCAGCTATGAGTGGGGTCGGAATTGGTCATGTGCACTGGGTTGTTGTTTTTTTTTTCAGCAAATCAGCGAGCATCATGACTAATGATAGATTTACAATGAGGGACTTTTTTAGGATCTTTATTTTTGAATAAAGCACTTTTGAAATGTATGGGTGTCTTTATTTCTAGGTTACCATTCTTTTTTTTTTTGGAGAATGAGTATTAGTACTATGTACCTCTACTCATTCACATGGTGGAAGGGGGCAGTATCTGTGGGCTCCCTTATTCCACATTCTGATAAGCCCTCACCCACAGACCCCAAAAACTACCAGGGGTGTTGGAAAGATGTCATTTTCCTCATCAGCCTAGGGACAAAGTGCTTCTTTTAAAATTGCTGGCAAATGACATTTCATTGCCAACTTCTTTAAAAAAAAAGTAGACAGACTACTTTAAAGGTTCCCCAAAATACATAGAAACCTCTTGGAGAGGTCTGTGTGTTGTTTTTTTTTTTTTTAAGAAGCTGGCAAAGAAATATCATTTGCCAGCAATTTTAAACACTTTTTTCCTTTGTAAATGTCAGTGTTGCTGCAGCACCCCTTCACATTAAGGATTAGGACACCCCCAGGCATGTTATTTAAAAAAATATGGCATTTTTAACACTACTTTAAGCATTTAAATAAAGCACTGCTCCTGCATTGGTACATGTTCCTCAGGGTAATGCCCGCCCTTCATGCTATTCATTTACACTCCCTACCTATTTTCCCAGAAAATAGGCATTTTTCATTTCATACATTCAACTCTCATTGATTGCACATGAACTTCTTTGAAGTCTGCCAAACCCTGCTGGAACCAAACACAGGGCAGCTTGGCTCATCCATAATCATTAAAGAAGCTTTTCATAGAGAGACAACATATAATGTATTTCAGACATTAGGTCCTCACCATGAGTTAATCCTAGCGTTCTCAGTCAACAGCTCCAGCTTCTATTCAAAAGTGGAGAGATGATGATGTGGACAAATATTGCTATTCCAGTTCTTTAGCTGCCACTTTTACAACATCTCTTAAAGGATCCTCTAAAAAAGTGACATAAATTTGTGCTTATTGAATTTGTGTTTACTGAGATCTTGCCCACATAATTATACGATAAATTATATTGTTCAGACATTAGCAATGTTCATTTTTTATGCTGTGCTGGTTTCATTCTGCCTTATCACTCACCGTATTAGTCCTTATTACTCACTATGACGGGAGTCACCTTGGACGGGGGGTCCGTGGAGCCCAGAATCTCTTGGAGAGGTTGGGAAACCCTTGTTTCAGCAGTTAGGCGCAGTTCATGAACTGTATTTGGCACTTTATAAATAATAAATCGCCAATCAATCAATCAATCCCCATGCACCTCCTGTGTCTAAGCTACCCTGTGTCTATTAAGGGCACAGGGTGACCGAGAACCCCAGTGTGATCTGTACTAATCGGACTCACTATACAACCACACTGGAATGTTGTATATATATATATATATATATATATATATATATATATAGTCTCATACATACTCTGGTTTGCTCTCTGGTGGGTCGTTTGGGGTGTGGCTGTATTCCATTGTTCTATTGTTTGTGTCTGCCTTGTGAGCAAAGTATTATGCGATGTGGATTAGCTGTGAGAGGGGAGGGGGGAATTCCTCCCAAAGACAGTCTACTATTGGATAGTTGAATACCTATATGTCATGCTGTTGGTGGAGGTAAAGTTTACCCCGCCCTGAATGCAAAGGTGGGGGGGATTGTCATGAGTGGTACCTCTGTGTACCTGTGTTTCAATAAAGAGTTCAGCTCATGTTCCAGCTTTGCAGCCAAACGAGTACTGCCTAGTTTGTGGTTGTAAGCGGATGGAAGTTCTAAAATCTATATCCAGACTGGAGGAAGCGTTATATGATGAAAGTACTTAAGCGGAGTGTAGGATGTTTCATTACACTCACCTCATTAGTCATTATTACTCACCTTCTATACTGCTTGTGCTAGCATGAAGGGAAACATAGGAGTCATTACCCTATCCCTTTCATGTCTTCCTCTGTCACAACCCACAACCTACCTGTACCAACCGCAGGGTTCCTCGCACTCGCAGCATGTCAGTCCTTGCCATTCTTGTTGGTGGCCTGTGTCCTGTGGCACCCCCGTGTTAGTATAGTGAGGCCTCTAGCACATGTCTGATGGCATTCTCATATCAAGATGGCAGCACCGAAGTGCTTCCTATTATAAACAGCAATTGCATCACTTCCACCACACCCTCCGAAGGTCAGTTCCTGTTTAATCGCTATAAAGCTGAGAGGTTTCAGAGAGAGAGAGTGCTCAGTTGTTTTAGAGCTACCCACAGTGTGTACCTGTTCCTTGCCGTGTGATATTGCTACCTAACCTTTGCTACATTTATTGACTCTGATCCTTGCTGCCTGCCCTGACCTTGATTTTGACTATTGGACTTTCCCTTTTGTACCATGTTTTTGGAAACTGTTCTGGATTCACCTCCTGAGTATCCTTATCCAAGGTGTGTACCCCTGCTATTGGGCTCCCCATACCCAAACACTGACATCCTCCGTAGCACTGTATCACTATTTGTGCTGTTCTTTAGGGCTTGTTCACATGTGCTATTATTGCTGTGCTCCAAAAAGTGATCTACAATATGTCACCTGTTCACCGCCTGTTTTACCCCTCAAAATGCATGTGGCTCCAGGGTGTGATGTATGAACAAATATGAGGGTGATAACTGATGTGCTAATAATTTTACTTAATTACTTAAACCGCAAACAGTTGCAACCATTAGATCAGGCATGTCCAAAGTCTGGCCCGTGGGCCAATCGTGGCCCGCGTTCCGGTTTTGAACGGCCCGCCTGGTTATTTGGACATATATATATCTCCCAGCGCCGGGGCCACAAAACATATATATGCTTGCTGCCTTGGAGGGGACAGGGAGGAGGCGGGACGAGTGCCGTACATATAGGAGGAGAATTTCCTGTTTACAGACAACCTTTGCAATAGGGAGTCACGTCTCCTGCGCTGCCATTGGACGACTGTTCTGTCCATCAAAGGAGGCGGGACTTTCTATTAAAGAGGCTGCCGTGTAAACTTGCATTCTTCTGTATGTCATTTTTTGGCGCTCGTCCCGCCCCCTCCCTGTCCCTTCCGAGGCTGCAGATTGATGGGCATCAATCAGGCTGCACTGATGGCAATGTTGGGTGCTGCATTCGTGGCAATGGTGAGTCTGCATTCCTGGCAATGGTGGGTGCTGCATTCTGGGCAATGGTGGGTGCTGCATTCCTGGCAATGGTGGGTGCTGCATTCCTGGCAATGGTGGGTGCTGCATTCCTGGCAATGGTGGGTCTGCATTCATGGCAATGGTGGGTACTGCATTCCTGGCAAAGGTGGGTCTGCATTCATGGCAATGGTGGCTGCTGCATTCCTGGCAATGGTGGCTGCTGCATTCCTGGCAATGGTGGCTGCTGCATTCCTGGCAATGGTGGGTACTGCATTCCTGGCAATGATGGGTACTGCATTCCTGGCAATGGTGGGTCTGCAGATGGGCACTTGTGAGGCTGTAGATGGGCACTGATCCTTATTTTGCTTCACAGTTCTTTATTTAAAAGGCAAGAGAATTCTTGTTGGGCAGTGTATTAGTGTTCGAACGAACACACTAATGCCGCGTACACACGACCGCTTTTCTCGACGAGAAAAACTGCATTTTTTTTTTCGCCGAGAAAAACGATCGTCTGTGGGCTTTATGTCGTTTTTCTCGTCTAGAAAAACGGCATAAAAAACGACGAGAAAATTTAGAACATGTTCTAAATTTTCTCATCGTTTTTTCCAGCATTTTTTTCCGCGGCAGTTTTCCCATAGGGAAATACTGCCGCGGAGCCCACAGACGGTCGTTTTTCTCGTCAAGAGAAAAAATGACGGGAAAAACGACCGTGTGTAGGGAACCAAGCGGTTCCCTCGTTTTTCCTGTCATTATTCACGGCGGTTTTTTAACCGCCGTGAATAATGATCGTGTGTACGCGGCATTAGACCAAATTTTAATGGTTCAAAGAATGTCAGGCAAAATGGTTGGCCGTCACACATGTTCACTTCATTAAATCTGGCCCACTTTGAAAAAAGTTTGGACACTCCTGCATTAGATACTGATAGTGAACTCAAAACACAAAACAAAAACAGTGAAAAACAGATGTGAATGGTGCATTTATTCTATTCCCCATATAACATCAAATACTAACAAACAAAAGAATGGGGTTAAAATCCTGCAGTTGGTCTAACAACATAAAAATATTAAAGAATGTGTAGATATATAAATATTAAAGAATGTGTAAATATATAATAATTAAACAAACTTTTTTTATATAATTGTGGACAAAGTACTAAAACAGATAAAAAAAACTTAAAAAAAGAGAGAAGAAAAGGGAGAATGTAAACGTTCCATCCAGTGCGGGCTGTTTAATAATGAATATGCCCAAAAACTACCCTAATACAGGTATTGAGAAAAAAAAACTGTCCACCACCCTCAGGTGAAATGGCCGATCACCTCAGGAATTGACCATCGGGTCAGACAGCGCTCATAAGATGGATAATGATGGTACTCTTCAGTCTGTATAACGCTTCCCCCAATGCAATCCAGGTCACTGAATCCCAAATTCCTTCCACTGCTCCGTCTGTGTGATTTTGTATCCAATCTTTGTCTCCCAATAGCAGATTTTACACAAAGTAAAGGGAAAAATTCATGGCACAATAATGCTAATAAAACCCACATTTATTAAAACTGAAAAAATATAACTGCTCAAATTTTGTCAAAATTGTAATTGCATAAAACAGTCAAACAGGACGAATCACCTTCTCACCGCAGTTCCAGGTACCAGAGTCACCAGAAATGACGTCACTGGCCCCCTCCGACACGTTGCGTCACTGGTCACTTGACTTCTTCAGGGAAGATATATACATATACTGTATAAAAGAATATTCTCTATTAAACTGCCCACTGTGGATGGAACTTTTTTACTCTCTTTTTAGATGTTTTTTTATCTGTTCTAGTACTTTGTGCACAATTATATAAAAAAAATGTTTTTTGATTGGACAAGTTTGTTGAATTACTATATATCTACACATTCTTTAATATTTTATATTGTTAGACCAACTGCAGGATTTTAACCCCATTCTTTTGCTTGTTAGGATTTGATGTTATGTTATGTTATAATCTTCAGAAATACCATATGGCAGCAGTACTAAGGAGAATTATAGATTGGGTCCATAATGTTCCACATAAGAAATGGGTATTATTGGAAGACAATATGAGTAAAGTTGCGCTAGACCAGATTATCTGGATTCCAAGAGAATATAGAGGTCTCCCTAGAGAAATGGCCCCAATTACAATAAAAAACATTAAGAGCATGGGATATGGTATTTAAGGGTACGACAGGGCAATACAATAGATAGAACGAGGATAATGGAAGAATTAATATGTTTTCAAAGGGACGCAGAAACAAGATTTCAGGGTACCTGGAATAAATGGTTAGAATTTAAACAGTCCCCAATTTATTTGGGAACTATGGGGAACGGAGGGAGAATTTAAGGGCTTGGTCCCTGGCGCCTCCCCCCCCTCCTCATGAAGGAGAGGGGAATAAGGCTCCCCTTCCTTAATTCCCCCCTCTCCTCCTTTTTGTTTTTTGTTTCTCCTCTTCTTTTTTTTTTTCTTTAGCACAAGTTGTAGGTGACAGTATGGGGATAGAGAGATGAGAGTCTCCTCCTCTCGAGGATAGAGATGAGTAGACACGAGTAAGAGAGGTATAGAGTTGTTTATATAGGGGTCATGAAAGACACGTAAAGAAATATATACATATAGATATAGATTTGGGGCAAAGTCACTCACATAAAGATGCGTATGCATGAGTATGTATGTGTATATTAGTATACACATATATGCATATGACATCCTTTTTTTTCTCCCCACCTTTTCCTTTTTTTTCTTTTCTTTTTGTGTTAGGAGGAGCGGGGATGGGGAAGGGGACCTGCTCCCATGTTTCTCGTTACTCTTATTTTTTCTCTTGTTTACTACTTAGGCCCAGGAGAACTAAGGGCACATGCTACAGCATAGATTCCTTTTTTAAATGCATGTTAGAGGACGGATCCATTTATGTACCTATATGTATTTTGATATGTAGTTATGTGTATTTTGAGACTGTTTTGTATTCTTATGAATGATTTGCAAATTGTTTTGCAAAGTATGTAAGATTTTTAATTGTAAAAAAATGCAATAAAAACAATTTAAATGAGGATTTGATGTTATATGGGGAATAGAATAATCGGGCCATTCACACCCGTTTTCCTCTTCAATTGGTACAGCCCACCAAATGCGACATGCCATTCAATTTTGGCCATGGCTTGTGTACAGCCTGAGTGACTGTATTTCTGCATTTAGATGGACAGTCATAAACAGTAAAACGACAGCTCAACTTCCTGCTTTTACTACCGCCGCCCGCCCGTGTGAAACAGGCCTTACAGAGGATAGTAAAGAATATGATGAAGACTTATCATGTGCATAACATTTACATCTGGTAATAGGCAAAGCCAGAAAGTCTTGCCCATGCTTTTATTGGAGAGAAATTGAGTTTGTGTACTTCCTTAGCTAGTACAGAGACCATATCTGTGCAATATTACGTGCAGTAAATACACAATTTCTAGCATTTTCTATTTCTGTAAATGTTCTCCACATAAAACCGTCTGGTTCTGGGGAATTGGAAAGCTATTAATTAGCTCAAAAGTATTGTGCGCATTCATGACCTCTGACAGAAAGTAGTTTAATGGAAGCTGAAATTGGTTTACCGTCTGTGTAAATGCTACAACACTGTTATATTGTTTATCAAACATTTATCTAGTAGCAGGACAATAAATAATAAAGATAGATAGATATGTCTACAAATAGTGAAAAAGTACATCTAAATCTTTTCTTCATTTTAGATAGCATGGAGGCTGTCAGAACCTCTGTCAGGTGTTTCTGCAATCTGGGTTCCACAGCAGAGATTCTCCATCAATTTGTGTACTTAATGCACAGGACACTGCTCTGGGGTGCTAGTAGTGCATGTGCATTTTGGTGGGGTGTAGGGGTGCCATTCACAATGAATGCTAACCACAGTGCACCAGCGCACTTAACATGTGTTAATCCTTCTTATGCTGGCCTCACATTATACAGTTTTCTTGCACAATTTTCCTTTAGATTTACCTTCAACTATGTCGTGCAAGGGCCTGCCTGATTGCATACAAATTGAAAGTGTTTAGGTTTTACCTCATATTATATGGTTCTGTTAAACCTAAATAAAAATTGTACAAGAAAATGCGTGTTTACTGTGTGTACATTAGCACAACCCAATTGGTGTGGATGGGTCCTGAGTTTATTAATGTTCTAAGGAGGAACGATTGGTGTGGATGGTTCTTGAGTTTATTAGTGTTCTAAGGAGGAATGGTTGTTAAAAGAGGAAGATCTAATGACTGGAAACAGTTTTTGTAGTGACAGCACTAACACTGCTACTCTATTACAGTCATTGTGTAACTGGACCGAGAAATGGCAAATTACTAGGCTTGTGCAATTCGTTTCGTAACGAATCGAAATTCGTCCGAATTTAGCAACTTTCGGACATTCGGAAGCATTCGAATTTCCGAACAAAGCAATTACGAATAAAACTGAATCCGAAATAAATGATATCGCAAATAGCGAATGCCGAATGTCTTCGGCATAATTCGTTATGAAAAAAGTTACGAATGTATGAATCCATTCGAAGCACAATAACACTCTGCTCTTCTCTCTGCTTCTCCCTCACCGTGCTGAACTCCCTCTCAAAATGGTGTACAGGGGCGGAGGCTATAGCCGCATGTAAAAAACAAAAGTAAAATACGAGATTTTGAATTGTTACAAATAACCGCTATGTATTTAGAAAAGTACAAATCCATTTGAAGCACATTAGGCATAATAGGCAGCGTCGTTGTGAGAGAGACACGGAAAATTACAAATCAACGAACCCAAAAAAAGTTACGAAAGTAGGAGTTGTGTCCAGAATCAATGAAAAACAATGTACGCTACCGAAAGTACGAATTATAAATCAACTAAAAATAAGGCTTACATTAATACGAATCATTCCGATTCAACGAAAAATGTCGCTTGCGAAAATGCGAATTAGTCCGAGCACGAAAAATCCCGTCTAGCAAAATTACGAACGATTACGAATCAACAGGACCGACAAGAAACGAACCAAAACACATTTTTCCATTGTGCACAAGTCTACAAATTACCCTTGTAGCAGAATATATTCCATCATGTATGCAGGAAGTTACCTCTTCATTTATATGGGATTTATTTTATGTAGCAAAGAGACATCTAATAAATTAAAATTCATTCTGGTTAAATGATATAGTACCGTATATACTCGAGTATAAGCCAACCCGAATATAAGCCGAGGCACCTAATTTTACCACAAAAAAATGGGAAAACGTATTGACTCGAGTATAAGCCTAGGTTGTCCATCTGCATACCTCACTGTGCCTCACTTTGCCTCACTGTGCCCAGGCCTCACTGTGCCTCACTGTGCCCATGCCTCACTGTGTCCATGCCTCACTGTGTCCATGCCTCACTGTGCCCATGCCTCACTGTGCCCAATCTCCCTACCTGATCTCCGGCGCTGTGTGACTAGACTGACGTTTAACATGGGAGTCTATGGAAGGGGTGCCTGGCTTTGAAAAATCGGCCATAGGTTCCCTGGACAACAAACTTTGCACACTTAAAGAGGAAGAGTACGGCTACATGTGTGCCAAGTTTGGGGTCCAGGGGACTTACGGCTGGCTGGGATCAGGCACACAAATTTGAAGACGGACACAGACTCGAGTATAAGCCGAGGGGGGCAATTTCAGCACAAAAAAAGTGCTGAAAAACTCGGCTTATACTCGAGTATATACGGTATATGCTATGTTGTGATGGTTCAAGGTACACATACATTTTAATTAATTCATTCAAATATATTTTACTTTGTACTCATAATTCATAAAATTCACTTAAAATGACATGCATTTTAAGGATTTCCTATCATCTTGATGTTGATGCTATAAATATGTGTATCATGTTCAAGTATTCAAGTATAACTGTTAATCAGTGTTGATGATTAAGATTGTGTTAGTTGTAATTAATAAAGCATAGCATGAACATAAACAAGACACTGCATGGATGTCTACCATTAGTAAATTAATGAGAGTTTTAGATAGCTGAAGTAGATCTATCCTCTCCACCTATCTTATGGCATGTAATTATTTCCTGTCTCAGGAATTTACTCAGGATCACTTTGAAACTGTCTTTCATAAGCATTTAAATAGGATATACCGACTTATCAGTAAAGTGGGCTGACAGGTAATGACCTTGATTCGATGTCAGTTATGTAAATCAGAATGAATATTCACTTTTAGATTTTGACACTGAAAGACATATTTAATAAAAATAAGGGCTACCTTTATGTACACCCAACATATGTCCTGGCCTAGGGTGAAAAGACTTCCAGGGGCAGCACAAAGCTAGCCACATGTTATTTTCATGAATCAGTGCATAATACTAGAACCAACCTGCTGGTAGGGCTTGTCTTAAGCTGGCCATACATTATACGAAAAATCGGCCAAACCCATTTTCGAAAAACTAACATTCGGCCGTAAGAGCAAACAATAGTGCAATCATGTAATAACCGATAAATCATTCAGTGGACATAAATTAATCATTTTTTTTTTTTTTTACATATACCTAGTGCAAACAGTGCGGACGGCAAACACATTAACCTTTCAATTTATCGTTCGTTCGGCAGAAAACTTACAAACTTGTCCTTCGTTTTTTCAACGTCACAACGATTTTCGATTTTGTGCCCACTAACCTCCCTGGCGGTATGATTCTGTCTGGAATTATGTACCAAAAGCGGTACAATTATTTTGCATGGAAATTTGGTGTTATGTATTGTAGGCCTGCAATTCTTAGTAATTACTTACTTAAACCTGACCAAACCAGAGTCTAGTAGACATCCTGGGTATGATAAAGTTTGAAACACAAAATCATAAATTATAATATAATAATTACCTATAAATAATTATAACAAATAGTAATGTAATTATAATAAAAATTATTCAATAATGTAATCAAATTAAAAACACTGAAATTTGCTCAGTTGCAGAATTGTCGCTGTCATTAGATTTAGTGTTTGATGACGAATTTCCCCACAAATCGCTATCGCTCAATTCTGCAAGTGATTCTAATTTATTATCGCTGTTTTCTAGCTGATTAGTGTTGAGCGAACCCGAACTGTAAAGTTCGGGTTCGTAGCGAACTTTAGCTTTTTCCCGAACCCGAACCCGGACTTTGCGCGAAAGTCCGGGTTCGGGTTCGGCAATCTAATGACGCAGTTAGAAATGCTTCAGGGGCCAGCCAATCACCTTTTGATTAGCTGGTGTGCCCTTAGAAGCCATCATAGCCATGCCTACTAATGGCATGGCTGTGATTGGTCAGTGCAACATGTGACCCAGCTTCTATATAAGCTAGAGGCACACAGCACACACGTCACTCTGCTTCAGAATAGATAGGGAGAGGATCTTGGCTGCTGCTGTTGCTAATAGGGAGAGATAGTAAAATACATGAGGTAGTCCTGATTCTGCAATCTGAGGGAAAAGATAGAGAGACAGTGTAGTGTAGGGCCAGGTTCCTGTTGGTGCTTTCAGGGAGAGAGATATATTATATAGGAATAGGAGTCCAGATTCAGAGATATAACTCAGCGATCTGCATAGGTTTACCTGTTTGTGTTGCAGTGCACAGTCTTTTTACACTGCCATGAGCCCAGTGTCAGAGAAAATCTACCTTTTATCTGCAAGCTCAGTGCACCAGCACTGCATATATTACGTTGAGAGATACACCGTTTCCATACTGTGGGTGTATTCTGCTCTTGCAAAAAGACCCATTTAGGGCAAAAAAATATCTGGAGGTGTGTGAAATAAACAATTTCTATATATTTTTCTTGTACTGTGCTATACTAAAAAAACAACATTTTTTTTTAATAACATTTTCTGCAGTTCTGTAGCTGTGCGATTCAGCGGTTACGTACTGTGGGTGTGTTGTGGTCTTCCAAAAAACGCCATTTAGGGCCACAAAAAATATTTTTGCAGTGTGAAATACATATCTGGAGGTGTGTGAAATAAACAATTTCTATATATTTTTCTTGTACTGTGCTATACTAAAAAAACAACATTTTTTTTTAATAGCATTTTCTGCAGTTCTGTAGCTGTGCGATTCAGCGGTTACGTACTGTGGGTGTGTTGTGGTCTTCCAAAAAACGCCATTTAGGGCCACAAAAATATTTTTGCAGTGTGAAATACATATCTGGAGGTGTGTGAAATAAACAATTTCTATATATTTTTCTTGTACTGTGCTATACTAAAAAAACAACATTTTTTTTTAATAGCATTTTCTGCAGTTCTGTAGCTGTGCGATTCAGCGGTTACGTACTGTGGGTGTGTTGTGGTCTTCCAAAAAACGCCATTTAGGGCCACAAAAAATATTTTTGCAGTGTGAAATACATATCTGGAGGTGTGTGAAATAAACAATTTCTATATATTTTTCTTGTACTGTGCTATACTAAAAAAAAAAACATTTTTTTTTGAATAGCATTTTCTGCAGTTCTGTAGCTGTGCGATTCAGCGGTTACATATTGTGGGTGTGTTGTGGTCTTGCAAAAAACTCCATTTAGGGCCACAAAAAATATTTTGCAGTGTGAAATACATATCTGGAGGCGTGTGAAATAAACCATTTCTATATATTTGTCTTCTACTGTGCTATGCTAAAAAAACAACATTCGACACATCACCGGACTTACCCAGCCATTGTTGTATTTTTGAACCAGTGTTGGCTACCTCGTCCTCCTCCACCGCCGCTTCCACCTACACAGCCACATCCACCGCCACTTCAACCTCCTACTCCATATGGACCTCGTCCTCCTAGGTCAAGATTATCATTTCTATTTTATTTTTTTGTAGCCCACAGATCCTTTCCCCCTTACCTGCCTTTATGTTGTTGGCTCCTCGCAGGAGGGAGAAAGGCACACTGCACTACCAGCCCATACCCTCCTATATAAAGAGGTTGAGCGGTGTACTTGACGGGCCGTGTCCACAGCCGGAGTCAAAACTCCTCCAGAGGATGATTCTCACCTCTACTGTAGGTAGAGGCAAGTCCTTTAATTCCCAGTAAAGTCAATGTCCACACCAGCTGAAACTACAACTCTTATGCCTCGTACACACGGCCGAGATTCTCGTCGAAAAAAACATGTCGTTTTTTTCGACAAGATTCTTGGACAAGAAACTTGTCCCGGCCGAGTGTACACACGCTCGATTCAAAGAACCCGCGGTTCTTTAAATGGAGCGAACGCGGTGATGTCATCGAATACGACGAGCATGCGCTCGTCACATTCGGTGCCGTCGCCGCCATCTTTGTTCACCCTACCTATGCCTAGGAAGCTACCGCGCATGCGTCAAAGTCATTTCGAGCATGCGCAGGCTTCCAGGCGAAAAAGTAAGTGTACACAAACACAATTTTCTCGTCGAGAAACAGGCTGACGAGAATCTCGACGAGAAAATAGAGAGCAGGTTCTCTATTTTTTCGTCGAGATTCTTGTCGCTTTTCTTGACGAGAAACCATACACACGAATGAATTTCTCGGCAAGAAATCTCTGCCAGCAAGTTTCTTGCTGGTTTTTGCCGAGAAACTTGTTTGTGTGTACGAGGCTTTATTCTCTCATGGCAAAATAAACTCTACACGGATAGAAAAGGTTAGAGCAAAGAAACAGGACAGCTTAAGGTGTGGAGGAGGTCCAGGCACAAACGTAGCACATTCACTTCACTGCTTAGGTTTCTCAAACAGTTTTAGGTGCACGGTCTCTGCCACAGACCTTGAGGTTGGTCTCTGCCACAGACCGGGTGTACAAGGCCCCTGCCACGGACCTGGAGAACTTTGGTCTCTGCCACAGACCAGGGTGTATAAGGCCCCTGCCACGGGCCGGGTGAATAAGGCCTCTGATACACTCAAGATGACCTTGAGCTTCTCCTTCTACGTACCTAGCCCATATCAAGGGGAAGACATCTCTCCAGGGAGTCAACAGACCCTTCCTTCACCGTGAATCCCGCATCGGTCCATCAGAATGATCCTCCCTTCCCTGGAACAGGGTCCCCTACACGAGGCGGCACCCTAAGACTCCTCGACCCTTAGCGGACTCCAGACGAAGGCTCTGGACTCCAGGCTTTACTCCCGCCCCTAGGCCTTCATACCCAGGGCAGCAGGAACTCCAGGATAGTACCTCACCCCAGGCTAAAGGTGCCCGAGATGGAACAGGAACACATGCACCCAGGCCGAAGGCACCTGGGCACGGACCCCACTGGACATCAGCCCCCAGGCCAAAGGTCTGCCCCTTTTATATGCTCTCCCAGCATGCACAGCAGGTTCCCCGCCCCGCTGTACTACTGCCAAGAGGGGACACAAAAGGCACAGCACTGTATCGGCGGTTCAACCCTAGCCTACCATGGCAGTGCCACCTGTAGACCGCAGGTAACTGCACACCAATACTGTCCCCCGAGGACAAAATGGTCCATGAATCCTACAGAATTAGGGTGTTTGAGCCTATTTACCACTCAAAAACTTCCCTTAAATTTAGCACCCCACTACATTTTTATTTCAAAGTATTTTATTTTCCCACTAGCTTATCCATTAAATTGAATAATTTATTCCAGAAAGGGTGTATTCTGGGGCATTCCCACCATATGTGTGACATCGTGCCGTTGAGTTTCTGAGGTTCTTAATGATTTCCCGTACCTCTTCTGCTGAAAAGGGGGCCTCCAGCATATTTTTTTATTTTTTTATTTTTTTTATGTTATTTTAAGTTATTTCCCTATCCACATTTGTTTGCAGAGCACTTGCCATGCTCTTAACAACATTTTGCTGCCATTTGCAGCCCTCTAGCCCTTTCCATTACTTTTTTAGAGCCTTTTTAGTCCTCAGAAGTCCGGGTCCCCATTGACTTCAATGGGGTTCGGGTTCGGGTTAAAGTTCGGTCCCGAACCCGAACTTTTTTCCGAAGTTCGGCCGAACCCGTCGAACCCGAACATCCAGGTGTCCGCTCAACTCTATAGCTGATCTAAAACCACTTTTGACATAAAGGGACACTTTTTGGTTGCTATGGACAATCTCCAGTTGCCAGGCAGAAATAACACTTTTTATAATATAAAACTGCATGCAGGGCACTGGACAGACCACTAGGGACAAAGGGGATGTGTAATTATTTGATACAGTAAGATTGTAAGATTGTACAGTAAGATTGTAAGATTACAGTATACTGTATGTACTGTATACTGTGTGTTTCACTTTTTTAATTTGGCGCCGAACTCCTTCGCTGGGAACGGAGCTCGGCACTTGGCAGTGTGGATCGAGCGAGAGACAGCTCGCACACACTGCGGGGAGACATCGCAGGATCCAGGGAACAAGGTAAGTAACTTCCCTGTATCCTGCAATGCAATCCAGAGTCTGGCTTGGGGTTACTGCTCTTAGCATGAAAAACTCACCCCGAGCCCCACTCAGAATTACCCCTAAGGGGGTTAACTGGACGAAAAAGGAATGAAATGGCCAAAAGACCGAATTTCTGCCGATTTTTTGCATAGTGTATGGCCAGCATTACTCTTCTTTATCTAGTCTAGGTGAACTGATACAGTTGAAAGCAAACCATTTCTTACGGCCTTTCCACTGCAACCTTCACAAGTCTTTTGTAATGTCTGATGTTGTTAGGGTGATAATAAGGATAGCCAGTTGGGTGGTAGGAACTACATATCCACATATCCAGTCCTCATACCATACTCTGGTTTGAGAGTACCAGTATGGGTACGCAGTCGCAGCACCTTTTATGAATATTTACATTACTTAGCAAACATATCTTCTAGGTATACATAATGTCCAAGGTCCTCATGCTGCAGGAAGGCACCTGTTGGTGACCACTGGAATTAAATGACTGCTAAGGAGAATACGCTTAAAGCCAAAACTACATTAACCAGTAACCTTGTCCAAAGACAACAAATAGACAGTAAGTTGGAAAGGGCAAGGCCACAGCTTTGTTTGTAATTTCCAACATAAGCAATTTCCAATATAAAACACTTATTCAATGCCAGTCACAGTTACAGTATACTATTCACATGTTTGAACATTAACTTGGCCTAGTCTAAAAGGCCTGTCTTTACCATGCATGCTGGACATACATTAGACTGAACAAACATTGCCCATTAAGGCAACATTTATTCCTGGCAGTCAAACACCACCAAAAAGGTTGTAACAATCAATCACTTACAGGGAGGGTGGGCTGGAAATTCTTCAGAAGTTGCAGTTTCTAAGGTAACCAATGTTTCTCCACAGCATAGTTTTAATAGAGTTGAGGCCCATCCCCCTCACTCCCTGCCTAGGTAGCCAATCACTTTAGGGCCACTTTCACTTGTTGCGTGTGTAGCGGGGTCTCTAAATTTAGGTGGGATACACCTGGGTGGTAGTATGATACAGGTGTGTAAATTATGAGAGGAATTGGACCATTTGTATTCGTGGAGGATTGGGCGGTGTATTAATCTCCTTGGCCTGTGGGTGGCGGGGTACCCGCAGGCTCAAGGTAGATTTACTGCCATAGTGCTGTCCTTTTTGTCCCTTCTCGGAGATGGTACGGCAACGGCGGGGAACCTGCCGTGACGTCAATGGAGGAGATAAAGGGGGGAGACGCCCTGGCCACGAGGTCTTCGGGATCTTCTTCATCACGCACCCAGGCACCTTAGGCCTGGGTGCGGGCGGTCCGGAGTTTCGGCCCAGGCGCCCTAGGCCTGGCCGGAGCAGAGTTGGCGTCCATCCCAGGCACCTTCAGCCTGGGGTGAGGTACTAAATCAGAGGCCTGGGGCCCGGTAACTTCGACTGGGTCCCGCGAGGGTGGAGAAGTCCGAGGGTCCCTGAAGTGGATGGGGCCCAAGTCTGAGGTGAGGAGGCTGGAGAGGTCACCCGTCTGGAGAGTCCGGAGCAGCATCAACCCGGTGACGGATGGGCCTCCGGTAACTCCCTTGGAGGGACATCTTCCCCTGACAGGGGCCACAACGCAGCGAAGGTACTCCTATCTACATTCTCTTGAGTTGCTGGTAGAGACTCACAAGTTCTAAGTTCTCTCTTAGCCGATGGCTATAGTAACCGCTGGTGAAACCACAGTGGTTTAGCTTACAATCAGGATAGTGCCTCGACCTGCTCACCCCACTGTATTGAACTGTTATTGGGTCTCAACCAGTTGGCTGCTAAAGCACTGTTTATTGTGAGTGTGACAATAAAGCAAGAGTTGGACCTTTATCGGTGTGTGGTACTCTGGTTAATGGGAGCAAAGGGAAGTGTCAGCACAGCAAGACTTGGTCCTTAACTGAAACACACAGGCCCGAGGAAAATATCTGGTACTGGCCTTCACCTCACCCACTGCCATGGGGAGGACATGGGCCGTAGCGCATCTCACCCCCATACACAAAATACCCCTAGACAAATCAGAGGGGGTGAGGCCGCTACACGTGTGTCCACACACAATTACTGAGCCAATGTTAGACGCCGCCACTGGAATATGCGGGTGTAGGAAGAATTGGGGTTGGCAGCAATAAATTGGGATGTATAAAGATTTGTTTGATCCACTATATTCTGCAGCAAATCTTGTGGGAAAAATAAACAAAAATAATCAAACTGAGAAAAATTTGTAGTGTCAGGCTGCACACCTGGCTGTGCTGTGAAAGGGGGGATGATAGCGGATCCTGAGTTGGCAGGCAACCATAAGGGGTTTGCCAGGGCATCGGGAAGGTAGGACTGGGGCTGGATTCTTGGGGTTGGGCGTGTATTTCCATTACTTGTACTGGGCTCCTGTTCCTGGGGTATGGCGCTGCTGATGCTGGGCAGATCTCCTGATCTTGGTCCTGATCTTGGTCCTGATCTTGGTCCTGATCGCAATCTTTTGGGAGGGACGGTTTCCTCCGGGGACTCGGACTCTGAGCCACTATCCTCCACTGGCTCGTATTCCGAACCAGAATCGAATAATGGGAGCTCCCCGCTGCTCTCATCATCCGACATGGCAAGAATGGCATATGCCTCCTCAGGTGTGTAAACCCTTTGGGACATTATGGCAGTGCTTATTGGTGGGCCTGTGTAATGGTACTGCTGGTGGTAGTGGTGGCGGCCTGTGTGGTGGTACCGATGGAGGTATTAGTGGTGGGCCTGTGTGGTGGTACCGATGGCGGTATGGGTGGTGGTGGTACCAATGGCGGTACAGGTGGTGGTGGTACCGATGGCAGTACGGGTGGTGGTGGTACTGATGGCGGTACAGGTGGTGGTGATAGCGGTACAGGTGGCGGTACGGGTGGTGGTGATGGCGGTACAGGTAGCGGTACAGGTGGTGGTGATGGCGGTACAGGTGGTGGTGGCGCTACCGACAGTGGTACTGGTGGTGGTACCGATGGCGGCACTAGTGGCGATACTGGTAGCGGGCCTGTGTGGCAGTATAGCTGTTGGGCCTGATGGCGGTACTAGTGGCGGTACTGGTGGTGGTACTGATGGCGGTACTGGTAGCCTGTGTGGAGGTACCAATGGCGGTACTGATGGAGGTGGGCCTGTGACAGATGATTGACAGATGGGCTGATTGATTGATTGACAGATGGGCTGATTGATTGATTGACAGATGGGCTGATTGGCTGGGCTGATTGACAGATGGGCTGATTGGCTGGGCTGATTGACAGATTGACAGATGGGCTGATTGATGTGCTGGGCTGTGTGACAGGTCCTCTTTATTGGGGGGGGGGGGGTGTTGTGCACAGTACCTATAGACAAACTACACTGATCTCACTTACTGATCCCTGCTCTCTCCTCACAGATCGGTGTGTGAGGAGAGAGCAGGGATCAGGTACTAACTGCTCCTCTCTGTTTACATTTGTGACCGGCTGTGATTGGACACAGCTGGTCACGTGGTAAACAGCCAATTTCATGTGCTTCCAGAATACATACGTCAGTGACTGCAGTGCTGTAGGAGGAGATTTCTCCACCACAGTTAAAAAAAAAAGAGCGTATATGCCCAAGCATTAGGGGCCTGGGGTGGTCAGTGGGTGCTTCGGCATATATATTTTATTCTTTTTTGGCAGAGAAAATTAAGTTCTCTGTCACAATTGCACTAAAACGGCTACAATTACGTCAAGTATTCTTTTTTGGCACAGATTACAATAAGAAAAAGTTGTGGTTTTATTGAGTTAATGTCTTGTTGTTACTGTGTTTTATTGTTAACCGTTGTTTGCTTTGCAGGAACGCCATTACCCATGGGCTGAATGAAAAAAATAACATTGCATGTATGCCCATCATTAGAAGTAGGTGGATGCAGGGTGGTATATTCTAATGGTGGGCATACCACACTCATTTTGTGGCAGAGAATTTATTGTTAACAGTTGTTTTCCATTCAGCTGTAGCACTGATCTGGGTTTATTCTGGGTGTGCTTTCAGAATACATAAATCAGTAATTGCAACACTGTAGGAAGAGATTTCTCCACTGCAGCTAAAAAAAGAATGTAAATGCATTTTTTTTTTTACACTTTTCTTGGCAGAGATTTCTTCATCTACATCGATCGATGTGAATGGAGGAATCTGTTAGGTTCTTTTTTTTCGTTCTGCCCATGGGCTGAATGAAAAAAAAAGAACATTGCATGCATGCCCACCATTAGAAGTGGGTGGATACAGGGTGGTATATTCTAATGGTGGGCATACCACACACTTTTTCTGGCAGAGATTTCTTCATCCTCATTGATCGATGTGAATGGAGAATCTGTTTTCGTTCAGCCCACAGGCTGCATGAAAAAAAAAAGCAATAAAATATATGCCCTACGAGGACCAGCAACGTACTTGTACTTGTGAGTGGTTATATCGAGATGATGCCTGCAGGTGTAGACATACAGAATACAGAATACTTTAATAATTCCTAAGGGAAATTGGAAACTTGTTAATCATCTTGGTATCGTTTTTTCCAGCCGGCGGTCAGCTTTCATGTAAAAGCAATCCTAGCAGCTAATTAGCCTCTAGACTGCTTTTACAAGCAGTGGGAGGGGACGCCCACTCCCACCTGTTCCACCCAGGAACCAGAGAATGCTATAAGCATTTCATACCTTTGTTTTCGCCAGATATAAACAGCACCATTTTTAAATTGGGAAAGCATCTGATCACATCGATCTTGGTGTGCTTAGAATGTTAGGTAGCGTATGCTTGCGTGTAGTTTGTATATCTGTAGTACTTTGCATGCCGTGTATTGTTTTCCTACAATTGTAAGTACAGCATGTACAGCATTCTTGTTTAGTAATTCACATTCATACACTACAGAGGTAAACATTTCCTTGCTTTTACAGCAAAATGACCTTAAAAGATACATATAATATAATTTTGAAGAGCCTGGTCAGTGGGGGTTGTTGTGGCTGGTTGAAGGATGGAGTGCTAAGCTGAGCGTCGTGAGGTCTGAGAGGCGACCTTAGGGCTGGGGGACTCTGCCTTCAGGCTGAGGAAGGAAGGAGAGGAAGCTGAAGAGAGGGATCTTCACCAGCCTTCAGTCTCATCCAGGAGACAACCTGTCTAGCATAGGAAGACCTGTATAGCAGGAGGCCTGAACAGCAGTCTTTTTTTTTATAATAATTTTTATTTTATTTTATTTAACACATAATTATTAATTATTGACATACATAACATCATACATTAACATCACATTCATTTTGATCTAGTATCCCCCCATCCCAAAAACAAAACAAAACAACAAATTCCCAAAAAAATCCTCCCTTTCCCCCCCCTAAATTAAATCCCCTCGCCCCTCCATCCCCACCATTGATAAACCTTCATGCCCCCCAAAAAAAAAAAGGGGGAAGAAGGAGGGACCAGTAAACCTTACAATGTTCACTAAACCATCTTCCCCCTTCTATTGCACGTGATATAAACCATATCTATTCCATCACCCTCTCACCCATATGTAATTAAGGGGCTAAACATCCTACCCACCAAGTATCCCTAATTATTAGTGAAAAAAAAAAGGAAGGGGATAAATATACCTTACGAGGCTTCTAGAGCCATCTTGCCCCTTCTAATACTCATAATATAAACCTTATTTATTCCCACCAACCCACACCCCAAAAAAAAAAAGGGGGGGATGAGGGACGGGGGAGGAAGAGGGAAGAAAAAAAAAAAAGGGGAATCCTCTCCTCCCAAGGGTCTCAACACAGCTCAGTCAGGAGAAGCATACAGGGTATATTCCTTTCTATTCATCTATTTAGTCTAATCTCACCTATTTATTTTCTTTTACCTACCTTACCTCCGAGGAGTGCTGCTCCCATCCTGCCCATATTTCATTAAATTTGTCTTGTTTATCTTTAACTACATATATCCATTTCTCAGCCTCCTTAATAAATTGACTTCTCTCTTCCATTCCTACAAGGTAGGACCTCGAGTTTGTTTCCATAGCCTAGGAATTAGTCATTTAGCTGCGTTCAGTAAGTGTGGGGTAATACTGTTCTTGTATCATTTAATGGATCTTGTAGTCCCATGGAACAAACAATATAGGGGTGTTACCTCTATGGGATCCAAAGTTAATTTCATAACCCATGGGATAATCGCATCCCAAAAAACTTTAATTTGGGGACACTCCCACCACAAATGTAAATGCGTCACTTTTTGACCACATCCTCTCCAGCATTTAGCATCTAGAGTCGGAAACATCTGTGCCATCTTAACTGGGGTCCGATACCACCTTGCCAGAAATTTATATGACATTTCTTGAATTTGTGTACTTATGGAGGTAGAGTGTACCAAATCAATAAGTCTCCTCACCTGCGCAGGAGAAAAAACCTGCTTCAGCTCACTCTCCCATTCCCTGACAAAATAGGGAACTGTTGTATTTTGGGGCCCTAAGACCAATCTGTACATTGGCGAAAATAACAGCAGTCTTAACCAAGGCTGCAGGAACCAAGGGGACAGTGTGAGTACCTCTACCTGATCACCCCAAGGACCAATAAGGGAGGAGGCTGCCATATACAACATTTAATACAAGCTTTTATTAGGAAAGTGTCACAGCTAACCTAAATCCCTTGCTCTGGGACACTTTACAAGGCAGCTGGGTGGGCTGATATTTTTTGGAGTGGGCATATAGAGCTCCTGCAAGCAGTTGGGGCTTTGTGAGTTTCACCGAGGGAACATAGAGCTCCTGAAAGAGGAAATTTGTTACTGATCCCTTAAAGCAGGGGTGCAAAAAATCTGAGGAAAACGCTTGGACAGCCGCACTCCAAAAAAGGTTCTTTTATTAAAACAAAAGCACAAATGACATGCCACAGCAAAAAAAACAAAAAAAAACAGCAAGTATGAGCTGACGTTTCGCACTGCGATTCAGTGCTTATTCGTAGCTGAATGAGTCACCAGTCACATCTGAGCGGTAACTCTCTCCTCCTTAAAGCAAGGGTATTGAATTAAAATTCACAGAGATTCGGCCATTAAAATTTTCACCCAGCAGAGGTCCGAGTCTCATGCTTGTGCTATGACTCAGTTTATTCACATCACATTACAGTTTCCCCTTTGACATCAGCATAATCAGTCCTTCCCTTTACATCAAAGCCCCTCTTCACATCAGAGCACCCCCTTTACAATGCATCCCCTCTTTTACACTACAGCCCCTTTACATTATAGTGCCTGATTTTCATCACATCCCCCTTTGTATCCAAGTCTCCCATTTTTACATCACAACCCCCTTTACATCACAGTGCCTCCTTTACTTAAATGTCCTCTGTCCCCTTTCACATTACAGCACCCCCACCTTACATCAGAGACCTCCACCCTTTACATCAGCCTCCTCTCCTTACATCCCAGTCCCCTTCACAGCCCCCCTTTTTGGCACCTCAGTCCCCTTTGCAGCCCCCCTTACTTGCATCTCAGTCCCCTTCACAGCCCCCCTTACTTGCATCTCAGTCCTCTTCACAGCCCCCCTCCTTGTATCTCAGTCCCCTTCACAACCCCCTTCCTTACACACCAGTCCCCTTTACAGCCTACCTTACTTGCATCTCAGTTCCCTTCACAGCTTCCCCCACCTTACTTGCCCCCCAGTCCCCTTCACAGCCCAATGTCTTTTTAGAATGTATTGCTCAAGAAATTTTAACAGACAAGGGGTTTAGGATCATGGGATATTTCAAATGATCAGCAGTAACATTAACAGAAGTAGCTTCCTTATAGTTTGTCAATAGCAGCTTCGCTAGAGTTGGCTGGGAATTTCGACATATCTGAAGCCCCACAGCTCTATGCTACAGGGCAAACGTAAGCAACTGCTTCTCTTTCACCTATACACAACTGTGACACAGTCTTATCAAGTAGATACCCAAAGTGGGAGATGACAAAATCCTCCTCCAGTTTTGAACTCTGAAACAGTGACTTAGCAGGTATCCCTCTTCTTACCTGTTCTCTTTATACACTTGGTACAACAGACACTGAGGCCCAAATGATGGTTTCTTGCTTTGGTGATCCTTCTCTTAGGGGCAACAGCCTCAGGAGTGCTGGAACTCACCCAAATGAGGAACGAACTTTAGGCTCAGGGCTACTGCCCACTTATCGCCTCCATAGCCACATTCTTGATACTTCCTTTCCGGGATTGGCCAGGGCATGATAAATATTCAGCTGATTATCTGAATCTCCCTCCCTATGTCCTGAAAGCTTCTTCCAGAGGCAATGGCAAGCAAACAGACTTGTGAGAAATCTTGAGAAGACCAGAACAATCAACCGTCGCTCCACTTACTACAGTAGAGCAAAATAAAAAAATGGAATTTTCCTAACAGCCTAACTGGGAACAACCACTTCACCTACTTTAGTGTAACTAAATTTACCTAAAAGCCCCACTTAAAGGGTGCCATTGTTTTTGTATTATTTAGTTAGCTCTATTTTATGAGCGTAGGGCACTTCTGTCAGGAGTTTAGCTTTAATGTTAAAGTAGTTCTAAAATCAAGACATTTTTTGCCTTAATGCATTCCTGCGTTAAGGTAGAAAATGTCCCACTACTTGTTCCCCCACCCTCCCTAAATATTTATTTGAGTCCTCTTAACAAACATGTCATACTTACCTCCACTGTGCAGTTCATTTTGCACAGAGTGGCCCCGATCCTCCTGTTCTGGGGTCCCAGGGTGGCTCTCGCGGCTCCTCCCCGCAATAGCTAACCCCCTCTGGGAAGCTCTCTCCCGAGGGGGTTACCTTGCGGGGCACTCCCGTGTCATACACTCGGCGTCCATAGCCGCCGAGTGTATGACTCAGCCCTGCCCCCCGGCGGCCGCGTCATTGGATTTGATTGACAGCAGCGGGAGCCAATGGCTGCGCTGCTATCAATCTATCCAATCAATGCCGAGACTCCGTAGAGAAGAGGACACCGGGGACGCGCAAAGCAGGTGAACAGGCTCAGGTAGGTAAAACGGGGGGGGGCTGGGGGGGCCGCGTTTGCCAGGTGTTTCTTCACCTTTATGCATAGGATGCATAAAGGTGAAAAAACACAAACCTTTACAACCCCCCATGAGCCCTATCTGCCTCCAGCAATGTGCACCAGTGACTCTCCCTCCTGATTGGCTGAGACACAGCAGCAGCACCATTGGCTCCTACTGCTGTCAATCAGTTAGCCAATCAGGAGAGAGAGGGGGCGAGGCCGAATCATGGCTCCATGTCTAAATGAACACACAGAGCTGTGACTCGGCTTGGGTGCCCCCATAGGAAGCTGCTTGCTGTGGGGGCACTCAATAGGAGGGAGGGGCCAGGAGCACCGAAGAGGGACCCGAGAAGAGGAGGATCAGGGCTGCTCTGTGCAAAACCATTTCACAGAGCAGGTAAGTATAACATGTTTGTTATTTTTTAAAGAAAACAAGAACTTTAGTATCACTTTAAGGACCACATTATGAGCCAATGTCAGCCCAACAAAATCAAATTGAATTGATAGTTTATGTTGCAAAATTTAGGTAAACATTTTAATTAATCTAGGGGCAATAGTAAACACTTTTTTTTTCTGTATAATGCACTGTTACCTGTTAAAGCTTTTGATAGCATGAACTGCGGTAAATGTTTCTGTAGCTTAACATACTAGCAGAGTTCATTGCCTGTCAGTGGCTCAAACTTGTATTAATCATTAAAAGTCATTGTTTAGTCAGCCTAAAAGGTTTCGCTGTATGTTTAATACCCTAATAAAGCAAACATGCAGTGTTATAATGTGTTAAGTATTAAACAAATTTTATATACCAATAAAAAAAAAATCACATTTGTAGTTTGCTGTGTGCCACATTCTGTAGGTAATTTAATCCCTCTAGATACACTGGGTTCTGAATCACAATGAGGGAAAATAAAGGTCTAGACAAGCCGCAGCTTGTTTGACTGATCACATCCCAAATCATAATGAAAGTTCTAAGTTTGTAGAGATGTCTATGGCAATTGTCCAACAAACATCCACATATTTCATCCAGAGAAACTGATTGGAATGCCATGGCTCTCCTCCAGCTAGCAGGGAAAGGGTTGACTTACTGTACATTACATTTATATAACCAACATTTACTTAAAAGTCTATCTTGATCAATGCTATAGATGATAACAGAAACTCATTCCTTGCAGTAGATCTGTAACTGAACAGCCTTTCCATAAACCTTTGTCTAAACAAAATGTATGTTATGAATTCCTACCCTGATTCTCCAGAAAGTTGATACATAAATGATTTTGTAGTGTTTAGAATGGTATTTCCAGACAGCATCCGCCCTCATAGAAAACACTCACATTCAAAAGGATTTAGAGTAAATAATACAGTACAGTATATGACAGTCCATAATTTATACACAGAGAAACCCAAACAGTAGGTCTTACAGTGGATTCAACATTTCTTTTAGTTTTGGATAACATAGAGAAGGGTTAGACCCTCGTCAGGTTTTTATTATCATCTGTGTGTAGGGGGATTTACCTACCTAATCCAAAACGTATATATTATCTGTGTGTAGGGGGGATTTACCTACCTTATCCAAATAATATATATTATCAGTGTGTAGGGGGGATTTACCTACCTTATCCAAATAGTATATATTATCTGTGTGTAGGGGGGATTTACCTACCTAATCCAAAACTTATATATTATCTGTGTGTAGGGGGGATTTACCTACCTTACCCAAATAGTATATATTATCTGTGTGTAGGGGGGATTTACCTACCTTATCCAAATAGTATATATTATCTGTGTGTAGGGGGGATTTACCTACCTAATCCAAAACTTATATATTATCTGTGTGTAGGGGGGATTTACCTACCTTATCCAAAACATATATATTATCTGTGTGTAGGGGGGATTTACCTACCTTACCCAAATAGTATATATTATCTGTGTGTAGGGGGGATTTACCTACCTAATCCAAAACTTATATATTATCTGTGTGTAGGGGGGATTTACCTACCTTACCCAAATAGTATATATTATCTGTGTGTAGGGGGATTTACCTACCTAATCCAAAACTTATATATTATCTGTGTGTAGGGGGGATTTACCTACCTTACCCAAATAGTATATATTATCTGTGTGTAGGGGGGATTTACCTACCTTATCCAAATAGTATATATTATCTGTGTGTAGGGGGGATTTACCTACCTTATCCAAATAGTATATATTATCTGTGTGTAGGGGGGATTTACCTACCTAATCCAAAACTTATATATTATCTGTGTGTAGGGGGGATTTACCTACCTTATCCAAAACGTATATATTATCTGTGTGTAGGGGGGATTTACCTACCTTATCCAAAACTTATATATTATCTGTGTGTAGGGGGGATTTACCTACCTAATCCAAAACGTATATATTATCTGTGTGTAGGGGGGATTTACCTACCTAATCCAAAACGTATATATTATCTGTGTGTAGGGGGGATTTACCTACCTTATCCAAAACGTATTTATTATCTGTGTGTATGGGGGATTTACCTACCTAATCCAAAACGTATATATTATCTGTGTGTAGAGGGGATTTACCTACCTAATCCAAAACGTATATATCATCTGTGTGTAGGGGGGATTTACCTACCTTATCCAAAACGTATATATTATCTGTGTGTAGGGGGATTTACCTACCTTACCCAAAACATATATATTAGTCCTTTAAGAGGTGGTTGTCTTAGTTTTCTTTTTTTCAGGATCTTTATCATTACCTAATGGTTCTGTCATTACCATACTTCCTGTCCCAGGGTATGTATAAACAAAAAGAAGAAGGAGAGAAAGCACCACTACCTAAGTGTACCATTTAAAACATGACATACACAGACAGTCTTCTTCTTCTGTTGGCTCTTCCTGGACGTCCCTTGGTTTACTTCCATCAAATCCATCCAGAGAGGCTTGCTCACCATTGACCACCTGGAAGGTTTCCATCTGCTGGAGACTTCATTTCATAAATATGTTTTAAATGCTACACTTAATGATAATGACACTTTCTCCCCTACTTCTTTTTGTTCATACATGGTTTCCAGGGTGTTAATGCCCTTTATAAATCTTTTTTTCAGTTCCTGTCCTAGGGTGACTGGGCTTACACAAGTGTACTATGTTTATGGAGAAGCAGTGTTGTCACCCTAAGAAAGAAAAAGTGTATTAGAACCACAGAACACCCCCCTCATCTCTAACATAGTGGGTGGTTTTGCTCACAGAGGTTATCTGGGCTGGGCTGATTACACTGTCGGAGATTTTAGTTCAACAGAGGCAAAGTGCATTTGGAAGTTATGAGGCTACTGGATTTGTGGCAGAGTCAACATGTATTTTTTTTTTGCACATATCAAATGCTTTTCTAATCAAGAAGATTTTATGGTTACCTTCAGTAAACCTCAGTTATGGAATCGGAGCACATATATCTGTAATGTTTAATTATCTCTCTCCTAAGCTCTAAGTGTCGTTTCTCTCTGCTGCTTCGTTCCTCTGTTACAGTGGCGGCTGGTGTTTTTTTTAGGGGTGCGGCAAACAATTATCCCCCGGGCGGCGGAGCGGCCAGCCACATTCCCCCCCGCCTGCTCGCTGTCTGCCGGTCAGTCCGGCACTTACCCCATCTAGGTGGTGGGTGGCGAGCTATGGGCAGCGGCTCCTGTGTCCTCTCCTCCAGCATGATGGATTTTGCAGTGCGTCTCCTCTCTCCTCCTCCTAGGTGCTAGGCATCCAATAGGATCCGCCTGTCCTTTCAGCCAATCGGGTGACGGGTCCCTGATTGCTGACCCACTTCCTGATTGGCCAGGAGAAGGATTAGTGTGAGAATAGCGAATGGGTGGGCTCGGAGCGCAGTGCTCTGCTCCCCGAGACCACCCTTTTTTAAGCCTATTAGACCCTCTAGCTCTAATCACGTGCTTAAAAAAACCCACCTCCTTAGAATCCATGGTGGGATACAAGGATTGGGGGGGGGGGTGGCGCCCGTGCAATCCTAATGCACAGGCTGCCCCAGCTCTTATTAGCATGAGTCACTTCTGAGAAGTTTTTCCGACACATGAGATACATTCGTGTCGTGGGGGGGGGGGGGGGGAGAGCTCAGAACAGAGCTTGTCTATTCAAAACACAGTTCTTCTGCTGTGTGAAGGGGGGTGTGTGCCTTTCCTCCAATCAGATCTCACACACTGTTACTGCAGCCTCTCCGCTCCCTTCTCTGTACTCCTGACAGATGAAAGATTTTAACACTTTTCTGCCCATTTGAAGGGGTGTACAGAAGAGAAGACTGCAGATATGGATATAAAACTTATGTAGGAGGATTTGTTTCATCTCTGTGTATCATCTGAGGCTGTTCGCTTCACTAGGTATATGTGAGGGTTTACAACTACTTTAACCACTTCAGCCCGGAAATTTTGGCTGGTCAATGACCAGGCCATTTTTTGCGATACGGCACTGACAATTGCACGGTCGTGCGACGCTGTACCCGAACAAAATTTACGTAATTTTTTTCCCACAAATAGAGCTTTCTTTTGGTGGTATTTGATCATCTCTGTGTTTTTTTATGTTTTGCGCTATAAACAAAAAAGACTGACAATTTAAAAAAAAAAAAAACACAATATTTTGTACTTTTTGCTATAATAAATATCCCCAATTTAAAAAAAATCCTCAGTTTAGGCTGATATGTATTCTTCTAGATATTTTTGGTAATAAAAATCGCAATAAGCGTATATTGATTGGTTCGCGCAAAAGTTATAGCGTCTACAAAATAGGGGATAGATTTATGGCATTTTTATTATTATTATTTTTTACTAGTAATGGCGGTGATCAGTGATTTGTATCTGGACTGCGACATTATGGCGGACACATCGATCACTTTTGACACATTTCTGGGACTATTGGCATTTATACAGCAATCAGTGCTATAAAAATGCACTGATTACTGTGTAAATGTCACTAGCAGGGAAGGGGCTAACAGTAGGGGGCAATCAAGGGGTTAATGTGTGTCCTAGGGAGTGATTCTAACTGTGGGGGGATGGGACTGACTGGGTTAGGAGAGCGATCGCTGTTCATATTTAGTATGAACAACAGATCGCTCTCCTCACCCCTGACAGCACAGAGATCTGTCTGTTTACATTGACAGATCTCCGTTTTGTCTCTGTGTGGAGCGATCGCTGGGCAGCACATCAGCTCCCTCGTCGCGCCTCGGGCACGTGCGCGCGCCACCTAGTGGTCAAAAGGCGAACCGACGTACAGCTACGACGGTTCGCCCAGGGTAGCCAACCTGCTGCAGTATAACTGCGGCAGCTGGTCGGGAAGGGGTTAAGCTAGTTCTGAATAATGTGTGAATAATGTGAAAAAGTGTATCCAGTGGTATGTGAGTGGTCTAATTTCTGTATGTACAGGTCCTTCTCAAAAAATTAGCATATTGTGATAAAGTTCATTATTTTCTGTAATGTACTGATAAACATTAGACTTTCATATATTTTAGATTCATTACACACAACTGAAGTAGTTCAAGCCTTTTCTTGTTTTAATATTGATGATTTTGGCATACAGCTCATGAAAACCCAAAAATCCTATCTCAAAAAATTAGCATATCATGAAAAGGTTCTCTAAACGAGCTATTAACCTAATCATCTGAATCAACTAATTAACTCTAAACACCTGCAAAAGATTCCTGAGGCTTTTAAAAACTCCCAGCCTGGTTCATTACTCAAAACCGCAATCATGGGTAAGACTGCCGACCTGACTGCTGTCCAGAAGGCCATCATTGACACCCTCAAGCAAGAGGGTAAGACACAGAAAGAAATTTCTGAACGAATAGGCTGTTCCCAGAGTGCTGTATCAAGGCACCTCAGTGGGAAGTCTGTGGGAAGGAAAAAGTGTGGCAGAAAACGCTGCACAACGAGAAGAGGTGACCGGACCCTGAAGAAGATTGTGGAGAAGGACCGATTCTAGACCTTGGAGGACCTACGGAAGCAGTGGACTGAGTCTGGAGTAGAAACATCCAGAGCCACCGTGAACAGGCGTGTGCAGGAAATGGGCTACAGGTGCCGCATTCCCCAGGTCAAGCCACTTTTGAACCAGAAACAGCGGCAGAAGCGCCTGACCTGGGCTACAGAGAAGCAGCACTGGACTGGACTTTTTTCGGATGAAAGCAAATTTTGCATGTCATTCGGAAATCAAGGAGTCTGGAGGAAGACTGGGGAGAGGGAAATGCCAAAATGCCTGAAGTCCAGTGTCAAGTACCCACAGTCAGTGATGGTCTGGGGTGCAATGTCAGCTGCTGGTGTTGGTCCACTGTGTTTTATCAAGGGCAGGGTCAATGCAGCTAGCTATCAGGAGATTTTGGAGCACTTCATGCTTCCATCTGCTGAAAAGCTTTATGGAGATGAAGATTTCATTTTTCAGCACGACCTGGCACCTGCTCACAGTAGTGCCAAAACCACTGGTAAATGGTTTACTGACCATGGTATTACTGTGCTCAATTGGCCTGCCAACTCTCCTGACCTGAACCCCATAGAGAATCTGTGGGATATTGGAAAGAGAAAGTTGAGAGACGCAAGACCCAACACTCTGGATGAGCTTAAGGCCGCTATCGAAGCATCCTGGGCCTCCATAACACCTCAGCAGTGCCACAGGCTGGTTGCCTCCATGCCACGCCGCATTGAAGCAGTCATTTCTGCAAAAGGATTCCCGACCAAGTATTGAGTGCATAACTGAACATAATTATTTGAAGGTTGACTTTTTTTGTATTAAAAACACTTTTCTTTTATTGGTCGGATGAAATATGCTAATTTTTTGAGATAGGATTTTTGGGTTTTCATGAGCTGTATGCCAAAATCATCAATATTAAAACAAGAAAAGGCTTGAACTACTTCAGTTGTGTGTAATGAATCTAAAATATATGAAAGTCTAATGTTTATCAGTACATTACAGAAAATAATGAACTTTATCACAATATGCTAATTTTTTGAGAAGGACCTGTATGTGTGTGACGTTTTCCCCTTCACTTCACTAATGGCATTCCAGATTTGTAATTGATGGTCTCTCACGACCAACCAGGTCTTAGAATTTGGCAAAAATACATTATATACTATTATTATATACTTGTATATATTATTTTTTGTTTGTTTACAAACAATTTTTATTGTTGCAAAAGGTCATAGTTTGGTACAAATTTATAACAGAAACATAGGTACATCCAATATATATCAAGTATGTACTTAATATGAGGTGAATGATATACCGGTATATAAAAAAGAACAAAGCAAAACAACATACAAACAATAGTGTTGATATCTAAGAATTAGTTTTTCCTAAAAGGTTATATAAGTTACATCACAGTTTTGTTCTAAGCTGATATTTATTAGGTCACATTAGGTGATATTTAGGGTGGTGGTATATCCCAAGGGGACCATTTGTTTTTAAAAATGTGCATGGTGTCAAAGAGAGTATGGTGGATACGCTCTAATGTCGTGTACACATGATCGGTTTTACCGATGAAAACAGTCCGATGGACTTTTCTCATTGGAAAAACCGATCGTGTATGGACGCCCCATCAGTCTTTTTTCCATCGGTGAGAAAAAATAGAACATGTTTTAAATTTATCCGATGGGAAAAAAAACGATAGCAAATTCCGATCGTATGCTCAGAAGCATTGAACTTAATTTTTCTCGGCTTGTCGGAGTGTTTTACGTCACGGCGTTTGGGACGGTCAAATTTTTGACTGATGGTGTGTAGGCAAGACTGATGGAAGTCAGCTTCATCGGATTTCCGATGGAAAAATCCATCGGATTCGAATCCATAGGAAATCCGATCGTGTGTGCAGGGCTTAAGAGTTTTATTTGTTCCACTCTACTCAATACTTGGGACCAAGGGACTGTTGATGAGTGCCAGTTAAACGCTATCATCCAGTGGATTGAGTTGAAGAGTGTGGGAATTAATCTAATATGCTGTGTGGGTATATTTGGTATAGGTGCAAACGTTAAACACATTTTAGGAGTGAGGGGAATTTTTTTGCCTATAATATGTTCAATCTAACGCCGCGTACACACGATCGTTTTTCATGCCGTTAAAAATGTCATTTTTAAAAATGGCCATTAAAACCGATCATGTGTATGCTCCAGAGCATTTTTAACGGCGTGAAAAACGGGCATTAAAAATTTCGAACATGCTCTATTTTTTCACGTCGTTTTTCATGTCGTTTTTTTTAACGACGTGAAAAACGATAGTGTGTATGCTTTTACGAGGTGAAAAAAAACGCGCATGCTCAGAATCAAGTATGAGACGGGAGCGCTCGTTCTGGTAAAACTAGCGTTCGTAATGGAGATAGCACATTTGTCACGCTGTAACGGACTGAAAAGCACGAGGCTGAAAAGCACGAATCGCCGCTCAACAAAGTTTACTAACATGAAGGGTGGCGCCATTCGAACGGAACTTCCCCTTTATAGTGCCGTCGTACGTGTTGTACGTCACTGCGCTTTGCTCGAGGTTTTTTTTTTTACTGATCGTGTGGATGCAAGACAGGCTTGAGAGGAAACAAGAAAAAAAAACAACGAGAAAAACGTCAGTTTAAAAAATGGCATGAAAAACGATCGTGTGTACGCGGCATTAGCTGCTGCTTGTAACCATATGGGATTCTAAAATTTGCAGTTCCAGGTATGTAAGATGGTGCCTTGATCTGAGCATCCCCTAAAACAAGTGGGGGATACTGATGGATAAAATGAGTTTATTTTAAAGGGAGTTAGGTACTATCTGGTGTGTATTTTTATGGCTGTTTCTCTCGCCGAGATTAAGTGAGTACATTTCAGTAGGTTTTGGGTCATAGTGGTCCATTCTGGTAGTGTAAAATATTGGTCCAAGTCAATTTCCCATTGCAGCACTGGTTTTGTTTTTTCTGAAAGAGAAAATTAATTTAAACAGTGGTAAATACGAAAGATCAAGCCCTTATCCCTTGATGAGGAAATGCATATTTGTTCAAATTGGGAATAAGGGGTATGTAATGTTAGAGAGAAGAATTTTTGGTAGAATTTTTCAATTTGAGTATAATGGGGTAATTCTGAAATTGGGAGATTATATGGTTCACATAGATCTGAAAATGGGCAAAATTTGTTATTTAGGGATAGGGATTTCAAAGTACTGAGGTTGCATAATTTCCATATACCGAAACGACTACTATTTTTACCTGGTGCACAGGTTTGGCTGTACACAGGAATAGTAAAAGTTTACAGATCCTCACAGAACTATAAAATTGTGCAGTAAATAAAAGAGACAGCTGAAAAACACCTACATATATGCGCTGGTGCATACTATAACCATATCTACCATTCAGATTATATTTGTCCTTAAAAATACCATCCTTCTTAAAATACATTTATAGACTCCTGTGTGACAGTCTAAACAAGTCCCAAATCCAGTTACTATGTGATGCACGAACCTCATAAAGGAAACAAAATGTTCCTTTATGGAGCATACCCTAGCATGGCTAGTGTGCTAGTGATAGGTTTTTGCTTGACTCAGGTAGGCTGGATGTCTCATCAGCAGCTTCTCTGGTGACTCCCCCTGCTATCTGGAAACTGGGAGAAGATTCCAGAAGCAGTTGGGTGGTGTTTGGGAGGAGCTATCTGGAGTGTTCTGAGGGCCCTGACCAATCACCAACAGAAAGGGTGGCAGGGGACAGGCCCCTCAAATACTCGGGGTCAGCCCAGCTGGGGCAGCGTGGAGTTCAGGTGGGAAAATGTGATAGAGTGTTAGACTTTTGGGGCCTTTGAGAGTAGCTTCCCAGTCTGGGGGGGTGACCTGGGCTCAGGTGCGGATAGGACCCTTCTCATGAAACACAGGGGGATCATGACTAGGAGGCATGGGAGCAAAGAAAGGACAGCGGGAGAACACTGCCGGGCAAATCTCCAGGGAGGAAGACAGCCAGGAAAGCTGGTAAGTGGTACAGTCAGAGGACTGAGAGGCATGCCTGAAGGGACTGGGTTCAAGCAGTCTGGGATGGATGCAGAGTCAGTTTGGGAGGACTGTGGCGAAGTAGTCAGGAAGGCTAGTGAAAGAGGGAGCTGCAGCCAGGCAGGCTGGCAGTGCGTGAAGAGGTGGTACTGAGAGCAGTAGACACAGGAGAGGACAACTAGCACCAAAGACCTCTATTTTTGCTACAACAAAAAGGGCATGTGGTCCCTGCCTGCAAAGGGCACTCACAAGGATCTGACTGAGTCAGTATCAGTTCATCACATCAGTGCTAGCTGGTCCTGGGTGTTGTAGTTCTACAAGCAAGTTTGTGCTGGAGGTAGAAGAAGAGGAGTGTGTGGATATACCGGATGTATATAGGCTGTGTCCCTGAAGAGTTCTACTGATCAAGTGGGCATCCCATAATAACCCTTCTTCATCCAAGTTCAAATCTCCTAAATAAAAAAGACAAACAAAGCTGCAAGGACTGCTTCTTGTCTCAGGAGTGATTGAGAAATTCATGAGCCTGGCCGTGCAGGGTGGGAAATACCCAACATTCACCAGTGGCTCCTGCAGGGGTAGATCTACATTTACCTTCCCTGAGTGATCCAAACCTTCTTTTGTGTCTCACACACTCTCCCTCCCAGACACTGCAGCTCACAGTGGGAGGGTTTCAGCGGTGCTGGCAATCCAAAAAACAATGGGCAGAACTAAGTGTGGCCAGGTGCTAACTGACCAGCTACAAGCTTGCAAATCAGTGAAAGATTTGATAGCCTCAACCACAATATTTCATCCCGCTGTAGTACCAGAAGGCACAGCGTACATGGAAGTGCAATCTCTGCTCTGAATTCAGAAGCAGTGCAGCATTGTTACCACATCATCACAGGAAGCTGCATTAGGAAGACTTCACTGGCAGGTTCAACAGGTATTTATGGGTCTTTGCAGGGGGCTACTACAAACTGTAGGTGCAGATGCACATATAATCAAGTGATACAAGACATTGTGTATAATCGAAAGACATAGCTTTACATTAAAGGAGAAGTCCAGCCAAAGCTCGTTTGGCTGGACTTCTCCTATGGATCACAGGAGTGCAACTAATTTTGCACTCCTGTGACCTGTTTTCAACAGAGAGCGGGCAGAAGTCTGCTCTTTGTTGACCTCACCAATTTCAGTCCAGGCACCACGTCATCCCGACCACAGAGTCTGGATCCACCAAGTGCCTGGACTGAAACCCAGCTTAGCCTCTCAGCGAGCCGCTGAGAGCCTGAGACGGCTGCTCCACCCCCTCCACAGCTCGGCGCTCCAATGAGCGAGGAGGGAGAAGAGCAGAGAGCTGTGACTGACAGTCTACAGCTCTCTGCTCATGGAGCTCTGAAAACCAAGCGATCAGCAGTGTTCGATCGCTCGGTTCTCAGTGCAGAGGCACCGGGGCACAGATGTAGCATTACACAGATGCTGTATCCACCTAGGTAAGTATGATTGGGAAAAAATAAATCCTTTACTTCTCTTTTAAGGTAGGGATCTATCTTGGAAATATTCTGTGCCCTGCACCAGGCACAGAGATTCGTTAAAAACACAATCTAATTTCCAAACTAAAAACACATTTACAGGGCTTCTGCAAGTAAGCCACATTCCTTTTCATTCCATGCCATGTCATAAATATTTGTCTTCATAGATTTCTCCATATTCCAGCACGACAGTTAGGCAGTCTAATTGGATTCATTAGGTTGTCATTTTGTACTTCGGGACCCCTGTGTAGCAGTATAAGCTGCACAGGCACTATATGTTCCCCTGAGAACTACCCTCTATCCTTGCATGACCAAACTTAGATAAGCAGAAATCTTTAGACTTTATCATATGCTAGTACTGGAGCATAACAAATGAGAAAATGTAGAAGAACAATACTGAACTGCCCTTTGCACGGAAGGTTGAATATGATAACATTAGACTTTTGTAAATTTTATCAGCAGCTTTTGGAAGGCTTATTAATTCCGGCATGGTGTCAGAACTCTATTTCATGGCATTTTGTATGCATGCGCCAAGTTAAAGTGATTTTTTTTTGTAGCATTTAGTTCCGAAAAAGAAAGGCTTGATTTGAACTAAAATTTGTCTGAATAATGTTACTTGGGCTGGAGATTTCGAAATTATACATGGTCTCAGCTGGTATCCAGCTTAATTAGAGTATCGCAAAGGAGAAGCAGTTCAATTCAAAGAAAGCTGTCTTGTGCCATAACAGAAAAGCAACGTCAAGGCTGCAAGATGAAGGAACAAGACAAACTCAGCAGGACTAAGGTTGTTTTTATAGTGTATACAATGTGAACTGTAAGAGAAAGTTTCAAATCAAGAACAAATGCAAGATGTAGGGATAAAGTACACTGTAATAAGCATTTTATGTTTTATCACAGTACAGGTATTAGGGCTAGGGATGAGCTTCGTGTTCGAGTCGAAAATACGTTCGACTCGAACATCGGCTGTTCGATCGTTCGACGAAGATCGAACGATTTGGGCCGTTCGCGCCAAATTCGAGTGACGCGAACGGCCCACAATGCACTACGCCATCGCAGTGTCATCCAGGCGCTGTGATTGGCCAAGCATGCACTGTGACCCCGCATGCTTGGCCAATCACAGCGCCGGCAGTGAGGAGAGCAATGATTGGCCACAGGCAGGATGCCTGTGGCCAATTATTGCTGATGGGGTTTAGTACACGCCCCTCACTATAAAAGGCCGCCAGCGCAGCGGCCTTGTGTAGTGTGTTCCGGAGCAGGGAAAGAGAAGCATAGGCAGGGACAGTGTCATTTTTTTCCCTTTACTAATCCTGGATTCCTTGTGTTTAGGGACAAATAAGGATAGGTAGGGAGAGTGTCAGTGACAGTGTGCTATTCTGTGCTAATCCTTGTTTGTAGGGACAGAGAGGTACAGTGAGGGAAACTGACAGTGTGCTATTCTGTTCTAAAACTATTTTGCTGAACCATATTTTCAATCCTTGAGTTGAGGGACAGAGAGGTACAGTGAGGGAAAGTGTCATGGTGCTATTGTGTTCTAAAACTATTTTGCTGAACCATATTTTCAATCCTTGAGTTGAGGGACAGAGAGGTACAGTGAGGGAAAGTGTCAGTGTGCTATTGTGTTCTAAAACTATTTTGCTGAACCATATTTTCAATCCTTGAGTTGAGGGACAGAGAGGTACAGTGAGTGAAACTGACAGTGTGCTATTCTGTTCTAAAGCAATTTTGCTGTTCCATATTTTCAATCCTTGAGTTGAGGGACAGAGAGGTACAGTGAGGGAAAGTGTCAGTGTGCTATTGTGTTCTAAAACTATTTTGCTGAACCATATTTTCAATCCTTGAGTTGAGGGACAGAGAGGTACAGTGAGTGAAACTGACAGTGCTATTCTGTTCTAAAGCAATTTTGCTGTTCCCTATTTTCAATCCTTGAGTTGAGGGACAGAGAGGTACAGTGAGGGAAACTGACAGTGTGCTATTCTGTTCTAAAACTATTTTGCTGAACCATATTTTCAATCCTTGAGTTGAGGGACAGAGAGGTACAGTGAGGGAAAGTGTCAGTGTGCTATTGTGTTCTAAAACTATTTTGCTGAACCATATTTTCAATCCTTGAGTTGAGGGACAGAGAGGTACAGTGAGTGAAACTGACAGTGTGCTATTCTGTTCTAAAGCAATTTTGCTGTTCCATATTTTCAATCCTTGAGTTGAGGGACAGAGAGGTACAGTGAGGGAAAGTGTCAGTGTGCTATTGTGTTCTAAAACTATTTTGCTGAACCATATTTTCAATCCTTGAGTTGAGGGACAGAGAGGTACAGTGAGTGAAACTGACAGTGTGCTATTCTGTTCTAAACCAATTTTGCTGTTCCATATTTTCAATCCTTGAGTTGAGGGACAGAGAGGTACAGTGAGGGAAACTGACAGTGTGCTATTCTGTTCTAAAACTATTTTGCTGAACCATATTTTCAATCCTTGAGTTGAGGGACAGAGAGGTACAGTGAGGGAAACTGACAGTGTGCTATTCTGTTCTAAAACTATTTTGCTGAACCATATTTTCAATCCTTGAGTTGAGGGACAGAGAGGTACAGTGAGTGAAACTGACAGTGTGCTATTCTGTTCTAAAGCAATTTTGCTGTTCCATATTTTCAATCCTTGAGTTGAGGGACAGAGAGGTACAGTGAGGGAAAGTGTCAGTGTGCTATTGTGTTCTAAAACTATTTTGCTGAACCATATTTTCAATCCTTGAGTTGAGGGACAGAGAGGTACAGTGAGTGAAACTGACAGTGTGCTATTCTGTTCTAAACCAATTTTGCTGTTCCATATTTTCAATCCTTGAGTTGAGGGACAGAGAGGTACAGTGAGGGAAACTGACAGTGTGCTATTCTGTTCTAAAACTATTTTGCTGAACCATATTTTCAATCCTTGAGTTGAGGGACAGAGAGGTACAGTGAGGGAAACTGACAGTATGCTATTCTGTTCTAAAACTATTTTGCTGAACCATATTTTCAATCCTTGAGTTGAGGGACAGAGAGGTACAGTATGGGAAACTGACAGTGTGCTATTCTGTTCTAAAACTATTTTGCTGAACCATATTTTCAATCCTTGAGTTGAGGGACAGAGGGTACAGTGAGGGAAACTGACAGTGTGCTATTCTGTTCTAAAACTATTTTGCTGAACCATATTTTCAATCCTTGAGTTGAGGGACAGAGAGGTACAGTGAGTGAAACTGACAGTGTGCTATTCTGTTCTAAACCAATTTTGCTGTTCCATATTTTCAATCCTTGAGTTGAGGGACAGAGAAGGACACTCGTAGAAATTATCAGTGTGCTATTCTGTGCTAAATCTTGTTTGTAGGGAGGGACAGAGTAGGACAGTGAGTGAAACTGACAGTGTGCTATTCTGTTCTAAACCAATTTTGCTGTTCCATATTTTCAATCCTTGAGTTGAGGGACAGAGAAGGACACTCGTAGAAATTATCAGTGTGCTATTCTGTGCTAAATCTTGTTTGTAGGGAGGGACAGAGTAGGACAGTGAGGGAAAGTGTCAGTGTGCTATTCTGTTCTAAAACTTTTTTGCTGAACCATATTTTCAATCCTTGTGTTTAGGGACAGAGAAGGATAGGCAGGGGACAGTGTCAGTGTCATTGTTGCTAAGCCTCCTGCACAATATACACCTGAAGGTAGCCCTTATTGCTGTTTTTCCCATCTCCCTGCAGGCCATCCATTAAAATGTCTGGAAGGCAACCAAGGAGAGGCAGACAGTCAGGAGGCAAAAAAAGAGGGCAAGCAGGCTCTGTGTCTGGGGGCAACAGTGCTGGTCGTGTACGCGGTGCATTGTCATCAGCACATGGCCATGGGACACGCTTGTCCTTGTTTTCGGCAGCTGGACATGTTGAGCCACATCATGCCGAAGACTTGGTAGAGTGGATGACCAAGCCCACCTCATCCTCCTCATCCTCTCTCACCCAGGCTCAGGGTAGTGGCAAAGCAGCTGCCAAAGCGTCCTCTTCTCTGGTATCATTATCTTCATTAGTCAATCCTTCCCTAGACCCACCATGCCCTCCTCCTGAGGAGTCCCCCGAACTGTTTGAGCACAGTGTTGGGTACATGCTCCAGGAGGATGCCCAGCGTTTGGAAGGATCTGATGATGATACCCAGCTAGAGGAAGGCAGCAGCGTGAGAGCAGAGAGAGGGGATGCTCAAGAAGGACACCAATCTGGCAGTCATGTTCCAGCAGCTGCAGCATACTGCCAGATTGGCTCCAGTGATGAGGAGGGAGGGGATGATGAGGTCACTGACTCCACGTGGGTGCCTAATAGGAGAGAGGAGGAGGAGGAGGATGAGGAGGAGGCACATCTCCAACGAGGCAGGATGCCCTTGAGTGGCCAGCGTATGGGCAGCACACTGACGGAATCACACCGCAGAGCTCCGCCTGTGCAGGGCGCTGCCTCTGCCCGTCATTCAAAAAGTTCTTTGGTGTGGGCCTTTTTTGAGGCGAGTGCATCAGATCGCACAGCTGCTGTTTGCAACATATGTCTCAAGCGTATATCGCGTGGCCAAAACATCAGCCGCTTGGGCACCACATGCTTGATCAGACATATGTTGACCTGCCATGCAGCTCGTTGGCAAGCCTACCTTAAAGACCCACACCAAAGAACAAAGCTGACCTCTTCTTGCACCGCATCAGCTGGGATCTCCAACCCCACTATACCTTCACTCCTCTCTGAAACCTGCTCTGAGAGGAATGAAGGTGTAGAATTAGGTGTGTCACAGGCAAGTACTTGCGGGCACTCTGCTAGCAGTACACCAATGTCCGATTCTAGCAGGCAAATTTCCCTACCCCAGCTGCTGGACCGTCGAAAGAAGTTCACTCCCAGCCATCCACATGCCCAGCGGTTGAATGCTAGCTTGGCTAAATTGCTAGCGCTTCAACTGCTGCCTTTTCAGTTGGTAGACTCGGCCCCCTTCCGTGAGTTTGTGCAATGTGCGGTTCCTCAGTGGCAGGTTCCCAAACGACACTTTTTCGCACGGAAGGCTATTCCGGCTCTCTACAGGCATGTGGAAGGCAATGTCTTGGCCTCGCTGGACAGGGCGGTCAGCGGTAAGGTGCATATTACCGCTGACTCATGGTCCAGCAGGCATGGACAGGGACGTTACCTTTCTTTCACGGCCCATTGGGTCACTCTTTTGGCAGCTGGGAAGGATGCAGGACAAGGTGCAGTAGTGTTGGAGGTTGTTCCACCGCCACGCCTCCAAAATGCTACTACTGGTTGTGACACACCTCTCTCCTCCACCCCCTCCTCTTCTTATTCCTCCATGGCCTCTTCCTGTGGTTTGTCCTCGGAACCAGCGGTGCTCCGTAGGCGTTCAAGGGGCTACGCAAGTACGCAGGCAAAAAGATGCCATGCCGTGCTTGCGCTGGTGTGTTTGGGGGACAGGAGCCACACTGGGGCAGAGGTCCTGTCTGCTCTGCAGGGGCAGGCCGAGAGGTGGTTGACGCCACGCCAGCTTAAGCCAGGAATGGTGGTTTGCGACAATGGCACCAACCTCCTCTCCGCCCTCCGACAGGGACAACTGACCCATGTGCCCTGTATGGCTCACGTCCTTAACCTGGTGGTGCAGCGGTTCTTGGGCAGGTACCCGGGCTTACAGGATGTCCTGAGGCAGGCCAGGAAAGTCTGTGTGCATTTCCGCAGATCTTATAATGCCAGTGCTCGCCTGGCTGAGCTTCAAAAGGAGTTGAACCTGCCCAAGAACCGCCTTATATGTGACATGCCCACCAGGTGGAACTCAACGTTGGCCATGCTGCAGCGGCTGCACACGCAGCAGAGGGCCATCAATGAGTACCTGTGCGACTACGGCACCAGGACAGGGTCAGGGGAGCTTGTTTTTTTTTCACCACGCCAGTGGGGCATGATCAGGGATGCATGCACTGTCCTGGCACCATTTGAGGAGGCCACGAGGATGGTGAGCAGTGACAGTGCATGCATCAGTGACACTGTACCTCTTGTCCACCTGTTGGAGCACACGCTGCGTGGAATAAGGGACAGGGCACTTGAGGCAGAACAGAGGCAGGAAGAGGAGGACTTCCTTGCCTCTCAAGGCCCCCTTTACCCAGACAGTGTTCCTTCTGTCCCACCCATCGCACAGGAAGAGGAGGAGGAGGAGGAGGAGGAGGATTGTGTCAGCATGGAGGTGGAGGCTGGCACTCAGCATCATCAGCAGCAGTCTTTTAGGGATGATTTACAGTCCCAAGAAACCAGTGGACTTGTACGTGGCTGGGAGGAGGTGGCTGCGGATCATGTCGTCCTTAGTGACCCAGAGGACTCCGGACTGAATGCCTCAGCTAACCTACGCTGCATGGCCTCCCTGATCCTGCAAAGTCTGCGGAAGGATCCTCGTATTCTTCGGATCAAGGAGAGGGACCATTACTGGCTGGCCACTCTCCTTGATCCACGGTACAAGGGTAAGGTTGCGGACCTTATCGTACCGTCGCAGAGGGAGCAGAGGATGAGACAACTCCGGGAGGCCTTGCAGAAAGGTCTGTGCAACGCGTTCCCAGAGACTGGGAGGTTACAAACTCCTGGTCCTGGACAACGAGTTGCTGAGGCTTCGGGCAGTCAAAGAAGGAGCGGTGGGGAAGGTGGCCGTCTGACCGATGCGTTCAGACAATTCTTTAGTCCGCAGCCCCAAAGTATGATCGGTTCCAGCAACCATCGCCAGCGTCTGATATACATGGTGCAGGAATACCTAGGGGCAAGGTCAGACTTGGACACCTTCCCCACCGAAAATCCTCTGGCTTACTGGGTCTTGAGGATGGATCACTGGCCAGAGCTTGCACAGTATGCAATTGAGCTACTGGCCTGTCCTGCATCCAGCGTTCTTTCAGAACGCACATTCAGTGCTGCTGGAGGATTTGTCACGGATCACAGGGTGCGCCTGTCCACCGACTCGGTTGATCGACTGACTTTCATCAAGATGAACCAGTCTTGGATCACCACCAGCTACCACACACCAGATGCTGATATAACAGACTAATTGATTTTAAAATGTCACATCCCTTCAAGACCGATGCTGATGCTGAGTGCCTGTGCTGTTATGTTGTCTGGCTATCCTCCTCCTCCTCCTCAATGATACGATTAACGATGATAGCTTGGAAGATCATTTTGGTTTATGGGTGACGCCACCAGTGGCTAAGGCCCAATTTTTCAGCCCCTGTTTAACAGGGGCGTGCAATTTAAATTTTTGATGCAATACTTTGCAACAGGCCTCATTGCTGTGCTCCAAGTACAGTATCTGTGAGGGGTTGCAGTGTTGTGCCACCAGTGCCTAAGGCCCAATTTTTCAGCCCCTGTTCAACAGGGGCATGCAATTATAATTATTGATCTAATAATTCACAGCAGGGCCCATTGCTGCGCCCACCAAGAGTAACTGTCAGGCCTTACAGTGTTGTGGCACCAGCACCACCATCACCACCACCACCACCACCAAAGGCCCAATTTTTCAGCCCCTGTTCAACAGGGGCATGCAATTATAATTATTGATCTAATAATTCACAGCAGGGACCATTGCTGCGCCCACCAAGAGTAACTGTCAGGCCTTACAGTGTTGTGGCACCAGCACCACCATCACCACCACCACCTCCACCAAAGGCCCAATTTTTCAGCCCCTGTTCAACAGGGGCATGCAATTATAATTATTGATCTAATAATTCACAGCAGGGACCATTGCTGCGCCCACCAAGAGTAACTGTCAGGCCTTACAGTGTTGTGGCACCAGCACCACCATCACCACCACCACCACCACCAAAGGCCCAATTTTTCAGCCCCTGTTCAACAGGGGCATGCAATTATAATTATTGATCTAATAATTCACAGCAGGGACCATTGCTGCGCCCACCAAGAGTAACTGTCAGGCCTTACAGTGTTGTGGCACCAGCACCACCATCAAAGGCCCAATTTTTACTACCACTGATCAACAATTATATGTTATTACAATTCCTGATATTATACTTGACAGCAGGGCGTTCCAGCACCCACCAAGAATAACTGTGAGTGCTTTCAGTGTTGTGCCAACACCAACACCTAAGGGGCCAATTTCTGCAGAGTATATACGGAAGGTCCCTACTTTCAAACATCCAACTTACAAACTACTACTACTTGCAAACGGAAGAAGACAACAGGAAGTGAGAGGAAATCTACCCCTTGGAAGGAAAATTCTCTCCTGTAAGAATTAATATGGGAGAAAGGTGTCTCCTCTCTACTGATGCTTTATCACCAATCCTTGTTTCAATAAAAACACCACATTTCAAAAACAGTTGTCATTGGGACGCAAAGTGAGGTGAAATGTTCTGAACAGGGGCACAGACAGCAAAAAAAAATGTGACAGGGGTGATAACCGTTCCCTATGTTTTACAAAAAGCTAAAAAAAAGGAATTTGCCATGGAGCTCCACTTAAACAATGCAGCTGTTCAAAATTATAAACAGATTCTACATAAGAACAAACCTACAGTCCCTGTCTTGTATGCACCGCCTGTATACGGCTGTTTAGAGTATATAGGTCCTTTTTTATTTTGTGTGCGGGGTTCCCCTTAATATCCATACAAGACCCAAAAGGGCTGGTAATGGGCTGGGGTGGGGGGGGGGGGGGTTGATGGGGTAGCTATGCCATTTTTCCTAAAGATTTTCATCCATATTACCGGGACCAGACATTGCATTAAAGCCGCAAGCAATTTTAAATGACTTTTTTCCCTTTAGAAATGTTATTTTGTGCAGGGACAGTTCTAAACACAGGAAACACGTGGCACTTCACAGGCATACTTTAGACACCCCCCAGGTACAATATTTAAAGGAATATTTGACTTTTTTTTTTTCACTTTATGCATCATTAAAATGACTGCTCCCGGAAAACGTCAGTTTTTAAAACTTCTTTTTGCATTGATACATGTCCCCTGGTGCAGAAGCCGGGTTCCCAAACTTTGTTTCGGACAATAACATGGATAATAGTCGTTATAATTAGCACTTTAGAATCCGAACGTTCGCATGCATTGTATTTAATAGGGTTCTAATGTTCGCGCGAACTTTCGGTCCGTTCGCGGGTTCTGGTGCGAACCGAACCCGGGGGTGTTCGGCTCATCACTAATTAGGGCTTTATGCAGCAACTCTTCTATTATTTCAATTCAATATTGTTCAATATTGTTGTTAAAACTCATCAATTAAGTGATAATTAGTGTATTAAATAAAACAACAAAAACATATTTGTCATTTGTATCATGTGACTTGCCCGTGACTTAGCATTAGTGTATGGACATTTGTATCAGGTTTGGTGCCAGTTGGATTAAAGTGTTCCATGATACTGCTGCACCAACCACATGTTTATGAAAAAGGTTGGGACGTTGAATGAGGTACACATAGACATGTGCCTCCATCCCTATTCATTTGCACATGGCAAAGGATTGGGACTTTGAATGAGGTATGTAAACCGCTGGTCGGTGCAGCAAAACACAATCTTGATACAATTACAAGAACAAGATAATGCACATGAATTTTTTTTTATTAGATAGTCTGTCGGTATTGTAACCATGTTGCGACATAATGTAAAAATTACTCAATAAAATAACCCCAGCGAAAGTACAACAATGACACACAATAAAATCAGGATATATGATGAGTACATGGTAAAACATTAGAGGGATTTCCGCACAATGTGCTTGACGCGTTTCGTGAAAACCTCACTTCCTCAGGAGCAGGTGCAATCCAACTATCTATAGGGAACACATATGAGTAATCAGTGTCACTAGTGGCGTTAATGATTAGAATTATCAGCTCAGAGATGAGCAATCACAGAATTGGATTGTGTGTGTACTCACGGATACAGCTCCCATTGATTGTGCCAGGTGCAGACAGCCAAGGCAAACCCCATGGGTGTCCACCACAGGAACTGAGGGGGTGATTTTATTGAGTAATTTTTGCATTATGTCGCAACATGGTTACCATACCGACAGACTATCTAATAAAGATTGTTTTTCATGTGCATTATCTTGTAATTGTATCAAGATTGTGTTTTGCTGCACCGACCAGCGGTTTACATACCTCACTCAAAGTCCCAACCCTTTGCCATGTGCAAACCACATGTTTAAACCACGTTTACAATAAAAGGATATATTGGGGAGATATACAGAGAGAGTAGATTATTATTGCTCAACAGCTTTGTACTTCTACCAGTTATTGGCTGCTGATGTTTATTAATTCAGAATCAGTGTTAGCAAGTATTCATTTTGAGCTAAAGTGGTAATAAACCCAAAAGCAAACATTCATTATATTGCAGGTTACCAATTCTAAGATGTGATAGCTGCATTCGTTTTATTTTTTAGGCTTTCTTTCCTTGATATTCACCTGGTGATCCAGCTAGTAAGTCTGTTGTTCCCCTACAAATGTATCAGTTAAGAGTGTTGAGACAAACCAATTACCACTGACATGCGTTCTTACAATGATCAGCTTTTATTTATTCATGTAAAAGCTTCAACCCAAAAACAAACAACTGTAACTGCTTGTGTAACTGCAGTGTGAGCTGGAGTTTGGCTTCAATTTGTTAGATTATCTAATTCGGCTAGTACATCCAACACTCCCCTCCCCCAGTTTAACAATTCTGCTCTCCAAAGCTGCCCCTGTGCTCATTCATCCAGAGTGGGGACACTCTAATACAGGAGGTGTGTTACTAGCTAGATCACCAAGTGAAACAGTGGGGAAAATAGGTTCAAAGAAGAAGAAAAATGCAGCCATCACATCTAATGATTGGTGAGCTGCACTATAAAACATTTTTGGTTTTGGGTTTAATACCACTTTAATACAGTAAAATAATGCAATTTCTATATACAGTGATTGCACATTAGGTCCTTTTCAGACGGGGCAGAATCTGTCCCAATCAGCAGGTGATCCCCTTACAGATCCCCCACAGATCAGGGCAGAGCAGGCGGATGACACATCTGTGTCCGCTCAGTTTCTGCAGAGTGGACACGGACAGGGCTCGCTCTTCTCTATGCGTGACCGAGTGCAAATTGACTCTGATGTCTGTTTACACCCAACTACCTCTGATCCACTTTGCCTAAACGGAAGAGAATGGATTACCAAAGATAGGCGGGTGTAAATGGATAGTCTGTTTACATTCGCCCCTCCATAGGTGTGAAATTAACTATCCGATCAGGTCCGTCTGAAAAACTGACAGGCAGACCAGATCGGATTAGCAATGTAAAAGGGGCCTTATTTTTCCTTGCCATGCAGTTTTTGTGATAAAATATAGGTAAACAATTACTGTATATACTCGAGTATAAGCCGACCCGAACATAAGCTGAGGCACCTAATTTTACCACAAAAAACTGGGAAAATGTATTGACTTGAGTATAAGCCAAGGGTGACCATCTGCATGCCTCACTTTGCCTCACTGTGTCCATGTGCATGCCTCACTGTGCCCATGCCTCACTTTGCCCATGCCTCACTGTGTCCATGACTAGACTGACGTTTAACATGGGAGTCTATGGAAGGGGTGCCCGGTTTGAAAAATCGGTGCTCCCCCACCGTAAATCCCCCAGACAAAAGCTTTGCACACTTATAGAGGAAGAGGGGGGCTACATGTGTGCCAAGTTTCGGGTCCAGGGGACCTACGACCGGCCAGTACCGGGTCCTCAAAATCACCAGAGAAATTACCGTTTAACATGGGAGTCTATTGAAAGGGGTTCTCGGGTTTTAAAAATCGGTGCTCCCCGGCCGTAGGTTCCCCGGACAAAAAACTTTGCACACTTGTAGAGGAAGAGTGGGGCTACATGTGTGGCAAGCTTGGAGTCATGGGGACCTACGGCCGGCCGATACCGGGTCCCCAAATTCCGGGAGATTAGGCGCAAAAGGTGACTCGAGTATAAGCCGAGGGGGGCATTTTCAGCACAAAAAAAGGGGTGAAAAACTCGGCTTATACTCGAGTATATACGGTACATGGATTTGTAAAAGCCTACTCTATTGGATGCGTGGCAGCCAATACAATCAGCTAAGCACTAATAAAGTCAATACATTGGCAAAGTCCTTTATCAAGAATCTGGAAGATGAATGGTGACAAATGATACCAGTGATTTTTTTTTTTAGCATTTCTTGTGCCCTATTAAACACTTAACGACCGCTCACTGTATATATACGTCGGCAGAATGGCACCGACAGGCACAATCACGTAGAGTGTACGTGATTGCCTTTGTATAGTTGGGGGGTCCAATCGGACCCCCCTCCTATACAGTGAGCGGTGGCTAAGTGTCCGGGAGCGTTCCGGGATGAGGGGGCAGCCATTCGTTTCTGGCCACCCCCTCGCGATCAGACAGAGGGAGCAGGAGGAAGTGATGTCATCTCTGGTGCGGCGCTCACATATACCGAGCGCCGTACAAGAGAAGACATGAGGTAAGTGCACACAACACTACACTGATACCAGGACACATAGGGACATAAATCGCCCCCCCAGGCCCCCCCAGACACCCCAGATCACCCCCAGATCACCCCCCCAGCCCCCAGTCACAGTGTCACTGATTGCAGTGACCATTTATTTAGTGATCACTGCAATCAGTGACATTTGTGACTGTAAAAGTGTCACCAAAGTTTAGTCTTAGGTCCAGTGTAGCCCCCTAACCCCCCCTAATAAAGGTTTAACCCCCTGATCACCCCCCAGATAACCCTTTCACCCCCTATCACCACTGTCGCTAAGCGATCATTTTTCTGATCGCTGTCTTAGCGTCAGTGATGCCGATCGGCAGCCAGTATTTTTTTTTAGGTTCGCCGCATGTTTTTATAGCGTCAGGTACCCCAATATATTATCTAATAAAGGTTTAACCCCCTTGATCGCCCCCCAGGTAACCCTTTCACCCCCTATCACCACTGTCACTAAGCGATCGTTTTTCTAAACGCTGTCTTAGTGTCTGTGATGCAGATCGGTAGCCGGTAATTTTTTTTAGGTTCGCCGCAGGTTTTTATAGCGTCAGGTACCCCAATATATTATCTAATAAAGGTTTAACCCCCTTGATCGCCCCCCAGGTAACCCTTTCACCCCCTATCACCACTGTCGCTAAGCAATTGTTTTTCTAAACGCTGTCTTAGTGTCGGTGATGCAGATCGGTAGCCAGTAATTTTTTTTAGGTCCGCCGCATGTTTTTATAGCGTCAGGTACCCCAATATATTATCTAATAAAGGTTTAACCCCCTTGATCGCCCCCCAGGTAACCCTTTCACCCCCATCACCACTGTCGCTAAGCGATCGTTTTTCTAAACGCTGTCTTAGTGTCGGTGATGCAGATCGGTAGCTGGTAATTTTTTTTAGGTTCGCCGCAGGTTTTTATAGCGTCAGGTACCCCAATATATTATCTAATAAAGGTTTAACCCCCTTGATCGCCCCCCAGGTAACCCTTTCACCCCCTATCACCACTGTCGCTAAGCGATCGTTTTTCTAAACGCTGTCTTAGTGTCGGTGATGCAGATCGGTAGCCAGTAATTTTTTTTAGGTTCGCCGCATGTTTTTATAGTGTCAGGTACCCCAATATATTATCTAATAAAGGTTTAACCCCCTTGATCGCCCCCAGGTAACCCTTTCACCCCCATCACCACTGTCGCTGAGCGATCGTTTTTCTAAACGCTGTCTTAGTGTTGGTGATGCAGATCGGTAGCTGGTAATTTTTTTTAGGTTCGCCGCAGGTTTTTATAGCGTCAGGTACCCCCATATATTATCTAATAAAGGTTTTAACCCCCTGATTGCCCCTAGTTAACCCTTTCACCAGTGATCACCATATAAGTGTTACGGGTGACGCTGGTTAGTTAGTTTGCTTTTTATAGTGTCAGGGCACCCGCCGTGTATATAACCCAATAAAGGTTTAACCCCCTGATCGCCCGGCGGGTGATATCAATTAGGTTTTAGCGTCAGAGAGGGTCTGAGTCACACCCCAGGCAGCGTCAAGTTAGTGCCAGTAACGCTAACACCCACGCGTGAAGCATACACCCCCCTTAGTGGTATAGTATCTGAACAGATCAATATCTGATCTGATCAGATCTATACTAGCGTCCCCAGCAGTTTAGGGTTCCCAAAAACGCAGTGTTAGCGGGATCAGCCCAGATACCTGCTGGCACCTGCGTTTTGCCCCTCCGTCCAGCCCAGGCCACCCAAGTGCAGTATCGATCGATCACTGTCACTTACAAAACAAAAACACACATAACTGCAGCGTTCGCAGAGACGGGCCTGATCCCTGCGACTCCAGTGCTGTAGGAGGTGATTTCACCACCACAGTTAAAAAAAAAAAGCAAATATGCCGAAGCATTGGGGCAGCAGGGGCGGAGGAGCGATTTTGCTCCTAATGCCGCGTACATACGGTCGAAATTCCGACGGAGGCTTGCCCGTGGAAAAGTCCGACCATGTGTGTGCGGCATAACTTTTGTGCGGGAGGATGCCCCCATGCTTCGGCATATATAAATGGTGCGTGTATGCCCATCATTGGAAGTGGATGGATGAAGGGTGGTATTCTAATGGTGGGCATACCCACCGATCAATCTCTTTTTTCGTTCAGCCAACTGGCTGCATGAAAAAAAAAGATTACAATACATGTCCAACAAGGACCAGCAACGTACTGGTATGTTGCTGGACTTTGAATGTTTATACCAGAATGATGCCTGCGGGTTTAGGTATCATCTTGGTATCATTCTTTTCAGCCTGCGGCCGGCTTTCATGTAAAAGCAATCCTAGCGGCTAATTAGCCTCTGGACTGCTTTTACAAGCAGTGGGAGGGAATGCCCCCCCCGGATATAAAAAGCGCCATTGGGAAATTGGGAAAGCATTTTATCCCACCGATCTTGGTGTGGTCAGATGCTTTGAGGGCAAAGGAAAAATCTAGGGTCTAGAAGACCCCAGTTTTTTCAAAAAAAGAGTACCTGTCACTACCTATTGCTATCATAGGGGATATTTACATTCCCTGAGATAACAATAAAAATTATAAAAAAAAAAAAATACTTGGAAGGAACAATTTAAAAATAAAAGAAAAAAGCAAAATTAATAATAAAAAAAAAAAGAAAAAAAAAAAAGCACCCCTGTCCTGCCCTGCTCTTGCCCAATGGCGAACGCAAGCGTCGGTCTGGCGTCATATGTAAACAGCAATTGCACCATGCATGTGAGGTATCACCGCGAAGGTCAGATCGAGGGCAATCATTTTAGCAGTAGACCTCCTCTGTAAATCTACTGGGGTAACCTGTAAAGGCTTTTAAAGGCTTTTAAAAATGTATGTAGTTTGTCGCCAATGCGCGTTTGTGCGAAATTTTAAAGCATGTCGTGTTTGGTATCTATGTACTCGGCCTAAGATCATCTTTTTTATTTCATCAAACATTTGGGCAATATAGTGTGTTTTAGTGCATTAAAATTAAAAAAAGTGTATTTTTTAACCCAAAAAATGCGTTTGAAAAATCGCTGCGCAAATACTGTGTAGAAAAAAAAAATTCGACACCCACCATTTTAATCTGTAGGGCCTTTTCTTTAAAAATATATATAATGTTTGGGGCTTCAACATAATTTTCTTGCAAAAAAAAAAAATGTTTTCATGTAAACAAAAAGTGTCAAAAAGGGCTTTGTCTTCAAGTGGTTAGAAGAGTGGATGTAAGCTTCCTAATGTTGTGTATAAAATGCCAGAACAGTTCAAAACCCCCCCAAATGACCCCATTTTGGAAAGTAGACACCCCAAGCTATATACTGAGAGGCATGTCGAGTCCATGGAATATTTTATATGTTGACACAAGTTGCGGAAAAACGACAATTTTTTTTTTTTTTTTTGCACAAAGTTAACACTAAATGATATATTGCTCAAACATGCCATGGGCATATGTGGAATTACACCCCAAAATACATTCTGTTGCTTCTCCTGAGTAGTGATGAGCCGAACACCCCCGGGTTCGGTTCGCACCAGAACCCGCGAACGGACCGAAAGTTCGAACGAACATTAGAACCCTATTAAATACAATGGATGCGAACGTTCGAATTCTAAAGTGCTAATTATAACAACTATTATGCATGTTATTGTCCTAAAAAGGGTTTGGGAACCCGGGTTCTGCACCAGGGGACATGTATCAATGCAAAAAGAAGTTTTAAAAACGGTCGTTTTTCGGGAGCAGTCATTTTAATGATGCATAAAGTGAAAAAAAATAAAGTCAAATATTCCTTTAAATATCGTACCTGGGGGGTGTCTAAAGTATGCCTGTGAAGTGCCACGTGTTTCCCGTGTTTAGAACTGTCCCTGCACAAAATGACACTTCTAAAGGAAAAAAAAGCCATTTAAAACTGCTTGCGGCTTTAATGTAATGTCTGGTCCCGGTAATATGGATGAAATTCTTTAAGAAAAATGGCATAGCTACCCCATGACCCCCCCCCTACCCCAGCCCATTACCAGCCCCTTTGGGTCTTGTATGGATATTAAGGGGAACCCCGCACATAAAATAAAAAAGGCCCTATATACTCTGAACAGCCCTATACAGGCGGTGCATACAAGACAGGGACTGTAGGTTTGTTCTTATGTAGAGTCTGTTTGTAATTTTGAACAGGTACATTGTTGAAGTGTAGCTCCAGACCAAAAATCTATTTTTAAACTTTTTGGAAAACATAGGTAAGGGTTATCACCCCTGTAACATTTGTTTTGCTGTCTGTGCCCCTGTTCAGAACATTTCACCTCACTTTCCGTCCCAATGACAACTCTTTTTGAAATGTGGTCTTTTTCTTGAAACAAGGATTGCTGATAAAGCATCAGTACAGAGGAGACACCTTTCTCCCATATTTATTCTTACAGGAGAGAATTTTCCTTCCTAGTGGTAGATTTCCTCTCACTTCCTGTTGTCTTCTTGCGTTTGCAAGTAGGAGTCGTTTGTAAGTTGGATGTTTGAAAGTAGGGACCTGCCGTATATACTCTGCAGAAATAGGCCCCTTAGTTGTTGGTGTTGGCACAACACTGTAAGCACTCACAGTTACTCTTGGTTGGTGCTGGAACGCCCTGCTGTCAACTATTATATCAGGAATTTTAATTACATATAATTGTTGAACAGTGGTAGTAAAAATTGGGCCTTTGATGGTGGTGCTGGTGCCACAACACTGTAAGCCCTGACAGTTACTCTTGGTGGGTGCAGCAATGGGCCCTGCTGTGAATTATTAGATCAAGAATTGTAATTACATGCCCCTGTTGAACAGGGGCTGAAAAATTGGGCCTTAGGCACTGGTGGCACAACACTGCAACCCCTCACAGATACTGTACTTGGAGCACAGCAATGAGCCCTGTTGCAAAGTATTGCTTCAAAAATTGTAATGACACGCCCCTGTTAAACAGGGGCTGAAAAATTGGGCCTTAGGCACTGGTGGCACAACACTGCAACTCCTCACAGATACTGTACTTGGAGCACAGCAATGAGCCCTGTTGCAAAGTATTGCTTCAAAAATTGTAATGACACGCCCCTGTTAAACAGGGGCTGAAAAATTGGGCCTTAGGCACTGGTGGCACAACACTGCAACTCCTCACAGATACTGTACTTGGAGCACAGCAATGAGCCCTGTTGCAAAGTATTGCTTCAAAAATTGTAATTACACGCCCCTGTTAAACAGGGGCTGAAAAATTGGGCGTTAGGCACTGGTGGCGGCACCCATAAACAAAAATGATCTTACAAGCTATCATCATCAATCGTATCATTGAGGACTCGGAGGAGGAGGATAGCCAGTCAACATAACAGCACAGGCACTCAGCATCAGCATCAGTCTTGAAGGGATGTGACATGTTAAAATCAATTAGTCTGTTATATCAGCATCAGGTGTGTGGTAGCTGGTGGTGATCCAAGACTGGTTCATCTTGATGAAAGTCAGTCGATCAACCGAGTCGGTGGACAGGCGCACCCTGTGATCCGTGACAAATCCTCCAGCAGCACTGAATGTGCGTTCCGAAAGAACGCTGGATGCAGGACAGGCCAGTAGCTCAATTGCATACTGTGCAAGCTCTGGCCAGTGATCCATCCTCAAGACCCAGTAAGCCAGAGGATTTTCGGTGGGGAAGGTGTCCAAGTCTGACCTTGCCCCTAGATATTCCTGCACCATGTTTATCAGACGCTGGCGATGGTTGCTGGAACCGATCATACTTTGGGGCTGCGGACTAAAGAATTGTCTGAACGCATCGGTCAGACGGCCACCTTCCCCACCGCTCCTTCTTTGACTGGCCGAAGCCTCAGCAACTCGTTGTCCAGGACCAGGAGTTTGCAACCTCCCAGTCTCTGGGAACGCGTTGCACAGACCTTTCTGCAAGGCCTCCCGGAGTTGTCTCATCCTCTGCTCCCTCTGCGACGGTAACATAAGGTCCGCAACCTTACCCTTGTACCGTGGATCAAGGAGAGTGGCCAGCCAGTAATGGTCCCTCTCCTTGATCCGAAGAATACGAGGATCCTTCCGCAGACTTTGCAGGATCAGGGAGGCCATGCAGCGTAGGTTTGCTGAGGCATTCGCTCCGGAGTCCTCTGGGTCACTAAGGACGACATGATCCGCAGCCACCTCCTCCCAGCCACGTACAAGTCCACTGGTTTCTTGGGACTGTAAATCATCCCTAAAAGACTGCTGCTGATGATGCTGAGTGCCAGCCTCCACCTCCATGCTGACACAATCCTCCTCCTCCTCCTCCTCCTCCTCCTCCTCTTCCTGTGCGATGGGTGGGACAGAAGGAACACTGTCTGGGTAAAGGGGGCCTTGAGAGGCAAGGAAGTCCTCCTCTTCCTGCCTCTGTTCTGCCTCAAGTGCCCTGTCCATTATTCCACGCAGCGTGTGCTCCAACAGGTGGACAAGAGGTACAGTGTCACTGATGCATGCACTGTCACTGCTCACCATCCTCGTGGCCTCCTCAAATGGTGCCAGGACAGTGCATGCATCCCTGATCATGCCCCACTGGCGTGGAGAAAAAAAACCAAGCTCCCCTGACCCTGTCCTGGTGCCGTAGTCGCACAGGTACTCATTGATGGCCCTCTGCTGCGTGTGCAGCCGCTGCAGCATGGCCAACGTTGAGTTCCACCTGGTGGGCATGTCACATATAAGGCGGTTCTTGGGCAGGTTCAACTCCTTTTGCAGCTCAGCCAGGCGAGCACTGGCATTATAAGATCTGCGGAAATGCACACAGACTTTCCTGGCCTGCCTCAGGACATCCTGTAAGCCCGGGTACCTGCCCAAGAAGCGCTGCACCACCAGGTTAAGGACGTGAGCCACACAGGGCACATGGGTCAGTTGTCCCTGTCGGAGGGCGGAGAGGAGGTTGGTGCCATTGTCGCAAACCACCATTCCTGGCTTAAGCTGGCGTGGCGTCAACCACCTCTCGGCCTGGCCCTGCAGAGCAGACAGGACCTCTGCCCCAGTGTGGCTTCTGTCCCCCAAACACACCAGCGCAAGCACGGCATGGCATCTTTTTGCCTGCGTACTTGCGTAGCCCCGTGAACGGCTACGGAGCACCGCTGGTTCATAGGACAAACCACAGGAAGAGGCCATGGAGGAAGAAGAAGAGGAGGGGGTGGAGGAGAGAGGTGTGTCACAACCAGTAGTAGCATTTTGGAGGCGTGGCGGTGGGACAACCTCCAACACTACTGCACCTTGTCCTGAATCCTTCCCAGCTGCCAAAAGAGTGACCCAATGGGCCGTGAAAGAAAGGTAACGTCCCTGTCCATGCCTGCTGGACCATGAGTCAGCGGTAATATGCACCTTACCGCTGACCGCCCTGTCCAGCGAGGCCAAGACATTGCCTTCCACATGCCGGTAGAGAGCCGGAATAGCCTTCCGTGAGAAAAAGTGGCGTTTGGGAACCTGCCACTGAGAAACCGCACATTGCACAAACTCACGGAAGGGGGCCGAGTCTACCAACTGAAAAGGCAGCAGTTGAAGCGCTAGCAATTTAGCCAAGCTAGCATTCAACCGCTGGGCATGTGGATGGCTGGGAGTGAACTTCTTTCGACGGTCCAGCAGCTGGGGCAGGGAAATTTGCCTGCTAGAATCGGACGTCGGTGTACTGCTAGCAGAGTGGGCGCAAGTACTTGGCTGTGACACACCTAATTCTACACCTTCATTCCTCTCAGTGCATGTTTCAGAGAGGACTGAAGTTATAGTGGGGTTGGAGATCCCAGCTGATGCGGTGCAAGGAGAGGTCCGCTTTGTTCTTTGGTGTGGGTCTTTGAGGTAGGCTTGCCAACGAGCTGCATGGCAGGTCAACATATGTCTGGTCAGGCATGTGGTACCCAAGCGGCTGATGTTTTGGCCACGCGATATACGCTTGAGACATATGTTGCAAACAGCAGCTGTGCGATCTGATGCACTAGCCTCAAAAAAGGCCCACACCAAAGAACTTTTTGAATGACGGGCAGAGGCAGCGCCCTGCACAGGCGGAGCTCTGCGGTGTGATTCCGTCGGTGTACTGCCCTTACGCTGGCCACCAAAGGGCATCCTGCCTCGTTGGAGATGTGCCTCCTCCTCATCCTCCTCCTCCTCCTCTCTCCTATTAGGCACCCACGTGGAGTCAGTGACCTCATCATCCCCTCCCTCCTCATCACTGGAGCCAATCTGGCAGTATGCTGCAGCTGCTGGAACATGACTGCCAGATTGGTGTCCTTCTTGAGCATCCCCTCTGTCTGCTCTCACGCTACTGCCTTCCTCTAGCTGGGTTTCATCATCAGACCCTTCGAAACGCTGGGCATCCTCCTGGAGCATGTACCCAACACTGTGCTGAAACAGTTCGGGGGACTCCTCAGGAGGAGGACATGGTGGGTCTAGGGAAGGAGTGACTGATGATTTGTCTGACATTGATACCAGGGAAGACGACGCTTTGGCAGCTGCTTTTCCAGTACCCTGAGCCTGGGTGAGAGAGGATGAGGAGGAGGAGGAGGGCTTGGTCATCCACTCTACCAAGTCTTCGGCATGATGTGGCTCAACATGTCCAGCTGCCGAAAAGAAGGACAAGCGTGTCCCATGGCCATGTGCTGATGACAATGCACCGCGTCCACGACCAGCACTGTTGCCCCCAGACACAGAGCCTGCTTGCCCTCTTTTATTGCCTCCTGACTGTCTGCCTCTCCTTGTTTGCCTTCCAGACATTCTAATAGATGGCCTGCAGGGAGATGGGAAAAAAGCAATAAGGGCTACCTTCAGGTGTCCTTCTCTGTCCCTTGAAACAAGGACTTTCACAGTGAAAGAAACTGACACTCTCCCTACCTACAGTTTTCTGTCCCTAGAAAAAATGTTTTTTTTAATCACAATATAGCACAAGGACAATTCACTCACTGTCCTTCCAGGTCCCTGGAAACAAGGACTTGCAGAGTGAAATAAACTGACACTCTCCCTACCTACAGTTTTCTGTCCCTAGAATAAATGTTTTTTTTAAGCACAATATAGCACAAGGACAATTCACTCACTGTCCTTAGAGGTCCCTGGAAACAAGGACTTGCAGAGTGAAAGAAAATAAACACTCTCCCTACCTACAGTTTTCTGTCCCTAGAAAAAATGTTTTTTTTTAAGCACAATATAGCACAAGGACAATTCACTCACTGTCCTTCCAGGTCCCTGGAAACAAGGACTTGCAGAGTGAAAGAAAAAAAACACTCTCCCTACCTACAGTTTTCTGTCCCTAGAAAAAATGTTTTTTTTAATCACAATATAGCACAAGGACAATTCACTCACTGTCCTTCCAGGTCCCTGGAAACAAGGACTTGCAGAGTGAAATAAACTGACACTCTCCCTACCTACAGTTTTCTGTCCCTAGAATAAATGTTTTTTTTAAGCACAATATAGCACAAGGACAATTCACTCACTGTCCTTACAGGTCCCTGGAAACAAGGACTTGCAGAGTGAAAGAAAAAAAACACTCTCCCTACCTACAGTTTTCTGTCCATAGAATAAATGTTTTTTTTAAGCACAATATAGCACAAGGACAATTCACTCACTGTCCTTACAGGTCCCTGGAAACAAGGACTTGCAGAGTGAAAGAAAAAAAACACTCTCCCTACCTACAGTTTTCTGTCCCTAGAAAAAATGTTTTTTTTAATCACAATATAGCACAAGGACAATTCACTCACTGTCCTTACAGGTCCCTGGAAACAAGGACTTGCAGAGTGAAATAAACTGACACTCTCCCTACCTACAGTTTTCTGTCCCTAGAATAAATGTTTTTTTTAATCACAATATAGCACAAGGACAATTCACTCACTGTCCTTCCAGGTCCCTGGAAACAAGGACTTGCAGAGTGAAATAAACTGACACTGTCCCTACCTACAGTTTTCTGTCCCTAGAATAAATGTTTTTTTTAAGCACACTATAGCACAAGGACAATTCACTCACTGTCCTTACAGGTCCCTGGAAACAAGGACTTGCAGAGTGAAAGAAAAAAAACACTCTCCCTACCTACAGTTTTCTGTCCCTAGAAAAAATGTTTTTTTTAATCACAATATAGCACAAGGACAATTCACTCACTGTCCTTCCAGGTCCCTGGAAACAAGGACTTGCAGAGTGAAATAAACTGACACTGTCCCTACCTACAGTTTTCTGTCCCTAGAATAAATGTTTTTTTTAAGCACACTATAGCACAAGGACAATTCACTCACTGTCCTTACAGGTCCCTGGAAACAAGGACTTGCAGAGTGAAAGAAAAAAAACACTCTCCCTACCTACAGTTTTCTGTCCCTAGAAAAAATGTTTTTTTTAATCACAATATAGCACAAGGACAATTCACTCACTGTCCTTCCAGGTCCCTGGAAACAAGGACTTGCAGAGTGAAATAAACTGACACTCTCCCTACCTACAGTTTTCTGTCCCTAGAATAAATGTTTTTTTTAAGCACAATATAGCACAAGGACAATTCACTCACTGTCCTCACAGGTCCCTGGAAACATGGACTTGCAGAGTGAAATAAACTGACACTCTCCCTACCTACAGTTTTCTGTCCCTAGAATAAATGTTTTTTTTAATCACAATATAGCACAAGGACAATTCACTCACTGTCCTTCCAGGTCCCTGGAAACAAGGACTTGCAGAGTGAAAGTAAAAAAACACTCTCCCTACCTACAGTTTTCTGTCCCTAGAAAAAATGTTTTTTTTAATCACAATATAGCACAAGGACAATTCACTCACTGTCCTTACAGGTCCCTGGAAACATGGACTTGCAGAGTGAAATAAACTGACACTCTCCCTACCTACAGTTTTCTGTCCCTAGAATAAATGTTTTTTTTTTAATCACAATATAGCACAAGGACAATTCACTCACTGTCCTTCCAGGTCCCTGGAAACAAGGACTTGCAGAGTGAAATAAACTGACACTGTCCCTACCTACAGTTTTCTGTCCCTAGAATAAATGTTTTTTTTAAGCACACTATAGCACAAGGACAATTCACTCACTGTCCTTACAGGTCCCTGGAAACAAGGACTTGCAGAGTGAAAGAAAAAAAACACTCTCCCTACCTACAGTTTTCTGTCCCTAGAAAAAATGTTTTTTTTAATCACAATATAGCACAAGGACAATTCACTCACTGTCCTTACAGGTCCCTGGAAACAAGGACTTGCAGAGTGAAATAAACTGACACTCTCCCTACCTACAGTTTTCTGTCCCTAGAATAAATGTTTTTTTTAAGCACAATATAGCACAAGGACAATTCACTCACTGTCCTTCCAGGTCCCTGGAAACAAGGACTTGCAGAGTGAAAGTAAAAAAACACTCTCCCTACCTACAGTTTTCTGTCCCTAGAAAAAATGTTTTTTTTAATCACAATATAGCACAAGGACAATTCACTCACTGTCCTTCCAGGTCCCTGGAAACAAGGACTTGCAGAGTGAAAGAAACTGACACTGTCCCTACCTACAGTTTTCTGTCCCTAGAATAAATGTTTTTTTTAAGCACACTATAGCACAAGGACAATTCACTCACTGTCCTTACAGGTCCCTGGAAACAAGGACTTGCAGAGTGAAAGAAAAAAAACACTCTCCCTACCTACAGTTTTCTGTCCCTAGAAAAAATGTTTTTTTTAATCACAATATAGCACAAGGACAATTCACTCACTGTCCTTACAGGTCCCTGGAAACAAGGACTTGCAGAGTGAAATAAACTGACACTCTCCCTACCTACAGTTTTCTGTCCCTAGAATAAATGTTTTTTTTAAGCACAATATAGCACAAGGACAATTCACTCACTGTCCTTACAGGTCCCTGGAAACAAGGACTTGCAGAGTGAAAGAAAAAAAACACTCTCCCTACCTACAGTTTTCTGTCCCTAGAAAAAATGTTTTTTTTTAATCACAATATAGCACAAGGACAATTCACTCACTGTCCTTACAGGTCCCTGGAAACAAGGACTTGCAGAGTGAAATAAACTGACACTCTCCCTACCTACAGTTTTCTGTCCCTAGAATAAATGTTTTTTTTAAGCACAATATAGCACAAGGACAATTCACTCACTGTCCTTCCAGGTCCCTGGAAACAAGGACTTGCAGAGTGAAAGTAAAAAAACACTCTCCCTACCTACAGTTTTCTGTCCCTAGAAAAAATGTTTTTTTTAATCACAATATAGCACAAGGACAATTCACTCACTGTCCTTACAGGTCCCTGGAAACATGGACTTGCAGAGTGAAATAAACTGACACTCTCCCTACCTACAGTTTTCTGTCCCTAGAATAAATGTTTTTTTTTTAATCACAATATAGCACAAGGACAATTCACTCACTGTCCTTCCAGGTCCCTGGAAACAAGGACTTGCAGAGTGAAATAAACTGACACTGTCCCTACCTACAGTTTTCTGTCCCTAGAATAAATGTTTTTTTTTAAGCACAATATAGCACAAGGACAATTCACTCACTGTCCTTCCAGGTCCCTGGAAACAAGGACTTGCAGAGTGAAAGTAAAAAAACACTCTCCCTACCTACAGTTTTCTGTCCCTAGAAAAAATGTTTTTTTTAATCACAATATAGCACAAGGACAATTCACTCACTGTCCTTACAGGTCCCTGGAAACAAGGACTTGCAGAGTGAAAGAAACTGACACTCTCTCTACCTACAGTTTTCTGTCCCTAGAATAAATGTTTTTTTTAAGCACAATATAGCACAAGGACAATTCACTCACTGTCCTTACAGGTCCCTGGAAACAAGGACTTGCAGAGTGAAAGAAAAAAAACACTCTCCCTACCTACAGTTTTCTGTCCATAGAATAAATGTTTTTTTTAAGCACAATATAGCACAAGGACAATTCACTCACTGTCCTTACAGGTCCCTGGAAACAAGGACTTGCAGAGTGAAAGAAAAAAAACACTCTCCCTACCTACAGTTTTCTGTCCCTAGAAAAAATGTTTTTTTTAATCACAATATAGCACAAGGACAATTCACTCACTGTCCTTACAGGTCCCTGGAAACAAGGACTTGCAGAGTGAAATAAACTGACACTCTCCCTACCTACAGTTTTCTGTCCCTAGAATAAATGTTTTTTTTAATCACAATATAGCACAAGGACAATTCACTCACTGTCCTTCCAGGTCCCTGGAAACAAGGACTTGCAGAGTGAAATAAACTGACACTGTCCCTACCTACAGTTTTCTGTCCCTAGAATAAATGTTTTTTTAAGCACACTATAGCACAAGGACAATTCACTCACTGTCCTTACAGGTCCCTGGAAACAAGGACTTGCAGAGTGAAAGAAAAAAAACACTCTCCCTACCTACAGTTTTCTGTCCCTAGAAAAAATGTTTTTTTTAATCACAATATAGCACAAGGACAATTCACTCACTGTCCTTCCAGGTCCCTGGAAACAAGGACTTGCAGAGTGAAATAAACTGACACTGTCCCTACCTACAGTTTTCTGTCCCTAGAATAAATGTTTTTTTTAAGCACACTATAGCACAAGGACAATTCACTCACTGTCCTTACAGGTCCCTGGAAACAAGGACTTGCAGAGTGAAAGAAAAAAAACACTCTCCCTACCTACAGTTTTCTGTCCCTAGAAAAAATGTTTTTTTTAATCACAATATAGCACAAGGACAATTCACTCACTGTCCTTCCAGGTCCCTGGAAACAAGGACTTGCAGAGTGAAATAAACTGACACTCTCCCTACCTACAGTTTTCTGTCCCTAGAATAAATGTTTTTTTTAAGCACAATATAGCACAAGGACAATTCACTCACTGTCCTCACAGGTCCCTGGAAACATGGACTTGCAGAGTGAAATAAACTGACACTCTCCCTACCTACAGTTTTCTGTCCCTAGAATAAATGTTTTTTTTAATCACAATATAGCACAAGGACAATTCACTCACTGTCCTTCCAGGTCCCTGGAAACAAGGACTTGCAGAGTGAAAGTAAAAAAACACTCTCCCTACCTACAGTTTTCTGTCCCTAGAAAAAATGTTTTTTTTAATCACAATATAGCACAAGGACAATTCACTCACTGTCCTTACAGGTCCCTGGAAACATGGACTTGCAGAGTGAAATAAACTGACACTCTCCCTACCTACAGTTTTCTGTCCCTAGAATAAATGTTTTTTTTTTAATCACAATATAGCACAAGGACAATTCACTCACTGTCCTTCCAGGTCCCTGGAAACAAGGACTTGCAGAGTGAAATAAACTGACACTGTCCCTACCTACAGTTTTCTGTCCCTAGAATAAATGTTTTTTTTAAGCACACTATAGCACAAGGACAATTCACTCACTGTCCTTACAGGTCCCTGGAAACAAGGACTTGCAGAGTGAAAGAAAAAAAACACTCTCCCTACCTACAGTTTTCTGTCCCTAGAAAAAATGTTTTTTTTAATCACAATATAGCACAAGGACAATTCACTCACTGTCCTTACAGGTCCCTGGAAACAAGGACTTGCAGAGTGAAATAAACTGACACTCTCCCTACCTACAGTTTTCTGTCCCTAGAATAAATGTTTTTTTTAAGCACAATATAGCACAAGGACAATTCACTCACTGTCCTTCCAGGTCCCTGGAAACAAGGACTTGCAGAGTGAAAGTAAAAAAACACTCTCCCTACCTACAGTTTTCTGTCCCTAGAAAAAATGTTTTTTTTAATCACAATATAGCACAAGGACAATTCACTCACTGTCCTTCCAGGTCCCTGGAAACAAGGACTTGCAGAGTGAAAGAAACTGACACTGTCCCTACCTACAGTTTTCTGTCCCTAGAATAAATGTTTTTTTTAAGCACACTATAGCACAAGGACAATTCACTCACTGTCCTTACAGGTCCCTGGAAACAAGGACTTGCAGAGTGAAAGAAAAAAAACACTCTCCCTACCTACAGTTTTCTGTCCCTAGAAAAAATGTTTTTTTTAATCACAATATAGCACAAGGACAATTCACTCACTGTCCTTACAGGTCCCTGGAAACAAGGACTTGCAGAGTGAAATAAACTGACACTCTCCCTACCTACAGTTTTCTGTCCCTAGAATAAATGTTTTTTTTAAGCACAATATAGCACAAGGACAATTCACTCACTGTCCTTACAGGTCCCTGGAAACAAGGACTTGCAGAGTGAAAGAAAAAAAACACTCTCCCTACCTACAGTTTTCTGTCCCTAGAAAAAATGTTTTTTTTAATCACAATATAGCACAAGGACAATTCACTCACTGTCCTTACAGGTCCCTGGAAACAAGGACTTGCAGAGTGAAATAAACTGACACTCTCCCTACCTACAGTTTTCTGTCCCTAGAATAAATGTTTTTTTTAAGCACAATATAGCACAAGGACAATTCACTCACTGTCCTTCCAGGTCCCTGGAAACAAGGACTTGCAGAGTGAAAGTAAAAAAACACTCTCCCTACCTACAGTTTTCTGTCCCTAGAAAAAATGTTTTTTTTAATCACAATATAGCACAAGGACAATTCACTCACTGTCCTTACAGGTCCCTGGAAACATGGACTTGCAGAGTGAAATAAACTGACACTCTCCCTACCTACAGTTTTCTGTCCCTAGAATAAATGTTTTTTTTTTTAATCACAATATAGCACAAGGACAATTCACTCACTGTCCTTCCAGGTCCCTGGAAACAAGGACTTGCAGAGTGAAATAAACTGACACTGTCCCTACCTACAGTTTTCTGTCCCTAGAATAAATGTTTTTTTTAAGCACAATATAGCACAAGGACAATTCACTCACTGTCCTTCCAGGTCCCTGGAAACAAGGACTTGCAGAGTGAAAGTAAAAAAACACTCTCCCTACCTACAGTTTTCTGTCCCTAGAAAAAATGTTTTTTTTAATCACAATATAGCACAAGGACAATTCACTCACTGTCCTTCCAGGTCCCTGGAAACAAGGACTTGCAGAGTGAAAGAAACTGACACTGTCCCTACCTACAGTTTTCTGTCCCTAGAATAAATGTTTTTTTTAAGCACACTATAGCACAAGGACAATTCACTCACTGTCCTTACAGGTCCCTGGAAACAAGGACTTGCAGAGTGAAAGAAAAAAAACACTCTCCCTACCTACAGTTTTCTGTCCCTAGAAAAAATGTTTTTTTTAATCACAATATAGCACAAGGACAATTCACTCACTGTCCTTACAGGTCCCTGGAAACAAGGACTTGCAGAGTGAAATAAACTGACACTCTCCCTACCTACAGTTTTCTGTCCCTAGAATAAATGTTTTTTTTAAGCACAATATAGCACAAGGACAATTCACTCACTGTCCTTACAGGTCCCTGGAAACAAGGACTTGCAGAGTGAAAGAAAAAAAACACTCTCCCTACCTACAGTTTTCTGTCCCTAGAAAAAATGTTTTTTTTAATCACAATATAGCACAAGGACAATTCACTCACTGTCCTTACAGGTCCCTGGAAACAAGGACTTGCAGAGTGAAATAAACTGACACTCTCTCTACCTACAGTTTTCTGTCCCTAGAATAAATGTTTTTTTTAAGCACAATATAGCACAAGGACAATTCACTCACTGTCCTTCCAGGTCCCTGGAAACAAGGACTTGCAGAGTGAAAGTAAAAAAACACTCTCCCTACCTACAGTTTTCTGTCCCTAGAAAAAATGTTTTTTTTAATCACAATATAGCACAAGGACAATTCACTCACTGTCCTTACAGGTCCCTGGAAACATGGACTTGCAGAGTGAAATAAACTGACACTCTCCCTACCTACAGTTTTCTGTCCCTAGAATAAATGTTTTTTTTTTAATCACAATATAGCACAAGGACAATTCACTCACTGTCCTTCCAGGTCCCTGGAAACAAGGACTTGCAGAGTGAAATAAACTGACACTGTCCCTACCTACAGTTTTCTGTCCCTAGAATAAATGTTTTTTTTAAGCACACTATAGCACAAGGACAATTCACTCACTGTCCTTACAGGTCCCTGGAAACAAGGACTTGCAGAGTGAAAGAAAAAAAACACTCTCCCTACCTACAGTTTTCTGTCCCTAGAAAAAATGTTTTTTTTAATCACAATATAGCACAAGGACAATTCACTCACTGTCCTTCCAGGTCCCTGGAAACAAGGACTTGCAGAGTGAAATAAACTGACACTCTCCCTACCTACAGTTTTCTGTCCCTAGAATAAATGTTTTTTTTAAGCACAATATAGCACAAGGACAATTCACTCACTGTCCTTCCAGGTCCCTGGAAACAAGGACTTGCAGAGTGAAAGTAAAAAAACACTCTCCCTACCTACAGTTTTCTGTCCCTAGAAAAAATGTTTTTTTTAATCACAATATAGCACAAGGACAATTCACTCACTGTCCTTCCAGGTCCCTGGAAACAAGGACTTGCAGAGTGAAAGTAAAAAAACACTCTCCCTACCTACAGTTTTCTGTCCCTAGAAAAAATGTTTTTTTTAATCACAATATAGCACAAGGACAATTCACTCACTGTCCTTACAGGTCCCTGGAAACATGGACTTGCAGAGTGAAATAAACTGACACTCTCCCTACCTACAGTTTTCTGTCCCTAGAATAAATGTTTTTTTTTTAATCACAATATAGCACAAGGACAATTCACTCACTGTCCTTCCAGGTCCCTGGAAACAAGGACTTGCAGAGTGAAATAAACTGACACTGTCCCTACCTACAGTTTTCTGTCCCTAGAATAAATGTTTTTTTTAAGCACACTATAGCACAAGGACAATTCACTCACTGTCCTTACAGGTCCCTGGAAACAAGGACTTGCAGAGTGAAAGAAAAAAAACACTCTCCCTACCTACAGTTTTCTGTCCCTAGAAAAAATGTTTTTTTTAATCACAATATAGCACAAGGACAATTCACTCACTGTCCTTACAGGTCCCTGGAAACAAGGACTTGCAGAGTGAAATAAACTGACACTCTCCCTACCTACAGTTTTCTGTCCCTAGAATAAATGTTTTTTTTAAGCACAATATAGCACAAGGACAATTCACTCACTGTCCTTCCAGGTCCCTGGAAACAAGGACTTGCAGAGTGAAAGTAAAAAAACACTCTCCCTACCTACAGTTTTCTGTCCCTAGAAAAAATGTTTTTTTTAATCACAATATAGCACAAGGACAATTCACTCACTGTCCTTCCAGGTCCCTGGAAACAAGGACTTGCAGAGTGAAAGAAACTGACACTGTCCCTACCTACAGTTTTCTGTCCCTAGAATAAATGTTTTTTTTAAGCACACTATAGCACAAGGACAATTCACTCACTGTCCTTACAGGTCCCTGGAAACAAGGACTTGCAGAGTGAAAGAAAAAAAACACTCTCCCTACCTACAGTTTTCTGTCCCTAGAAAAAATGTTTTTTTTAATCACAATATAGCACAAGGACAATTCACTCACTGTCCTTACAGGTCCCTGGAAACAAGGACTTGCAGAGTGAAATAAACTGACACTCTCCCTACCTACAGTTTTCTGTCCCTAGAATAAATGTTTTTTTTAAGCACAATATAGCACAAGGACAATTCACTCACTGTCCTTACAGGTCCCTGGAAACAAGGACTTGCAGAGTGAAAGAAAAAAAACACTCTCCCTACCTACAGTTTTCTGTCCCTAGAAAAAATGTTTTTTTTAATCACAATATAGCACAAGGACAATTCACTCACTGTCCTTACAGGTCCCTGGAAACAAGGACTTGCAGAGTGAAATAAACTGACACTCTCCCTACCTACAGTTTTCTGTCCCTAGAATAAATGTTTTTTTTAAGCACAATATAGCACAAGGACAATTCACTCACTGTCCTTCCAGGTCCCTGGAAACAAGGACTTGCAGAGTGAAAGTAAAAAAACACTCTCCCTACCTACAGTTTTCTGTCCCTAGAAAAAATGTTTTTTTTAATCACAATATAGCACAAGGACAATTCACTCACTGTCCTTACAGGTCCCTGGAAACATGGACTTGCAGAGTGAAATAAACTGACACTCTCCCTACCTACAGTTTTCTGTCCCTAGAATAAATGTTTTTTTTTTAATCACAATATAGCACAAGGACAATTCACTCACTGTCCTTCCAGGTCCCTGGAAACAAGGACTTGCAGAGTGAAATAAACTGACACTGTCCCTACCTACAGTTTTCTGTCCCTAGAATAAATGTTTTTTTTAAGCACAATATAGCACAAGGACAATTCACTCACTGTCCTTCCAGGTCCCTGGAAACAAGGACTTGCAGAGTGAAAGTAAAAAAACACTCTCCCTACCTACAGTTTTCTGTCCCTAGAAAAAATGTTTTTTTTAATCACAATATAGCACAAGGACAATTCACTCACTGTCCTTCCAGGTCCCTGGAAACAAGGACTTGCAGAGTGAAAGAAACTGACACTGTCCCTACCTACAGTTTTCTGTCCCTAGAATAAATGTTTTTTTTAAGCACACTATAGCACAAGGACAATTCACTCACTGTCCTTACAGGTCCCTGGAAACAAGGACTTGCAGAGTGAAAGAAAAAAAAACACTCTCCCTACCTACAGTTTTCTGTCCCTAGAAAAAATGTTTTTTTTAATCACAATATAGCACAAGGACAATTCACTCACTGTCCTTACAGGTCCCTGGAAACAAGGACTTGCAGAGTGAAATAAACTGACACTCTCCCTACCTACAGTTTTCTGTCCCTAGAATAAATGTTTTTTTTAAGCACAATATAGCACAAGGACAATTCACTCACTGTCCTTACAGGTCCCTGGAAACAAGGACTTGCAGAGTGAAAGAAAAAAAACACTCTCCCTACCTACAGTTTTCTGTCCCTAGAAAAAATGTTTTTTTTAATCACAATATAGCACAAGGACAATTCACTCACTGTCCTTACAGGTCCCTGGAAACAAGGACTTGCAGAGTGAAATAAACTGACACTCTCTCTACCTACAGTTTTCTGTCCCTAGAATAAATGTTTTTTTTAAGCACAATATAGCACAAGGACAATTCACTCACTGTCCTTCCAGGTCCCTGGAAACAAGGACTTGCAGAGTGAAAGTAAAAAAACACTCTCCCTACCTACAGTTTTCTGTCCCTAGAAAAAATGTTTTTTTTAATCACAATATAGCACAAGGACAATTCACTCACTGTCCTTACAGGTCCCTGGAAACATGGACTTGCAGAGTGAAATAAACTGACACTCTCCCTACCTACAGTTTTCTGTCCCTAGAATAAATGTTTTTTTTTTAATCACAATATAGCACAAGGACAATTCACTCACTGTCCTTCCAGGTCCCTGGAAACAAGGACTTGCAGAGTGAAATAAACTGACACTGTCCCTACCTACAGTTTTCTGTCCCTAGAATAAATGTTTTTTTTAAGCACACTATAGCACAAGGACAATTCACTCACTGTCCTTACAGGTCCCTGGAAACAAGGACTTGCAGAGTGAAAGAAAAAAAACACTCTCCCTACCTACAGTTTTCTGTCCCTAGAAAAAATGTTTTTTTTAATCACAATATAGCACAAGGACAATTCACTCACTGTCCTTCCAGGTCCCTGGAAACAAGGACTTGCAGAGTGAAATAAACTGACACTCTCCCTACCTACAGTTTTCTGTCCCTAGAATAAATGTTTTTTTTAAGCACAATATAGCACAAGGACAATTCACTCACTGTCCTTCCAGGTCCCTGGAAACAAGGACTTGCAGAGTGAAAGTAAAAAAACACTCTCCCTACCTACAGTTTTCTGTCCCTAGAAAAAATGTTTTTTTTAATCACAATATAGCACAAGGACAATTCACTCACTGTCCTTCCAGGTCCCTGGAAACAAGGACTTGCAGAGTGAAAGAAACTGACACTGTCCCTACCTACAGTTTTCTGTCCCTAGAATAAATGTTTTTTTTAAGCACACTATAGCACAAGGACAATTCACTCACTGTCCTTACAGGTCCCTGGAAACAAGGACTTGCAGAGTGAAAGAAAAAAAACACTCTCCCTACCTACAGTTTTCTGTCCCTAGAAAAAATGTTTTTTTTAATCACAATATAGCACAAGGACAATTCACTCACTGTCCTTACAGGTCCCTGGAAACAAGGACTTGCAGAGTGAAATAAACTGACACTCTCCCTACCTACAGTTTTCTGTCCCTAGAATAAATGTTTTTTTTAAGCACAATATAGCACAAGGACAATTCACTCACTGTCCTTACAGGTCCCTGGAAACAAGGACTTGCAGAGTGAAAGAAAAAAAACACTCTCCCTACCTACAGTTTTCTGTCCCTAGAAAAAATGTTTTTTTTAATCACAATATAGCACAAGGACAATTCACTCACTGTCCTTACAGGTCCCTGGAAACAAGGACTTGCAGAGTGAAATAAACTGACACTCTCCCTACCTACAGTTTTCTGTCCCTAGAATAAATGTTTTTTTTAAGCACAATATAGCACAAGGAGAATTCACTCACTGTCCTTCCAGGTCCCTGGAAACAAGGACTTGCAGAGTGAAAGAAAAAAAACACTCTCCCTACCTACAGTTTTCTGTCCCTAGAAAAAATGTTTTTTTTAATCACAATATAGCACAAGGACAATTCACTCACTGTCCTTCCAGGTCCCTGGAAACAAGGACTTGCAGAGTGAAATAAACTGACACTCTCCCTACCTACAGTTTTCTGTCCCTAGAATAAATGTTTTTTTTAAGCACAATATAGCACAAGGACAATTCACTCACTGTCCTTACAGGTCCCTGGAAACAAGGACTTGCAGAGTGAAAGAAAAAAAACACTCTCCCTACCTACAGTTTTCTGTCCCTAGAAAAAATGTTTTTTTTAATCACAATATAGCACAAGGACAATTCACTCACTGTCCTTCCAGGTCCCTGGAAACAAGGACTTGCAGAGTGAAATAAACTGACACTCTCCCTACCTACAGTTTTCTGTCCCTAGAATAAATGTTTTTTTTAAGCACAATATAGCACAAGGACAATTCACTCACTGTCTTTAGAGGTCCCTGGAAACAAGGACTTGCAGAGTGAAAGAAAATAAACACTCTCCCTACCTACAGTTTTCTGTCCCTAGAAAAAATGTTTTTTTTTAAGCACAATATAGCACAAGGACAATTCACTCACTGTCCTTCCAGGTCCCTGGAAACAAGGACTTGCAGAGTGAAAGAAAAAAAACACTCTCCCTACCTACAGTTTTCTGTCCCTAGAAAAAATGTTTTTTTAATCACAATATAGCACAAGGACAATTCACTCACTGTCCTTACAGGTCCCTGGAAACAAGGACTTGCAGAGTGAAAGAAACTGACACTCTCCCTACCTACAGTTTTCTGTCCCTAGAATAAATGTTTTTTTAAGCACAATATAGCACAAGGACAATTCACTCACTGTCCTTCCAGGTCCCTGGAAACAAGGACTTGCAGAGTGAAAGAAACTGACACTGTCCCTACCTACAGTTTTCTGTCCCTAGAATAAATGTTTTTTTTAAGCACACTATAGCACAAGCACAAAACACACTGACACTCTCCCTACCTATCCTTCTCTTTCCCTAAACTAAAGGAATCCAGGTTAAGCAAGAAAGAAATAACAGTCACTGTCCCTGCCTATGCTGCTCTATCCCTGCTCCGGAACACACTACACTAGGCCGCCGTGCTGGCGGCCTTTTATAGTGTGGGGCGTGTACTAAACACCCTCAGCAATAATTGGCCACAGGCATCCTGCCTGTGGCCAATCATTGCTCTCCTCGCTGCCGGCGCTGTGATTGGCCAAGCATGCTGGGTCACAGTGCATGCTTGGCCAATCACAGCGCCTGGATGACACTGCGATGGCGTAGTGCATTGTGGGCCGTTCGCGTCACTCGAATTTGGCGCGAACGGCCCAAATCGTTCGATCTTAGTCGAACGATCGAACAGCCGATGTTCGAGTCGAACGTATGTTCGACTCGAACACGAAGCTCATCCCTACTCCTGAGTACGGGGATACCACATGTGTGAGACTTTTTGGGAGCCTAGCCATGTACGGGACCCCAAAAACCAAGCACCGCCTTCAGGCTTTCTAAGGGTGTAAATTTTTGATTTCACTTCTCACTGCCTATCACAGTTTCGGAGGCCATGGAATGCCCAGATAGCACAAAACCCCCCCAAATGACCCCATTTTGGAAAGTAGACACCCCAAGCTATTTGCTGAGAGGTATTGTGAGTATTTTGCAGATCTCGCTTTTTGTCACAAAGTTTTGAAAATTGAAAAAAAAAAAAATATATATATATATTTTCTTTCTTCATTTTAAAAAAACAAATGAGAGCTGTAAAATACTCGCCATTCCTCTCATTTGGGGGGTTTTGTGCGATTTTGGCATTTTATGGCCTTCAAAACTGTGATAGGTAGTGAGGAGTGAAATCAAAAATTTGTGCCTAGCAATCCTGAAGGCGGTGCTTGGTTTTCGGGGTCCCGTACGCGGCTAGGCTCCTAAAAAGTCCCACACATGTGGTATCCCCATACTCAGGAGAAGCAGAAAAATGTATTTTGGGGTGTAATTCCACATATAACCATGGCATGTGTGAGCAATATATAATTTAGTGACAACTTTTTGTAATTTTTTTTTTTTTTTGTCATTATTCAATCACTTGGGACAAAAAAAAATATATTCAATGGGCTCAACATGCCTCTCAGCAATTTCCTTGGGGTGTCTACTTTCCAAATGGGGTCATTGGGGGGGGGGGGGGTTTGTACTGCCCTGTCATTTTAGCACCTCAAGAAATGAGATAGGCAGTCATAAATTTAAAGCTGTGTAAATTTCAGAAAATGTACCCTAGTTTGTAAACTTTTGCGCAAACCAATAAATATACGCTTATTGACATTTTTTTTACTAAAAACATGTGGCTGAATACATTTTGGCCTAAATGTATGACTACAATTGAGTTTATTCGATTTTTCTTATAACAAAAATTAGAAAATATCATTTTTTTTCAGAATTTTCGGTCTTTTTCCATTTATATCGCAAAAAATAAAAATCGCAGAGGCAATCAAATACCATTAAAAGAAAGCTCTATTTGTGGGAAGAAAAGGACACAAATTTCGTTTGGGTACAACATTGCATGTCCGCACAATTTACAGTTAAAGCAGCGCAGTGCAAAATTCTGAATTCACCTCTGGTCCTTTAGCTACCAAATGGTCCGGGGCTTAAGTGGTTAAGCTTATAACAATATAGCATAAAAGCTAAAAATGGCAAGGGATTAAAATTCAGGGTATCCGCCTAAATAAAGTTATCCTTACTTTGGTTCATCCGGACCAAATAGGATTCATGCCAAATAAAAACATGGCTTTAAATATCAGAAGATTATTTATAAATCTTCAGGACCAACATGAGGTTCAAGAGTGGTGGTGGCTTTGGATGAGGCCAAGACATTAGACTCAGTGGAATAGAACTACTTATGGGAGTGCTTGTGGAAATACTGTATGTTATTGGCCCCGAATTTACTAAGTGAATTCAATTGCTGTACCATGCTCCAGTAGCACAGGTACTTGTGAATGGTTCCAGGGCTTTCCCTTTGTCCAGAGTTACAAGGCAAGGTTTTCCCCAGTTGATGTCTTATTAGACGAAACGCGTCGGGTTTCTCGTGCCAGTTCTTACTGCCCATCTCGCGCATCCTTGATATTTGGAGCTTACCACCTCTGAAGTTTATCTCTGGGTTTGTTTGCATATTTTTTGTGTGGATTTCCCCCTTTCTTTTGAAATTTTGGGGATTGAACTGCTTGTTTGCTGTTTTATTGGAATTTTATGGTTGCTTTTTAATAAATTCCTATTTTGGATTTACACTATGTGGAAGTGCTCTTTCCTGTTTTTTTGGTGACACGATCCTTATGGAGGGCTTCGGGTTCACACGCTGATCACCCACATTTGGAGAGAGTCACAGTTTGAAACATTGAAAGACGCCATCAACAGGAGAGGACAAACTTGGATTCCCATTTGCTGGTCCCTGACGTGGACATAAGCCTGATAGATCCACCGCTATATGGTGAGCTGGATCTACAACACTCGGTAAGAGTAGTCATTTCTTATTTTCTGTCCCTGACCCAATGGTGAAGGCACTCCCGGGTGTTACATCTTATTGGCATACAAACCATCCACTTCAAGGAACCATTTGAAACAGGACTTGCATATCCACAGATGACAATTTTTGGATATTGGTTCTCGCCTGTACTAAGAGACATTTCAAAATCTTGTTTGCACTGAACTCTGTGGATATTTATATATAAGTCACATAGTTTTGTTCCTTACAGGAGATTCACGGTTATGTGTACGATTTATGCACCAATTATAGGTGTTTTAGATTTTTTATGATTCTTATAAGTGTTCACTGAAGAGAGTCATTATAATTTATATATATTTTTATATATTTTTTTGTGTTCATTTCTATGGGTGTCAGTGGTTCTCCTAGATTTTGGTGATACATCACTGCAAATATTGTTTGAATATATTTATTATTCATTCATGTATATATGTCACATGTGTTTGTCACAACGTTTATTATTTGGTCTCCTATAGGCCATTCGGTTCTCTATTGAGTCCCAATATATATTTGAATTCACTTTTGAATTTCACATAGCGCCACATTTATATACTCTTAGCTCCATTAAATATTTAGGTATCCATGTTACCAGTACCCCTGCAGACTTTGCACTCCTTAGCTTGGAACGCTTACACAATTTTTTGAAATCTAAAACACACACATATGCTCGTCTCCCCCTGAGGTTTATGGGCAGAACAAATCTTGTTAAAATGGTCTTGTTACCCAAAATACTCTATATTCTCAGGCACTCAACTTTGTTCTTACAGTTGAAAATGATTAAGTCCATGGATTAGCAAAACCCTTAGGAACGCCACGACCCTGGGGGGTACGGCAATACCAGATTTGAACCTACAGTATGAGCTGCACATTTTTATCACTTACATAAGACAGATAAAGAATGTTATCTCACCCTGATGTGCCTATCTGTAGCCTGCCACGCCACTAACACCCTACAAATTATACTGAGGGGGGTCAGAGACTCTCAAGAATAGCATGATCGTAAAGTGTGGTATATCATCAAAGAAAGTGTGGGAACTGGTGGCTAGTAAGACTAACCTTTCACACCTATGCACCCTTCTTGTGGAATTCTGAATTGTTGTTATCTATACCTAATTTAGGATATGATGGCGAATAGGGGTATAATTTATTTCTGCCATGTGGTAACTAACAATGGTGTGAAGACATTTCAGGAATTTAAAGAAGGGTTTGCTCTCCCCAAACTCTGCCATTTTTTGCTACCTCCAGCTCTGCCATGCCCTCCGGACCCAATTTCCCTGTTCCTAACCTGGGTTGGACTCGCTCTATTTACTGTAGGTTATCTTTAGCGATGATCACAAAAAGTTGACTTCTGCCTTTTATAACAGCCTCCTCTTACCAGTGGGCACTACAATCGCATATCAACTGAAAACACGTTGGGAGGCAGACGTGGGGGAGCTGAAGAATGGAGAATGGGATGAGATTTAAGAGTCCTGCAAACGGGGTTCCCCAAAACTCTGACAGACTTATACATCTTTATTTACTGCACAGGGTGCATTTGACTCCTATCCACTTGTCTAGATATTATACATCACACAGCCTCCTGTGCCATGGATGCTCCACTGCTAGAGGCACATTGTCCTGTCATTTAAGGCTACTAGACTTAGATGGTCAAATACCCACATGATCAAATGGGCTCACCCTTGACACTAAAGCCCTGTACAATCGATCGGATTTCCTATGGTTTTTAAACCGATGGGTTTTTCCATCAGAAAACCGATGAAGCTGACTTCCATCAGTCTTGCCTACACACCATCAGTCAAAAAACCGACCGTTCCAAACGCGGTGATGTAAAACACTCCGATGAGCCGAGAAAAATGAAGTTCAATGCTTCTGAGCATGCATCGACTTGATTCTGAGCATGCGTGGGTCTTTTATCCGATGGAGTTCCCCACAGACGATAGTAATTTGCTATCGGTTTTTTAACCATCGGATAAATTTAAAACATGTTCTATTTTTAAACACCGATGGAAAAAACACTGATGGGGCCCATACACGATCGGTTTGACCGATGAAAAAAGTCCATCGGACTGTTTTGATCGGTAAAACCTATCGTGTGTACAGGGCTTTAGACCTAAAAAATGTATCCTCCATCTTTTTACCCTGATACTAATAAATACTTGATTTTTTTGCAAGAAATCCTCTTTAGCACTAGAAAGCTGATAGCTCGTAATTGGATAAAAGCTTTTCCTCCCACACTCCAGGAGGATTTTTGTACTTACCATAAAATCCGTATTTTGGCATTCATTAAGGGACACAGGTCCTACACCTTTGCGTTTGGGATCTACTCCTAATACTCTTTTTCTACAAAACTGAATGATGGGAGTGGGGAGGGTTAATACCTGGCTGGCCAATAACTTTGTTTGCTTGTGTATAATTCCTCTTGAAGAAAGCAATACAGCCAATTGCCTCTGATCTGAATAAATGAATTCTGTGTCCCTTAATGAACTCCAAAAAATGGGTTTAACGGTAAGCATAAAAATCCTGTTTTAATAACACATACACTGCAGCAGACATCATTGACAGTCATCCTTCCTGCACAATAGCCACATGATCTGTTTCTGTTTATTCTCGCAGAGAAATCTGTCCATCTTTTGGGTTACCTTTCACATTACAAGTTCTCTGTTTGGCTTATTCCAGCTCTGCATTACCTATACAAATATCAGCCCTGATCATTAAACGATTTTGATACTGGGTGTGTCCCATTTTCTAGCTATTATGTTTGGATGGTCTGTAAAAAGGCTTTAAATCCCAAGTGTATAAAATCTCTAAGCATTTATTTATTGAAAACCATCACAGACAATTTGCCATGACAAGGTGCCACTCACAAAGCAGGCTTTGTAGTCTCACAGGCCCATGGGATATTACAGCCGTCTGTTGAAATGGAATAAAAAAATTGGATTTGGCTGGTCCTTTAATCAATTAGGTAAAAGAAAAAAAAAAGTCTGTTATCAAAGCATAGGATATGTTATTCAGCTTGGACCAAATCAAAGAGCTTTTGAGAGCTCTCCTGTTAGGGAATTGTTAAGTAAGCATAAGGGTTGTCATCTGCTTGCTACTCCAGTGCTTACCAGCTAATAAAACTATATCACAATAGTGCATGTTCCCCCTACAACATTGCTTCTGTTTGTTCTAGCCCTAAAGCACATTGTCTTGGTTCCTGGCTACAGGCCAGCAAAGCTTTCAGGTCCTTCACAGATCAATGTATGCTCATTAACCCACTAGCTACCAGGCTGAGCCATCGAGTACCAAATTTAACTAAGTACAGCACAAAGCTCATAAATAATTAAACGCATTAATATAAGATTTTAATCGGGGTAATGTATGTGGCTCTATTTAAATTATGCATTCAGAATGCAAAGTACATTGTTTATGGAAACATGGGATCACACTGAGCCAAGGCACAATAAAACTTAAATTGTATGACTGATTGCTGTTTTTAGGAGGCACGGTATATTTGAATAGGAGCGTATTCCATTATGTTTCATAGCTAAAGACATATTGCATGTTCACTGGCTTTAAAAAAACGCTACTTCTACAGAAGTTTTGTGTTTTGCAAGTAGAAGCAGCTCAATGTTATTCTGTGTGTCCATGCACATTAGGACGATTAGAGGCATATAGTGAACTTGGTGTTGAGTTATTCACTTTAAGGTCATCACAGAGGACAAAGGGGCACTCTTTACATCCAGAGAAAAAGAGATTTCACCTTTAAATATGGAAAGGTTTCTTCACAGTAAGAGCTGTGAAAATTTGGAATAGACTCCCTCTAGAGGTGGTTCTGGCCAGCTCAGTAGATTGCTTTAAAAAAGGCCTGGATTCTTTCCTAAATGTACATATTATACTGTAAATGGGTACTAATATTTATAGGTAAAGTTGATCCAGGGAATATCCGATTGCCTGTCAGGGGATCAGGAAGGAATTTTTTCCCCCTCCTGTAAGCAAATTGGATCATGCTTTGCTGGGCGTTTCTGCCTTCCTCTGGATCAACTGTGGGTATAGGATTGTGTATATGGAATTGTATGATTCTTTTTTTTGGTTGAACTAGATGGACTTGTGTCTTTTTTCAACCTGACTAACTATGTAACAATGCATATTTTATACTCAGCGTTTAAAGGCAGGAGAAAAAACCTTTCTGGTTTGTGTTTTTAACAACGATAAACTCTCCTAAACTCTTTAAAACTGTGTACAAAAACACTATATGAGCGTTTTCTTCTTCCAAGTGAACTGGCGCTCGGGAGGAGTCGCTCTACTAACTGTCTGATGTAAATACAGCAATCTTACCTGCTATTGTGTTCTGACAGGGGGGCGCCCCCCGCCAGAACACACTGGTCCGCGCTCTCAGCCATTCTCTGAGCGTGCTGATCGGATGCCGATCATCAGACCTTTTTTGGTCATGCCCCTCCAACAGCAGCTGGATATTCGGACGGCTTCTGTCGGACTGGCTGCCATACAATTGGGCTGAATGTGATTCCACCCAATATTCGGCCCATGTGTGCTAGGCTTTACCACCCAAAACTGATATTTTAGTTTTTGATCAATGCTGGTGAGTTAAACAATCTAACAATTTATTATATCTTTCAGATCCTGTAGTGAAGTGATATCTGCATTAAAGCTGCTGGATCTACAATATGAGGACTTCTCACTTCCCTTGCTGGATTTTTATGTATTTTATATTATGGAGATTGGAACACAATGGGTGGAAACAATAAAAACTCACATTTGAGCAGGAATAGAGTCGCAAATTGTGGTAGAGAAATCACGCTGGAGTATCCAAGATATAAAAGAAGCTACAGGCTAAAAGCCCATCAGGTTTCATCTATAATTAAAATATCACTTTGTGTGAAATGTAGCTGTAAAATAATTAGTTGCAAACTCAATATAGTGTAGCACAACCAAAAAGCAATAAATCAAGTCCACATATTATAAAATTCCACCGTTCAACTTTTAGTGACAGTTTTTAATATCCAGTGACTTCAGTGACCACCACCTCAAGCTGGAATGCCTGCTCACCTCCAAGAGTTGACCCCACCACAGAAACACACACGCCTGGTATTATATCCCTCAGGATACCTCAGGAAAACAAATCCTCCTCCTGGTGTTCCTGGACAACACAGACCTCCTCCTGGGTTCTCCCAATGTAACCCCACTAGAGAGTCACACACGCCTGGTGTTATATCTCTCAGGAAAAATCACAAATCCTTCTCTTAGTGCCCCTGGGTAACTCAAACCTCCTCCCGGGATCTCATTCAGTCATGTGTGGCCATATAATGACAAAGGCAAACCATAGTGCTCTCTGCTAATAAAATTTATTAAAACTTAACTCAGGGATTAAAATACTCACATAAAAATGTGTAAAACTTGCATATCATCAACTTTGATGTGAACAGAGAAAACCTGAATGGCGGCACCTCACACCTGTACACGTTACACTCTCTGATGAGCTTCTTCAGCAGGTGAGGATCCATCAGAAATACAAGGAATATATAAACTTCTACCTTATCATCCCACAAGTGTGAAAACCTGTACACTCAGCTGAGGGGGATTATCATAGGTAACACTGGATTCTGTGTCACATTACATCATATCCTTTTCCTCCCTGCTTTGTGTCTAACGTGTGGGCACTTCCTCCCCACTCATAAACAGGAATTGACGTATCATTGATATGAACCTATGACCCGTGACTAGGGAAAAAAACGTAAATGACGAAACCGGAAGTGACGTTCCGGACTCGGCTCAAAACTGGAAATTACGTTTCCGACTAAGTGCTAATACTATCTAATGGTAAGTTCCGCCCTTACAGGCAGACCTATTCCCAGAACACCAGAATGTATGCCTAGAAACTAGCTAACGATATGCAAATCCACTCCATCTCAGTGTCCCTCACCAACTAAAGGGACACAGACACAAGGATATATACTACTACTATTGTGAACATACTCACCACTAAGCTGAGCCTACAAATTGTCCACACCCCTGGGAGTGATTTGCAAAATAAAATAAAATAAACAATAAAATACAATAATATAATCGAAAAATATCTATTATTATCTCCCTTCCAGATAATAATACATATTTTTATATATAGATTAAATTATTATATTTTATTGTACATTTTATTGTTTATTTTATTTTGCGAATCGCTCCCAGGGGTGTGTGCACTTTCTATGCTCAGCTTAGTGGTGAGTATGTTCACAATAGTAGTAGTATATATCCCTGTGTCTGTGCCCTTGTGTGTAACATATATAACTCCAGGCGTGTGTGACTCTGTAGTGGGGTCTATATTGGGAGAACCCAGGAGGAGGTCTGTGTTGTCCAGGAACACCAGGAGGAGGATTCGTTTTCCCTAGGTATCCTGAGAGATATAATACCAGGCGTGTGTGACTCTGTAGTGGGGTCAACTTATGGAGATGAGCAGATATTTCAGCTAGAGGTGGTGGTCACTGAAGTCAGTGGATATTAAGAACTGTCACTGAAAGTTGCACAACGGTGGAATTTTATAATATGTGGACTTGATTTATTGCTTTTTGGTTGCACTACACTATATTTAGCTTGAGAGGTGTTGGCAGCAATCACATTAAGTCTATTAGTAGGCTAATACACCAAATATTTAATTTATTGATTCACATTATTTTGTATTGTGCTTATTATATCTTTTTCACATTTTGTAAAATAATTAGTCCTGCTCAATGAAATTTTTTAATTTTTTTTCAACAAAAGTATATATATATTTTTTCATTTTGTGTTTTTTTATTTAGTTAAAACTGATTTAGGGCCAGATTTCTGAGAACTTTATGATGACAGAAAGGCTTGTTTTTCCTCAATAAATTGCATAATAAGCAGAATAGAAATGCATATAAACAGATTTTCATTACTTGAATGTAGGGCCAAGTGAACATATATGGAGCAAGTTGTAACTATACATTAATGCACTGCAGAAATAAAGTCAATTGATATGTTATATTTTGATTCTAAAATCTGTGAAGCACAGCTATGCTTCTGCAACAGAGGCTGAGCATGCATTTTAATCTTTTTTGTTTGTAAGCCTGTCAAAATTAAAAAATATTCTCTAAAACAAACACACACACACACACACACACACACTGTCCAAGCCACCCTCTGGTTGTTTTGCCATCATCCATTCTCCATCTCACTCACATATAAAATTTTATAGCATGATAATACATCATATTTCTAAAAATACTGAATGCTTGTGGACTGACGCGTTTCGTGGACATGATCCACTTCTTCAGTAGCCATCGGTATAGTTGTGCACAAAATAATCTAGACAGAAAATATATCAAAATTAAAGTCCCGGTATAGGTTGGGGATGGCAGGGACCTGTTGGGGGTCCACCAGCACATATTCCATCCACCTTCCGAGGACAGCGCCCCCCTACCAGATAAAACATACAATCAAATAAGAAAAGCAGAACAACAGCTCTGCCTGAGTGAAATCAATAGCTTTACTTCCAACAATCATCAAGACGGGAAGAAAACCTTATTCACAGCATTCTAAAGGATCCTCATGGATCTACTGCATAGGAAATAACAAAAGGAGCACCATGAGATTTGTATGCATTATGATATGTTGTACAACAAAGCGATAACAAGTTTAAATGTAAATATTAAATAAAGAAATTGTGTTTTATCTAAAAATGCGGTGCCCTAATAATCCCATCTAATTTTCTTTGTTCTTTAAAAGCTATGCACATTCAAGTATTTTTATATTTGTAACAAGCAGTAACTCAGCTTTAAAGTGGTTCTAAAGACTGAAAGTATTTTACCTTCATGCATTCTATGCATGAAGGTAAAAAACCGTCTGTGTACAGCGGCCCCCCAAGACTCCCCAATCCTTATCTGAGCTCCCTCTGATCCAGAAATGTTCACAATAGCCTTGGCTGTCCTGGGTCTCTCACTCCTCATTGGCTGAGTCAGCAGAGGGAGCCCATTGGCTCCCACTGCTGTCAATTACAGCCATTGAGCCAATGAGGAGAGACCGGGGGTGGGGCCAAGCTGCGGCTCTATGTGTCTTATTGCCGCATAGAGCAGCAGCTCGGGAGCAAGCACGCAGCGGTGCCCTCAGGGCAAGCTGCTTTCTTTGGGGGCACTGCTTGAGGGGAGGAGCCAGGAGCGCTGGTGGGGGACCCAAAAAGAAGAGGATTGGAGTTGCTGTGTGCAAAACCACTCCACAGAGCAGGTAAGTATAACATTTTAACATGTTTGTTATTTAAAAAACAAAACTTTAATACCACTTTAAACAAATTGACCTATGTAGCTGCAGGCACTGTAGAGCAATTCATCATCAAGATTGCTTCATCAGTGGCACTGGGCTGAAAAACATAATAAACTATAAGAAAAAACACCACTGCCTGCACACATTTTTTACTGTCTTTGATTGAGTATCTATTCAAAGAACAAGCTGAGAGGGGATGGGGCCTTTTATTGACTCATTAAAGTACTTGTAAACCCAATCACAAAAATCTCATATATGATTTAACACGTTAATGTCAGTTCAAAAGTAATTTTGAATAATTAAAATCTACAGCGTTCGTAAAAAAATAATAATTCTCAGGTGTTCTTGCAATTAAGGCCCCTTTTGCCCTTTTTGAGGTTGGAACCCTATACTAGTTGTTCTCCTGCTCTGTAACCCAGTCACATATGTCTCTGGTGGAGGTTAAAGCAACCCACAAACAATGCTTAGACATGGTCTATCGTTGCCAGTATCAGGAAACTGGTCTACAAGAAATTAAGTGCAGCCAATGCTGGAGCAAGTACAGTACATATAGACTGGATGTGGCTGAAAGAGGATAGAGGAAATCAGGAGCACTGAGAAATTTATGCAAAATTGAAATGTAGTCTATCTAGGGTTTAGATCAACTTTAACCACCTGCCTACCGGGCACTAAAACCCCCTTCCTGCCCAAGCCATTTTTCAGCTTTCAGCGCTGTCACACTTTGAATGACAATTGCGCGGTCGTGCGACGCTGTACCCAAACAAAGTTTGCGTCCTTTTTTTCCCACAAATAGAGCTTTCTTTTGGTGGTATTTGATCACCTCTGCGGTTTTTATTTTTTGCGCTATAAACAAAAGAAGAGCGTCAAGTTTGAAAAAAACACAATATTTTTTACTTTTTGCTATAATAAATATCCATTTTTTTTCTTTTTTAAATTGAAATTTTCCTCAGTTTAGGCCAATATGTATTCTTCTACATATTTTTGGTAAAAAAAAATCTCAATAAGCGTATATTGATTGGTTTGCGCAAAAGTTATAGCAGATACAAAATAGGGGATAGATTTATAGCATTTTTTTTTTACTAGTAATGGCGACGATTTTTATCGTGACTGCGATATTGCGGCAGACACATCGGACACTTTTGACACATTTTTGGGACCATTCACATTCATACAGCGATCCCTGCTATACAAATACATTGATTACTGTATAAATATGACTGTCAGGGAAGGAGTTAACACTAGGGGGCGACGAAGGGGTTAAATGTATTCCCTGGAAGTGATTCTTACTGTGGAGGGAGGGGACTGACTGGGGGAGGTGACCGATGGTTGTCCCTATGTACAAGGGACACACCATCGTTCTCCTCTCCCTGACAGGACGTGCTCGGTTACTGGGCAATCGCGGGTGCCCGGCCGCCATCGCGGCCACCGGGCACGCGCATCGGGTCCCCAGCAACGCGGCGGCGCGTGCGCGCCCCCTAGCTGCTTTTAAAGCCGCAACGTCATATGACGTCCGGTCAGAACGAGAGAGTCTTCCGCCCGCCGTCATTTAACAGTGGCCGGTAGACAAGTGGTTAAGCATTGTGTGTGTTGTGAACAGAGTTGAATAGCTAGAGACTGAGTTACAAAAGCTTTTCTCAGCTTGGCATTAAAAGAGAAGTATGGGTTTTGTTTTGGCCCATTTTTCCCCCGGTGTCTCTGCACTGAGAACCGAGCGATCGAACATCACCGATGGCTTGGTTGTCACAGATCCCTGAGCGGAGACCTGCTGACTGTCAATCAGCAGCTCTCCTGCTCTGCTCCACCCCACTCACTGGAGCGCTGAGCTGTGGAGGGTTGGGGAGTGGCCGTCTCAGTCTCTCAGTGGCTCACTGAGAGCCTGAGACAGGCATCAGTCTAGGCACCTGGCGGATCCAGACTTTATTGTCACGATAACGTGGTGCCTGGACTAATTCCAGTGACGTCAGCAGGGAGTGGACTTCAGTCCACTCTCTGCTGAAAACGGGTCACAGGAGTGCAAAACGAATTGCACTCCTGTGACCCATAGGAGGAGCCCAGCCAAACGAGTTCTGGATCTCTCCTTTAAGTGACCTGTCGGAGAACAGGCTTAAGCACACAACCTTCATATATTAGACATTTGCCAAAAAGAGCATAAAAAGTGTAAAGTATGGCGCCAACCTAAAATGTTTAAACACGTGCAGCTGCCCCTTTAATTGAATATCCCACTTTTGAATAAAAAAGAATAAAAAAGTCAGGTGCTACAAAGCAACCTCAACCTCTCAAAACAAGTCCAACATAAATCACAGGCGTGCGTTCCAACAACTGGAAGTGCTAATCCAGACTCGGCAGGAAATGACGTCAACAATGGCGGACGCGCAGCCTCAATTCCGGTTGTTGGAACGCACGCCGACTTTGACCGAGCAGCCTTCAGCATACAATTAGGCTGTATATATTGGTATATATTGGTGCTGAAGTTAGCACCATACAACGTAAGAGCAAAATTGCTTTTATATCTTTCACATTTTTGATAAACGATATCACACTGTCTTGGAATATTACACTTTTCTTTTGGGTACCCATGGTTGGTAATGAGAGAAGGAGATCTGGAGGTCCAGTTGTTGGTGCAACTGTATACGGCAGTATATATGCGGATAATCAGAACTGTGATTTGAGGAGTAATATCAGGTGATACCCTTAAATATCCAAGGTGTATGTTGGTAAGTGTGCATTTTGTACACACTGTGGTGGAGCACTAATGGAAGGAGTTCTAAGCACTTTATAATTTGAAGACAGTGGTTGGAGGATTTATAAAGGACTATTCACAATTTCCATATGGATTTTTAATATTCACAATTTGTACATTATTTGATTGTTTTGTTTTGTATTTATGTGAACTATGTTAGACTTGTTTTGAGAGGTTGAGGTTGTTTTGTAGCGCCTGACTTTTTTATTCATTTTTTTTTTACCAAAAAGAGAAAACATTTTTAACAATCATTTTATATATTAGTTTTAAGCGATATAAATATATACAAAAACACAATAGTTTTCCTTTAATTTTAAGTACAGTGTAAAAGTCTATAACCTTTTCCTCCGGTATTTTTTCCCTGTAAAAGAGACACCTAAATATTTACACACTAAAACATTTTCCTGAAGGAAAGAGCACTGATAACCTAAATCTTTAGGACAGAAAACCAGACCACACATTTAAACATACCTCCTGTAAAAAGATGATTGTTTTACTATGTCTAGATATAAACTGCCCATGTATGGTATAAACACTGTGTCAACTAATATCTCACAATAATATACTATGAAAACCAGAGACTGCCCCAGGTTCACCAAATCACGTTTCAAAGTGATGAAAGATAATTAAAAATTTTACAGCAACAGTTTCTTTATACTTTAAGTATTAATATGAAATATATATCAGAAACTCTACAAAGACAGTTGTTCAAAATGGCTTTGGTTATCTTGTCTTTCATTAACAATTTGTCATACTTCTGTGGTTATTATGTGCTGAGACCAGATGGCTGGGTTGACTATGGACACATAGTAGGCCTAGGTCCACTGGTTTGCTAGATCCTGCTGGAACCTAGGACATAGTCTTTTAAGGAGTAGTACTGGCCTCCTTAAAGTGGATGTAAACCCACTCTCAACCTTTCTAAACTACTGCCATAGTGCTGATCTATAAGGATATAGATGCCTCCTGCATGTATCCTTATCTGTCAAATGTCTCCCCTCTGTCTGTTATAAGACCTGAATAACTGCAGATTCTGTGGGTGGGTCTGTTGTCTGGAGCTCGTTGGGTGGAGTCGTGATGTCAGTAGACTCCCCGCCCACCTCTACACTCCCCTTGTCAACATGCATTTTCTCTTGTGTATTCCTTCTGCTATGATCACTAAAATCCAGTCAAAATACAGAAAAGTAACCACATGACTTCAGAAAAGGAGTGGGGGTGGGAATTAAAAAATAATGCCTGTCTAAAGCTAGTGCACGAGACATACAACTATATAACTAAAATGAGGGACAAATTAGGAGACAGAGGGACATTGCTCCAAATCAGGGACAGTCCCTCAAAATCAGGGACAGTTGGGAGCTATGCTTTTAGACCAGGCCAAGAGTTCCTTGAGTGAGGCTATCCCCCGGGGAATCCCTGGGAGAGGTGTACCTATTGAGAAGGTGACTGCAGATATCCTTTTCCAGTGAGTATTAATGACCCCATGTGGAGAGAGACTGCTAAGGGGAGATGGCTTACTTTAATGGCTGCACAATGCTTTTACATGTGACTACTGCAGACCGTCCACTAAGTGTGATTGACTATGTACTGTCAAGTGACCCTGGATAATATGTTGGTGTGATGTGACTATTTGTGCCATTTTCCAAATACCACCAGTAAAGTGTAGCAACTCTATTTATGTGTGAACATTCATTCTTTTGTGGATATGAAGGTCAATGGCTGGGAATTAGAAGAGGAGAGGTCTGGACAGCCGCACTCCAATAAAAATGCCTTTATTGTGCAAAATAACAAAAGTAAACACCACAGCAGGGTACAGTTTAAAAATGTGACGCGTTTCACACAATCAACAGTGCTTAGTATGACTAAGCACTGTTGATAGTGTGAAACGCATCAGTTTTTTATCCTGTACCATTTTGTGGTGTGTACTTTTGTTATTTTGCACAATAAAGGCGTTTTTATTGGAGTGCAGCTGTCCAGACCTTCCCTCTTCTAATTGCTATATGCTTAGCCTGCACCTGATGCTTCCACCTTGAGGAGTGTGCCATTTCCACACATCCACCTGGAGCGGTGATCCCTTCCCTCAATGGCTGGGAATGTCGGTAGGAAGCCTCTGGCATGGAGTGAGGCATATGATGGCGGAGGGTTAATTCCTTAGCAGGAAGGTCACTGTTTCAACAGGGGCGGTGCAGTGCAGGTATTTGTACTCTTGGTGCCAACATATAGCCAATCTCAAGCCCCTACATACACCCATATAGATATTAGGGGTGCGCATCTTCACTGGTCTCACGATTAGTTTCGATTCTGCGATGCATCACAATGCATCGCGATTAATGCGCATGGTTTTTATCCAAAAATTCAAGCAGTCAGAAGAACTCCATTTTTTAATTTTCATTTGCTATTAGCACAATATCCTATTTGGGGAGAATAATTCTTATAACCATCCCAAAAGAGAGCTACAAGTTATTAATTTTCAGTTTATTACAGAGAACAAAGGGCAGCAGAACAGAAAGGCTTCTTTGCTGTAAGAGCTGTGAAAATGTGGAACAGACTGACTCTCTCACAAACTAGTTCTGGGCTGCTCAGTAGATTGTTTTAACAAAGACCTGAAATGCATTCCTGTCCTAAATGCAATGAAAGGTGGTGGGGGATGGGATCAGGCAGAAGGATGATGGTGGGGGGATGGGATCAGGCAGAGGGAGGGATGGTATCAGTGGTAGAGGGATGGTGGGATGGATGGGATCAGGGCAGAGGGATGGATGGAATCAGTGGCAGAGGGATGGTGGGACGGATAAGATCAGGGGCAAAGGGATGGTGGGATGAATGGGATCAGTGGCAGAGGGATGGTGGGATAGATAAGATCAGTGGCAGAGGGATGGTGGGATGGATTGAATCAGTGGCAGAGGGATAGTGGGATGGATGGGATCAGTGGCAGAGGGATGGTGGGATGGATGGGATCAGTGGCAGAAGGATGGATGGGATCAGGGGCAGAGGGATGGGGGGATGGATAAGATTAGTGGCAGAGGGATGGTGGGATGGATGGGATCAGTGGCAGAGGGATGGAAGGGATCAGGGGCAGAGGGATGGGGGGATGGATAAGATTAGTGACAGAGGGATGGTGGGATGGATGGGATCAGTGGCAGAGGGATATTGGGATGGGAGGGATCAGTGGCAGATGGATGGTGGGAGAGAAGGGATCAGTGGCAGAAAGATGGTGGGATCAGTGGCAGAGGGATGGTGGGATGGAAGGGATCAGTGGCAGAGGGATGGTGGGATCAGTGGCAGAGGAATATTGGGATGAAAGGGATCAGTGGCAGAGGGATGGTGGGATCAGGAGCAGAGGGATGGGGGATGGAAGAGACCAGTGGCAGAGGGATGGTGGGAAGAATATAATCAGGCAGAGGGATGGCGGTGGAGGGATGGGATCAGGCAGAGGGATGGTGGTGGGAGGGATGAGATCAGGCAGAGGGATGGTAGTGGAGGGATGGGATCAGTGGCCCCAGCACTCACCAGCTCTCAGTGTCAGTCGATTCCCCCTCCTCCATGCTTAGTGTGTCTTCTCCCTTTCGGTGCCTCCAGTAATGCCTCTCCTAACATCTCCTTGAGCTCCTCCCCCTGCACTCTACTGGCTGACAGCTAATCAGCTGACTTTCTGCTTCAGTGTCCATCTCTGTGGGTGGGGAAGGGGAGGAGGCTTTATTCACCAGGCAGGCTCTGCCTCTGTGTTTCTCCAGGAGAGGCAGAGCTCTGCACGGAGCTCCAGATGACATAATCAGAAATCGATTCGGCCGACTCGCAGCATCGATGCAGAATCATGAACGTCTGAATCACGATACATCGATGCTGCGATTTTATTCAACACCCCTCAAAAGTGCTTGTTTTCAGCAAAGAGCATTACTTCTCCAGGATCAGAAATAGAGATCAATCACATGCACTTCACATAGCAGGTTCTTTGATATGACAACTCTCCCTTGCTCCACAGAATATAGTGGCGGTGAGAGAAAGTGTGGAGTGATGTTCTATTGAATGAAACTCGTTGGGCCTGCTGAAGCCTTTTCCATTTCATTGCGCCCTTGAATGTCTTGGTGATCACCTTTTGGAGATGTTGTGATGATAGGCCTGTCACATCAGAGTTTATGTAAGTGTTTTACCTTTTAAATAAATCTCATATGAGATGGTTTTACACTATGTGGTGGTCTCTTGTTTCTTTACGAGTATCAGATCTACATGACCAATTAAGAAGGCTGGTTTTCGGAGAGATATCATGTTTGAGGACCATTTCCATGGCCATCATTCTGGAAATATTTTACCTCTATGCCTGTCTGACATCTGGGTCCAAATCTTTTGGTAAGTGTATTTACTCTTTCTTTTGGGTTGTGGACAGTGGCGGCTGGTGCTCAAAATTTTTGTGGGGGTGGAAACAAACTGAAAAATTCTGAAAAAAAAACATCAATTGCAGCCTCACTGTGCCCATCAAACGCTGCCTCTGTGCCCATCAATTGCAGCCACTGTGCCCATCAAATGCCACCACTGTGCCCATCAAATGCTGCCACTGTACCCATTAAACACAGCCACTGTGCCATTAAACGCAGCCACTGTGCCCATCAAACGCAGGCACTGTGCCCAACAAATGCAGCCACTGTGCCATCAAACGATGATAGGCATCCAATCACAGCGCCTGTCGAGCACCTGATTGGCGGAGAGGCGGTTCAGTATTAGAAAAGCGAATATTAATTTGCTGTTCTAACACATCTGGGTCACGATTTTTGACGCCTATCAGAGCCCATGGGAGTCAGCGGCGGCCATGGATAGATTCATGCTATGCATGAATCTATCCATTGGTCATAGAGGGGGTGGGTGGAGAGAGGGGGCAGCGCCCGTGCGCCCTAATGGACGTGCCGCCACTGGTGGTGGATGCATGTGTGACGGTGACTCCTTTAATGGACATCAGTGGTCCTCTATGATCCTAAGTGGAATGGACTGTTTCCAGCTCTCCTGACTTGGACATTCTTTTTTAATGCACATTTGCTGTGTCTTATTTACAGCTATATATGCAGACTTTCTTTTTCGTACATCACGGGACACAGAGCGACTTAGTCATTACTAATGGGTTATATAGATTACCTTCAGGTGTTGGCACTGGCCAATTCCAAACCGGAAGTACCCTCCCCTATATAAGCCCCTCCCACCCGGGAGCACCTCAGTTTTTTGCCAGTGTCTAAGGTGTTGGCCAAAGAGTAACATGTGTTTTCACTGGGCTTGCGTACAGGTTCTTTTGGGCCTTAGTAAGCTGTTCCGGATCCCACCAAAAAAGCTTCATAGCTAAACGGTCGGTACCCGGGCCTTGCAGCAGAAGAGCAAGGTTTTGCCTGTAATGCTTCTCTTAGGAGGGCTGGACCCTGGGATCCAGAGCTCTGGTCATACCCACGACCAAGATGTTGTCTGTGCAGGGTGCTATACAGGTCCAGGGGAGTGGAATCCTTGGGAACCCGGTCCCTGAAGGTCTAATTACAATGCCTGCCGTGATAGGTGAAGTTTGGACTTCTGTGGACCAAACAAAGTCCTGCGGCGGGGATCAGGTAAGTGGGGGCCCCCAGGAACTTGGTTCGATTGGGGGACCCCCAAGCCTAATTTGTCTTTCTGAAGGGCCCTGGCTCCTAGTCCCCTGTTTGATTTAGAAAAGGGCGCCAATGGCGCACGGGTGCGCGCGCGGGCGCGTGCACGCGCCTCCTATGAAAAAAAGGGGCGGGCGGGTGGATGACGCTCGATGCGCGCCGCGGCGCTTCTGCGCATGTGCGGGCGTCCCAGCATAGTTAAAAGACACAGTACAAGTGTCAGCTGGATGCAAACAGAGCTAGCAACAAACAGTGGCACACAGAGGCGGTTGATGCAGGCATCCCCATAGAAAGGCACTTTAGTGGACACCAGCTGGTATATAGCAGCACCTGTGTTAGATTATTACCAGCAAAATTGGTGTATGACGACGGGAATACCTCAGCTTTGTGCTTAAAGAATATGTCGTCCAGACGCTCCGGAAATAGATCTTCCAGGAAGCCAAAGGGGTCTCCATCGGGCTCTGAGGATATTGGGCATGCTTGTACTGACCAATCTCCCCTGAGAATTCAGAGGTCAGTAGCCGTAGAAACCCCGCAGGAATGCCTGGTGCTGCGGCTGTCCCCAGTCCACCTGCTCCTGTATATATAACAGAGGAGGTTTTATCCTCAACTCTGGGAGGATTGGAAGAGAGATTAACAGCATTGATCGCTGCTTCCCTGTCTCAGGAAAAGCGCGTCCGATCTCCGTCTCCTCCTTCAGAGTGCCTGTTAGTGGAGGAACAGTCCCAGAGATCGACCTACCTGAAGGGGATCAGGATGAGGTTGATTCAGTTATGGAGGAATCAACAGTGGAAGAACCTTTCTCAGCATCTCAGGCTGAAAGATTATGGGTTCAGTCTCTGACTAATATGGTCCGATCAGCATTTAAAATGCCTCTGGCGGAACCACCATCCACTACGGTTTCCTCGCTGGGGTCGCTAAAAGCTCCCCAGGCTGTCTGTTCCTTCCCAATCCACCCTTTATTAGAAGGGCTTATTTACCAGGATTGGGAGCATCCTGATAAAATATTTGCTCCCCCCAAGAGATTTCCGGTGATCTATCCCATGGAGGATAAGTTCATAAAAAAATGGAGGGTCCCTACAGTGGACGCAGCCATCTCTTCTGTTAACAAATCACTGACATGTCCAGTAGATAATGTTCCAATGTCAAAGACCCAATAGATAAAAAATTGAAGTCTTTACTAAAATCTGCTTTCTCTACAGCAAGCATGGTGACACAACCTGCGGTAGCAGCGATTGGAGTCTGCCAAGCAGTGAAAGATCAGTTGAAACAAGTCTTAGGGGACTTACCAGATCAGCAGGCTCTTGCCCTAGCTGACCTGCCTAGAGCCTTGTGTTTTGCGGTGGACGCCATAAAGGATACAATCCAACAGGCCTCCCGCTTTACGCTGTCTATAGTACAGGCTTCTGTGGCTCAAAAACTGGTCTGCTGAAGCTCCCTGTAAAAAACTGCTGGTTAGCTTCCCATTTCATGGAGAACGCTTATTTGGAGAAGATCTGGACAAATATATCCAGAAAATTTCTGCCGGTAAAAGTTCACTCTTACCGGTTAAGAACAAGGGTAGAAGTCCTTCTTTTAAGAGGCCTACTTCTCCAGTCCCTGGCACATCGGCTGTGAAACAGTTCCGACGGCCTCCGCGGTCAAATCCAGGGGGCAGAAATCAGGGACAATCACAGGGTATCAAGAAACCCTGGGTCAAGAGAGGTACAAAACCTCCCCCTAAGTCATGAAGGGTTGCCCCCACTCAGTCGGGTGAGGGGAAGACTTCAGTTGTTCACAGAGACCTGGCGGGACACCATCAGAGATGGGTGATCCCCACAGTAAGTCTGGGATACAGGCTGGAGTTAAAAGACTTTCCTCCTGCCCATTTTATAAGGTCAAACGTGCCAAGCGATCCCCAGAAGAGTGGATCCCTCCTTCTGGCACTAGAGCAACTATTGCCCCAAGGGTAATCATGAAGGTTCCCTTGAAAGAAAACGGGTTCGGGTTTTACTCGAACCTTGTCACAGTCCCCAAACCAAATGGGGACATGAGGCCCATATTGAATATAAAAGGGCTAAACAAGTTCCTACATATCAGGACTTTTTTCGGATGGAGTCGATCCGATCGGTGGCCACCGCCCTACAAGGGCAGGAATGGTTAGCCTCGATCGACATAAGGGATGCTTATTTGCATATTCCCATCTGTCCGGCCCACCAGAAATTTCTACGCCTTGCAGTAGAAGGGCGCCATTTTCAGTTCAGAGCCTTACCTTTCGGTCTGGCCACGGCACCACGAGTGTTCACAAAAATTCTGGCCCTACGATTGGCCAAACTAGGAACACAAGGTGTAACGATAATGGCATATCTAGACGACTTGTTGCTGATAGACCACTCAGTGAAAAAAACTAGAAGTGGTCGTTCACAAGATAATCAAGTATCTGGAATCTCACGGTTGCATTATCAACCGAGACAAGTCAGCCCTAAAACCAGTCAAAAGCCTGGACCTTTCAGTCCTTTCAGTCCACGGTTACCTTACGGGTATACCAGATGAAACGTTTCACCACGTGTGCCACACAGTTTATTGTGTATCTCTTGACCTGCCCATGTAAAAAACAGTATATTGGTCGTACCATCAGGACCTTTTCGATTCGGGTCAATGAACACATAAATAATATTAAACTGGGGAAAACCAATCACAGCGTTCCCCGACATTACCTCCAACACCACGATCGTAATCCTATGGGGACACAATTTTTGGTGATTGACCAGTTTGTTCCCCATTGGAGGGGCGAATCCCGCATACGTGGAGTGTCCCGTTTGGAAACTTTCTGGATCCATGAACTCCGTACATACCAACCGTTTGGTATGAACGTGGAATGGGACATAAATTCGTTTATCAATCTGGCATAATTATTACATGTATATATACATATATGTGGGTCTATACCTTTTATTTTCCATCTCCGAGATATAGATATACTTTTTAGGATTCATGTGTATCTAAGTTAATAAATACTAATTACGCTGGCGTTCAGCAGTGCAAACCTTTGTGTTTGACTTGTTTGAACCCCAGTTTGTGATATTGGTAACATTATGGGGAGTGATTCCTTATGATTTTTTGTTTTTTCTTTTATGTCCACAAGATGGCACTCCATGCTTAACAGGAATGCTTCTCTTTCTCCTTTTTATTTTTGCCTATATTAGCTCTGCCCCCACTCCTGTCGGGTGTGCGCCCACTGGAGAGCTTCTGGCATGGATGTGGGGCGCCATATAGTATATTGAGGTACTTGTCTCTAATCATCCTAATTGTTGGGATGATGGAGATGTGTTCCCTCTTTTCTACGCAGAGCCGGAACGCAGTCTACGCGGCAGTCTTGGCTTGCGCTGCGTCCCAGCTTTGCGACTCACGTGACGGGGGCGTGTGTCTCCTTTTCTTATAGGAGACACATGTCCCTCCCTTTACGCGGGGCTGGAGCGCAGCCGATGCGGCCGATCCTTTTCCGGTCGGCGCTGCGTTCCAGCGTGGTGACGCTGCGGTTCACGCCACGGTCCACGTGATCATTACGACGCAATGCGTCGTGACGTCATTTTTATAGTAACTGGCGTCTCATGCGAAGAGACGCCAGTAAATGATATTTATAGCCTTTAAATATCCAGTGGCCATACCCTGAAGCCATAACGGGTAAGGCACCCAATGAGGGATTACATTAATGCAGGTGCGTTGCCGTGATATGCGACGAACCTCCCCCTATCCCTCCACCGATCCAATGAGCCCTTTCATCTGAGCCGATTGGTCAGTGGTGAGCTGGCCCACCATTGGCTATTCCAATTGACCAATGGGAAGTGGTAGTTGATTGTGTGGGAGTTGATTTCTGTATATCACCTCCTCTGTCATTTTGGCGGTCTTTTTAAACAAGGCTACCATTGGCTAGATCACTATTACTTCCGGGGTCAAATGAGTTATGTCAGTTGACTTGGGAGGAGCTTTTTCCATTGCTATGTTTTTATTGGTCCCTGCCTGGAGGCTGCGAGTTTGATTGGATATCCAGTCGTCTCTCCTCCAATCACGGACCAAGAAGGTTGGAACTCACCTGATTGGTTGTTTCCCCTTCTTACTTTGATTGTTTGGTGTATATATGTATGTGCAATATGGGGGAGCAGGTTGATGCCCCAGTAGAAGTCCTATTTGGACGAAACGCGTAGGGCTTGGTACGCCACTCCCCATATTGCCTTTTTTATTCTGTTTTTGTGATCACTTTTAATGTTACATTTTTGGTTTTATTTCAATAAAACCTATACAACAAAATTTTTTTTTTTTTTTGATCTACACCATTGGAGCCTTGTCTCTTCTTTTTCATGCATGTGAGGTAAAGAGATTTCTACTTGGATCCACTCTATACTATCCAGCTACCCATGGTCGGTCTCTTTTGAGGTAGAATTCCCTGTACATTGATTGGGAATCGGGCTGATTTCTCACAAGCTCAGATTTGCTCAAATTATCCAGGATTTCCCTCCAAGCTTTGAAGTAGACGATCACTGTGTTCCAACGGCTAAAATCAAGACTCCAAAGCAACAGATGTCATCAGACAAGCTGTCCGTTGTCGTGGGTGGATTTCATATGCTTTCATGATCTGCTGTCATCGACAGGCAGATCCACGGGCTCTGGTAAGAGTATTTCATCTATTCCTTTAACCGGAAGATGTTCTTTGTTTGACGAACTATACACCTGCATGTCCTTACATTGATTGTTTTTTCACATTATTTTGATGGACACATTGTATAACTCTTTTTGCGAGTTACATGTTGGTGTGTTTTTTTGACTTTTTGCTTACACATTCACATTATTGTTTTATTGTTTATTAGTTCCACCTTGTCATCTTGAGAGACATTCATTTGTTTCTTCTTCATTCTTGGCAGCGCTACTTTCTTTATCCCCATACTTGGGGGCTAAGACTGGATTCAAATCAGAGAAAGATTTTCTTACCTCCAGAGAAGGTGTCGTCTTTGAAAGATTTGACCCACTTAGTGGGTACAAAAAAGAAAAACCATCCATACGCCTGTGTATAAGGCTGCTGGGAAAAATGGTGGCTTCATTCGAAGCGGTACCCTACGGTCAATTCCATTCAAGGAACTTGCAGAGGGCCATACTGTCAGCCTGGAACAAAAAAGTTCAGGCTTTAGACTTACCAATGTCCCTGTCCCCTTCCGTTCGCAAGAGCCTCCATTGGTGGTTGGTGCCCCAGAATCTGGGAAGGGAAACCCTTCAGTCCGGTTTCTTGGAAGGTGGTCACTACAGTTGCCAGCCTCATAGGCTGGGGGGCAGTACTGGAGCAATGGTCTCTCCAGGGCAAGTGGTCAGAAGCAGAGAAGGCCCTGCCCACCAATCTCTTAGAGATACGAGCAGTCCGGTATGCCCTAGTAGCATGGACATCCAAATTCCAAGGGTCACCTGTCAGAATTCAATCAGACAATGCCACAGCAGTGGCATATATCAATCTCCAGGGTGGCACCAGGAGTCGTGCAGCCCAGAGGGAAGCGAAATGCATCCTGGAATGGGCAGAAAGTATGTCACAGCCATATCCGCGGTTTTCATCCCAGGAGTGGAAAATTGGAGAGCGGACTTTTTTAAGTCGCCAGCAATTATGCCCGGGGGAATGGTCTCTTCACCCCGAGGTTTTCCAGGCAATATGCCAGCGGTGGGGAACACCGGATGTAGATCTGCTAGCATCCAGATTCAACGCAAAGGTGGACAGATTTGTGTCTCGCACAAAGGATCCCCTAGCTTGCGGTTCGGATGCCCTAGTGTTCCCTTGGGATCAGTTCAAGCTGATATATGCATTCCCACCGCGATTAATCCGCAGAATCAGGGTAGAAAAGAAACCAGTGATTCTGGTGGCTCCAGCGTGGCCCCGAAGGGCATGGTACGCGGAGATTGTAAAAATGTCAGTGGGAAGTCCTTGGACCCTCCCACATCGTCCGGACCTGCTTTCGCAAGGACCGATATACTACCCTTCCTTACCAGCCCTAGGTTGACGGCCCGGCTATAGAAGCCCACATTCTAAAAAAGAGAGGGCTCTCTAATCCTGTGGTATCTACCATGATCAATGCCAGGAAGCCGGTATCCAGGCAGATCTATTATAGGATCTAGAAGGCGTACATCACGTGGGGTGAGGCCAGGAAATGGCATCCACGTAAGTACGTAATAGGTAGGATTCTGGACTTCCTACAGTGGGCTGTACATAGGAAGCTTGCCTTGAGTACTATCAAGGGTCAGACGGCCTTGTCAATATTTTTTTTTTTTTTCAAAGGCCCTTGGCTTTGCATTCATTAATCAAAGCTTTCATACAAGGAGTGATGCGTATTAGCCCTCCGGTTAGTATTCCCATATGTCCATGGGACTTAAACCTGGTTCTGTCGGTTCTACAGAAACAACCATTTGAACCATTGCGGCACATTTTCTTGGTTCTTTTCACCAGGAAATTGATTTTCTTAGTAGCCATTTGTTCGGCTAAAAGAGTATCGGAATTAGCCGCCTTGTCCTGTAAGGAGCCATATCTGGTTATCCATAAGGACAGAGTAGTATTACGTCCTCATCCAGCCTTCTTCCTAAGGTGGTATCGAGGTTCCATTTGAACCAAGATGTGGTTCTTCCTTCCTTTTTCCCCAAACCTAGTTCGGTAGAGGAAAAGTTATTGCATTCTTTGGATGTAGTAAGAGCAGTTAAAGCTTATCTTAAAGCCACTGCTCAGATTCGCAGAACGGATACTTTGTTTGTTCTGCCGGAAGGCCCCAGAAAGGGTCAGGCAGCATCAAAAATCTACTTTAGCCAAGTGGATTCGACAGGTCATAATACAAGCCTATGGCTTGAAAAGGAGACCGCCTCCGTTCAAAGTTAGGGCGCACTCCACAAGAGCAGTTGGAACTTCATGGGCAGTGCATCACCAAGCCTCCCTGGCTCAAGTACTGTAAGGCCACAACATGGTCCTTAGTACACACGTTTACTAGATTCTACCAGGTAGACGTCAGAAGTCAGGAGGATGTCGCGTTTGGGCGCAGTGTGTTGCAGGCCGCAAAAGAGCCTCATGCCTGATGGCGCCCAGCTTATGTATCCCTCCCCTCATTTGGCATTGCTTTGGGACGTCCCATTAGTAATGACTAAGTCGCTCTGTGTCCCGTGATGTACGAAAAAGAAAAAGGGATTTTTATAACAGCTTACCTGTAAAATCCTTTTCTTGGAGTACATCACGGGACACAGAGCTCCCACCCCTCTTTTTGGGACACTTATTGCTTGGCTACAAAACTGAGGTGCTCCCGGGTGGGAGGGGCTTATATAGGGGAGGGTACTTCCGGTTTGGAATTGGCCAGTGCCAACACCTGAAGGTAATCTATATAACCCATTAGTAATGACTAAGTCGCTCTGTGTCCCGTGATGTACTCCAAGAAAAGGATTTTACAGGTAAGCTGTTATAAAAATCCCTTTTTTTTGCACACTTGCTTCCGTTTGCACATTTTGCTGTTTCAAATTTAGAGTTACTTATGCGGATTTTCTTGCACACTGTTTGATTTTTGCACATATTTATTTGCAGTTTGGTATGGTATATGCTATTATCTATTATGTATTTATCACTTTGCACATATATATATCTTTGGTTTATTAATTTACAAGATTTAAGGTTATTTCACATTTAGCGCAGAACTTGTTTTGTAGAAATAGCAGTAGGTCATGCAATGATGGGAGCTTTTGCCATACACTAGGGAGCAAGCTGTCTCTGTGTCGCATCTCATGTTGTTTGCGATTTGGCAGATCAACTCTTTCAGTTTGAGGAGTCTTGCAATCTTGTTAAATGTACTGGCAGTACTACATGACCAGCGTGTGGGGCAGTAATTTAAAAGAGTAAGGCCAAACTGCTCCAATATCTTCATTGTTGCGATGGAAAACTTAAAGTGTAACTCCACTTTTGTTGAAAAAAACCAAACATTCCCCTCTAAATGATCTATGTACATTGTAAGGATTATAACAAACTTTATTGTAGATTTCTACTTTTTGTTATTCTAAAGAAATCCCTCCGTGTTTGTCTGTGTCTCTGTTCTGAGTGGGTCTAATGGGAGTGTTTTCATAATTACCTGTCAGGTGTGCAGCTGCAGGGAACTAATGAGGAAGTCTGCTGGGCCTGCATCCCTTCAGACATGCTCTTATTTAAAGTATCTCACCAAAAATGAAATTTTTGTTGCAGGGGATGCCTGAAATCTGACTTGTATCTCATGCAGACTTCTGGGAAAATTGGTGAGCCAATCATACAAGCAGGAAATTATGTTTCTGGGGAATTGTCAGTACACACTCTGTGTACAGAACAACTCCAGGTAGCCATATTGTATTGCATTCTCAGAAAATTAAAGTGGCTGCAGATTAAAAAGGAAAGGTAATTTTTAATAACATTCAATTACAATATGATTAGTGTTGCATAATTGCACTAAATTCATTTTTCTTTATTTGCTATTTGTTTTCACTAGGAAAGTGGAGTTACCCTTTATTTTTTTTTATAATTCTTTATTTTATTTTATCAAAATTACAGTGGTGATACATCCGAACATTTCCATATATCAAGCAAAAGAGATGCCTATAGACAATCTAATAAATACTGTGAAAGCTCTCAGCTCAATATACTTAAACACAATTCTATGCACTCTATTTCACCATCTTACCCCCCCCCCCCACTCCCCACTATCTACCCCCCCCCTTCCTCCCATCTACCTCTTATTTTCTACTTATTTTTCCTCTAGCGTCTCAGGTTTTCTGCATAGCTCCATGTTTTCTTAAATTCTTTCCAACAATCCCACTTATTTTGAAATCCTTTTTTCTCCTCCTCAACCCCATATTTCAGTCCCTCCATCCCTCCACGGAGTCAATCGACAGAGTCAATCCATTCCCATATTGATGGACTTTCCACTTCCCGCCATTTTTTTGGAATCAGCCTTTTGGCCGCATTTAACAGATGAGGTACCAGTGACTCTTTGTTCTGTTTCACTCCTCCCTCTCCTCCATGGATGAGAACTATCCATGGGTCTTTTTTAATCTCCTTCTCGGTAATTACTTTTATCAAGTCCAGGATTTTTTCCCAATATTTTTAGATTTTGGGGCACTGCCACCACAGGTGAGCCATTGTTCCCATTTTTCCACATCCTCTCCAACACTCTGCGTTCTGTCCTACCTGGAATTTATTTATTTTCTCTGGTGTAACTTACCAGCCTGTAATGCACTTGTAGTTCATTTCTGCGGTCCTGCTATCCATAGCAGACGAGTGGGTCAATTTTATTACTTTATCTATAATTCTTTTATCCTTTTGTGTTCCCAGTTCCCTTTCCCATTTCTTTATATATGGGGGCATCTCCAGTTCATCCACTGTCGATAACAGTTTATAGAGTTTTGATATAGTGCCTTTTGGGTTCTCAGCTATACAAAGCCGTTCCATTACTGTAAGCTCCTCCCCCGACCCAATTGGCTGGGGCAGGCTTTGTACGAAGTGGGTCAACTGGTGGTACCTCCATTCATCTAATACATGGGTCTCAAACCTGCGGCCCTCCAGCTGTTGCGGAACTACAAGTCCCATCATGCCTCTGCCTATGGGAGTCATGCTTGTAACTGTTTAGCCTTGCAATGCCTCATGGGAATTGTAGTTCTGCAACAGCTGGAGGGCCACCAGTTTGAGACCCCTGATCTAATATCATTAAATCCCTTTTGTGTCTTAGCTCCTGAAATGGTGTAATTTTTCCATTCTTAATTATATCTCTTAATTGTGCTTTATCTTTTTTAATCCAATTTCCTCCCACTGTTTTTTTCCCTGGTGCAAAATATTCATTTTCTTTTAATTCTGTAAGGGGTGAGTTATAATCCCTATCTATTTGTGTGTCATAACGTGAGTGTTTTCACCTAGTGTTCTATACTGGGGGGGATTCCATATTAAACTTCCCAATTGTGTCTTTGCCAGTGCCTTTTCAATTTTAATCCACCTTTTTTCTTGTCTATCATTGGCCCACTCTACTACCCGAGACAGCACCACCGCATTGTAGTATTTTTTAATATCTGGTACTGCTAACCCTCCATGTTTTTTATCCTGTTTTAGAACCGAGAAGGAGATCCTGTGTTTTTTGTTTTTCCATATAAAGTTCATTAACATACTTTTTAACACTCTGAAATATGGTTGGGGTATTGCCACTGGTAGCATCTGAAATTTATATAGGATCTTTGGTAGGAGAACCATTTTCAGAATGTTGATTCTTCCTAGCCATGATATTGGGCGATTTATCATCTTTCTGATTTCAGATTTAATTTCATCTAGCAGGGGGATATAGTTTATCTTGTATATTTTCTTTATTGAGTTGGCGAGTTTTACTCCCAAGTACTTGAGTTCCCTCTGCCAGGGAAAATTAAACTCTTTTTTTAACTCCTTTCTTCTACCTTTCCAATGTTGACATTTAGAATCTCAGTTTTAGCTATATTAATTAAAAAATTTGAAATCTCTCCATATTGTTTAAGGATTCTAAGTAAATTCGGCAATGTGGTCCTAGGATTGCTAACAAAAAAAAGGACATCGTCTGCAAAAGCTGATAGTTTATGTTCGTCTTCTTCTATTCTAATCCCTTTGACATCAGGGTTATTTTGTATCGTCGCCAGTAGGGGTTCCAGGGACAGCACAAACAGGAGGGGGGACAGGGGACATCCCTGTCTTGTCCCGTTTTTGATCTCGAAGGCGGGAGAGAGTGTACAATTTATTTTAATCCTACCCGTAGGGTGCTGGTACAGTGTTTTAACCCACTGTATTATCCTAGCTCCAATTCCCATGATTTCCAGGGTTTGGATCATGAGTCCCCAGTCTACTCTGTCAAATGCCTTTTCTGCGTCTATTGACAGAAGTAGACCTGGGGACCCATTCTCTTTTATCTTCTGAAGAAGAAACAATGCTCTCACCCCATTGTCCCTCCCCTCCCTTCCTGGGATGAATCCCACCTGGTCCGGGTGGACCAGGGTGGACATCAATCCCTTCATTCTTTCTGCCAAAATGTTTGCGTATAGTTTTATATCCGCGTTTAGTAACGAGATCGGCCTGTATCCGGAGCATAGCGTTACATCTTTCCCCTCCTTCGGGATAACCGTTATTGTGGCTACTGAGGCCTCCCTACTCATTTCGTAGTCCAACCCTAGCCCGTTCATATATTTGCATAACCTGGGTATCAGTATCTTCTTAAATTTTTTAAAGTATAGCGCTGTAAACCCATCAGGGCCAGGGCTTTTCCCTGGAGCTGAGTCCATCAGCGCTCTACTTATTTCCTCTTCCGTTATGGGTTTATCCAATGCCAGTTTTTCGTTCTCATTAATCTTGGGGAGTCTCGCATTTCCTAGCAATTCCTTTATTTTTAGTTGCTTCTCTCCTGCCCGCCATCCCTTCTGCTCCACTGAGTACAACCCCTCGTAGTAGTTTTTAAATGTATCTGCTATCTCCTTTGTTGAGTATACTACCTCTCCGTTCTTTTTTTTAATCTTCTCTAATAAAATTTCTGGTCTTTTTCTTTTGTGCCATTCTTGCTAGCTGTTTGCTAGGTTTATTCCCCCACTTATATCTTTCTTTTGCTATACAATTTAGTGTCATTTTAGTCTCTTGGCCCATAAGTTCTTTTAGTTCCTCCCTTTTTGTCACTAATTCATGGTATAATTCTTTTTGTTGCCCCTGTTGTTTTTTATGCTCCTGCTCAGCTTTAACCACTTAACGACCGCCCACTGTAATTATACGTCGGCAGAATGGCACCGACAGGCAGAATCACGTAGATCTACGTGATCGCCTTTGTATAGTTGGGGGGTCCGATCGGACCCCCCTTCTTTACAGTGAGCGGCTGTTATACGTTTGGGAGCGATCAGGGATGAGGGGACGGCCGTTCGATTCCGGCCACCCCCTCGCGATCGCTCCCGGCGAATGAAAAGCTTCCTCTGCTGTGTAAATGTAAACACAGGCAGAGGAAGTGATGTCATCTCTCCTCGTGTCGGTCTTTTCGATCCGGCGCGAGGAGAGAAGACATCACATAGTAAGTGCACCAACAGCCCACTGACACCAGTACACGTAGGCACACTTACACCCCCCAGTCACCCCCAGATCACCCCCCAGATCACCCCCAGTACCCCCAGTCACAGTGCACCGTTTGCAGTGGTCATTTTTTTTACTGATCACTGCAATCAGTGTAATTTGTGACTGTAAAAAGTTGCAGGGCAGTTAGGTTTAGGCCCCTTTAGGTCCAGGGTAGCCCCCTAACCCCCCCTAATAAAGGTTTAACCCCTTGATCGCCCCCCAGGTAACCCTTTCACCCCCTAACGCCAGCGTCACTAAGCGATCATATTTCCGATCGCTGTATTTAGTGCCGGTGGTGCCCTAGATAGCCAGTTATTTATTTTTAGTTTCGTCGCAGGTTTTTATAGCGTCAGGTACCCCCATATATTATTTTAATCCCCTGATTGCCCCTAGAGTTAACCCTTTCACCAGTGATCACCGTATAAGTTTTACTGGTGACACTGGTTAGCCAGTTAGTTATTTAGTTATTTAGGTTACCCGTCAGGTTTTTATATAGCGTCAGGTACCCCCATATATAACCTAATAAAGGTTTTAACCCCCTGATTGCCCCTAGTTAACCCTTTCACCAGTGATCACCATATAAAGGTTACGGGTGACGCTGGTTGGTTAGTTTGCTTTTTATAGCATCAGGGCACCCGCCGTATATAACCCAATAAAGGTTTAACCCCCTGATCGCCCGGCGGGTGAGATCAATTAGGTTTTAGCGCCAGAGAGGGTCTGCGTCGCCCCAGGCAGCGTCAGGTTAGTGCCAGTAATGCTAACACCCACGCGCAAAGCATACACCTCCCTTAGTGGTATAGTATCTGATCAGATCTATACTAGCGACCCCAGCGGTTTAGGGTTCCCAAAACCGCAGTGTTAGCGGGATCAGCCCAGATACCTGCTAGCACCTGCGTTTAGCCCCTCCGCCCAGCCCAGCCCAGCCCAGCCCACCCAAGTGCAGTATCGATCGATCACTGTCACTTACCAAACACAACACACATAACTGCAACGTTCGCAGAGACAGTCCTGATCCCTGCGATCGCTAACAGTTTTTTTGGTAGCGTTTGATACATTTGCTGACAGTCAGGTGCTTTTTTTACCTGTGAATCTTACTAGTGTACCCCTAAATTTAGAGCCCAAAATGGCAAGACGAAGGAACACTAGTAAAGAGGCCTACGAGATTCTGAGCATGACAGATAGTGAAGAGGAGGTCACGCATCTGTCAGATTCAGGCTCAGAATATCTTCCCGTAGAAGACAGTGACGTCAGCGGCCCCACGTCAGATAGCTCTGACAATGAAGTTGAGGTCCCTGCTAAGGTCAGGCGTACCCGATCCCGATCTTCTGAGGTTGTTGAGGAGCAAGAACCGCAGGTCTCTCGTATCATGGAGCAGAGTAGTACTAGCGCCGCTATTCCTTCTGGTGAATTGGCAAGCACCAGCGGCCTAGTACAGCCTGGGCGTACATCCAGCACTGCAGTATCACGTGGTGACGTGGCGAGTCCCATAAGTGCAGTTCAAGCTGGCGAGGTGGCAAGCACAAGTAGTGTCCCGCTGCCACCAAGAAGACAAAGGCAGGCCCGTCGTGCCCATAGTGCCCTTCCTGCAGAATTCGCCTATCCTGATTGGGTCCCCACCACTTCTGCAGAACCCGTACTTCCCCCATTCACTGCCCAACCCGGTATTCAGGTGGAAACAGCTGATTTTATGCCAATTGATTTTTATTCGCTGTTTTTCACGGAAGATCTCTATAGATCTATTGTGGACCAGAGTAATTTATATGCTGGTCAATTTATCGCCGCTAACCCCCAGTTGCCTAAAATTGCCAAAGATTGGAAACCAATTACGGTTTCCGATTTTAAGACCTTTCTGGGCCTTTCCCTCAACATGGGCACACATAAATTCCCGTCATTGCGTGCTTATTGGTCCACGCACCCAATTGACCACATGCCCGTGTTCTCTGCCTCCATGCCCAGGACACGCTACGAGCAGATTTTGCGGTTCATGCACTTCAACGACAATGAACTTTGTTGTCCACGTGGGGACCGTGAATACGACCGGCTCTATAAAATTCGGCCCCTCATAAACCACTTCAACTAACGTTTTGCAGCCTTGTTTATTCCCGATCAAGTTGTCTGTGTTGATGAGTGCCTGAATACATTTTCTGGCCGCTTGGCTTTCAAGCAGTACCTTCCCAGCAAGCGTGCCAGATACGGGGTCAAGCTCTATAAGTTCTGTGACAGGGCAACAGGCTATGTATTGAGCTTTACGGTTTATGAGGGAAAAGATAGACAGGTTGAGCCGGTCAACTGCCCGGATTACATAGGGAGCGCTGGCAAGATAGTGTGGAACTTGGTGTCACCCTTATTCGGAAAGGGGTACCACTTGTATGTGGACAATTATTACACGAGCGTGCCACTGTTTAGTTACTTGTTTGATCATCAGATTGGAGCATGTGGCACCGTGCGACCTAATCGCCGGGGCTTTCCCCAGCGGCTTGTAGATGCCCGTCTTAGGCTGGGGGAGAGAGCCTGCTTGAAGTGTAATAACTTGCTCGCTATGAAGTGGAGGGACAATAAGCGACTGGTGTTGTGGAGAAACCCCTCTGTGTCCACGAATATAACCAAAATATGGGAGGGGTGGACCTCAACGACCAGTTGTTGGCGCCGTATCTAATTGACCGTAAGGCGAGACGCTGGTACAAAAAAGTGTCTCTATCCTTATTCCAATTGGCTTTGCTGAACGCTCATGTGCTATACAGAGCTTCAGGCGGGACGTTATCTCTTCTAAAATTCCAGAATGAGATAGTCACAGGACTCCTGTATCCAGGCGGTTCTGCACCTCACCATTCCCAACCAAATTCAGTAAGCCGGCTGCATGAGAGGCATTATCCGTATGCCCTCCCGAGTACCCCTACCCAACGAACCCCTCAAAAAAGATGTCGTGTCTGTAGCAAGCGCGGATTTAGGCGTGACACCCGTGTTTTTTGTCCACTCTGTCCTGACAAACCTGGTCTTTGCCTTGGTGAATGTTTTGAACGCTACCACTCAAAAGTGAAGTTTTAGCGTAGGGTACAGCATTTCACAGACTAGGACACACTTACACAGGGTCTCCCAAGATGCCATTACATTTTGAGAGACCCGAACCATTACAGTTGTTAAAGTTACAAAAAAAAGTGTAAAAAAGAAAAAAAAAACGTAAAAAACAAAACACAAAAAAAATATAAAATAAAAAAACCAAAAATAGTTGTCGTTTTATTGTTCTCTCTCTCTCTCTCTATTTTCTCTCTATTGTTCTGCTCTTTTTTACTGTATTCTATTCTGCAATGTTTTATCATGCTTGCTTTTCAGGTATGTAATTTTTTGTTTTCAGGTACGCCATTCAGTTGCAGCGCGGATCTATTTATGTTGACAGCAACAGCGCTTGCTCCCACGATACATAAAGCCGTGACTCCAACGCTGTAGGAGGTGATTTCACCACCACAGTTAAAAAAAAGAGCATATATGCCGAAGCATGGGGGCAGCAGGGGCGGAGGAGCGATTTTGCTCCTAATGCCGCGTATATACGGTCGAAATTCCGACGGAGGCTTGCCCGTGGAAAAGTCTGACCGTGTGTACGCGGCATAACCTTTTATGCCGCGTACATACGGTCGAAATTCCGACGGAGGCTTGCCCGTGGAAAAGTCCGACCGTGTGTACGCGGCATAACTTTTTTGCGGGAGGATGCCCCCATGCTTCGGCATATATATATTTTAGGCACAGGTTGCGTTAAAAAAATGTTTTATTTTTTACTAGGTTTTGTTTTGGTATTTGCTTTGCAGGTATGGTATGGTAAGGTCTTACTGTTGTACTGTAATGTTACTTTGTTTTAATGTTAACCATCATTTGCTTAGCAGGTACGCCATTCAGTTGCATCGCGGATTTATTTATCTTGACAGCAACAGCGTTTGCTCCCATGATACATAAAGCCGTGACTCCAACGCTGTAGGAGGTGATTTCACCACCACAGTTAAAAAAAAGAGCATATATGCCGAAGCATGGGGGCAGCAGGGGCGGAGGAGCGATTTTGCTCCTAATGCCGCGTATATACGGTCGAAATTCCGACGGAGGATTGCCCGTGGAAAAGTCCGACCGTGTGTACGCGGCATAACTTTTTATGCCGCGTACATACGGTCGAAATTCCGACGAAGGCTTGCCCGTGGAAAAGTCCGACCGTGTGTACGCGGCATAACTTTTTTGCGGGAGGATGCCCCCATGCTTCGACATATATTCCCATCATTAGAAGTGGGTAGATGAAGGGAGGTATTCTAATGGTGGGCATACCCACCGATCAATCTCTTTTTTTCGTTCAGCCAACAGGCTGCATGAAAAAAAAGATTACAATACATGTCCAACAAGGACCAGCAACGTACTGGTATGTTGCTGGACTTTGAATGTTTATACCAGAATGATGCCTGCAGGTTTAGGTATCATCTTGGTATCATTATTTTCAGCCAGTGGCCGGCTTTCATGTAAAAGCAATTCTAGCAGATAATTAGCCTCTAGACTGCTTTTACAAGCACTGGGAGGGAATGCCCCCCCCAGATATAAACAGCGCCATTGGGAAATTGGGAAAGCATTTTATCACACCGATCTTGGTGTGGTTAGATGCTTTGAGGGCAGAGGAAAGATCTAGGGTCTAACCCCCCATTTTTTTTCAAAAAAAGAGTACCTGTCGCTACTTATTGCTATCATAGGGGATATTTACATTCCCTGAGATAACAATAAAAATGGTAAAAATAAATAAATATGGAAGGAACAGTTTAAAAATAAAATAAAAAAGCAAAATAAATAATAATAAAAAAAAAAAGCACCGCTGTCCCCCCCCCCCCTGCTCTTGCGCAAAGGCGAACGCAAGCGTCGGTCTAGCATCATATGTAAACAGCAATTGCATCATGCATGTGAGGAATCACCGCAAAGGTCAGATCAAGAGCAGTAATTTTAGCAGTAGACCTCCTCTGTAAATCTAACGTGGTAACCTGTAAAGGCTTTTAAATGCTTTTAACAATGAATGTAGTTTGTCGCCGCTGCGCGTTTGTGCGCAATTTTAAAGCATGTCGTGTTTGGTATCCGTGTACTCGGCCTAAGATCATCTTTTTTATTTCATCAAACATTTGGGCAATATGGTGTTTTTTAGTGCATTAAAAATAAAAAAAGTGTGTTTTTCCCCCAAAAAATGTGTTTGAAAAATCGCTGCGCAAATACTGTGTGGACAAAAAAAAATGCAACACCCACTATTTTAATCTGTAGGGCCTTTGCTTTAAAAAAATATATAATGTTTGGGGGTTCAACATAATTTTCTTGCAAAAAATTTTTTTTTTTCATGTAAACAAAAAGTGTCAGAAAGGGCTTTGTCTTCAAGTGGTTAGAAGAGTGGATGATGTGTGACATAAGCTTCCTAATGTTGTGCATAAAATGCCAGGACAGTTCAAAACCCCCCCAAATGACCCAATTTTGGAAAGTAGACACCTCAAGCTATTTGCTGAGAGGCATGTTGAGCCCATTGAATATTTTTTTTTTTGTCCCAAGTGATTGAATAATGACAAAAAGAAAAAAAAAAAATTTTACAAAAAGGTGTCACTAAATTATATATTGCTCAAACATGCCATGGTTATATGTGGAATTGCACCCCAAAATACATTCTGTTGCTTCTCCTGAGTACGGGGATACTACATGTGTGAGACATTTTGGGAGCCTAGCCGCGTACAGGACCCCGAAAACCAAGCACCGTCTTCAGGATTTCTATGGGTGTAAATTTTTGATTTCACTCCTCACTGCCTATCACAGTTTCGGAGGCCATGGAATGGCCAGATGGCACAAAACCCCCCAAATGACCCCATTTTGGAAAGTAGACACCCCAAGCTATTTGCTGAGAGGTATGTTGAGTATTTTGCAGATCTCGCTTTTTGTCACAAAGTTTTGAAAATTGAAAAAATAAAACAAATTTAAAAAAAAATTTCTTTCTTCATTTTCAAAAACAAATGAGAGCTGTAAAATACTCACCACGCCTCTCAGCAAATAGCTTGGGGTGTCTACTTTCCAAAATGGGGTCATTTGTGGGGGTTTTGGGCTATCTTGGCATTTTATGGCCTTCAAAACTGTGATAGGTAGTGAGGAGTGAAATCAAAAATTTGTGCCCTTAAAAATCCTGAAGGCGGTGCTTGGTTTTCGGGGGCCCGTACGCGGCTAGGCTCTCAAAAAGTACCACACATGTGGTATCCCCGTACTCAAGAGAAGCAGCCAAATGTATTTTGGGGTGCAATTCCGCATATAACCATGGCATGTTTGAGCAATATATCATTTAGTGACAACTTTTTGTACATTTTTTTTTCTTTTTGTCATTATTCAATCACTTGGGACAAAAAAAAATATTCAATGGGCTCAACATGCCTCTCAGCAATTTCCTTGGGGTGTCTACTTTCCAAAATGGGGTCATTTTGCGGGGTTTTGTGCTAACTTGGCATTTTATGGCCTTCGAAACTGTGATAGGTAGTGAGGAGTGAAATCAAAAATGTATGCCCTTAGAAACCTTGAAGGCGGTGCTTGGTTTTTGGGGTCCCGTACGCGGCTAGGCTCCCAAAAAGTCCCACACATGTGGTATCCCCATACTCAGGAGAAGCAGAAGAATGTATTTTGGGGTGTAATTTCACATATGCCCATGGCATGTGTGAGCAATATATCATTTAGTGACAACTTTGTGCAAAAAAAAAAAAGTTTGTCATATTCCCGCAACTTGTGGCAAAATATAAAATATTCCATGAACCCAACATGCCTCTCAGTAAATAGCTTGGGGTGTCTACTTTCCAAAATGGGGTCATTTGGGGGGGTTTGTGCTATTTTGGCATTTTATGGCCTTCAGAACTATGATAGGTAGTGAGGAGTGAAATCAAAAATTTACGCCCTTAGAAATCCTGAAGGCGGTGCTTGGTTTTTGGGACCCCGTACGTGGCTAGGCTACCAAAAAGTCCCACACATGTGGTATCCCCGTACTCAGGAGAAGCAGAAAAATTTATTTTGGGGTGCAATTCCACATATAACCATGGCATGTGTGAGCAATATATAATTTGGTAACAACTTTTTGTACATTTTTTTTTCTTTTTGTCATTATTCAATCATTTGGGACAAAAAATAAAAATATTCAATGGGCTCAACATGCCTCTCAGCAAATAGCTTGGGGTGTCTACTTTCCAAAATGGGGTAATTTGGGGGGGTTTTGTGCCATCTTGGCATTTTATGGCCTTCAAAACTGTGATAGGTAGTGAGGAGTGAAATCAAAAATTTATGCCCTTAGAAACCTTGAAGGCGGTGCTTGGTTTTTGGGGTCCCGTACGCGACTAGGCTCCCAAAAAGTCCAACACATGTGGTATCCCCGTACTCAGAAAAAGCAGCAGAATGTATTTTGGGGTGTAATTTCACATATGCCCATGGCATGTGTGAGCAATATATCATTTAGTGACAACTTTGTGCAAAAAAAAAAAGTTTGTCATATTCCCGCAACTTGTGGTAAAATATAAAATATTCCATGGACTGAACATGCCTCTCAGCAAATAGCTTGGGGTGTCTACTTTCCAAAATGGGGTCATTTGGGGGGGTTTTGTGCTATTTTGGCATTTTATGGCCTTCGAAACTGTGATAGGTAGTGAGGAGTGAAATCAAAAATTTGCGCCCTTAGAAATCCTGAAGGCGGTGCTTGGTTTCCGGGGTCCCGTACGTGGCTAGGCTCCTAAAAAGTCCCACACATGTGGTATCCCCGTACTCAGGAGAAGCAGCAGAATGTATTTTGGGGTGCAATTCCACATATAACCATGGCATGTGTGAGCAATATATCATTTAGTGACAACTTTTTGGAATGTTTTTTTTTTTTGTCATTATTCAATCACTTGGGACAAAAAAAAATATTCAATGGGCTCAACATGCCTCTCAGCAATTTCCTTGGGGTGTCTACTTTCCAAAATGGGGTCATTTGGGGGGGTTTTGTACTGCCCTGCCATTTTAGCACCTCAAGAAATGAGATAGGCAGTCATAAATTTAAAGCTGTGTAAATTCCAGAAAATGTACCTTAGTTTGTAAACGCTATAACTTTTGCGCAAACCAATAAATATACGCTTATTGACATTTTTTTTACTAAATACATGTGGCTGAATACATTTTGGCCTAAATGTATGACTAAAATTGAGTTTATTTGATTTTTCTTATAACAAAAAGTAGAAAATATAAATTTTTTTCCAAATTTTTGGTCTTTTTCCGTTTATATCACAAAAAATAAAAATCGCAGAGGCAATCAAATACCATTAAAAGAAAGCTCTATTTGTGGGAAGAAAAGGACGCAAATTTCGTTTAGGTACAACATTGCATGTCCGCACAATTTACAGTTAAAGCAGCGCAGTGCAAAATTCTGAAATCACCTCTGGTCCTCTAGCTATCAAATGGTCTGGGGCTTAAGTGGTTAAATATTTCTCCAATCAGTAGATTAAGTTTTCTATTTCTCTCTTTTTTCTTCCTTACTCCCTCCGAGATCAAAATCCCCCTTATATAGACTTTGTGTGCCTCCCATAAGGTTGCCCCTGAGATCCCTTCCGTGTCATTTGTCTGAAAATAGTGCTCCAGTTCCTTTTTCACCCTCTCTAAAATTTCCTCATCTCCAAGTAGTTCTTCATTTAATCGCCAAGTATAAGGTTGCTTTTGGTAGTCAGGCAGTTTCAATTTCATGCTTACTGGGGCATGGTCCGAAAGGGAAGCAATTCCTTTATTAGATTCCACCACCATGTCCAACATTCTGTGTTCTACCATCATGTAGTCTATCCTTGAGTGCGTCCCGTGTGCAGAGGAAAAAAACGTATAATCCTGTGTTTTTGGGTGCATAATCCTCCATATGTCAACCATCTGATTGTTATGCATTTTTTGTTTTATCTTAGTCAGTTGTAGGTTATTTGTCCCCTGTACACGGGACGTACTATCCACTACCGGGTCCATACAGAAGTTCAAGTCTCCCATTACGATAATATATCCTGTCCCAAAATCCTTCAATTTTCCCAAGATTTCATTGAAATATTTAATGGGGTTCGCATTGGGGGCGTAAATGTTTGCCAAAGTGCATTTCATTCCCCCTAACTTTTCTTTTAGAAAAATATATCTACCGTCCCTATCGATCATTCTTTCCTCCAATGCGAACCTCATTTCCTTAGCAAATCCTATTGCGACCCCCCTAGCTCTCTTGGAAATAGTGTCCCCATAGAACCACTTCGAATGACTAGGTGAGTATAGTTTGATGTTTGATTCTAGTGTCAGATGGGCCTCCTGTAGGAAGACTACGTCTGCTCTATAATGTTTTAGTTCTCCTAAGATCTTGTGCCTTTTTGTGGGTGTATTTAAGCCTCTGATGTTGTAGGATAGAACGTTTATTACTGACATCTCTTCTTCTTTTTTTTCCCATAGGCTGTTTACATTTTGTCTGTCTACCATCACCTTTCGTATTTCTTTCTTGTAGAATCAAAAAGGTAGAGTCTCCTCCCTTCCCCCCTTTACACACCCCCCTCCCTTTCTCCGCCAATCCCTCTCCCCCTCCCCCCTCCCCTTTACAAAACCCCTCTCCCTCAAATCTCCCCCTCCCGCCTCCTTCCTCTCCCACCATCTCCCTCCCTCTCCCCCTTTGGCCCATTTTTGGCCTTAGAACCATTAGTGGTCCTATTCCTTCCACTTGGTTCTCTCATTTTAGAGGTGCGACTCTGACCTTACCACTTAGGTTACCTCCCCTCCCCTGTAGGATATTGGGCGGGGGCGAGGTAACCCGGAGGTGCAAATCGGGGATCCGGTCAGCCATTTTCCACCCCTCTATCCTCCCCCCCCTCCCGACCTCCCAACAAAGTCCCCCCCCTCCTCTTTCCATACATCTAACCCCCTATAGCTTCTTCTGACCACTTAAATTTAAATATCCCCTATGATTTTGATATCTCAGTTCTCTCTTTCAGTCCATCCAGGCAGGTCTGGCACCTGCAAGTCTAATTTGTCGCAGAATCCCACTAGTTCTTCCGGAAACCTTAGTCTTGCTGATTTTCCTTCCTTCTGGCCTATAAGACAGGCCGGGAATCCCCAAGTGTATTTGATGTTTTGTATCTTCATTTGCTCCAAAAGGGGCTTCAAAAGTCTCCGCCTTGCCAATGTCTCTGGTGCAAGATCTGTAAATATCTGTAACTCGTTTCCTTGGAATTGGATGGGAGGTTTTCCTCTTGTTTTTATTTGGATATCCGCTTTGACTTCATAGTGCCTGAACCTCACAATAATGTCTCTCGGCCAGTCAGCCTCCCCTCGTGGGTTTGCCTACGCGATGAACTCGCTCGATTTTAAGGGGGTCTTCTACTCTCCTACCTAGCAGGGGGTTGAATATTATATTCATGATCTTCCTCAAGTCTTCTCCTTTTTCCTCTGGAAGGGAGTGAATTCTTAAATTTTGCCTTCTATTTCGGTTCTCTTGATCTTCTAACCGGTATAGTATATTTCTCAGATTTTGTTGTATTAATTTGGCTTGCTCCTTTAATTTACTTACTTTACTTTACTTGTAGTTCCTGATCCTGTTTCTCCACTCTTTCATCCACTGCTTCTACTCTTCCCAGGAGGTGACTGAAGTCAGTTCTTAGCATAGTAATTTCCGCCTTTATTGCGTTTTCCAGTCTCATTAACATCTCATTCATTTCTCCTTTTGTAGGGATTTGTGCATCCGCCCATTGTTCTTCTGCTCTGCTTTCCTCAAGTTCACTCTCTAGTGTTTGATCACTTTTGGCTCGGTCCGAAACCCCTCCTCCTTTTTTTTCCGTACTCTTTGTCTTTTTCTCTGTTGTCTTGTCTCTTTTATCTTGCCGTTGTGCTCCAGGGCTTTTTGAATTTGCCTCCTGTGTCATATATTGTTTGATAGTACTACTTGCTGTGCTGTTCCTGGGGGTTTTAGGGGCCGTGCCCTTCGTAGTTTTACTCGTAGACTTACTCATCGTGTTTTTATTTATGGGTCTTATTCGTTTCCCCAGTTTTATTATCTGGTTATCTGGTTGGTCACTTGAGTCTATCAGTCTATCCAATTCTCAGTGTTTAACCCACTCTCTTGGTCCTTTCACTGTTTCTTTCTTCTCTTTTCTCCTTCTTCCCTTCTCTTCTCCTTCCTTCCCCTTTAATCTATGAGTACTTAATGACTGTTTTATCTAGAGAGTACGGGATAATTGTCTGTTAAAAGAGGGGGCTGGCTTTCCTATTTGATGCTCTCTTCTCACATGAAGCCAAGATAGATGTTTATTTAGGCTTTATAGATGTACTTATTTCCCCCTTTTCTTTCCTTTCCCCTTCCCCTGTCCCTTCTTCTTTGCGTGGAAATAAACAGACAGTCAAGTAGATAAGTAGACAATCAAATAGCCTTACAGTCTATTTAGTACATGTAATATTGCTACAGTGTCTTTATCTTCACTCCCGTCTTTTGGGTGTCAGGTTGGTATGTGGGTTTTTTTCTCAAAGGACCTGACCCCAACCCAAGCAGACGACACAAAAAAGAGAACAAGACCGAAAAAGTACAAAACAAAAAAAAAATTTCCCCCAGATTTATAAGTTAATATGACCTCAGTTTTCAGGCTGAGGTAGTGATGAGGCGATGTTTCTGCTGCTCCAATAAACGCCGCTCTAAGGCTGCTTATTTTCTTTCATTCCAGTCCAATGACTGAGCGACTGGATGCTTGGGGGTAAACCTGGGTTATAGGCCAGTACATGCACTTTATGACTTGGGCTTATAGGGTTCTCCTTTAGGGGATGCTGGATCTGGTCGGTGACCTGTGCCAATCAGTTTGCAGACTATGGCTAAGGGTTGTCTGGCTGATGGAATAATACTGCTTCCATTAAGACCCGCAGGTGTATTGGTAGCCTGAAGTCCCAGCAGTCTTCTGACTTATAGATGTTTAAGCTGCTTCTGGCATTCGGTCAATCCAGCTGTGGGGGTCAGATGGTCTTACAGGCATTTTAACAAGTGGCAGTATGGGCAATATGCGCCCATACTTCAATATGTTCCAGGTACAGGCAAGCACATGTATGTTTATATGTTTATTCCTCTAGCGATTTATTTGTAGGCGGTCTTCCTCCTCTGCTCCTCCCCACTCCACTTCTTCGCCCTCTTCCCCCCTCTGTTCTTTCTGATGCTTCCAATCAGGCACCTATGACAGCCTATGTATCCCAGGTGGACTGGTTTACTCGTAGGTAGATGTATAACTTGGGAGGTGAATCTGCAGCTCATCCATAGGACTGCTCCACCATTCAGCCAGTTGTACTTTTACTTATGCTTATGAAAACTGCAACTAGGCATGTGGCTAGTCCATTCAGGGATAGAGCGGGTACTAAAGAAGTAGGGGGGGCAAAAGAAAAAAAACCTATATCCACAATTCACAGTACATGCAGTTGTGGGGGAGGGGAGGGAGACCAGCTTTATGCTGTAACTGTCCGCTGAAACCGCCTACGGACAGTTTTCTCATTCATCTGCTATCAGCATAGTTCAGCGTTACCAGCATTACCTTGTTTTCTTCTTTGAGCCGCCGGTAAAGTCCTCTCACCTGGTCCCTCCCGGAGGTTCTCCTGCCGCTGTTGTGAAGATTGTTAGCTTGCCGTCCGAACGAGGCTCTCAGAGGATATGTGGGGGGGGAGCCCGGCGAGGGGTTCAGTCCCCCAGCTGTCTTATCAGTCGCCTCCTCTCCATATCGTCCGTGATGGCCGCGGTATCCATTGGCTGGATTGCTGGATAACTGGAGGGCTTCCAATCAGGCAGAGTAGCGGGGAGGTGGGGGAGCGAGGGCATCATCTGCGGCGTTGCAGCCTCTCACTCCACAATACAGCCGCGGCTCATCCCGATGCTCACCTCGCAGGCTTCTCGGCAACTGTCAGGCCCCTCCCTCAGAACGTGAGAGCATCACGTCGTCATGTCCGTGCTGGAGTTACCCTTTAAAGACGTTCACTATTAATTTTGTTTTACCAAAGATTCTCTTAACACTTGCCTTCTTCTGGTGCACAATGTTGACTACAAGGTATGCACAGACCACACACGTTATCTGGTCTAAAATCTAATGGAAATAGTTTTACACGAGATACAAAGAAAGTGGAAAAATAACAAAGATACACTAGTAGAGCAGATAGCCCCAATAGCTCGCATTTCATATCCATGTGATAAATGACTTTCACCATGTAAAAGAATAATAAAAACGGCTCACCACAGATCCATAATTTTGAACTCAGAGTCACTTAAATGTTGCCACCATATTACTCCTCCTATTGTCTTTTATAACTCTTATGCCGCGTACACACGACCGTTTTTAATGTCATTTAAAAAAACTGCGTTTTTCTCGACGTGATTCTTCTCAAGCCTGCCTTGCCTACACACTATCGTTGAAAAAAATGCTTGAGTAAAGCGCGGTGACGTACAACACGTACGACAACACGTACAACGGCACTATAAAGGGGAAGTTCCATTCTGATGACGCCACCCTTTGCGCTGCTTTTGCTGATTTCATGTTACTGCGTGTTAGTAAAAGTTTGGGAAGAGAAGATTCACGCTTTTCAGTCTTCGTGCTTTAAAGATTGTTTTCTGTTGTTCAGTTTGTGCTTGTAGGTTCGTATCTGTCTTTCAGTGCTTGTAGTCAGTTCGTATCTGTTTTTGCAGTGCGTTCTTGTCCGCTCGTTACTGTTTTTTAGGTCGTTCTTCAGAGGCCTTGCTGTTCTTCAGTGCGTTCTTTTAGTTTGTTCTGATTAGACGACCGTTTTGTAGCCATGTTGCGGGTACGTTATTGTCGCTGAGATCGTGCTGTGCTTGGTGCTGGGCTTGTTGCTTTATTCCAGCTCCGGTCCATGAACAGGGTGAGGAGGAGTTCATGAACCAAGAATTGGTTGCTCCAGCGGGACCAATTCTGTCACATGCCTCTGCTGCGGGAGATCCAGGAGAATAACCCTGATGACTACAGGAATTTTTTTAGGATGTCTGACCCCGTTTTTCAGCAGCTTTTGGCTTTGGTGTCCCCCTATATCACCAGGCAGGACACTGTTATGCGGGAAGTCATCACTGCTGAGCAGAGGCTACTTGCTACGTTGCGCTACCTGGCAACAGGGAGAAGCTTGCAGGACCTCAAGTTCTCGACAGGCATCTCCCCCCAGGCTCTGGCCTTATTATCCCAGAAACCTGTTCTGCCATAATCCAAGTCCTGCAGGAGGACTATATTAAGGTAAGTTTTGTCCTTTAATCTCACATTCGATGTATTTAATGCTAATGTATAGTATTTTTTTAAACAGTCCCTAATTACCATGATTGTAATATGCTGTGGATGTCCCTTTGTCCCCATGCATGTTGTAAGCTTTTAATGCTCATTTTTCTTTGGCCTACATGCATATTTACAAAAACCAACCTCTCCAGCATTCTATCCTGGGCCCAAACACACCTAGCCTAGTCACTTCCCAATGTTTTTTGTCAGCTCCATTGTAGTGCTGCAGCTTGAACCCCACCCCTAATTTTTTTTTTATTTTATATTTTTTTATAATTCTGACAGAGTGCTAGAGCCTTTATTTCTGATGTCCCCAACTCATCTCAAACCCCCCCATAAAATAATTTAATTGGTCCATCAGAGGGGGCGAGGAATCTGATTCTTGCTAATTTTTAGCTCTTATTAAAATACTCCTTCAAAATTTATGTTATACTGATGTTTTGCCAAGAATGTTTTGTGATAATCTGCTTGCAATGTTTAGGTATCCAAGTATTAATTTTTTGTTTTTGTTTGACTCCACAGTTCCCTTCTACGCCACAGGAATGGCAGAATGTGGCATCTGAGTTTTCCCAGCGTTGGAACTTTCCCAACTGTGGAGGAGCCATTGATGGCAAGCACGTCCGCATTGTGCCACCACCCCATTCGGGATCCTATTATTTTAATTAAAAAGGGTTCCAAAGTATCGTGCTGATGGCGGTGGTGTCTGCCAATTATGAGTTTCTTTTTGTGGATGTTGGGAAAAATGGGCGGATGTCTGACGGTGGAGTTTTTGCCCAGACAGATTTCGCCCACCGGCTACAATCAGAAGACCTGGCATTGCCACCTGCGGCAGAGAATGAAGATGGACTACCCTTCGTTTTCATCGCAGATGAGGCGTTTGCGCTAGGTCCACATCTGATGAGGTCTTTTCCCCAAAGGACCCTCACCCCTGAGAGGAGGGTCTTTAATTATAGGCTGTCCAGAGCCAAAAGGGTGGTTGAAAATGCCTTTGGCATCATGGCCAGCCGTTTCCGCCTCTTTCAGACCTCTATAAATATGGCGGAGTACAAGTGGAATCACATTGTAATGTACTGTTGCATCCTACACAATTTAAAAAAATAACACTCAACAAATTATATTTCTTCAGTTGGTCTTCAGGCCACATGCTATTCTGATGTAGCATTGCCAGCCCAGGAAGCTGGCCCTACAGGCTTGGCCCCCCAAAGCGGCCGTGATGTGCGCCAACGTTATGTTGATTATTTTATGGGTAGGGGGGCCATTGCAATGCCTGATGACCTTTGAATCTTTGTTTTTAATAAAAATATACTTTATAATGAAAACATCTTTTTTTGTTTTATTTGGGTTGATTTGATCTTTCTCCTAGGTCAGTGATGGTGAACCTTGGCACTCCAGATGTTTTGGAACTACATTTCCCATGATGCTCAACTACACTGCAGAGTGAAACAGTAAATGGGCAATCTTGCGCTTATGATCAATAACTAAAAATAACAGCTGCTATCCCCAAATTTCAAAGAACATTATATAAATCTTGAAACAAACATAGGTAAAATTTTACATAAATCCATGCATGTATAGTGGGGGCGCTTAACCACAGTGATAAATTAAAAACCTGTGAAAAATATATTTAACAATATCTGCATATACAACAAACTGTAATAATGTGATTGTGATATATTGAAATAAATCACCAACCCAAATGTGCAATCAGGCAGGCTGCTGACTATTGATAATCAAACAAGCCTTAGGATTGCATTGCACCTATGTAAATTAATACATCCGCTGATTAGTGTCAAGTCCAAACAAAATAACAGCAGCATAGGGTGTCCTTTATAATTGTCAAAATAAATCGTGACCGATAATACTCCAGTTCATAACATTCAGTGATATGATGAGACTTGAATATGCTTGATCCAAAAAATGAAACTTGATGTGTAAGCCTTCACCAACTTAGTGTGTAACACCCAATAGTGCTCAAAGAAGATTAGCCGCTTACCAGATCATGTTGACTCATTTAATTAAAAAGGAGTCAATAACGCTTGTTGCAAGTAGCACTTGCTAATATGGATAGAGAAGTCATAGGTGAATAGGGATGAGCTTCGTGTTCGAGTCGAACATACGTTCGACTCGAACATTGGCTGTTCGATCGTTCGACGAAGATCGAACGATTTGGGCCGTTCGCGCCAAATTCGAGTGACGCGAACGGCCCACAATGCACTACGCCATCGCAGTGTCATCCAGGCGCTGTGATTGGCCAAGCATGCACTGTGACCCCGCATGCTTGGCCAATCACAGCGCCGGCAGCGAGGAGAGCAATGATTGGCCACAGGCAGGATGCCTGTGGCCAATTATTGCTGAGGGTGTTTAGTACACGCCCCACACTATAAAAGGCCGCCAGCACGGCGGCCTAGTGTAGTGTGTTCCGGAGCAGGGATAGAGTAGCATAGGCAGGGACAGTGACTGTTATTTCTTTCTTGCTTAACCTGGATTCCTTTAGTTTAGGGAAAGAGAAGGATAGGTAGGGAGAGTGTCAGTGTGTTTTGTGCTTCTGCTATAGTGTGCTTAAAAAAAAACATTTATTCTAGGGACAGAAAACTCTAGGTAGGGACAGTGTCAGTTTCTTTCACTCTGCAAGTCCTTGTTTCCAGGGACCTGGAAGGACAGTGAGTGAATTGTCCTTTTGCTATATTGTGATTAAAAAAAACATTTATTCTAGGGACAGAAAACTCTAGGTAGGGACAGTGTCAGTTTCTTTCACTCTGCAAGTCCTTGTTTCCAGGGACCTGGAAGGACAGTGAGTGAATTGTCCTTTTGCTATATTGTGATTAAAAAAAACATTTATTCTAGGGACAGAAAACTCTAGGTAGGGACAGTGTCAGTTTCTTTCACTCTGCAAGTCCTTGTTTCCAGGGACCTGGAAGGACAGTGAGTGAATTGTCCTTTTGCTATATTGTGATTAAAAAAAACATTTATTCTAGGGACAGAAAACTCTAGGTAGGGACAGTGTCAGTTTCTTTCACTCTGCAAGTCCTTGTTTCCAGGGACCTGGAAGGACAGTGAGTGAATTGTCCTTTTGCTATATTGTGATTAAAAAAAACATTTTTTTCTAGGGACAGAAAACTGTAGGTAGGGAGAGTATTTTTTTTCTTTCACTCTGCAAGTCCTTGTTTCCAGGGACCTGTAAGGACAGTGAGTTAATTGTCCTTGTGCTATATTGTGCTGAAAAAAACATTTATTCCAGGGACAGAAAACTCTAGGTAGGGACAGTGTCAGTTTCTTTCACTCTGCAAGTCCTTGTTTCCAGGGACCTGGAAGGACAGTGAGTGAATTGTCCTTTTGCTATATTGTGATTAAAAAAAACATTTTTTTCTAGGGACAGAAAACTGTAGGTAGGGAGAGTGTTTTTTTTCTTTCACTCTGCAAGTCCTTGTTTCCAGGGACCTGTAAGGACAGTGAGTTAATTTTCCTTGTGCTATATTGTGATTAAAAAAAACATTTATTCTAGGGACAGAAAACTCTAGGTAGGGACAGTGTCAGTTTCTTTCACTCTGCAAGTCCTTGTTTCCAGGGACCTGGAAGGACAGTGAGTGAATTGTCCTTTTGCTATATTGTGATTAAAAAAAACATTTATTCTAGGGACAGAAAACTCTAGGTAGGGACAGTGTCAGTTTCTTTCACTCTGCAAGTCCTTGTTTCCAGGGACCTGGAAGGACAGTGAGTGAATTGTCCTTTTGCTATATTGTGATTAAAAAAAACATTTATTCTAGGGACAGAAAACTCTAGGTAGGGACAGTGTCAGTTTCTTTCACTCTGCAAGTCCTTGTTTCCAGGGACCTGGAAGGACAGTGAGTGAATTGTCCTTTTGCTATATTGTGATTAAAAAAAACATTTATTCTAGGGACAGAAAACTCTAGGTAGGGACAGTGTCAGTTTCTTTCACTCTGCAAGTCCTTGTTTCCAGGGACCTGGAAGGACAGTGAGTGAATTGTCCTTTTGCTATATTGTGATTAAAAAAAACATTTATTCTAGGGACAGAAAACTCTAGGTAGGGACAGTGTCAGTTTCTTTCACTCTGCAAGTCCTTGTTTCCAGGGACCTGGAAGGACAGTGAGTGAATTGTCCTTTTGCTATATTGTGATTAAAAAAAACATTTTTTTCTAGGGACAGAAAACTGTAGGTAGGGAGAGTATTTTTTTTCTTTCACTCTGCAAGTCCTTGTTTCCAGGGACCTGTAAGGACAGTGAGTTAATTGTCCTTGTGCTATATTGTGCTGAAAAAAACATTTATTCCAGGGACAGAAAACTCTAGGTAGGGACAGTGTCAGTTTCTTTCACTCTGCAAGTCCTTGTTTCCAGGGACCTGGAAGGACAGTGAGTGAATTGTCCTTTTGCTATATTGTGATTAAAAAAAACATTTTTTTCTAGGGACAGAAAACTGTAGGTAGGGAGAGTATTTTTTTTCTTTCACTCTGCAAGTCCTTGTTTCCAGGGACCTGTAAGGACAGTGAGTTAATTGTCCTTGTGCTATATTGTGCTGAAAAAAACATTTATTCCAGGGACAGAAAACTCTAGGTAGGGACAGTGTCAGTTTCTTTCACTCTGCAAGTCCTTGTTTCCAGGGACCTGGAAGGACAGTGAGTGAATTGTCCTTTTGCTATATTGTGATTAAAAAAAACATTTTTTTCTAGGGACAGAAAACTGTAGGTAGGGAGAGTGTTTTTTTTCTTTCACTCTGCAAGTCCTTGTTTCCAGGGACCTGTAAGGACAGTGAGTTAATTTTCCTTGTGCTATATTGTGATTAAAAAAAACATTTATTCTAGGGACAGAAAACTCTAGGTAGGGACAGTGTCAGTTTCTTTCACTCTGCAAGTCCTTGTTTCCAGGGACCTGGAAGGACAGTGAGTGAATTGTCCTTTTGCTATATTGTGATTAAAAAAAACATTTATTCTAGGGACAGAAAACTCTAGGTAGGGACAGTGTCAGTTTCTTTCACTCTGCAAGTCCTTGTTTCCAGGGACCTGGAAGGACAGTGAGTGAATTGTCCTTTTGCTATATTGTGATTAAAAAAAACATTTATTCTAGGGACAGAAAACTCTAGGTAGGGACAGTGTCAGTTTCTTTCACTCTGCAAGTCCTTGTTTCCAGGGACCTGGAAGGACAGTGAGTGAATTGTCCTTTTGCTATATTGTGATTAAAAAAAACATTTATTCTAGGGACAGAAAACTCTAGGTAGGGACAGTGTCAGTTTCTTTCACTCTGCAAGTCCTTGTTTCCAGGGACCTGGAAGGACAGTGAGTGAATTGTCCTTTTGCTATATTGTGATTTAAAAAAACATTTATTCTAGGGACAGAAAACTCTAGGTAGGGACAGTGTCAGTTTCTTTCACTCTGCAAGTCCTTGTTTCCAGGGACCTGGAAGGACAGTGAGTGAATTGTCCTTTTGCTATATTGTGATTAAAAAAAACATTTATTCTAGGGACAGAAAACTCTAGGTAGGGACAGTGTCAGTTTCTTTCACTCTGCAAGTCCTTGTTTCCAGGGACCTGGAAGGACAGTGAGTGAATTGTCCTTTTGCTATATTGTGATTAAAAAAAACATTTATTCTAGGGACAGAAAACTCTAGGTAGGGACAGTGTCAGTTTCTTTCACTCTGCAAGTCCTTGTTTCCAGGGACCTGGAAGGACAGTGAGTGAATTGTCCTTTTGCTATATTGTGATTAAAAAAAACATTTATTCTAGGGACAGAAAACTCTAGGTAGGGACAGTGTCAGTTTCTTTCACTCTGCAAGTCCTTGTTTCCAGGGACCTGGAAGGACAGTGAGTGAATTGTCCTTTTGCTATATTGTGATTAAAAAAAACATTTATTCTAGGGACAGAAAACTCTAGGTAGGGACAGTGTCAGTTTCTTTCACTCTGCAAGTCCTTGTTTCCAGGGACCTGGAAGGACAGTGAGTGAATTGTCCTTTTGCTATATTGTGATTAAAAAAAACATTTATTCTAGGGACAGAAAACTCTAGGTAGGGACAGTGTCAGTTTCTTTCACTCTGCAAGTCCTTGTTTCCAGGGACCTGGAAGGACAGTGAGTGAATTGTCCTTTTGCTATATTGTGATTAAAAAAAACATTTATTCTAGGGACAGAAAACTCTAGGTAGGGACAGTGTCAGTTTCTTTCACTCTGCAAGTCCTTGTTTCCAGGGACCTGGAAGGACAGTGAGTGAATTGTCCTTTTGCTATATTGTGATTAAAAAAAACATTTTTTTCTAGGGACAGAAAACTGTAGGTAGGGAGAGTGTTTTTTTTCTTTCACTCTGCAAGTCCTTGTTTCCAGGGACCTGTAAGGACAGTGAGTTAATTTTCCTTGTGCTATATTGTGATTAAAAAAAACATTTTTTCTAGGGACAGAAAACTGTAGGTAGGGAGAGTGTTTTTTTTCTTTCACTCTGCAAGTCCTTGTTTCCAGGGACAGAGAAGGACACCTGAAGGTAGCCCTTATTGCTTTTTTCCCATCTCCCTGCAGGCCATCTATTAGAATGTCTGGAAGGCAAACAAGGAGAGGCAGACAGTCAGGAGGCAATAAAAGAGGGCAAGCAGGCTCTGTGTCTGGGGGCAACAGTGCTGGTCGTGGACGCGGTGCATTGTCATCAGCACATGGCCATGGGACACGCTTGTCCTTCTTTTCGGCAGCTGGACATGTTGAGCCACATCATGCCGAAGACTTGGTAGAGTGGATGACCAAGCCCTCCTCCTCCTCCTCATCCTCTCTCACCCAGGCTCAGGGTACTGGAAAAGCAGCTGCCAAAGCGTCGTCTTCCCTGGTATCAATGTCAGACAAATCATCAGTCACTCCTTCCCTAGACCCACCATGTCCTCCTCCTGAGGAGTCCCCCGAACTGTTTCAGCACAGTGTTGGGTACATGCTCCAGGAGGATGCCCAGCGTTTCGAAGGGTCTGATGATGAAACCCAGCTAGAGGAAGGCAGTAGCGTGAGAGCAGACAGAGGGGATGCTCAAGAAGGACACCAATCTGGCAGTCATGTTCCAGCAGCTGCAGCATACTGCCAGATTGGCTCCAGTGATGAGGAGGGAGGGGATGATGAGGTCAATGACTCCACGTGGGTGCCTAATAGGAGAGAGGAGGAGGAGGAGGATGAGGAGGAGGCACATCTCCAACGAGGCAGGATGCCCTTTGGTGGCCAGCGTAAGGGCAGTACACCGACGGAATCACACCGCAGAGCTCCGCCTGTGCAGGGCGCTGCCTCTGCCCGTCATTCAAAAAGTTCTTTGGTGTGGGCCTTTTTTGAGGCTAGTGCATCAGATCGCACAGCTGCTGTTTGCAACATATGTCTCAAGCGTATATCGCGTGGCCAAAACATCAGCCGCTTGGGTACCACATGCCTGACCAGACATATGTTGACCTGCCATGCAGCTCGTTGGCAAGCCTACCTCAAAGACCCACACCAAAGAACAAAGCGGACCTCTCCTTGCACCGCATCAGCTGGGATCTCCAACCCCACTATAACTTCAGTCCTCTCTGAAACATGCACTGAGAGGAATGAAGGTGTAGAATTAGGTGTGTCACAGCCAAGTACTTGCGCCCACTCTGCTAGCAGTACACCGACGTCCGATTCTAGCAGGCAAATTTCCCTGCCCCAGCTGCTGGACCGTCGAAAGAAGTTCACTCCCAGCCATCCACATGCCCAGCGGTTGAATGCTAGCTTGGCTAAATTGCTAGCGCTTCAACTGCTGCCTTTTCAGTTGGTAGACTCGGCCCCCTTCCGTGAGTTTGTGCAATGTGCGGTTCCTCAGTGGCAGGTTCCCAAACGCCACTTTTTCTCACGGAAGGCTATTCCGGCTCTCTACCGGCATGTGGAAGGCAATGTCTTGGCCTCGCTGGACAGGGCGGTCAGCGGTAAGGTGCATATTACCGCTGACTCATGGTCCAGCAGGCATGGACAGGGACGTTACCTTTCTTTCACGGCCCATTGGGTCACTCTTTTGGCAGCTGGGAAGGATTCAGGACAAGGTGCAGTAGTGTTGGAGGTTGTCCCACCGCCACGCCTCCAAAATGCTACTACTGGTTGTGACACACCTCTCTCCTCCACCCCCTCCTCTTCTTCTTCCTCCATGGCCTCTTCCTGTGGTTTGTCCTATGAACCAGCGGTGCTCCGTAGCCGTTCACGGGGCTACGCAAGTACGCAGGCAAAAAGATGCCATGCCGTGCTTGCGCTGGTGTGTTTGGGGGACAGAAGCCACACTGGGGCAGAGGTCCTGTCTGCTCTGCAGGGCCAGGCCGAGAGGTGGTTGACGCCACGCCAGCTTAAGCCAGGAATGGTGGTTTGCGACAATGGCACCAACCTCCTCTCCGCCCTCCGACAGGGACAACTGACCCATGTGCCCTGTGTGGCTCACGTCCTTAACCTGGTGGTGCAGCGGTTCTTGGGCAGGTACCCGGGCTTACAGGATGTCCTGAGGCAGGCCAGGAAAGTCTGTGTGCATTTCCGCAGATCTTATAATGCCAGTGCTCGCCTGGCTGAGCTGCAAAAGGAGTTGAACCTGCCCAAGAACCGCCTTATATGTGACATGCCCACCAGGTGGAACTCAACGTTGGCCATGCTGCAGCGGCTGCACACGCAGCAGAGGGCCATCAATGAGTACCTGTGCGACTACGGCACCAGGACAGGGTCAGGGGAGCTTGGTTTTTTTTCTCCACGCCAGTGGGGCATGATCAGGGATGCATGCACTGTCCTGGCACCATTTGAGGAGGCCACGAGGATGGTGAGCAGTGACAGTGCATGCATCAGTGACACTGTACCTCTTGTCCACCTGTTGGAGCACACGCTGCGTGGAATAATGGACAGGGCACTTGAGGCAGAACAGAGGCAGGAAGAGGAGGACTTCCTTGCCTCTCAAGGCCCCCTTTACCCAGACAGTGTTCCTTCTGTCCCACCCATCGCACAGGAAGAGGAGGAGGAGGAGGAGGAGGAGGAGGATTGTGTCAGCATGGAGGTGGAGGCTGGCACTCAGCATCATCAGCAGCAGTCTTTTAGGGATGATTTACAGTCCCAAGAAACCAGTGGACTTGTACGTGGCTGGGAGGAGGTGGCTGCGGATCATGTCGTCCTTAGTGACCCAGAGGACTCCGGAGCGAATGCCTCAGCAAACCTACGCTGCATGGCCTCCCTGATCCTGCAAAGTCTGCGGAAGGATCCTCGTATTCTTCGGATCAAGGAGAGGGACCATTACTGGCTGGCCACTCTCCTTGATCCACGGTACAAGGGTAAGGTTGCGGACCTTATGTTACCGTCGCAGAGGGAGCAGAGGATGAGACAACTCCGGGAGGCCTTGCAGAAAGGTCTGTGCAACGCGTTCCCAGAGACTGGGAGGTTGCAAACTCCTGGTCCTGGACAACGAGTTGCTGAGGCTTCGGCCAGTCAAAGAAGGAGCGGTGGGGAAGGTGGCCGTCTGACCGATGCGTTCAGACAATTCTTTAGTCCGCAGCCCCAAAGTATGATTGGTTCCAGCAACCATCGCCAGCGTCTGATAAACATGGTGCAGGAATATCTAGGGGCAAGGTCAGACTTGGACACCTTCCCCACCGAAAATCCTCTGGCTTACTGGGTCTTGAGGATGGATCACTGGCCAGAGCTTGCACAGTATGCAATTGAGCTACTGGCCTGTCCTGCATCCAGCGTTCTTTCGGAACGCACATTCAGTGCTGCTGGAGGATTTGTCACGGATCACAGGGTGCGCCTGTCCACCGACTCGGTTGATCGACTGACTTTCATCAAGATGAACCAGTCTTGGATCACCACCAGCTACCACACACCTGATGCTGATATAACAGACTAATTGATTTTAAAATGTCACATCCCTTCAAGACTGATGCTGATGCTGAGTGCCTGTGCTGTTATGTTGACTGGCTATCCTCCTCCTCCGAGTCCTCAATGATACGATTGATGATGATAGCTTGGAAGATCATTTTTGTTTATGGGTGCCGCCACCAGTGCCTAACGCCCAATTTTTCAGCCCCTGTTTAACAGGGGCGTGTAATTACAATTTTTGAAGCAATACTTTGCAACAGGGCTCATTGCTGTGCTCCAAGTACAGTATCTGTGAGGAGTTGCAGTGTTGTGCCACCAGTGCCTAAGGCCCAATTTTTCAGCCCCTGTTTAACAGGGGCGTGTCATTACAATTTTTGAAGCAATACTTTGCAACAGGGCTCATTGCTGTGCTCCAAGTACAGTATCTGTGAGGGGTTGCAGTGTTGTGCCACCAGTGCCTAAGGCCCAATTTTTCAGCCCCTGTTCAACAGGGGCATGTAATTACAATTCTTGATCTAATAATTCACAGCAGGGCCCATTGCTGCACCCACCAAGAGTAACTGTCAGGGCTTACAGTGTTGTGGCACCAGCACCACCATCAAAGGCCCAATTTTTACTACCACTGTTCAACAATTATATGTAATTAAAATTCCTGATATAATAGTTGACAGCAGGGCGTTCCAGCACCAACCAAGAGTAACTGTGAGTGCTTACAGTGTTGTGCCAACACCAACAACTAAGGGGCCTATTTCTGCAGAGTATATACGGCAGGTCCCTACTTTCAAACATCCAACTTACAAACGACTCCTACTTGCAAACGCAAGAAGACAACAGGAAGTGAGAGGAAATCTACCACTAGGAAGGAAAATTCTCTCCTGTAAGAATAAATATGGGAGAAAGGTGTCTCCTCTGTACTGATGCTTTATCAGCAATCCTTGTTTCAAGAAAAACACCACATTTCAAAAACAGTTGTCATTGGGACGGAAAGTGAGGTGAAATGTTCTGAACAGGGGCACAGACAGCAAAACAAATGTTACAGGGGTGATAACCCTTACCTATGTTTTCCAAAAAGTTTAAAAATAGATTTTTGGGCTGGAGCTACACTTCAACAATGTACCTGTTCAAAATTACAAACAGATTCTACATAAGAACAAACCTACAGTCCCTGTCTTGTATGCACCGCCTGTATACGGCTGTTCAGAGTATATAGGGCCTTTTTTATTTTATGTGCGGGGTTCCCCTTAATATCCATACAAGACCCAAAGGGGCTGGTAATGGGCTGGGGTAGGGGGGGGGGGGGGTCATGGGGTAGCTATGCCATTTTTCTTAAAGAATTTCATCCATATTACCGGGACCAGACATTACATTAAAGCCGCAAGCAGTTTTAAATGGCTTTTTTTTCCTTTAGAAGTGTCATTTTGTGCAGGGACAGTTCTAAACACGGGAAACACGTGGCACTTCACAGGCATACTTTAGACACCCCCCAGGTACGATATTTAAAGGAATATTTGACTTTTTTTTTTTCACTTTATGCATCATTAAAATGACTGCTCCCGAAAAACGACCGTTTTTAAAACTTCTTTTTGCATTGATACATGTCCCCTGGTGCAGAACCCGGGTTCCCAAACCCTTTTTAGGACAATAACATGCATAATAGTTGTTATAATTAGCACTTTAGAATTCGAACGTTCGCATCCATTGTATTTAATAGGGTTCTAATGTTCGTTCGAACTTCCGGTCCGTTCGCGGGTTCTGGTGCGAACCGAACCCGGGGGTGTTCGGCTCATCACTATAGGTGAACCTGGAAATCCCTGCCTCCTGGAGGCTCGATCATGCATGAGTGGAACACAAAAGAGAGAAAACGGCAAATAGTGTAATACCGTTTAATAAAAAGTAATATTAAAAAAATGGACAGACAAATGCCCCCTTACTTGAATGGTGCCACAGACCCGGCACTGAGGCTGAATGGGTATGACAAGCGGAGCACGATGAGTCTGAGCAGGAACACGATCCGGCGTGCGTTGCACCTGCTGCCAGGAGAGAACCAGCGGGACCGGAAGTGGCATCAGAAACGTAGCCTAGCGTCGCCTCGACAGCTGTTTCGTATTGCACGTCATCAGGAAGCGTGCGGAGCTAACGTGCATCTGACTATTTATGTAAGTGTCAGCCAATCAGAGAGAAAAGAGGGGGCGTGCTAAGCCATTGACAGCCTCAGTCCCGATTCTTCCAGCTTACAAACATACAAAATACATTTAAAAGAACGATGGTTAAAAAAACACAACTATAGAGCGATAGACCATTGCTACTATAGCGAATTGAATTTAAAATTACCTACTAGGAGAATAGATCATATGGGTGTTAAATAAAATAACCATATAACAACTTAGTATGGACCTCTCTCCCCATAACCTATCATTGGTTGTCACAGTTAACACTATCAACACTCCGTGTCAGGCATATCTAGTCGATAGGTTCAAACTGATCTATTTCAACTAAATTAGAACCGGTAAATGTGAAAAAGTATAGGACAAATGTTATTCAACATGGGTGAATGAAATGTGTCAAAAATGATTATAATTGGTTGTATTAATCATCTCTGATCGGGATTAATTTTAAATCTTTAAATTTGCACCTGCTACATCTAGACAGTATACTCATATGAAATGAATGATAACTCATTCATTAGTTAAAAAACAATTTAAGTCCAGATCTATGTTTAGGCCCAAAGGCTGCATCGTAGACAATCGATACAACCAATAGGTCTCATTTTGGGAAACAGATTTTTTAAGATCTGTTCCTCTCCAATTTTGTATGACTCTATCAATGCCATAAAAAACCAATAGCCGTGGGTCCCTATTATGGCATTGTAGAAAATGACGTGAGACACTATGGTTGGGAAAACCCTTAGCTATATTTGCTACATGTTCATTTATTCTGACCCTGAGCTCTCGGGTAGTGCGCCCCACATATTGGAGAGAACAGGGACATTCCAAAACATAGGTTACATGTTTGGAATAGCAAGTGATCAAGGGTTTAATTTTGAATTCTTCTTGTGTTACCAAAGATTGGAATTTAGTAATTTTTTTGGTGCGTCGTGTAGTGGTGCGGCAAGCCTTGCATCTTGTACAATAGTGAAACCCAGATCCATCCAAGAAGGTGGGGGCTTTTTCCGGGGGGTCTGGTACATTAGGCGCAATGATGTTTCTCAAACCAGGTGCCTTCCTATAGATGAATTTAGGCTTTGAGGGTAACACTGATATAAGATCTCTGTCTTTGAAGAGAATAGGCCAGAATTTTTTGAACACCTTTTCTATACTTTTATATTGCCTATGAAAGCCCGAGATGAAGGGCAATTCTCCCGTGAAGGGATGTTTTTTCTTAGATCCTAAGAGAGAATGCCTTTCCATAACCGATACTTGATTCCTGGCTTTATCTAGGTCATCATGTCTATAGCCTTTCTCGCAGAACCTCTCTGTGAGAATTGCAGCCTGGGTGTTAAAGTCTGCAGCAGTGGCACACTGCAGAGTGCCTGAGCAACATGGGAAATGTAGTTCTAGGTTATCCTAGTGCACTTGTAGTGCCATGTGTATTTTTCATGAGTAAATAACCATCATTGTCAGTGTAAACACCCCCACTTTTTTATTTATTTTTTGGCAACATTGATATAAGAAGCCACACATTGTTGAGTATAAAATATTTTTAATTGTTGCACATCTTAAATATTTTTTTTAAATTAAAATAGAAAATGGTATACTTTTTTTATTTTTGGGTATTTATCTTGCTAAAACGCATGAACCATATGTAACTTCTAAAGTTCAACATGTACAATAGTACTAAAAACAATTAAAACATTACAAAACAAAATATCAAAACAACAAACAAAAATAAAAGTAAAATTTGTTGCCATATTAAAGATTTAAACCCTCCCAAGCACATCTCTGATCTTTTTTATTCTTTGCTCCAGCTGCTTGGTCTTTTGCCTGATCTGGAGCAAGTTTTGGTTGATATGGTCCAGGTCACGAGAGCAGACCATGAGTTCTTGGATCACCATCTGGGCACTGTGACTGGTGAATCTTTCTTGGGCCACAGGCAGAAAAGCACCTAAAATTTTTAAACACACCATGTCTTATAAATATGCAGGCCTACATCTATTACCTGAAGCTGTGGTGTATGACACTGACCTGTTGTGTTGCCATTTTCCACTTCTTCCTCCACATCCCGCGGTTCTGGGTCTTGGGTTGGAGGTGTGGGGTTCCTAGGCTCCTGTCTCAAAGCTCTTTGAAGCCCTATGAGATTGAACCAAAAGGTATACTTGAGTAAATAAAAATTTTTAGGCCTGAAAGAGGAATATTAATCATTCTTTGGAAGTGTGGTACAATTGTCTGTTTTGTCAATAGTTCTAAGCTGAACACATGATTGTATTCATTACCAAAGCTGGTAGATTGATCTATTTTGGTCAAGTTTCACACATGGAAACACACCAAGTATCCACTGGATCACCTGTGTGTGACACCATAAAAAGGTTGTTCTTGTGGCCCACACTTGTGCTAATGAGTCCAGATGTGTAACCAGCTGCTGAGCATACTCTCCTAACCGTACACTGAATCCAGTTACTTTAGTTAAATATAGTTACCAACACATCTACACAACCATGTTTCAAAAATATTCTCACATAAACAGTTCAAGATGTCAAGTTTCATGTTCTTGGGCACAATAATCAGTCGTAATAATCATCGTTCAATCATTCACTAATTAAATTATGATGTTTTTGTCTGATACAGTGTTAACTAAATTTGATCATTCCCAAATAGGCATGTTCAAATTTAGTTTACACTGTATCCGAAAAAAAACATTGTATTATTGCGAATGAACGTTGATTTCTACGATCGATATGAAACTTGACATCTTGAACTGTACCACATTAAAGAAAAAGCACATGCAGCACCATGCTAGTAATAATAATCTGAGTAACTGTAAATCTACTTACTTTTTCTAATAACTTTTTTTATTTTGCTGTATTGCTCCGGCTCCCTCAACTTGATGTCAGACCATCTTTTGCGGAGCTGTTCTTTTGATCTGCAAACCCCAAATTTTCTTTGCAGAGTTTTTACCACTTTGTCCATTATTTTTGCCTTGACCTGATTAGGCTTTTTGTATGGGCCATGTTTTGCATCATAATCCTCCCTCCTCAATATTGCCACCATTTCAACCATCTCCTCGAATGCCATGTTTGTGGCCTTGTATCTCCGGGATCTGGTCTGTGGTTCTTCCAGACCTTCCTCCTCAATTCGCAGAGTCTCTCCCATGTTGTGTAAGCATTAGGACGAGCGAGAAGGGGCGGGGAAAGTAGTATAACGAACGTCAGGGGCGGGGAAAGCGTGCAGAGCTTCACGCATGCGCAGTGTATATAACGGAAATATGCATGGATGAAAACGACGTTCAGTGTGTGGAAGAAGGTCGGAAGCAACGAACGTGTAGATCGAGGGTACGTAACATTTTTTATACTTGATGACTGATCAATTGATGAGTTTGTGGCCTATATATGGTGAGAAAGATTAATAGTAGACTTGACTGACATTAGTATTTTTGTCTGGTTTTTGACTTGCAGCAATCATGCAGGTATTTAAAGATCCTGATTTTATGGCAGAGTTCCTGCAAAGGTGGAAGAATCTTCCAGTTTTATGGCAGACCAAAAATAAAACAAATAAAAATAAAGAAACCAGGAAGATAGCACTGGAGAGCATGCTTGAATTTGTGAAAACACAGATCCCCACAGCAACAATCGAGGATGTCAAGAAGAAAATTGGGACCATTAGGGGCACATATCGGACTGAACGCAACAGAGTCCTAACATCTATGAGGTCAGGAGCAGCTGCAGATAAAATTTACAAGCCGAATCTGTGGTACTACAGTCAGCTGAACTTCCTTGATGACCACCTTAAATCAAGGGAATCCCTTTCAAGCCTTCCCCCCAGAAATAGCTCCAGCCTTCCCTGCAGCCAACCCTCCAGCCTTCCCTGCAGCCAAGTTCAACCTTCTTGGGAGGAACAAGCTGAATTCCTGAAGGAGCCTGATTTGACCATTGGGAGCCAGGTATAGTATTTAGCTAAAGATTTCTTGTATTAAAAGTATAATGATGTCAAAGAGATGTTAAACTTGTGTGAAAATTTTTACCATTTACCAAAAAGTGTTTGACATATCAATAGACAGTAGTGGCCAAAAATGATGGGGACAAGAATGAAAAATGCTGGGGTCAGAATGATTGGCTTTATTATTTATTAGCATTCAATTTGCAACTGTCATGAGGTGACAAATGTGTGTGATAGATGAAGCCAAAAATTTAAATACGTACCTTTTTTATACACAGACAGAACAAAGCCAGGATGAGGAGGGAGAAAATTTGAGCCAGGAGGAGACAGGCCCCAGTGGGACCCAGGAGGAGGCAGGCCCCAGTGGGACCCAGGAGGAGGCAGGCCCCAGTGGGACATGGCGTAACACCAGGTCCCAGATACCTCCTCTACACATTCCACAAAAAAGGGCCAGGAGGCTTATCCAGATGGAGGAGGAGACACATGCCCTAATTAGGGAGGCTACTGCGGACCTCAGAGAGCCCCCCACCGTTGCAGAGGGATTTGCTGCCCTTATTGGGCACAAACTGCCACAAATGGACATGGGCCAGCGTCTCCGATGTGAGACCATCGTATTGAAGGTGGTCAACATGGGCATGATGGGTAAGCTGAACGATTTCACTGACCTTGTGGATATTAGGTATGTTCCTGCTCCTGCTCCTGCTCCAGTCCCTGCTCCTGCTCCAGTTCCTGCTCCAGTCCCTGCTCCTGCTCCTGCCACAAGATCTCCTCCAGGGACACAGCCTCCAAATACACAGTTAGCAAAGGCTGCAAGGAAGGCTACAGGGAAGGCTGCAGGGAAGGCTACAGGGAAGGCTACAGGGAAGGCTACAAAGAAGAGCAAAAAATAATTACATGATATGTCCTTCTGATCGTCCCAATTTTGTTCTTGACATCCTTTGTTGTTTACTGTGGTGATCTGTGTCTGCACTAATTCAAGCAGGGTCTCCAGTGCTGTCTTCCTGGCTTCTTTGTTTTTCGTTTACCTGTGGTTTTGGTTTGCCTTCACCTTTAATTTGTTTTTATGCCAGAATAAATGGATTTTTTGTTTCCAGCCAAAAATTGAACATGTGTTTTTATTCAAAATAGAGAGTTTGCTAGTGAGTAGGCAAGGACATTTCAAAAAAACATTTTGAAATTACCAAGGGACACTAACCTCCTTGAGGGTAAATTATAATAAATAATAATGTTGTTGTGGTAACTTGACACACTCAAAAATATCAAAAAATAATGGAAAGCAGTCTAAAATATTATCCAAATAATAACCAAAAGAGTCTACCAACTGAAAAGGCAGCAGTTGAATTGCTAGCAATTTAGCCAAGCTAGCATTCAACCGCTGGGCATGTGGATGGCTGGGAGTGAACTTCTTTCAACGGACAATCGGACGTCGGTGTACTGCTAGCAGAGTGCCCGCAAGTACTTGGCTGTGACACACCTAATTCTACACCTTCATTCCTCTCAGTGCAAGTTTCAAAGAGGACTGAAGGTATAGTGGGGTTGGAGATCCCAGCTGATGAGGAGCAAGGAGAGGTCCGCTTTGTCCTTTGGTGTGGGTCTTTAAGGTACGCTTGCCAATGAGCTGCATGGCAGGTCAACATATGTCTGGTCAAGCATGTGGTGCCCAAGCTGCTGATGTTTTGGTCACCCGAGATACGCTTGAGACATATGTTGCAAAGAGCAGCAGTGCAATCTGATGCACTCAACTCAAAAAAGGCCCACACCAAAGAACTTTTGGAATAACGGGCAGAGGCAGCGCCCTGCACAGGCGGAGCTCTGCGGTGTGATTCAGTTGGTGTGCTGCTCTTACGCTGGCCCCCGGAGGGCATCCTGCCTCGTAGGAGATGTGCCTCCTCCTCATCCTCCTCCTCCTCCTCTCTCCTATCAGGCACCCACGTGGAGTCAGTGACCTCATCATCCCCTCCCTCTTGATCACTGGAGCAAACCTGGCAGTATACTGCAGCTGCTGGAACATGACTGCCAGATTGCTATCCTTCTTGAGCATCCCCTCTCTCTGCACTCACGCTACTGCCTTCCTCTAGCTTTGTATCATCATCAGACCCTTCAAAAAGCTGGGCATCCTCCTGAACCAACACTGTGCTCAAACAGTTCGGGGGACTCCTCAGGAGGACATGGTGGGTCTAGGGAAGGAGTGACTGATGACATTGAGACGAGGGAAGAGGACGCGTTGGCAGCTGCTTTGCCAGTACCCTGAGCCTGGGTGAGAGAGGATGAGGAGGGCTTGGTCATCCACTTTACCAAGTCTTCGGCTCAACGCGTCCAGCTGCCGAAAATAGGGACAAGCGTGTCCCATGGCCACGTGCTGATGACGATGCATCGCGTCCACGACCAGCACTGTTGTCTCTAGACACAGAGCCTGCTTGCCCTCTTTTATTGGCTCGTGACTGTCTGCCTCTCCTTGTTTGCCTTCCAGACATAGTAATGGCCTGCAGGGAGATGGGAAAACCAGCAATTGGGTAGTGTATATTGTGCTGGAGGTACACAACACCCACTGTAAAGGCTGCAGATGCCTGTATTAGAGAACACCAGCAATAAAGGGTAGATACAGGTGTATACTGTGCTGTGCTGGAGGCACACAACACCCACTAACTCTTGCAGATGCCTTTATTATAGAACACCAGCAATAAAGGGTAGATACAGGTGTATCTTATGCTGGAGGCACACAACACCCACTAACTCCTGCAGATGCCTTTATTAGAGAACACCAGAAATAAAGGGTAGATACAGGTGTATCTTGTGCTGGAGGCACACAACACCCACTAACTCCTGCAGATGCCTTTATTAGAGAACACCAGCAAAAAGGGTAGATACAGCTGTATACTGTGCTGTGCTGGAGACACACAACACCCACTAACTCCTGCAGATGCCTGTATTAGAGAACACCAGCTATAAAGGTTAGATACAGGTGTATATTGTGCTGGAGGCACACAAAACCCACTAACTCCTGCAGATGCCTGTATTAGAGAACACCAGCAATAAAGGGTAGATAGAGGTGTGTATTGTGCTGGAGGCACACAACACCCACTAACTCCTGCAGATGCCTGTATTAGAGAACACCAGCAAAAAAGGGTAGATACAGGTGTATACTGTGCTATGCTGGAGGCACACAACACCCACTAACTCCTACAGATGCCTGTATTAGAGAACACCAGCAATAAAGGGTAGATACGGGTGTATATTGTGCTGGAGGCACACAACACCCACTAACTCCTGAAGATGCCTTTATTATAGAACACCAGCAATAAAGGGTAGATACAGGTGTATCTTGTGCTGGAGGCACACAAAACCCTCTAACTCCTGCAGATGCCTTTATTGGAGAACACCAGCAAAAAAGGGTAGATACAGGTGTATACTGTGCTGTGCTGGAGGCACACAACTCCCACTAACACCTGCAGATGCCTGTATTAGAGAACACCAGCAATAACGGGTAGATAGAGGTGTGTATTGTGCTGGAGGCACACAACACCCACTAACTCCTGCAGATGCCTGTATTAGAGAACACCAGCAAAAAAGGGTAGATACAGGTGTATACTGTGCTATGCTGGAGGCACACAACACCCACTAACTCCTACAGATGCCTGTATTAGAGAACACCAGCAATAAAGGGTAGATACGGGTGTATATTGTGCTGGAGGCACACAACACCCACTAACTCCTGCAGATGCCTTTATTATAGAACATCAGCAATAAAGGGTAGATACAGGTGTATCTTGTGCTGGAGGCACACAACACCCTCTAACTCCTGCAGATGCCTTTATTGGAGAACACCAGCAAAAAAGGGTAGATACAGCTGTATACTGTGCTGTGCTGGAGGCACACAACTCCCACTAACTCCTGCAGATGCCTGTATTAGAGAACACTAGCAATAACGGGTAGATACAGGTGTATACTGTGCTGGAGGCACACAACACCCACTAACTCCTGCAGATGCCTGTATTAGAGAACACCAACAATAAAGGGTAGATACAGGTGTATATTGTGCTGGAGGCACACAACACCCACTAACTCCTGCAGATGCCTTTATTAGAGAACACCAGCAATAAACGGTAGATACAGGTGTATACTGTGCTGTGCTGGAGGCACACAACACCCACTAACTTCTGCAGATGCCTGTATTAGAGAACACCAGCAATAAACGGTAGATACAGGTGTATACTGTGCTGGAGGCACACAACACCCACTAACGAATGCAGATGCCAGTATTATGCCGCGTACACACGATCATTTTTCCCATCGAGAAAAACTACATTTTTCCCTTTGGACGAGAAGAACGATTGTCTGTGGGCTTTTTGTCGTTTTTCTCGATGGGAAAAACGACATTAATCACAACGAGAAAAATTAGAACATGCTCTAATTTTTCTCGTTGTGATTCCCGTCGTTTTTTGCCGCGACAGTTTTCCCATAGGGGAGCCCACACACGGTCGTTTTTTTCGACCAAAAAAAAATGTCATTTAAAATGGCCGTGTGTGGGGGGAACAAGCTGTTCCTCATTTTTCACGTCGATTTTCTCGACGGTGTTTTCACCGTCGAAAAAATCGATCGTGTGTACGCGACATTAGAGAACACCAGCAATAAACGGTAGATACAGGTGTATACTGTGCTGTGCTGGAGGCACACAACACCCACTAACTCCTGCAGATGCCTTTATTATAGAACACCAGCAATAAACGGTAGATACAGGTGTATACTGTGCTGGAGGCAAACAACACCCACTAACTCCTGCAGATGCCTTTATTATAGAACACCAGCAATAAAGGGTAGATACAGGTGTATCTTGTGCTGGAGGCACACAACACCCACTAACTCCTGCAGATGCCTTTATTAGAGAACACCAGCAAAAAAGGGTAGATACAGCTGTATACTGTGCTGTGCTGGAGGCACACAACACCCACTAACTCCTGCAGATGCCTGTATTAGAGAACACCAGCAATAAAGGTTAGATATAGGTGTATATTGTGCTGGAGGCACACAAAACCCACTAACTCCTGCAGATGCCTGTATTAGAGAACACCAGCAATAAAGGGTAGATAGAGGTGTATATTGTGCTGGAGGCACACAACACCCACTAACTCCTGCAGATGCCTTTATTAGAGAACACCAGCAAAAAAGGGTAGATACAGGTGTATACTGTGCTATGCTGGAGGCACACAACTCCCACTAACTCCTACAGATGCCTGTATTAGAGAACACCAGCAATAAAGGGTAGATACAGGTGTATCTTGTGCTGGAGGCACACAACACCCTCTAACTCCTGCAGATGCCTTTATTAGAGAACACCAGCAAAAAAGGGTAGATACAGCTGTATACTGTGCTGTGCTGGAGGCACACAACACCCACTAACTCCTGCAGATGCCTTTATTATAGAACACCAGCAATAAAGGGTAGATACAGGTGTATCTTGTGCTGGAGGCACACAACACCCTCTAACTCCTGCAGATGCCTTTATTAGAGAACACCAGCAAAAAAGGGTAGATACAGCTGTATACTGTGCTGTGCTGGAGGCACACAACTCCCACTAACTCCTGCAGATGCCTGTATTAGAGAGAACACCAGCAATAACGGGTAGATACAGGTGTATACTGTGCTGGAGGCACACAACACCCACTAACTCCTGCAGATGCCTGTATTAGAGAACACCAGCAATAAAGGGTAGATACAGGTTTATATTGTGCTGGAGGCACACAACACCCACTAACTCCTGCAGATGCCTTTATTAGAGAACACCAGCAATAAACGGTAGATACAGGTGTATACTGTGCTGTGCTGGAGGCACACAACACCCACTAACTTCTGCAGATACCTGTATTAGAGAACACCAGCAATAAACGGTAGATACAGGTGTATATTGTGCTGGAGGCACACAACACCCACGAACTCCTGCACATGTCTGTATTAGAGAACACCAGCAATAAATGGTAGATACAGGTGTATACTGTGCTGGAGGCACACAACACCCACTAACTCCTGCAGATGCCAGTATTATGCCGCGTACACACGATCATTTTTCCCGTCGAGAAAAACTAAATTTTTCCCTTTGGACGAGAAAAACGATCGTCTGTGGGCTTTTTGTCGTTTTTCTCGACGGGAAAAACGGCATTAATCACGACGAGAAAAATTGGGAACATGCTCTAATTTTTCTCGTCGTGATTCCCATCGTTTTTTGCCGCGACAGTTTTCCCATAGGGAAACACTGCCCACACGGTCGTTTTTTTCGACCAAAAAAAAAATGTCATTTAAAACGGCCGCTTGTGGGGGGAACAAGCTGTTCCTCATTTTTCACGTCGATTTTCTCGACGGTGTTTTCATCGTCGAAAAAATAGATTGTGTATACGCGGCATTAGAGAACACCAGCAATAAATGGTAGATACAGGTGTATACTGTGCTGTGCTGGAGGCACACAACACCCACTAACTCCTGCAGATGCCTGTATTAGAGAACACCAGCAATAAACGGTAGATACAGGTGTATACTGTGCTGTGCTGGAGGCACACAACACCCACTAACTCCTGCAGATGCCTGTATTAGAGAACAACAGCAATAAAGTGTAGATACAGGTGTATACTGTGCTGGAGGCACACAACACCCACTAACTCCTGCAGATGCCTGTATTAGAGAACACCAGCAATAAACGGTAGATACAGGTGTATACTGTGCTGTGCTGGAGGCACACAACACCCACTAACTCCTGCAGATGCCTGTATTAGAGAACAATAGGGATGAGCTTCGTGTTCGAGTCGAACATACGTTCGACTCGAACATTGGCTGTTCGATCGTTCGACGAAGATCGAACGATTTGGGCCGTTCGCGCCAAATTCGAGTGACGCGAACGGCCCACAATGCACTACGCCATCGCAGTGTCATCCAGGCGCTGTGATTGGCCAAGCATGCACTGTGACCCCGCATGCTTGGCCAATCACAGCGCCGGCAGCGAGGAGAGCAATGATTGGCCACAGGCAGGATGCCTGTGGCCAATTATTGCTGAGGGTGTTTAGTACACGCCCCACACTATAAAAGGCCGCCAGCACGGCGGCCTAGTGTAGTGTGTTCCGGAGCAGGGATAGAGTAGCATAGGCAGGGACAGTGACTGTTATTTCTTTCTTGCTTAACCTGGATTCCTTTAGTTTAGGGAAAGAGAAGGATAGGTAGGGAGAGTGTCAGTGTGTTTTGTGCTTCTGCTATAGTGTGCTTAAAAAAAAACATTTATTCTAGGGACAGAAAACTCTAGGTAGGGACAGTGTCAGTTTCTTTCACTCTGCAAGTCCTTGTTTCCAGGGACCTGGAAGGACAGTGAGTGAATTGTCCTTTTGCTATATTGTGATTAAAAAAAACATTTATTCTAGGGACAGAAAACTCTAGGTAGGGACAGTGTCAGTTTCTTTCACTCTGCAAGTCCTTGTTTCCAGGGACCTGGAAGGACAGTGAGTGAATTGTCCTTTTGCTATATTGTGATTAAAAAAAACATTTATTCTAGGGACAGAAAACTCTAGGTAGGGACAGTGTCAGTTTCTTTCACTCTGCAAGTCCTTGTTTCCAGGGACCTGGAAGGACAGTGAGTGAATTGTCCTTTTGCTATATTGTGATTAAAAAAACATTTATTCTAGGGACAGAAAACTCTAGGTAGGGACAGTGTCAGTTTCTTTCACTCTGCAAGTCCTTGTTTCCAGGGACCTGGAAGGACAGTGAGTGAATTGTCCTTTTGCTATATTGTGATTAAAAAAAACATTTATTCTAGGGACAGAAAACTCTAGGTAGGGACAGTGTCAGTTTCTTTCACTCTGCAAGTCCTTGTTTCCAGGGACCTGGAAGGACAGTGAGTGAATTGTCCTTTTGCTATATTGTGATTAAAAAAAACATTTATTCTAGGGACAGAAAACTCTAGGTAGGGACAGTGTCAGTTTCTTTCACTCTGCAAGTCCTTGTTTCCAGGGACCTGGAAGGACAGTGAGTGAATTGTCCTTTTGCTATATTGTGATTAAAAAAAACATTTATTCTAGGGACAGAAAACTCTAGGTAGGGACAGTGTCAGTTTCTTTCACTCTGCAAGTCCTTGTTTCCAGGGACCTGGAAGGACAGTGAGTGAATTGTCCTTTTGCTATATTGTGATTAAAAAAAACATTTTTTTCTAGGGACAGAAAACTGTAGGTAGGGAGAGTATTTTTTTTCTTTCACTCTGCAAGTCCTTGTTTCCAGGGACCTGTAAGGACAGTGAGTTAATTGTCCTTGTGCTATATTGTGCTGAAAAAAACATTTATTCCAGGGACAGAAAACTCTAGGTAGGGACAGTGTCAGTTTCTTTCACTCTGCAAGTCCTTGTTTCCAGGGACCTGGAAGGACAGTGAGTGAATTGTCCTTTTGCTATATTGTGATTAAAAAAAACATTTATTCTAGGGACAGAAAACTCTAGGTAGGGACAGTGTCAGTTTCTTTCACTCTGCAAGTCCTTGTTTCCAGGGACCTGGAAGGACAGTGAGTGAATTGTCCTTTTGCTATATTGTGATTAAAAAAAACATTTATTCTAGGGACAGAAAACTCTAGGTAGGGACAGTGTCAGTTTCTTTCACTCTGCAAGTCCTTGTTTCCAGGGACCTGGAAGGACAGTGAGTGAATTGTCCTTTTGCTATATTGTGATTAAAAAAAACATTTTTTTCTAGGGACAGAAAACTGTAGGTAGGGAGAGTATTTTTTTTCTTTCACTCTGCAAGTCCTTGTTTCCAGGGACCTGTAAGGACAGTGAGTTAATTGTCCTTGTGCTATATTGTGCTGAAAAAAACATTTATTCCAGGGACAGAAAACTCTAGGTAGGGACAGTGTCAGTTTCTTTCACTCTGCAAGTCCTTGTTTCCAGGGACCTGGAAGGACAGTGAGTGAATTGTCCTTTTGCTATATTGTGATTAAAAAAAACATTTATTCTAGGGACAGAAAACTCTAGGTAGGGACAGTGTCAGTTTCTTTCACTCTGCAAGTCCTTGTTTCCAGGGACCTGGAAGGACAGTGAGTGAATTGTCCTTTTGCTATATTGTGATTAAAAAAAACATTTATTCTAGGGACAGAAAACTCTAGGTAGGGACAGTGTCAGTTTCTTTCACTCTGCAAGTCCTTGTTTCCAGGGACCTGGAAGGACAGTGAGTGAATTGTCCTTTTGCTATATTGTGATTAAAAAAAACATTTTTTTCTAGGGACAGAAAACTGTAGGTAGGGAGAGTATTTTTTTTCTTTCACTCTGCAAGTCCTTGTTTCCAGGGACCTGTAAGGACAGTGAGTTAATTGTCCTTGTGCTATATTGTGCTGAAAAAAACATTTATTCCAGGGACAGAAAACTCTAGGTAGGGACAGTGTCAGTTTCTTTCACTCTGCAAGTCCTTGTTTCCAGGGACCTGGAAGGACAGTGAGTGAATTGTCCTTTTGCTATATTGTGATTAAAAAAAACATTTTTTTCTAGGGACAGAAAACTGTAGGTAGGGAGAGTGTTTTTTTTCTTTCACTCTGCAAGTCCTTGTTTCCAGGGACCTGTAAGGACAGTGAGTTAATTTTCCTTGTGCTATATTGTGATTAAAAAAAACATTTTTTCTAGGGACAGAAAACTGTAGGTAGGGAGAGTGTTTTTTTTCTTTCACTCTGCAAGTCCTTGTTTCCAGGGACAGAGAAGGACACCTGAAGGTAGCCCTTATTGCTTTTTTCCCATCTCCCTGCAGGCCATCTATTAGAATGTCTGGAAGGCAAACAAGGAGAGGCAGACAGTCAGGAGGCAATAAAAGAGGGCAAGCAGGCTCTGTGTCTGGGGGCAACAGTGCTGGTCGTGGACGCGGTGCATTGTCATCAGCACATGGCCATGGGACACGCTTGTCCTTCTTTTCGGCAGCTGGACATGTTGAGCCACATCATGCCGAAGACTTGGTAGAGTGGATGACCAAGCCCTCCTCCTCCTCCTCATCCTCTCTCACCCAGGCTCAGGGTACTGGAAAAGCAGCTGCCAAAGCGTCGTCTTCCCTGGTATCAATGTCAGACAAATCATCAGTCACTCCTTCCCTAGACCCACCATGTCCTCCTCCTGAGGAGTCCCCCGAACTGTTTCAGCACAGTGTTGGGTACATGCTCCAGGAGGATGCCCAGCGTTTCGAAGGGTCTGATGATGAAACCCAGCTAGAGGAAGGCAGTAGCGTGAGAGCAGACAGAGGGGATGCTCAAGAAGGACACCAATCTGGCAGTCATGTTCCAGCAGCTGCAGCATACTGCCAGATTGGCTCCAGTGATGAGGAGGGAGGGGATGATGAGGTCAATGACTCCACGTGGGTGCCTAATAGGAGAGAGGAGGAGGAGGAGGATGAGGAGGAGGCACATCTCCAACGAGGCAGGATGCCCTTTGGTGGCCAGCGTAAGGGCAGTACACCGACGGAATCACACCGCAGAGCTCCGCCTGTGCAGGGCGCTGCCTCTGCCCGTCATTCAAAAAGTTCTTTGGTGTGGGCCTTTTTTGAGGCTAGTGCATCAGATCGCACAGCTGCTGTTTGCAACATATGTCTCAAGCGTATATCGCGTGGCCAAAACATCAGCCGCTTGGGTACCACATGCCTGACCAGACATATGTTGACCTGCCATGCAGCTCGTTGGCAAGCCTACCTCAAAGACCCACACCAAAGAACAAAGCGGACCTCTCCTTGCACCGCATCAGCTGGGATCTCCAACCCCACTATAACTTCAGTCCTCTCTGAAACATGCACTGAGAGGAATGAAGGTGTAGAATTAGGTGTGTCACAGCCAAGTACTTGCGCCCACTCTGCTAGCAGTACACCGACGTCCGATTCTAGCAGGCAAATTTCCCTGCCCCAGCTGCTGGACCGTCGAAAGAAGTTCACTCCCAGCCATCCACATGCCCAGCGGTTGAATGCTAGCTTGGCTAAATTGCTAGCGCTTCAACTGCTGCCTTTTCAGTTGGTAGACTCGGCCCCCTTCCGTGAGTTTGTGCAATGTGCGGTTCCTCAGTGGCAGGTTCCCAAACGCCACTTTTTCTCACGGAAGGCTATTCCGGCTCTCTACCGGCATGTGGAAGGCAATGTCTTGGCCTCGCTGGACAGGGCGGTCAGCGGTAAGGTGCATATTACCGCTGACTCATGGTCCAGCAGGCATGGACAGGGACGTTACCTTTCTTTCACGGCCCATTGGGTCACTCTTTTGGCAGCTGGGAAGGATTCAGGACAAGGTGCAGTAGTGTTGGAGGTTGTCCCACCGCCACGCCTCCAAAATGCTACTACTGGTTGTGACACACCTCTCTCCTCCACCCCCTCCTCTTCTTCTTCCTCCATGGCCTCTTCCTGTGGTTTGTCCTATGAACCAGCGGTGCTCCGTAGCCGTTCACGGGGCTACGCAAGTACGCAGGCAAAAAGATGCCATGCCGTGCTTGCGCTGGTGTGTTTGGGGGACAGAAGCCACACTGGGGCAGAGGTCCTGTCTGCTCTGCAGGGCCAGGCCGAGAGGTGGTTGACGCCACGCCAGCTTAAGCCAGGAATGGTGGTTTGCGACAATGGCACCAACCTCCTCTCCGCCCTCCGACAGGGACAACTGACCCATGTGCCCTGTGTGGCTCACGTCCTTAACCTGGTGGTGCAGCGGTTCTTGGGCAGGTACCCGGGCTTACAGGATGTCCTGAGGCAGGCCAGGAAAGTCTGTGTGCATTTCCGCAGATCTTATAATGCCAGTGCTCGCCTGGCTGAGCTGCAAAAGGAGTTGAACCTGCCCAAGAACCGCCTTATATGTGACATGCCCACCAGGTGGAACTCAACGTTGGCCATGCTGCAGCGGCTGCACACGCAGCAGAGGGCCATCAATGAGTACCTGTGCGACTACGGCACCAGGACAGGGTCAGGGGAGCTTGGTTTTTTTTCTCCACGCCAGTGGGGCATGATCAGGGATGCATGCACTGTCCTGGCACCATTTGAGGAGGCCACGAGGATGGTGAGCAGTGACAGTGCATGCATCAGTGACACTGTACCTCTTGTCCACCTGTTGGAGCACACGCTGCGTGGAATAATGGACAGGGCACTTGAGGCAGAACAGAGGCAGGAAGAGGAGGACTTCCTTGCCTCTCAAGGCCCCCTTTACCCAGACAGTGTTCCTTCTGTCCCACCCATCGCACAGGAAGAGGAGGAGGAGGAGGAGGAGGAGGAGGAGGATTGTGTCAGCATGGAGGTGGAGGCTGGCACTCAGCATCATCAGCAGCAGTCTTTTAGGGATGATTTACAGTCCCAAGAAACCAGTGGACTTGTACGTGGCTGGGAGGAGGTGGCTGCGGATCATGTCGTCCTTAGTGACCCAGAGGACTCCGGAGCGAATGCCTCAGCAAACCTACGCTGCATGGCCTCCCTGATCCTGCAAAGTCTGCGGAAGGATCCTCGTATTCTTCGGATCAAGGAGAGGGACCATTACTGGCTGGCCACTCTCCTTGATCCACGGTACAAGGGTAAGGTTGCGGACCTTATGTTACCGTCGCAGAGGGAGCAGAGGATGAGACAACTCCGGGAGGCCTTGCAGAAAGGTCTGTGCAACGCGTTCCCAGAGACTGGGAGGTTGCAAACTCCTGGTCCTGGACAACGAGTTGCTGAGGCTTCGGCCAGTCAAAGAAGGAGCGGTGGGGAAGGTGGCCGTCTGACCGATGCGTTCAGACAATTCTTTAGTCCGCAGCCCCAAAGTATGATTGGTTCCAGCAACCATCGCCAGCGTCTGATAAACATGGTGCAGGAATATCTAGGGGCAAGGTCAGACTTGGACACCTTCCCCACCGAAAATCCTCTGGCTTACTGGGTCTTGAGGATGGATCACTGGCCAGAGCTTGCACAGTATGCAATTGAGCTACTGGCCTGTCCTGCATCCAGCGTTCTTTCGGAACGCACATTCAGTGCTGCTGGAGGATTTGTCACGGATCACAGGGTGCGCCTGTCCACCGACTCGGTTGATCGACTGACTTTCATCAAGATGAACCAGTCTTGGATCACCACCAGCTACCACACACCTGATGCTGATATAACAGACTAATTGATTTTAAAATGTCACATCCCTTCAAGACTGATGCTGATGCTGAGTGCCTGTGCTGTTATGTTGACTGGCTATCCTCCTCCTCCGAGTCCTCAATGATACGATTGATGATGATAGCTTGGAAGATCATTTTTGTTTATGGGTGCCGCCACCAGTGCCTAACGCCCAATTTTTCAGCCCCTGTTTAACAGGGGCGTGTAATTACAATTTTTGAAGCAATACTTTGCAACAGGGCTCATTGCTGTGCTCCAAGTACAGTATCTGTGAGGAGTTGCAGTGTTGTGCCACCAGTGCCTAAGGCCCAATTTTTCAGCCCCTGTTTAACAGGGGCGTGTCATTACAATTTTTGAAGCAATACTTTGCAACAGGGCTCATTGCTGTGCTCCAAGTACAGTATCTGTGAGGGGTTGCAGTGTTGTGCCACCAGTGCCTAAGGCCCAATTTTTCAGCCCCTGTTCAACAGGGGCATGTAATTACAATTCTTGATCTAATAATTCACAGCAGGGCCCATTGCTGCACCCACCAAGAGTAACTGTCAGGGCTTACAGTGTTGTGGCACCAGCACCACCATCAAAGGCCCAATTTTTACTACCACTGTTCAACAATTATATGTAATTAAAATTCCTGATATAATAGTTGACAGCAGGGCGTTCCAGCACCAACCAAGAGTAACTGTGAGTGCTTACAGTGTTGTGCCAACACCAACAACTAAGGGGCCTATTTCTGCAGAGTATATACGGCAGGTCCCTACTTTCAAACATCCAACTTACAAACGACTCCTACTTGCAAACGCAAGAAGACAACAGGAAGTGAGAGGAAATCTACCACTAGGAAGGAAAATTCTCTCCTGTAAGAATAAATATGGGAGAAAGGTGTCTCCTCTGTACTGATGCTTTATCAGCAATCCTTGTTTCAAGAAAAACACCACATTTCAAAAACAGTTGTCATTGGGACGGAAAGTGAGGTGAAATGTTCTGAACAGGGGCACAGACAGCAACACAAATGTTACAGGGGTGATAACCCTTACCTATGTTTTCCAAAAAGTTTAAAAATAGATTTTTGGGCTGGAGCTACACTTCAACAATGTACCTGTTCAAAATTACAAACAGATTCTACATAAGAACAAACCTACAGTCCCTGTCTTGTATGCACCGCCTGTATACGGCTGTTCAGAGTATATAGGGCCTTTTTTATTTTATGTGCGGGGTTCCCCTTAATATCCATACAAGACCCAAAGGGGCTGGTAATGGGCTGGGGTAGGGGGGGGGGGGTCATGGGGTAGCTATGCCATTTTTCTTAAAGAATTTCATCCATATTACCGGGACCAGACATTACATTAAAGCCGCAAGCAGTTTTAAATGGCTTTTTTTTCCTTTAGAAGTGTCATTTTGTGCAGGGACAGTTCTAAACACGGGAAACACGTGGCACTTCACAGGCATACTTTAGACACCCCCCAGGTACGATATTTAAAGGAATATTTGACTTTTTTTTTTCACTTTATGCATCATTAAAATGACTGCTCCCGAAAAACGACCGTTTTTAAAACTTCTTTTTGCATTGATACATGTCCCCTGGTGCAGAACCCGGGTTCCCAAACCCTTTTTAGGACAATAACATGCATAATAGTTGTTATAATTAGCACTTTAGAATTCGAACGTTCGCATCCATTGTATTTAATAGGGTTCTAATGTTCGTTCGAACTTCCGGTCCGTTCGCGGGTTCTGGTGCGAACCGAACCCGGGGGTGTTCGGCTCATCACTAGAGAACAACAGCAATAAAGGGTAGATACAGGTGTATATTGTGCTGGAGGCACACAACACCCACTAACTCCTGCAGATGCCTGTATTAGAGAACACCAGCAATAAACGGTTGATACAGGTGTATACTGTGCTGTGCTGGAGGCACACAACACCCACTAACTCCTGCAGATGCCTGTATTAGAGAACACCAGCAATAAACGGTAGATACAGGTGTATTTTGTGCTGGAGGCACACAACTCCCACTAACTCCTGCAGATGCCTGTATTAGAGAACAACAGAAATAAAGGGTAGATACAGGTGTATACTGTGCTGGAGGCACACAACACCCACTAACTCCTGCAGATGCCTGAGAAAAGAACACACTGTCCCTGCCTATCTAGCTCTTTCCCTGCACGCCCGAACACACTACACAAGGCCGCCGCGCTGGCGGGCTTATATGGTGTGGGGCGTGTACTAAACCCCCTGAGCTATAATTGGCCACAGGCATCCTGCCTGTGGCCAATTATGGCTCTCCTCGCTGCCGGCGCTGTGATTGGCCAATCATGCGGGGTCACAGTGCATGCTTGGCCAATGACAGCGCCGGCAATACACTGCGATGGCGCAGTGCATTGTGGGCCGTTCGCATCACACAAATTTGGCGCGAACGGCCCACAAAGTTCTAGTTTCGCCGAACAGGTGAACAGCCGATGTTCGAGTCGAACATGCGTTCGACTCAAACACCGAGCTCATCCCTAAACATTTTAGCCATTCCAACAGGGACCATGTACCATCACAGCAATATTTTATGGTTAGATTTAACCATTATCTCTTCTTAAAACTTACATAAGTCCAGCTTGATAGCATTTAATTCTTCATAACTCACATCTGGAAGGCAGTTGAGGATGCAGGAATTCATTGTAGTAGCCTGTGTTACATAGAGTCAGTGATGATCTCTTCCAGATCATGCTCGAGTGACCACTTTCTGCATACTGAGCACAGCGGGTTGCTTGTTTGGCATCTCCACATTTAGATAACACCTTGTATTTATTTGAATATAAGGTGTTCTCTCATTGGATAATGTGGGGATCATGACATCATCCTCTCCCACTCCACCTCATCCAATGAGAGAACTTTGAAAAAATACAAGACGCTCTCTGAATAGTGGAGGTGCCGAGCAAGCCCCCCCTTCTGTTCAGTATACAGAAGGCATGTCCAGTGCCAGATTTAGACCTTGTGGAGCCCAGAGCATTTAAAGTTCAGGGGCCCTACTTCCCATATGCAACAGACTTGTATGTCTGTGTAGCGGTACCCTCACTCTCCCTCTTTCCTACGGTGTATGGCTTGCGTCTAGGGGTACCTGGGAGAGGAGAGTGCAGGGACACTACGCCAAGCTCTTCCCTCGTGTGTATAAGAGGGTTGAGCAAAGTTAGTTGAATTACCTCCGGGTCTGTCCACTGCATACAAAGCCTCAGCTGTCCCATGGAGATGTGTCTGCCAATAATAGAGCCCCACACCAATCGAAAGTCCAACACTCCTTTATTTCTCATACAGTACGGTGAACATACTCAGTTGAACTTCCAATAACAGACGAACATGGGGTGTGGGAACGAGTAGGCCCAGGCACAACTAAACTCTCCTATTCCTTTTTAGCGAATAGGCCTGGTGCACGGTCTCTGCCACAGAACTGTTGAGGCCCCTGCCACGGGCCTAATAGCAGGCCCCTGCCACTGACCTGAGTGAAATAGTTGGACCGCTGCCACCGGTCATTGAACGTGGACTGAACTTCCTCTTTGAACTTGGCCCCTGTTCGGGAAAGATATCCCTCCGGGCAGTCTCCAGAGGTACACCCGGCACTGGCAATCTGCTGCACCAGGTCTTCGGGTGAGTCCCTCCTCCGGTCCCTTACGCCTCAGGATTCGGGTGCCCCACTCCCGGGGCCCCCTAGGATGATCCCTCCCTCGTGGGACCCAGCAGAAGGTACTGGGCCCCAGGCCTCCGGCCGAGTACCTCACCCCAGACTGAAGGTGTCTGGGATGGAACACGAACTCCAAGTCCCCAGGCCTAGGCCGCCTGGACACCGACCGCAACGACAGCCCTAAGGCTGAAGGTGCCCGGGACTTCCACCTCGTGGCAAAGATGTCCGCCCCTTTATACCCTCTCCCAGGATGCACGGCGGGTTCCCCGCCCCCCCGTACAACCGCTGCAAGAGGTCACAAAGGGTACGGCACTGCAGTGATGGTTCAACCCCGGCCCAAAGTGACAGCGCCACCTGCTGGGCCGCAGGGAACTATGCATCACTGGTGTCCTCACCAGTTTAAAAAAGTACATACCCACTACATCTGCTTCTTGTTTTTGATGGATGCTTTTACATTGCACCTCTGAGCTGTTAACTGCAAACGTTTACAAAATTCTAAGAAATACTTTGTAAAACAGGTTTCAGAGACCCCTCATCAAGGAAAATAAATTAATAAATTAGGCTCCGAAGACGACACTTGTCTAATTTTTTTTCCTTATTTTATTGACTGTAGGACTACACTTTAATAAACAGGTAATTGGAACTGGCAAGTCATACATCACAGTTATACATCACACCACAATATTTATAAAAAGTCTTTCTTCTTGCACTTAGCATCTGCAAAATCATTAACTTAATACAGACAAAAATGGATAGAATTTTGGCAGGTTCAGCAGGGACTGTTAGATTTTTGCCATGCAATTACTAGCAGCAATGATTGTGTTCTGCTGGCTTGGAAGGCTCCCCATGCCCCCCACCAGCAGAACACAATAGCGCTGCAGGAGGCATTCCCCCACCAACACTGACAGTGTTAATGAGGGAATTGAGCGATTTTCTTTCCTTCCACCTGTGATGGAAGGGAAAAAAAACTGAAAATCTATGGGCTGCCTAACTCATCAAACTGCATCATCGTGAGGACACTGCTCTCGACAGCCAGTAGGCATAGAGAGCTTACCCTTTTATGGATTATCATGGTTCTCAGATAATTCTTTTATCAGTGCCAATTTTCTGAACAACCTTTCTCTCGAACAACTAGTGACCATCATGCTGAAAAATATTCTAAGAGGTACATTCCCACCTGTATCATGTTATAAAACTGCCTTCTTTAGACGGAGAGACACATGACCAAAACTTGGCAAAGGCTTCAAACTGGACAATTTCCTCAATGAACACACTACTGAAATCTCGAGGGAAAATAAGTTTAATTTTTTTATAAATGACACTCAAGCAGCACCTGGAATAGACCAGCACTGTCTGTCTGTATGTAGCCAGTTGGCATCTGGATGTGAGATATGAAGAATTAGATGTAACCAAGCTGGACCAATGTAAGTGTAGCGCCCTCACCCGCCTTCTCCCTTCTCTTTATGGCTGTATGACTCGTCTAGGGGTATCTGGGAGAAGGGGGAAGATGTACACCACCAGCTCGGCTCTCTGATGTAGTATGCAGAGATATGAGCAAAACCATTTACCATTTACCTGCGTTTTAGGCCGTAGCCTCAGCTTCTCCTGTGGAGGATGATTGTCACTGTCACAGACAGGGACACTTAGCTTCCAGTAACACGAGTTCCACACCATAAAAAGTCCAACACTGTTTTATTTGCTTTGATCAATAGGTAGGCTGGTTGAACTTTAAAAGAACAGACAGGGTGTGGGAAAGAGTAGGTCCAGGCACACTCAATTAATAAAGTCTCTCCTGTTCCGTTTAGTGCAAACAGGCTTGGCGCACAGTCGCTGCCACCAACTGAGAATTTGGTCCCTGCCACTGACCTGGGTGAATGTTGAGGTCTCTGCCACAGGTCTTAGAGGAGGCCTGCCACTGACCTGATGAAGATGGGTCTCTGCCACAGACCATAAGAACATGAAATACCTCCGTTAGGACAAACGACCCCTGTCAGAGGAAGACATCCATCCGGACGGTCACCAGAGGCCCATACCGGCACCGGCCAAATGCTGCACCGGCTCTACGGGAGGGTCACGTCTCCGGTCCCTTACGCCCTGGATTCAGGCACCCAATACCGGGGGCACCTTAGGAATGCTTCTCCCTTGCGGGACCCAGTCGAAGGTACTGGGCCCCAGGCCTCCTTGTAAAGTACTTCACCCCAGGCTGAAGGTGCCTGGGATGGAACTCGACTCCACGCGCCCAGGCCAAGGGCGCCTGGGCACAGACGAACCGCAGCAGCCCCCAGGCTGAAGGTACCTTGGGAATGGACCTCGTGTGCAAGATGTCCGCCCCATTTATATCCTCTCCCAGCAGGCACAGCGGTTTCCCCGCCCCGCTGTACTACTGCCGCGAGAGGACACAAAGGGCACGGCGCTAGAATGGCAGTTTAACCCCAGTCCCAGGTGCCACCTAGGGGCCGCAGGGAACATGACACCATTCATACCTCCCACACTCCAAAGTGTCCATAAATTCCAAAAAATCTATGTATCTGGGCCATCTATGGCCCAGATATGCCCCTCTAAATTTGACACCCGCTACATAAGATACAACAGTTGTAAGCCGCTGGACATTTTTTTTTTTTGGACTTGCAAGGTAATGTTATAATATGCATCGCATTCTAGCACATTATGTTAAACTTACCTTAAAACAAAGCCCTCCCCTGCCAAGATGTCAGCGCTGCAGGCACTCTCATCTTCACCTGTCTTGCTTCCGGGTTCACGGACTCCGGCTCTGTGACTGGCCAATGACGTCACTCCCGGGCATGCACACGGGAGCCACCATTCACGGTGCAGGGCTCTGAAGAAACAGCACGGTTGGCCATTCTTTCAGAGTGTATGCACCAGTGATGTCACTGGCTGCATGTACACTAAATATCTCCTAAACCGAGCATGTTTAGGAGATATTTACACTACCTAAAGGGTAAGCCTTATTATAGACTTACCTATAGGTAAAAGCAAGAGATGGAAGTTTACTTCCACTTTAAAAAAAGATAATTCCTGGCATTCAGCTTTAATTATGAATGCACAGTATGAGTCTAGTGGAATAGCGATACAGTGGAGTTGAAAGGTACTTTTAGGTGTCCTTTTGCGTGTCCTGGTTCTCTGTTCTGCGACTGCTGTCTGCAAAGGACTAGGATCATAATTGCTCAGTTCTAAGGGAGTGCAGAAAAAACAAGATCAAAGAAAGAAGACACCAAAGAAAAAGAATCAGAGAAAAAATAGAAATAACACAGGGCACATGAACTGTCTAAGGATCTCCCCTTTCTAAACCTGAAATTTTCTATAGAAATTATATCCATGCCGGTAGTTTGGCAGAGTCAGGTGAGAGTCTATTTTTTAGGTACCAGATTGCTGGGAGACATTTGAAAGAAGACATATATATGATATATTTTTGTTCTCCTAATCTCCATGCTGACTCTTAATAGACACTAGTGCCACAGTTACTTTACTCCGATATACAGGTACATGCGCACTTTATAAGAGACAAGAATAAATGTCTATGTAAAATCTACAGGGAATATAGATATTTTACTGACTGGGCCATTATCCAATGTCCAGCTGCAGCAGCATTTCTAAAGTCCTGCCTAATGATTTGTGCAGATGGATGTACCAGTTTGTGTTTACCATAAACCATGTTTGTCTCATCTCTGACGTTCACAAGTCTCAATGAAATACATTTCACACAAAGTTAAGGCGGGAAGCCTGTATGTTTTTAAATGTATTTAAATGGAACTCCTGACAAATATTTGAAAAAAAAAAAACCTTAACCAATCTCAAACAAAAACAATTTCTTATTCTGTCCCTCCCCATCCCTCTTACACAAATACTTTCAACTTTTATCTTATTTTATTTCTTTTTTACACTTTTTTTTCATTTTTGGTGCTTTCAGATTTTTGGTCTAGAGTAGACCCTGCTGCCTCCCAGTATTGCTTTGTCACAGCCATCCCAGGAGGCAGTGGGTTAATAAGCCGCAACATTGCACCGCATGTGCGCATATGAGTTGGATTTCCATGCATGCGCATAAATGCAACCGGGTATCAAATTGCATATTCACCAGAAGCTGGTGGCATTTGTGTGCACGCATGAAAATCTATCACGCAGATGGGCCACCAGACTCTACCAGCTCCAAAATGCCTGGAAGAGACCAGTGGCACATCTGCGCATATGCAGGTTCTTTAAAAATGGAGGTGTGGAATAGAAGTAGGGGAAGTAATTCAGATGTGGTTTGGTTTTGCTTTATATGTACATTTAAATACTACTAATAAAACTGTCTGCAGAAAAAAGTGTGCATTTTTTTTTTCCTACAGGAGCCTGGAAAACATTGCACCCGCGGTCAGTAGATCACAGGTGCAAAGTGGGCTCCTGCAGAAATGTCCTCCAAATTTCAGCCCTTACCCCTGTACAGGTTTTCTGCTTGAAAGTCCAAGGATATGTAAGTGGACTGACTACAAGAGCACTTAATCAGCTCCCCCGGTGGAAGACGGTACTTGTAGTTTATTCATTTACAGGAATCCGTGAATGAATGATGCAACTGTGTGAGCAGAGGACACTAAATATAAATAGAACATGTAACATGTTCCAAAAGTGATCCTTTAAATACACATTACAGTTCACTTCAACACATGTCATCATGTGTCAGTATGCATCATGGCATACATTAACATGTATCTTTTTTTTTTCTTTCAAAATGTTTTATTTTTCAGAAAACATAAAATAAATCAATCATTATACAATACAATATATTAATGGTCCATGCTGGAGTATAGTAATATGGAAATAACAATTCATTTTCCATATTTCAAAAATAATAAGAGAGTAATATATATTATAACATTATAGCATTAATTATGCTGAAGAAAGGCCAGAAAGGCTAAAGTATTCTATGAAGGCTTCCTTGAGCTAACCCATTAAAAAACAGAGATCCACGTCTCTCCATGGCACACCTATAGGGATCATTCACATGTATCTTAATACCTGTTAGTCCAGTTAGGGCATTCTTTAACTGGGTCTTCATGCTCGGAGGGCGGTAAGGCCTGATCATGCGACCACAGTGACTGGCTAATAATGACCAGGTCCGATAATTACTAGAGACTGGGAGCTGTCTATTACAGCTTGGTCATTGTGCTGGGAGCATGCAGTAAGCGTGCTGTCAGCAAAGAAACCTTGGCTGCTCGAGGGCATATATGTGGCATGTGAGTGTTAAAGTCCACCCTTGTTGCCACCTCACATATGCATTATGTTGGGGGTAAGAGGATAATGCATACATTGGCATGGAATTTAAAGCTTTTCTATTGACTTTATTAGATAACACCTCAAGAAAAAACGCAAAGATGTGAATCCAGCCTTAAAGGGGTTGTAAAGGTAATTTTTTTATTTTCTAAATAGGTTCCTTTAAGCTAGTGCATTGTTGGTTCACTTACCTTTTCCTTCAATTTCCCTTCTAAATGTTTCTTTCTTTGTTTTCTTTGTCTGAATTTCTCACTTCCTGTTCCTCCTCAATAAGCTGTTCAGTAAGCTGTTCTGGCTGACTAAACACCACTCGGATGATGGTGTGAAGTTTACTGAGGAGAAACAGGAAGTGAGAAATTCAGACAAAGAAAAAAAACATTTAGAAGGGAAATTGAAGGAAAAGTTAAGTGAACCAACAATGCACTAGCTTAACCACTTCAATACCATGCACTTATGCACCTTCCCGCCCAGACCAATTTTCAGCTTTCAGTACTCTCACATTTTGAATGACAATTACTTAGTCATGCTACACTGTATCCAAACAAATTTTTTATCATTTTCTTCTCACAAATAGAGCTTTCTTTTGGTGGTATTTAATCGCCACTGGGTTTTTTATTTTTTGCGATATAAGCAAAAAAACAGCAATTTTTTTTAAAAAAAAACACTTTTTTTAGTTTCTATTGTAAAATTTTGCAAATAAGTAATTTTTCTTCATAAATTTGTGCCAAAATGTATACTGCTACATATCTTTGGTAAAATGAACCCAAATTAGTGTATATTATTTGGTCATTTTGAAAGTTATAGAGTCTACAAACTATGGTGGCAATCACTGAAAATTTATCACATCTGATCACGCCTGATGTACTGAAGGGATATCTCATTTCTTGAGACACTAACAAGCGAGGAAAGTACAAATACCCCAAAATTACCCCTTTTTGGAAAGTAGACAGTCCAAGGTATTTACTAAGAGGCATGGTGAGTTTTTTGAAGTTGTATTTTTTTCCCACAATTCTTGGGAAAATTTAATTTTTTTTTTTTTTTTTTTACACAAACTGGTCATATTAACAGTTTTTTTCTCTCACACAGCATATGCATAATTGCAACTACACCCCAAAATACATTCTGCTACTCCTCCTGAGTGTAGCGATACCACATGTGTGAGACTTTTACACAGCCTGGCCACATACAGAGGCCCAACATTGAAGTAGCACTTTCAGGCGTTCTACAAGCATAAATCGCACATATCCTTTCTCAACCACCTATTACACTTTTGAAGGCCCTGGAGCACCAGGACAATGGAATTTTCCACAAAATGACCCCATTTTGGAAAGCACACACCCCAACGTATAATCTATGAAGCATTATGAGTCTTTTGAACGGTTCATTTTTTTCCAGAAGGTTTTGGAGAATGTGGAGAAAAAATGAAAATGCATTTTTTTTACACAAAGTTGTCCATTTATAAGATATTTCTAACGCATAGCATATACATAGCAAAAATGACACCCCAAAATGCATTCTGCTACTCCTCCTGAGTATAGCGATACCACATGTGTGAGACTTTTACACAGCCTGGCCATATACAGAGGCCCAACATTGAAGTAGCACTTTCAGGCGTTCTACAAGCATAAATCGCACATATCCTTTCTCAACCACCTATTACAATTTTGAAGGCCCTGGAGCACCAGGACAATAGAATTTTCCACAAAATGACCCCATTTTGGAAAGCACACACCCCAACGTATAATCTATGAGGCATTATGAGTCTTTTGAACGGTTAATTTTTTTCCAGAAGGTTTTGGAAAATGTGGAGAAAAAATTAAAATGCATTTTTTTTACACAAAGTTGTCAATTTATAAGATATTTCTAAAACATAATATGTACATAGCAAAAATTACACCCCAAAATGCATTCTGCTACTCCTCCTGAGTATGGCGATACCACATGTTTGAGACTTTTACACAGCCTGGCCACATACAGAGGCCCAACATCCAAGTAGCACCTCCAGGCATTCTAGCAGCATTAATTGCACATATCATTTTCTGACTACCGATCACATTTTTGAAGGCCCTTCATATATCTAACACATAGCAGGTACATACCAAATAACAAAAGATTACCTGTGGTTTTAGAAGTGCAGTGGTCCACAGAGGAGAGCATCGGTCCAGGCAGCAGGCAGGGATGAGGTCAGCGACAGCAAAAGCAATCATCCAGGCAGCAGGCAGGAATACTGTCCATAGTTCGCACAGGCAGAGATACTGTCAGCACAGCCAGAGCACAGCCAAAGCACAGGTCCAGGTAGCAGGCAGAGGTGTCCCGGCAGAAATGCTGTCCAAAGTCAGTAGAGGCAGCAGGCAGATATATGGTCAACACAGCCAAAGTATTGGTCCAAGCAGCAGGAAGAAACATGGTCCATAATGTCATGGGTCATTACAGGCAGTAATATGGTCAGCACAGCCAAATTATTGGTCCAGGCAGCAGGAAGGACCATCAAGTTTAGGGCCAGGGGGACAGGGGTAGAGGCTTCTCCCACCCAAATCGCTTTGAAGCCTCCGGGCAACCAGACCCTGTTCTTGGAGCACAGAAAACGAAAAACTGGTTTTCTCTACTCAGAACGCTATTCTGAAGCCCCTCACATATGTGAGACCCCTGTGTACTAAAAGTAGATGGCCAAAAGATCAGTCCAAGTGGCAGGCAAAAACATGGTCGATTAACAGACCAAGGTCGGTACACGTGGAAGTCAGAAACGTGGTTTAAATCGGCAGGCAGAGGCATCGTCGGTAAACAGGCTGAGGTTGGTGCACGTGGAGGTCAGAAACGTGGTTTAAATCGGCAAGCAAAGACATCGTCGGTAAACAGGCCAGGGTCAGTTAATTAACATGGAAGGTAGTTAGTAACATGGTAGCAGGCAAATGGGGAAATGGCAGTCTGTTAATAATAAGGGGAACTAATGGATGTATGATAATTTTTGAAGCAATTTCCGATGCACAGGCCAGGTTGGGAGGGACAATCGGGACAATAATAGCTGGTGTCTCTTCTTACTCCTCCTCTGCTGCATACACGGCATTTCTTTTGGCGTCTTCTTCCAGATTCTGTGGGGGGGATGCTAAAGGGATAGTGTCGCTCGTGAAGCCGACTCACACTATCAGAGCGAATGCTTCCTGGGGCGGGATCTTGTTGGTAAATGAGGGCATCGATGATATCTTCGATATATTGGAGGTAGTGGAGTCGGTGATTTTGAGTTGCTTATTGGTAGCAGACAAACAAATTAAAAAGGGCCATGTGAAACAGGTGAAAAGCAACTTTTTTGTGCCAATAACGGGACTTTCTGGTTGATAAGTAGGGCTGTAGCATCTGGTCGTTTAAATCCACCCCCCCCATGTACAAATTGTAGTCGTTGTCACGTACCTGACGGTGACGAGCCCGGATCTGCAGAGGGAGGCCTCTCTTACGGCTTCCACCGGCGGCCCCTGGTACTGAAGACAGGAGGCACGGAGGTAGAAGGGGTACGAGTGCCTGGCAGGATGGATCAAGGTAGAGTAGAGTCTGAAGACTGGGACGGATCCAGGCACCCAGGAAGTATGGCAGGCTGAACCGGAACCAGGAACACAGCAACTGGACTGGAACTGATGAGACTGACTGGACTGGAACCAGGATACAGCAACTGGACTGGAACTGAAGAGGCAGACTGGACTGGAACCAGGAACAAGCAACTGGACTGGAACTGATGAGGCTGACTGGACTGGAACCAGGACACAGCAACTGGAGAGATTGGTCGGACAAGCCGGGTCGGTAGAATTGGCTGGCGGCAAGGTACTGGAGGATCAGGCAGAAGATTGGTCAAACAAAGCCGGGGGTCAGAGGCAGGCAGGAAACTGGAAGGGTCAAGGTAAGCCGGGTCGGATGCAGGTAAATTCACGAATCAGGTCTCTTTGGGTACTACACGCTGTAGAGCAGACAGCAGGGACTGTCTGTCACAGGTATGTTTAAATAGCTCTTCTGGCGCGCTTTGTGGAGCGAGATTCGGAATCAGGAAGTCCAGGAATCCTGTAGCTGACAGGATTTCTATGACATTGCCCCCCCCCCCCAAGGGGCAGCCTCCGGATGCCCAGCCGGGTGAACCTTCCAGGGTGAGTCCTTTTGAAAGCCTGTATCAAACTCCTGGCATGGATATTCTCCTCGGGTTCCCATGAGTTTTCCTCGGGTCCGTAGCCCTTCCATTTAATTAGGAATTGGTTCTGGTTATTTCTTCTCCTGAAGTCCATGATAGCTTCTACTTCGAATTCCTGCTCACCGTCAATAATGATCGGATCAGGGTGATCCGGCTTCCGATCTGGAAACGGATTAGAGACTGTGGGTTTTAGGAGAGAGACATGAAAAGCTGGATGGATTCTAAGAGAGTCAGGAAGTTCCAATTCATAAGCTACTTCATTAATTTTCCTCTTAACAGGGAATGGACCTAAAAATTTGGGGCCCAGTTTTTTAGAAGGGCATGCCATTCTTAGGTTTGTGGTAGATAGCCATACTTGGTCGTCGGGTACCAACACTAATTCACCCCGTCTCTTCTTGTCATAGATTGTCTTGTTGCGTTCTTGAGTCTTGGTCATGGTCTCTTGTAGAAGCTGGTTATTGACCGAGAAAAAATTTAACTTTTCCTGGACTGCAGGTACAGGACACTCAGGAAGGGAATTAGGCAGAAAAGTAGGATGAAAACCATAGTTTGCAAAGAAAGGAGTCTGGCAGGTAGCGGAGTGGATGGAATTGTTATACGCAAACTCGGCCAACGGAAGTAGGGAAACCCAGTTGTCCTGAGCAAAAGAGGAGAAGCATCGCAGGTATTGCTCGAGCGTCTGATTCGTTCTCTCCGTCTGTCCGTTGGTCTGTGGATGGTAAGCAGAGGAAAACGATAATTCGATTTTCAAGGTTTTGCAAAGGGATCTCCAGAATCGAGAGGTAAATTGAACCCCGCGATCGGAAACAATATTGGCTGGTACCCCGTGGAGTCTGACTATTTCTCTGATGAATACCTGTGCGGTTTCAGGAGCGGAGGGAGTCCCTTTCATAGGGATGAAGTGTGCCATCTTGGACAGACGGTCCACAATAACGAAGATGGTGGAATGGTTCTCAGCCGGGGGTAACTCGACAATGAAGTCGATGGACAACATTCTCCAGGGCCTATCTGGAACGGGTAAGGGTTTTAGTAGTCCCCAGGCCTTGGATCTGGAACCCTTGTTTCGGGTGCAAGTTGTACAAGAATCTACAAACCTCCTACAGTCTTCACGTACTCGAGGCCACCAGAAGGTGCGCTGTACCAGGTCAGTGGTCTTGGCAACGCCAAAATGCCCGGCCAGGGCGTGGTCGTGGCAGAGTTCTAATGCGGTTACTCTTAGTTTCTCAGGTACGTAGATTCTGTCTTGGCACCACAATAGTCCATCCTTAACCTGCAATTCCGGCTCGGAGAACTGTCTCTGCCCGGTGGAAGCTTGTTTGATTTGAGTGAACAGGTTCTCCTGTAGAAGAAGGAAATTTCCGGGGGCAAGGATGGTATCAGGCGGAGAAGTCTCCTTGGACTTATGGAACATCCGAGACAGGGCGTCAGGCTTAATATTCTTGGCCCCAGGACGATAAGTAACATGAAAAGAGAACCGGGAGAAGAAGAGTGCCCACCTGGCTTGCCGTGGATTCAATCTTCTCGCGGCTTTCAGGTACTCCAGGTTCTTGTGGTCAGTGAATATCAGAATCGGATGAGCCGCGCCCTCCAGCAGGTACCGCCATTCCTCTAGTGCAGACTTGATCGCTAGTAGCTCCCGATCCCCCACGTCATAGTTCCTCTCTGCTGCAGAAAGCTTGCGGGAGAAGAAGGCTACTGGGTGGAGCAAGGCTTTGACTCCCTGTCTTTGGGACAGTATTGCTCCTACCGCTATTTCGGAGGCGTCTACCTCAAGTACGAATGGTAGTGAGGAGTCTGGGTGTTTCAAGATAGAGGCTGAGGTAAATAGGGCCTTCAGGCGTTCAAAAGCTTCTTGGGCTTCAGGAGACCAGTGAAAACGTGTTCCTTGCTTGGTGAGTTGAGTAATGGGTGCGATAATAGCTGAAAACCCCCTGATGAACTTGCGGTAGAAGTTGGCGAATCCAACGAAACGTTGGATTCCCTTCTTGTCCACCGGTTCTGGCCAGTCCAGGATTGCGGTAATCTTTTGAGGATCCATCTTGATGCCCTCGCTGGAAATAATTAACCCCAGAAATGATATACTCTCTTGCTCAAACTCGCATTTTTCGGCCTTCGCATACAGGCCATGCTGGCGGAGCCGACCCAACACATTTTTGACATGTCTGCGATGAGAATCAAGGGAGGAAGAAAAAATTAAGATATCATCAAGATAAACAATAACAAAGAGGTCTAGGAAGTCCCGTAGAACATCGTTGATAAAATACTGGAAAGTGGCAGGGGCGTTACACAACCCGAATGGCATTACCAAGTACTCAAAATGTCCATACCGGGTACGGAAGGCGGTCTTCCATTCGTCCCCTTCTTTGATACGGATCAAGTTGTAGGCTCCGCGGAGGTCAAGTTTGGTAAAGATGGTGGCAGTTCTTAGTCTCTGAAATAACTCTGGTACCAGGGGGAGAGGGTAGCGATTTTTTACTGTAATTTTATTCAATTCCCGGTAATCCACACAAGGTCGAAGGGTGTGGTCCTTTTTCTCTACAAAAAAGATGCCTGCGCCTACTGGGGATGTGGAAGGGCGGATGAACCCCTTTTGCAAGTTCTCATCAACATAATTTTTTAAAGCCCCTTGTTCTACCTCCGTTAAAGGGAAGACTCTACCGAACGGAATCTTTGCTCCAGGAAGTAGGTCGATGGGGCAATCGTAGGCCCGATGGGGCGGTAGAGTCTCTGCCTTTTGTTTACTAAATACATCAAGAAAGTCGTGGTAAACTTCTGGGATGGATTGACGGGTGCCATCTTCTGTGTCAATGCATAGTAACGAGGCCGGTCCAGGAGGTTTATATGAGCCACAGGACTGTTGGCAATAGGAAGAAGGAAAGGCAACTACTCCCGTAGTCCAGTTGATAGTGGGATTGTGGGCTTGTAACCAAGGCATACCAAGGATCAAGGGAAACCACGGAGAAGAGATGATGTCCAGACATAAGCATTCTTGGTGGGTTCCAGAGGTGGTAAAGATGGTAGCGGGTATAGGAGTGGTCTCCTGGGTCACAGGTCCGGACTTAATGACGGAACCATCAGCCAGATGGACACGAAGTCCGTGGGTCTTGGTACGAAGGGGGATTTGGTGTTTAATGGCAAAGGTTGAGTCCATAAAGCAGCTGCATGCTCCGGAATCAATAATGGCGGGTACTTGCAAAGTCCTTCCTGGGAGCTGTAATGAAACAGAGAGGGCAAGGTGAGATGTGGTTTTGGCTTGTAGGTTAGTCATGTTAGAAGAAACTGAAAGAAACTTACGAAGCTTCAGGGGACAGGTTCTAACGAAATGTCCGGGGTCCCCGCAGTACAGGCACAGATTATTTATTCGGCGGCGCTGGCGTTCCTCAGGAGCGAGGGATGGACGAAGGAGCCCGAGCTGCATTGGTTCAGGCGTGTCAGATGTGGGAGTTGGAGGTGTAGCAGGAGCCGAGTACAGGTGACTAGGAGCCCGAGGAAGCATCCAGGTTGGGCGGGAGAAGCCAGTGGTCCTCTCAGCCCTCCGTTCCCTCAGACGTCGGTCAATCTGGATGGTTAGATCAATCAACAGGTTGAGTGTCTGTGGTACACCGACTCTAGCTAGCTCGTCCTTCAAGGAATCGGAAAGTCCTAAGCGAAACTGATGGCGGAGGGCGGCATCATTCCAATTGGTATCCGCACTCCACCGCCTGAATTCTGCCACATAGTCCTCCGCTGGTCTGCGTCCTTGTTGAAGGGAACGCAAGGCGGCTTCTGCGGTTACTGAGAGTTGGGGATCTTCGTATAGCTGGGCCATGGCATCGAAAAAAGCAGCGAGGTTGTTTAGTGATACATCCTTCTGTTCAAAGAGACGGTGGGCCCAGCTCTGAGGGTCTCCAGCGAGCAAAGAGACCACAAAGCCCACCTTGGTGGCCTCTAGAGAAAAGGTACGGGGCTGTAGGGCAAAATACAGTTCACACGAATTCCGGAAGGCCCTAAACTTGCTCCGATCCCCGGAAAATCTTTCGGGTGTAGGAACCTTAGGTTCAGGAGGAAGCATGACCACTGTGGGTGAGGAACTTGTTCCGGCTGTGGAAGCAGAGGCGTGGGGCCCCTCTTGGATGGCAGAAGGATCGGAGAGGGCCCGCACTTGTTCTTCCAAGCGGGTGTATCCTTGTTGAAGACTCTTGACTGCTTCAGACAAACCTGCCAGGTGCCGACAGAGTTCCTCCATAGGTGAGGCTCCCTGCCCGGGCTCAGACATGGCTGTCTGCTACTGTCACGTACCTGACGGTGACGAGCCCGGATCTGCAGAGGGAGGCCTCTCTTACGGCTTCCACCGGCGGCCCCTGGTACTGAAGACAGGAGGCACGGAGGTAGAAGGGGTACGAGTGCCTGGCAGGATGGATCAAGGTAGAGTAGAGTCTGAAGACTGGGACGGATCCAGGCACCCAGGAAGTATGGCAGGCTGAACCGGAACCAGGAACACAGCAACTGGACTGGAACTGATGAGACTGACTGGACTGGAACCAGGATACAGCAACTGGACTGGAACTGAAGAGGCAGACTGGACTGGAACCAGGAACAAGCAACTGGACTGGAACTGATGAGGCTGACTGGACTGGAACCAGGACACAGCAACTGGAGAGATTGGTCGGACAAGCCGGGTCGGTAGAATTGGCTGGCGGCAAGGTACTGGAGGATCAGGCAGAAGATTGGTCAAACAAAGCCGGGGGTCAGAGGCAGGCAGGAAACTGGAAGGGTCAAGGTAAGCTGGGTCGGATGCAGGTAAATTCACGAATCAGGTCTCTTTGGGTACTACACGCTGTAGAGCAGACAGCAGGGACTGTCTGTCACAGGTATGTTTAAATAGCTCTTCTGGCGCGCTTTGTGGAGCGTGCGCGCGCCCCCGCTAAGCGCGTGCGTGCGCACGTGCTCGCCATCGCGCGCGCGCGTGCCCGCGCGCGTGGACGTGCCCGAGATTCGGAATCAGGAAGTCCAGGAATCCTGTAGCTGACAGGATTTCTATGACAGTCGTGGACACATTCAGGCTTTACAATGGAGCCGCGTCTTCTTGGGATCTCCACCATGGTGTCATTGTGGATCGTAGAGAGGATGTGGACATCTTTCTTGTCCCTCCACTTCATGGCCAACACCTCCTCGTTCCTCATGGATGCCGATTCTCCAGGTCGCAATTTTTTTGTCAATAAATTTGTGGGAATATCTTCCGTTTTTTTTTTAAGGTACCGCAGGCCGGGGTTTGTTTACTGTAAAGGTGGCCAAAAAGGGGCAGGCTGGTATAATAATTATCAACATATAAATGGTAACCTTTTCCGAACAGGGGGTATGCCAACTCCCAGACAATTTTCCCACTGGTTCCAATATATGTGGGGCAATCACGGGGCTGGAGCTGGGAGTCTTTGCCTTCATAGATCCTGAATTTGCAGACGTATCCAGTGGCTCGATCACATATTTATTTAATTTTAACCCATACCTGGCTCTCTTGCTTGGTATGTACTGCTTGAACTGCAGTCGGCCGGTGAAATGTACGAGGGACTCGTCCACACAAATTTTTTGGTCTGGGATGAAAACTTCTTCAAATCGCTGGGAAAAGGCATTGTTTAGGGGGCGTATCTTGTACAATTTGTCGTAGTTGGGATGATCTCGGAGAGGGCACTGTGAATTGTCATTGAAGTGGAGAAAGCGCATAATCATGTCGTATCTTTTCCTGGACATGACAGCGGAATATATGGGCATGTGTTGGATGGGGCGTTTGGACCAATATGAATGGACTTCGTTCTTTTTTGTAAGCCCCATATTGAACATAAGGCCCAAAAATCATTTAAATTCCTCCAATGTTAGACGCCGCCACTGGAACATGCGGGCGTAGGAAGAATCGGGGTTGGCAGCAATAAATTGGGATGCATACAGATTCGTTTGATCCACTATATTCTGCAGCAAATCTTGTGGGAAAAATAAACAAAAATAATCAACTTTAGAAAAATTTGTAGTGTCGGGCTGCACACCTGGCTGTGCGGTGAAAGGGGGGATGATAGCGGATCCTGAGTTGGCAGGCAACCATAAGGGGTTTGCCAGGGCATCGGGAAGGTAGGATTGGGGCTGGATTCTTCAGGTTGGGCGTGCATTTCCATTGCTTGTACTGGGCTCCTCTTCCTGGGGTATGGCGCTGCTGGTGGTGGGCAGTTCTCCTGATCTTGGTGCTGATCTTGGTGCTGATCTTGGTGCCGATCGCATTCTTTTGGGAGGGATGGTTTCCTCCGGGGACTCGGACTCTGAGCCACTATCCTCCACTGGCTCGTATTCCGAACCAGAATCAGATAATGGGAGCTCCCCGCTGCTCTCATCATCCGACATGGCAAGAATGGCATATGCCTCCTCAGGTGTGTAAACCCTTTGGGACATTATGGCAGTGCTTATTGGTGGGCCTGTGTAATGGTACTGCTGGTGGTAGTGGTGGCGGTCTGTGTGGTAGTACCGATGGAGGTATTAGTGGTGGGCCTGTGTGGTGGTACCAATGGCGGTATGGGTGGTGGTGGTACCAATGGCGGTACAGGTGGTGGTGGTACCGATGGCGGTACGGGTGGTGGTGGTGGCGGCGGTACCGATGGCGGTACAGGTGGCGGTACGGGTGGTGGTGGTAGCGATGGCGGTATGGGTGGTGGTGGTACTGATGGCGGTACAGGTGGTGGTGGTACCGATGGCGGTACAGGTGGTGGTGGTACCGATGGCGGTACGGGTGGTGATGGTACCGATGGCGGTACAGGTGGTGGTACAGGTGGTGGTGGTGGCACTACCGACGGTGGTACGGGTGGTGGTACTGGTGGTGGTACTGATGGCGGCACTAGTGGTGATACTGGTAGCGGGCCTGTGTGGCAGTATAGATGCTGGGCCTGGTGGCAGTACTGGTGGTGGTACTGGTACCGATGGCGGTACTGGTAGCCTGTGTGGCGGTGCCAATGGCGGTACCGATGGAGGTGGGCCTGTGACAGATGATTGACAGATGGGCTGATTGATTGACAGATGGGCTGATTGATTGATTGACAGATGGGTTGATTGATTGACAGATGGGGTGATTGATTGACAGATGGGCTGATTGATTGACAGATGGGCTGATTGATTGACAGATGGGCTGATTGACAAATGGGCTGATTGGCTGGGCTGATTGATGTGCTGGGCTGTGTGACAGGTCCTCTTTATGGGGGGGGGGCGTGTTGTGCACTGTAAACTTATGTAGACAAACTACACTGAGCTAACTTACTGATCTCTTCTCTCTCCTCACAGATCGGTGTGTGAGGAGAGAGCAGGGATCAGGTAGTAACTCCTGTGGAGTTTGTTTACATTTGTGACCGGCTGTGATTGGACACAGCCGGTCACGTGGTAAACAGCCAATTCATTGGCTGTTTACTCTGATCGGGGACGCGCTGTGTCCAAGGGACACTCGCCTTCCCCGATCCCCGCTCTGCAAGCCTGTGGCGGCGCGCACGGAGCGTGCCGCCGAGTCTGTTTTGACAGGTGATCGGCTGTGACTTTGACACAGCCGATCACATGGTAAACAGCCAATGAAATTGGCTGTTTACTGTGATCTGGGAAGCGCTGTGTCCGAGGGACACATGCCGTCCCCGATCACCACGCTGCGTGCCCCCGCGGGCGCTCGCAAGGCATTATCCTGCAGGACGTCATATGACGTCCAATATCGATAATGCAACCACTTCCCGGACGTCAATTCACTATTGACTGGGCGGGAAGTGGTTAAAGGAACCTATTTAGAAAATAAAACATTTACCTTTACAACCCCTTTAAGGATAAGTGCACATTTATTGAAAAACAAATATATATATATATATATATATATATATGAGATAATAAATTAAAATTAAAAAAATATCATATCAAAAAAGCTTAAAACTCATATAGTCCATATGATAAACAGCGCTAGTAATGGATAAGTGTCCAAAAACACATAAAAAACACTTGAGTGATGACGTTGCAACAGTCAAACTATGAGTGAAGTTTCTTCTATGGATAAAATCTGTAGTGCACCCTACACCAATCCCAAATCTTCACCACGAGTGAGGCACGCTCCCCCTCTGGGGTACAAACTCACCACAAGGATGAAAAAGGTAAGCCTTTTAGTCTGTAGGTAGTCTCACTCCAACTTCCGTCATCACCACCAGAGTAGTATGGGTTAAAATCCTCAGGCAAACATATAAGGACATAAGAGCACCAAATAGTGTAATATTGCTTTAATATAAAATTCCCCCAATACAAAATCCCTGTGTCAAATGCACGTACATAAAAATCACTTGTAAAAGGCACATAAAGTAAAGAGTGTAATCACCGCTATCCTGTCCCAAGAGGGCGCCCGTGTTGCGAACGTGGCGCTGCAGTCTTTTTCCAGGTATGGGACAGCTGGCCGTGGAGCTCACTCTGTACTTCCTGGTTACAGAGACGCTGAGGTATCTGAGCCCTGACCGGTTTCGTCACAAGCTGACTTCAACTGAGGGCGTAGATAGCCAGCGTCAGCGTGCGTAATATCACTCCGCCGCTCATCGTCTATTGGCTGAAGTGACGCAATCGGTCCGCCCTGATTGGTGCTTGTCAGGGCGGAACTACGATGCGCTCGTCCTCAAACCGGAGCTTTTTAGGAGAGTGATCAGTCCGCACGAGTTACTGCACATAATTATTATATGAATGAAAAAGAGAGCAAATAATATTATTGGGGCTAAAGTACTATCGCATTTAAACAGCAAACATGTTAGTGTAAAACCAGTCATATTGAAAACCATATCACGGTCGCTGCTGCACAAAACTCATATAGTATTTGCATATATACAAACATATCTATGTTTGGGTACTTCATTAAAACAAAGGATTTCTCTACTAAAGGAAAATGTGAGTATATGATGTGAACTACAGCATATATCCCGATGGCTCAGTCCCAGTATAACTGGTGATCTGTACCATGAGAGGTGCAGCGCACATCAGTGCAGCACTTAGAGATGTAAAACACATTAAGGCTCAACAGTCATTATGTGTATGTAAATGGACTCTAGAACCACAGTTAGCCAAGGCCGGAGTTTAAGCCGAAAAGTGCAATTTTGGGCCATTTTTATTGCACCTTTTTTCTTTATCTATACATACCTTTTTCTTGGCAGCCATGGATGCACTGTTATTCCTGAGCAATAGGAATATAGATATTAACAGCATTTTCACTGTTAACGAGCACACTACTGCACAGCTTAATTATAATGGGGTCATAACCGCTCTTGACAACTCACTGGAGAAACAAGTGAGAACCTGGTGGGATATATGTACTATAGAACAATATTTAAAAGAGCGGATCATTATTAGAAGTCTAAGATGGGAGGTAGTACCCCAAGATGGTTTAGATGACCCTGAATCTATGTCCGAATGGCTAGAATTTTTTTAATGGGGTAGGTTATAAACTACAAGAATTAATCTTAAAAAGGAAAAAGAAAAAGATGTTGAAATTAGAGACAAGGATAAATGAGTTGCAAAAGCAGCTAGATCCTATCAAGGATAGTCAACAAGTTATTGACTTTAATACCCGCATAAAGAAAAAAATAGAAAAAGTGGATAAGGAAACTCAGAAAAAGAAAACTAAAAAATTCCACAGAGATCTAGGAGACTTTCGTTCAAATACGATTTATTTATGGCAGCAACTGAACCCCACTGAAGCAAGAGATGCAGAACCATGGAAACCCAACAAGACATTAATGTTGGAAATCAACAGCCCTCTAGCAATCAACCATTACCCATAGTGGATAGAAGAGATTTGGGCACACAACAGGCCCCTATTAATCACTCTACACCAATCAGAAATGATTATAACTATGGAAGGGGAAAACCAAGAAGACCTGGACCACCGAACCCTCAATACCGACCCCCACCTACAGATGACTACTACCCTGTACCAGTATCGAATAGGTACGATCCTCTATGGGATTATAGGAACAGACAGCAGTACCAATCACCACGGTCCTCTTTTTTAGGGAGAGGCAGGGGATGGCAGAAGAGGGGCAGAGGATCAAACAACCAGAGAGGAAGAACACCAATATACCCACAACAAGTGACAGAATACAGGGGGCCGCAGTATGGACCTATGCAGAAAGATCCACAATGGAGAGACCCCCCTCATTGGGAACGAGAGAGGATGCAGAAACCAGGCCCAAGGAGAGAAGGAGCAGAGGCTGCAGGGCTGGACGAAGGACACAAGAAAAGAAGTCGAAAGGAGTACGAGAAGGATTACGATTAGGCGGCATTTTTAATCTAACCAATGTGATTTTAACAGATAAAGAGACTAATATTTTAAATTTGGGGCTTAAATGTGGTTTACATCGCCCAATTAACAAATTTTATGTATTTATAGATATAAACAAGTATATGAGGAAATTGAACATGAAAAAATACTTTCTAAATAAAAATTCAAATCCTGTTACAAGTGTCTCATCAGCACCAACTGACAGTGGCTTGCGAAACAAATCACTCTTTAACCCTTTATTGGGTACCAACCAACCTTTGGATGTGTTTAAAGGTTTGGTACTGCGTGATTTAGATCTCATCAAGCCAAAGAGAAATGTTAACCCACGTTATATTAAAGAAGGTATAGAACTCCTAGAAAAGAGAAAGGAGATAGTGGGGAGGCCAGCAGATAAAGGAGGAGGTGTGGTTATTCTTAGTAAAGAATTTTACCATAACCAACTAATACAGATGTTATCAGAAGAAGTAACATACTTGAAGTTGGAAAGAGACCCTACTCCACAATACGAAATAAATCTACAGAAATTGGTAGAAATGGGTTTTCAAACTAGAGCACTATCTTTGCGGGAGAGGACCTTTTTGGTACCAAGCAGTAGCCATATTCCCACTATTTACACCCTTCCCAAGATCCATAAGGACCTCAATCTTCCACCAGCAAGACCCATCGTGAATGGTATCGGATCGATTACATCACGTTTGGGTCAATATCTTGACCACTACCTCCAAAGCAGTGTGGTAACAACACAAGCTTATCTAAAGGATACTAAAGACCTCCTAATATTATTACAGGAAATTGATTTGTCTGGAAAAGAAGAAGTGTTTCTTGTTACTGCAGACGTCTCGTCGTTATACACAATAATACAGCATGACGACGCACTTTTGGCCTTAAATTGGGCATTAAGTAAAAGAGAAGATATTTCCCATTCCCAAAAGGTGTTCCTAGACTTCTGTTTAGGACATAACTATTTTTGGTTTGATGGAAGCTTCTACTCTCAAAAGCAGGGAGTAGCCATGGGAGCCAAGTTTGCTCCGAGCATAGCAAATCTCTTTATGGCAGAGTGGGAGGATAAAACAATTTTCCACACAAAACGCAATGAACTGCTACTTTACCGATGATATATCGATGATATATTCCTCATTTGGGCAGGATCAACAACATCACTAGAAACCTTCTTGGAAGGATTAAACCAGAACACTAACAATATTAACCTTATTTGTGAATACAATAAGGAAAGTATCCATTTCCTAGACCTTCATGTATACAGAATTGGCAATAAACTGGGTACTAAAGTTTACTTTAAGCCCACAGATGCCAATAGTTTCCTCCCCACACAAAGCGGACATCACCCCGTATGGCTAAGAAACATTCCCAAAGGCCAACTTATGCGGGTAAGACGTAATTGCTCTGAGGATGCCGACTTTCTATCCCAGGCTTATGTACTGAAGAACAAATTTATTGAAAAGGGCTATAAGGAAACACAACTTGTTAAAATCATCGAAGACCTTGTAGCTACTCCTAGAATTAATTGCTTGAACAAGAACACTTTCCAACGCCATAAAATTAATCACGAATGGAGTTTCATATCAGGATACCATTCACAATACAAAGAGGTGGAGCAAATTTTCACCTCTCATTGGTACATACTCCTGCTTGACAAGGTTCTTAAAACTCATATACTAATGAGACCTACTTTCATCTATAGGAAAGCTCCTAACTATGGAGATAAGGTTGTTAAGAAGGTGCTAGATGCACCACAAAAAAACCCTCCTTTTGGGATAAGGATGGCTTCTATGCCTGCAGGAAATGTCGTCCCTGTAGAGAGGTGAATAAACCCCTTAGAGCATTGGAAAACTTCACATCTACATCTAATAACATGGAGTTTACTATTAGGGATTTTATTACCTGCAATACCACCTACGTAGTGTACGTTTTGGAATGCCCTTGTAAGTTGTTGTACATAGGTCGTACCAAAAGAGCTCTGAAAGTACGGGTGGCTGAACATGTGGCGAATATCAAACTCGGGTATAAAGATCATAATGTCTCTTTACATTTTAAATTGTTCCATGATCAAAACCCCGAGGGTCTCAAGTTTTGGGGAGTGGACCACCTAAAACCACCATGGAGGGGGTCCAATTTAGTACGAGAATTATCCAAGCTTGAGACCCAATGGATTTATTCCGTAGATACTTTATCACCTAAGGGGTTGAACATAGATCTAGACATCAATTGTTTTATTAGTGATTATTGATATTTTATTGTTTTATGGGTACTTTTATGACTAATGTCCCTTAGAGTAATAATCTTATCAACATCTTATACTAGAACTTCTGCTTCTCTCATCATCCTCTCTTAGCCTTAGGGAACTTAGGCATATGCATATACATCTTATATGGCTAGTTATTCCCTTATTTATAAGTATACTGCAGCTTATACATTGATTTTATTCCATTTTAAGTTTAAATTTAATTTTAACTTTAATTGGGATTCCTTTTAGGTTGATTTTTAAATATATATATATATATATATATATATATATATATATATATATATATATATATATATATGTATATTTGTTTATTTTATATATATTTTATATATATTTACTCTTTATTTATCCATCTTTTTATTGTTTGGATTATTGGGTTTAAACTCCGGCCTTGGCTAACTGTGGTTCTAGAGTCCATTTACATACACATAATGACTGTTGAGCCTTAATGTGTTTTACATCTCTAAGTGCTGCACTGATGTGCGCTGCACCTCTCATGGTACAGATCACCAGTTATACTGGGACTGAGCCATCGGGATATATGCTGTAGTTCACATCATATACTCACATTTTCCTTTAGTAGAGAAATCCTTTGTTTTAATGAAGTACCCAAACATAGATATGTTTGTATATATGCAAATACTATATGAGTTTTGTGCAGCAGCGACCGTGATATGGTTTTCAATATGACTGGTTTTACACTAACATGTTTGCTGTTTAAATGCGATAGTACTTTAGCCCCAATAATATTGTTTGCTCTCTTTTTCATTCATATAATAATTATGTGCAGTAACTCGTGCGGACTGATCACTCTCCTAAAAAGCTCCGGTTTGAGGACGAGCGCATCGTAGTTCCGCCCTGACAAGCACCAACAGGGCGGACCGATTGCTTCACTTCAGCCAATAGACGATGAGCAGCGGAGTGATATTACGCACGCTGACGCTGGCTATCTACGCCCTCAGTTGAAGTCAGCTTGTGACGAAACCGGTCAGGGCTCAGATACCTCAGCGTCTCTGTAACCAGGAAGTACAGAGTGAGCTCCACGGCCAGCTGTCCCATACCTGGAAAAAGACTGCAGCGCCACGTTCGCAACACGGGCGCCCTCTTGGGACAGGATAGCGGTGATTACACTCTTTACTTTATGTGCCTTTTACAAGTGATTTTTATGTACGTGCATTTGACACAGGGATTTTGTATTGGGGGAATTTTATATTAAAGCAATATTACACTATTTGGTGCTCTTATGTCCTTATATGTTTGCCTGAGGATTTTAACCCATACTACTCTGGTGGTGATGACGGAAGTTGGAGTGAGACTACCTACAGACTAAAAGGCTTACCTTTTTCATCCTTGTGGTGAGTTTGTACCCCAGAGGGGGAGCGTGCCTCACTCGTGGTGAAGATTTGGGATTGGTGTAGGGTGCACTACAGATTTTATCCATAGAAGAAACTTCACTCATAGTTTGACTGTTGCAACGTCATCACTAAAGTGTTTTTTATGTGTTTTTGGACACTTATCCATTACTAGCGCTGTTTATCATATGGACTATATGAGTTTTAAGCTTTTTTGATATGATATTTTTTTAATTTTAATTTATTATCTTTTATATACATGAGTCTCTCATTTGTATAAATTTAACAGCAGCTTTATTGTATTTTTCTACTTATTTTATCATAGTTGTACTAACTTTGATAATTTTATGTTTTTCTGGGCTGTTTTACTATTATCTATATCCCCTATTACTCTCTTAGTCGGAGGAGGGATTTTTCAGGAACAGCAATTTAGCACCTAGGCGCCGAGAAGTGCAATTTTGGGCCATTTATATTGCACCTTTTTTCTCTCTCTCTCTCTCTCTCTCTATATATATATATATATATATATATATATATATATATATAATATCTTCCTTCAGCTTATACAAATACTATATGTTGGACTGGTGACCCTGAGACACTTCCTTTGTTCAATGACCTGCAGTCATTGACAGCTCTTGTTCATTATATAACTATCTGCTCCCTGTGCAGACCTACAATCACAACACCTGTGTAATGGAAGTCTTCCATTATTGACTTCATTTGTGTCTCTGAGATACCATGCAACCAAATACAGAGAGCTGCAAGGGAAATCAATGCTGAAAAAATTCAAAACTGTTTAAAATGTTATGCCTATTTGTTAAAGGAAATTGAATGAAATGGATTATTTGTGATAATGGCATTGTGTCTCATGGTATTTTTTTGCTCCATATTTTCACAGAGCAGCAGTCATTGTGTTCACCTCATTTAGCGCCCCCTAATTTCCAGGAACAGGTCAAGTACCCCTGAAGACAGAGAGGGCCAGCATTCACCCCAGGGATGATTCCATGGCTAAAATGAGGGACTGAAAGAATATTGGGCGCCAGTAACTTTCGGCCATTTTAGAAGCTTTATTGCTCATCACATACAAGGAGGGAAGGTTAGGGATCCCAGATACCCAGAGTAACACAGACTTTACCAGATCTATGTCCAGCTACACAGTGTAAAGAGCCTTTAAGTCAACCCTGCAAAACTTTAGATGTCCTCTTAATCTGATTAACAGACCTCTCTTTCTGTGCTGGCTCCAGAGCCTTCTGTACAATATCCTAGGCTTCCTTGAATCCTTTCCAAGAGAGTCACCAGACCCCTGTGCTAAAAGTAGCCTTGATCCTGGCTTCCTCCAGCAAGGTCCCCCTCCTGGATCTCAATCTTGGCACAGCTTCCCCCATGGACAGACAGGGCAGCCTCCAAGACCATTTTAGACCTATCATCTAGTCCAGAGAACAGAGCTGTGGACAGAACATGATAGATCAGTCCAGCAGCACCTCCCCAGGCTGCAGCCTAGGGGAAGAGAGAGATCACGAGGCCTCCCCCAAATATTTATGTCCTCTCTGAGTTAGGAGAAAAAACATCAAAAAAAAAACTACAGATCCAGCTTGGGCTGGCTACCACCAAGGATGACTACATTTTGATACTAATTTGGTTTAAAACAGGGTGTTATACTCACAAAATACTTACTTTTTCTACAATTTATCCCCATCAATGCTTCTTTTATGTTCTTTAACACCCGCTTTAACACCCGCTTTTTACCATAGTCACTAATTGCTTGGTGTGGTGAACTTTTATTCCACAGGAACCCCCTACCATGAAAGGGCCAGTTGGTTGTTTTTGCCTCCCAAACCATAGGTTCCTTGTTCTCCCCAGACAACTTCAGATATTAGGATGGTGGTAGATTTAATAAAAATTTTTTTTTTTTTCAACAAACGTGCATTTATCCTTTAATGAAGGGAAAAGCAGGTGTACTATTCAGTTACATAAAAAAAGAAAAGCACAATGATTTCAACTGTGATTCTGTGAAGGGAGGTGGAAAACATGTTCCATTAGTAAGCCCTGAGGACCAGTTTTGGAAACACTGCATTAATGTACACTAAAACTTTTGGCTGCCATAGATCAATTGACAGAGGATCACAGGACAGTCAGCTGCAATCATGCAGCTAATATATGTTGTATCTGTCTGTGTAAGTCTGAATGCCACATTGGAGAGGTGGGGATAGGGTTAAAACTTTGTCAAAAAGTTGCAGTTTAACATTATTATCCTTTACTCATAATTTTTCTCGAATAAAACAACAAAGAGAAGATAACAGGCATAAGGGAATGAACTGAAGGGTGCCATGTGTTGGTGTAATTCCTGTACATTGCCCAGGGCAGCATCAACTTAAGATACCTTTCTCAGTAGAACACTATATTGTTGTTGAGCAATCTGTCTACAAGGGTTTCTAATCGTTCATTGGGGAGAAAACAGACCCTTAAATTTTTTTTTGCATTTTACCTAACATATATACACAGTACACAGCATATGAGATGGGAACATTGTACACTGTTAACTCTTGCAACAGAAAGCATTGCAAACCAGAATGCTCTAATTTGCGTTCCTTTGAACCGTGCACTGTTCCTTTTATTCATCAAATTGCTGAAAAACCTGGAATCATATGTAAAATGGTTTAGTTTATATAAAAACTTAGAGGACTATTTATAGCAGAGAGTGGATACTACTATACAATAGGGATGAGCTTTGTGTTCGAGTCGAACATACGTTCGACTCGAACATCGGCTGTTCGATCGTTCGACGAAGAACGAACGATTTGGGCCGTTCGCGCCAAATTCGAGTGACGCGAACGACCCACAATGCACTACGCCATCGCAGTGTCATCCAGGTGCTGTGATTGGCCAAGCATGCACTGTGACCCCGCATGCTTGACCAATCACAGCGCCGGCAGCGAGGAGAGCAATGATTGGCCACAGGCAGGATGCCTGTGGCCAATTATTGCTGAGGGGGTTTAGTACACGCCCCACACTATAAAAGGCCGCCAGCGCGGCGGCCTTGTGTAGTGTGTTCCGGAGCAGGGAAAGAGAAGCATAGGCAGGGACAGTGTCATTTTTTTTTCCTTTACTAATCCTGGATTCCTTGTGTTTAGGGACAAATAAGGATAGGTAGGGAGAGTGTCAGTGTGTTATTCTGTGCTAAACCTTGTTTGTAGGGACAGAGAAGGACAGTGAGGGAAAGTGTCAGTGTGCTATTCTGTTCTAAACCAATCTTGCTGAACCATATTTGAAATCCTTGAGTTTAGGGACAGAGAGGTACAGTGAGGGAAAGTGTCAGTGTGCTATTCTGTTCTAAACCAATCTTGCTGAACCATATTTGAAATCCTTGAGTTTAGGGACAGAGAGGTACAGTGAGGGAAAGTGTCAGTGTGCTATTCTGTTCTAAACCAATCTTGCTGAACCATATTTCAAATCCTTGAGTTTAGGGACAGAGAAGGACACTCGTGGAAACTATCAGTGTGCTATTCTGTGCTAAATCTTGTTTGTAGGGACAGAGAAGGACAGTGAGGGAAACTATCAGTGTGCTATTCTGTGCTAAACCAATCTTGCTGAACCATATTTGAAATCCTTGAGTTTAGGGACAGAGAAGGACACTCGTGGAAACTATCAGTGTGCTATTCTGTGCTAAATCTTGTTTGTAGGGACAGAGAAGGACAGTGAGGAAAACTGTCAGTGTGCTATTCTGTTCTAAACCAATCTTGCTGAACCATATTTGAAATCCTTGAGTTTAGGGACAGAGAGGTACAGTGAGGGAAAGTGTCAGTGTGCTATTCTGTTCTAAACCAATCTTGCTGAACCATATTTGAAATCCTTGAGTTTAGGGACAGAGAAGGACACTCGTGGAAACTATCAGTGTGCTATTCTGTGCTAAATCTTGTTTGTAGGGACAGAGAAGGACAGTGAGGGAAAGTGTCAGTGTGCTATTCTGTTCTAAACCAATCTTGCTGAACCATATTTGAAATCCTTGAGTTTAGGGACAGAGAAGGACACTCGTGGAAACTATCAGTGTGCTATTCTGTGCTAATCCTTGTTTGTAGGGACAAAGAAGGACAGTGAGGGAAACTGTCAGTGTGCTATTCTGTTCTAAACCAATCTTGCTGAACCATATTTGAAATCCTTGAGTTTAGGGACAGAGAAGGACACTCGTGGAAATTATCAGTGTGCTATTCTGTGCTAAGTCTTGTTTGTAGGGACAGAGAAGGACAGTGAGGGAAACTGTCAGTGTGCTATTCTGTTCTAAACCAATCTTGCTGAACCATATTTGAAATCCTTGAGTTTAGGGACAGAGAGGTACAGTGAGGGAAAGTGTCAGTGTGCTATTCTGTTCTAAACCAATCTTGCTGAACCATATTTGAAATCCTTGAGTTTAGGGACAGAGAGGTACAGTGAGGGAAAGTGTCAGTGTGCTATTCTGTTCTAAACCAATCTTGCTGAACCATATTTGAAATCCTTGAGTTTAGGGACAGAGAAGGACACTCGTGGAAACTATCAGTGTGCTATTCTGTGCTAAATCTTGTTTGTAGGGACAGAGAAGGACAGTGAGGGAAAGTGTCAGTGTGCTATTCTGTTCTAAACCAATCTTGCTGAACCATATTTGAAATCCTTAAGTTTAGGGACAGAGAAGGACACTCGTGGAAACTATCAGTGTGCTATTCTGTGCTAATCCTTGTTTGTAGGGACAGAGAAGGACAGTGAGGGAAACTGTCAGTGTGCTATTCTGTTCTAAACCAATCTTGCTGAACCATATTTGAAATCCTTGAGTTTAGGGACAGAGAAGGACACTCGTGGAAACTATCAGTGTGCTATTCTGTGCTAAATCTTGTTTGTAGGGACAGAGAAGGACAGTGAGGGAAACTGTCAGTGTGCTATTCTGTTCTAAACCAATCTTGCTGAACCATATTTGAAATCCTTGAGTTTAGGGACAGAGAGGTACAGTGAGGGAAAGTGTCAGTGTGCTATTCTGTTCTAAACCAATCTTGCTGAACCATATTTGAAATCCTTGAGTTTAGGGACAGAGAGGTACAGTGAGGGAAAGTGTCAGTGTGCTATTCTGTTCTAAACCAATCTTGCTGAACCATATTTGAAATCCTTGAGTTTAGGGACAGAGAAGGACACTCGTGGAAACTATCAGTGTGCTATTCTGTGCTAAATCTTGTTTGTAGGGACAGAGAAGGACAGTGAGGGAAACTGTCAGTGTGCTATTCTGTTCTAAACCAATCTTGCTGAACCATATTTGAAATCCTTGAGTTTAGGGACAGAGAAGGACACTCGTGGAAACTATCAGTGTGCTATTGTGTGCTAAATCTTGTTTGTAGGGACAGAGAAGGACAGTGAGGGAAACTGTCAGTGTGCTATTCTGTTCTAAACCAATCTTGCTGAACCATATTTGAAATCCTTGAGTTTAGGGACAGAGAGGTACAGTGAGGGAAAGTGTCAGTGTGCTATTCTGTTCTAAACCAATCTTGCTGAACCATATTTCAAATCCTTGAGTTTAGGGACAGAGAAGGACACTCGTGGAAACTATCAGTGTGCTATTCTGTGCTAAATCTTGTTTGTAGGGACAGAGAAGGACAGTGAGGGAAACTATCAGTGTGCTATTCTGTGCTAAACCAATCTTGCTGAACCATATTTGAAATCCTTGAGTTTAGGGACAGAGAAGGACACTCGTGGAAACTATCAGTGTGCTATTCTGTGCTAAATCTTGTTTGTAGGGACAGAGAAGGACAGTGAGGGAAACTGTCAGTGTGCTATTCTGTTCTAAACCAATCTTGCTGAACCATATTTGAAATCCTTGAGTTTAGGGATAGAGAGGTACAGTGAGGGAAAGTGTCAGTGTGCTATTCTGTTCTAAACCAATCTTGCTGAACCATATTTGAAATCCTTGAGTTTAGGGACAGAGAAGGACACTCGTGGAAACTATCAGTGTGCTATTCTGTGCTAAATCTTGTTTGTAGGGACAGAGAAGGACAGTGAGGGAAAGTGTCAGTGTGCTATTCTGTTCTAAACCAATCTTGCTGAACCATATTTGAAATCCTTGAGTTTAGGGACAGAGAAGGACACTCGTGGAAACTATCAGTGTGCTATTCTGTGCTAATCCTTGTTTGTAGGGACAAAGAAGGACAGTGAGGGAAACTGTCAGTGTGCTATTCTGTTCTAAACCAATCTTGCTGAACCATATTTGAAATCCTTGAGTTTAGGGACAGAGAAGGACACTCGTGGAAATTATCAGTGTGCTATTCTGTGCTAAGTCTTGTTTGTAGGGACAGAGAAGGACAGTGAGGGAAAGTGTCAGTGTGCTATTCTGTTCTAAACCAATCTTGCTGAACCATATTTGAAATCCTTGAGTTTAGGGACAGAGAGGTACAGTGAGGGAAAGTGTCAGTGTGCTATTCTGTTCTAAACCAATCTTGCTGAACCATATTTGAAATCCTTGAGTTTAGGGACAGAGAGGTACAGTGAGGGAAAGTGTCAGTGTGCTATTCTGTTCTAAACCAATCTTGCTGAACCATATTTGAAATCCTTGAGTTTAGGGACAGAGAAGGACACTAGTGGAAACTATCAGTGTGCTATTCTGTGCTAAATCTTGTTTGTAGGGACAGAGAAGGACAGTGAGGGAAAGTGTCAGTGTGCTATTCTGTTCTAAACCAATCTTGCTGAACCATATTTGAAATCCTTAAGTTTAGGGACAGAGAAGGACACTCGTGGAAACTATCAGTGTGCTATTCTGTGCTAATCCTTGTTTGTAGGGACAGAGAAGGACAGTGAGGGAAACTATCAGTGTGCTATTCTGTTCTAAACCAATCTTGCTGAACCATATTTGAAATCCTTGAGTTTAGGGACAGAGAAGGACACTCGTGGAAACTATCAGTGTGCTATTCTGTGCTAAATCTTGTTTGTAGGGACAGAGAAGGACAGTGAGGGAAACTGTCAGTGTGCTATTCTGTTCTAAACCAATCTTGCTGAACCATATTTGAAATCCTTGAGTTTAGGGACAGAGAGGTACAGTGAGGGAAAGTGTCAGTGTGCTATTCTGTTCTAAACCAATCTTGCTGAACCATATTTGAAATCCTTGAGTTTAGGGACAGAGAGGTACAGTGAGGGAAAGTGTCAGTGTGCTATTCTGTTCTAAACCAATCTTGCTGAACCATATTTGAAATCCTTGAGTTTAGGGACAGAGAAGGACACTCGTGGAAACTATCAGTGTGCTATTCTGTGCTAAATCTTGTTTGTAGGGACAGAGAAGGACAGTGAGGGAAACTATCAGTGTGCTATTCTGTGCTAAACCAATCTTGCTGAACCATATTTGAAATCCTTGAGTTTAGGGACAGAGAAGGACACTCATGGAAACTATCAGTGTGCTATTCTGTGCTAAATCTTGTTTGTAGGGACAGAGAAGGACAGTGAGAGAAACTATCAGTGTGCTATTCTGTGCTAAACCAATCTTGCTGAACCATATTTGAAATCCTTGTGTTTAGGGACAGAGAATGATAGGCAGGGGACAGTGTCAGTGTCATTGTTGCTAAGCCTCCTGCACAGTATACACCTGAAGGTAGCCCTTATTGCTGTTCTTCCCATCTCCCTGCAGGCCATCCATTAAAATGTCTGGAAGGCAAACAAGGAGAGGCAGACAGTCAGGAGGCAAAAAAAGAGGGCAAGCAAGCTCTGTGTCTGGGGGCAACAGTGCTGGTCGTGGACGCGGTGCATTGTCATCAGCACATGGCCATGGGACACGCTTGTCCTTCTTTTCGGCAGCTGGACATGTTGAGCCACATCATGCCGAAGACTTGGTAGAGTGGATGACCAAGCCCACCTCATCCTCCTCATCCTCTCTCACCCAGGCTCAGGGTACTGGCAAAGCAGCTGCCAAAGCGTCCTCTTCTCTGGTATCATTATCTTCATTAGTCAATCCTTCCCTAGACCCACCATGTCCTCCTCCTGAGGAGTCCCCCGAACTGTTTGAGCACAGTGTTGGGTACATGCTCCAGGAGGATGCCCAGCGTTTCGAAGGATCTGATGATGATACCCAGATAGAGGAAGGCAGTAGCGTGAGAGCAGAGAGAGGGGATGCTCAAGAAGGACACCAATCTGGCAGTCATGCTCCAGCAGCTGCAGCATACTGCCAGATTGGCTCCAGTGATGAGGAGGGAGGGGATGATGAGGTCACTGACTCCACGTGGGTGCCTAATAGGAGAGAGGAGGAGGAGGAGGATGAGGAGGAGGCACATCTCCAACGAGGCAGGATGCCCTTGGGTGGCCAGCGTATGGGCAGCACACCGACGGAATCACACCGCAGAGCTCCGCCTGTGCAGGGCGCTGCCTCTGCCCGTCATTCAAAAAGTTCTTTGGTGTGGGCCTTTTTTGAGGCGAGTGCATCAGATCGCACAGCTGCTGTTTGCAACATATGTCTCAAGCGTATATCGCGTGGCCAAAACATCAGCCGCTTGGGCACCACATGCTTGATCAGACATATGTTGACCTGCCATGCAGCTCGTTGGCAAGCCTACCTTAAAGACCCACACCAAAGAACAAAGCGGACCTCTCCTTGCACCGCATCAGCTGGGATCTCCAACCCCACTATACCTTCAGTCCTCTCTGAAACCTGCTCTGAGAGGAATGAAGGTGTAGAATTAGGTGTGTCACAGCCAAGTACTTGCGGCCACTCTGCTAGCAGTACACCGACGTCCGATTCTAGCAGGCAAATTTCCCTGCCCCAGCTGCTGGACCGTCGAAAGAAGTTCACTCCCAGCCATCCACATGCCCAGCGGTTGAATGCTAGCTTGGCTAAATTGCTAGCGCTTCAACTGCTGCCTTTTCAGTTGGTAGACTCGGCCCCCTTCCGTGAGTTTGTGCAATGTGCGGTTCCTCAGTGGCAGGTTCCCAAACGCCACTATTTCTCACGGAAGGCGATTCCGGCTCTCTACAGGCATGTGGAAGGCAATGTCTTGGCCTCGCTGGACAGGGCGGTCAGCGGTAAGGTGCATATTACCGCTGACTCATGGTCCAGCAGGCATGGACAGGGACGTTACCTTTCTTTCACGGCCCATTGGGTCACTCTTTTGGCAGCTGGGAAGGATGCAGGACAAGGTGCAGTAGTGTTGGAGGTTGTTCCACCTCCACGCCTCCAAAATGCTACTACTGGTTGTGACACACCTCTCTCCTCCACCCCCTCCTCTTCTTCCTCCATGGCCTCTTCCTGTGCTTTGTCCTCGGAACCAGCGGTGCTCCGTAGGCGTTCAAGGGGCTACGCAAGTACGCAGGCAAAAAGATGCCATGCCGTGCTTGCGCTGGTGTGTTTGGGGGACAGGAGCCACACTGGGGCAGAGGTCCTGTCTGCTCTGCAGGGGCAGGCCGAGAGGTGGTTGACGCCATGCCAGCTTAAGCCAGGAATGGTGGTTTGCGACAATGGCACCAACCTCCTCTCCACCCTCCGACAGGGACAACTGACCCATGTGCCCTGTGTGGCTCACGTCCTTAACCTGGTGGTGCAGCGGTTCTTGGGCAGGTACCCGGGCTTACAGGATGTCCTGAGGCAGGCCAGGAAAGTCTGTGTGCATTTCCGCAGATCTTATAATGCCAGTGCTCGCCTGGCTGAGCTGCAAAAGGAGTTGAACCTGCCCAAGAACTGCCTTATATGTGACATGCCCACCAGGTGGAACTCAACGTTGGCCATGCTGCAGCGGCTGCACACGCAGCAGAGGGCCATCAATGAGTACCTGTGCGACTACGGCACCAGGACAGGGTCAGGGGAGCTCAGGTTTTTTTCACCACGCCAGTGGGGCATGATCAGGGATGCATGCACTGTCCTGGCACCATTTGAGGAGGCCACAAGGATGGTGAGCAGTGACAGTGCATGCATCAGTGACACTGTACCTCTTGTCCACCTGTTGGAGCACACGCTGCGTGGAATAATGGACAGGGCACTTGAGGCAGAACAGAGGCAGGAAGAGGAGGACTTCCTTGCCTCTCAAGGCCCCCTTTACCCAGACAGTGTTCCTTCTGTCCCACCCATCGCACAGGAAGAGGAGGAGGAGGAGGAGGAGGATTGTGTCAGCATGGAGGTGGAGGCTGGCACTCAGCATCATCAGCAGCAGTCTTTTAGGGATGATTTACAGTCCCAAGAAACCAGTGGACTTGTACATGGCTGGGAGGAGGTGGCTGCGGATCATGTCGTCCTTAGTGACCCAGAGGACTCCGGACTGAATGCCTCAGCTAACCTACGCTGCATGGCCTCCCTGATCCTGCAAAGTCTGCGGAAGGATCCTCGTATTCTTCGGATCAAGGAGAGGGACCATTACTGGCTGGCCACTCTCCTTGATCCACGGTACAAGGGTAAGGTTGCGGACCTTATCTTACCATCGCAGAGGGAGCAGAGGATGAGACAACTCCGGGAGGCCTTGCAGAAAGGTCTGTGCAACACTTCCCCACCGAAAATCCTCTGGCTTACTGGGTCTTGAGGATGGATCACTGGCCAGAGCTTGCACAGTATGCAATTGAGCTACTGGCCTGTCCTGCATCCAGCGTTCTTTCAGAACGCACATTCAGTGCTGCTGGAGGATTTGTCACGGATCACAGGGTGCGCCTGTCCACCGACTCGGTTGATCGACTGACTTTCATCAAGATGAACCAGTCTTGGATCACCACCAGCTACCACACACCTGATGCTGATATAACAGACTAATTGATTTTAAAATGTCACATCCCTTCAAGACTGATGCTGATGCTGAGTGCCTGTGCTGTTATGTTGACTGGCTATCCTCCTCCTCCTCCTCAATGATCCGATTAATGATGATAGCTTGGAAGATCATTTTGGTTTATGGGTGCCGCCACCAGTGGCTAAGGCCCAATTTTTCAGCCCCTGTTTAACAGGGGCGTGTAATTACAATTTTTGATGCAATACTTTGCAACAGGCCTCATTGCTGTGCTCCAAGTACAGTATCTGTGAGGGGTTGCAGTGTTGAGCCACCAGTGCCTAAGGCCCAATTTTTCAGCCCCTGTTCAACAGGGGCATGCAATTATAATTATTGATCTAATAATTCACAGCAGGGCCCATTGCTGCGCCCACCAAGAGTAACTGTCAGGCCTTACAGTGTTGTGTCAACACCACCACCACCACCACCAAAGGCCCAATTTTTCAGCCCCTGTTCAACAGGGGCATGCAATTATAATTATTGATCTAATAATTCACAGCAGGGCCCATTGCTGCGCCCACCAAGAGTAACTGTCAGGCCTTACAGTGTTGTGGCACCAGCACCACCATCAAAGGCCCAATTTTTACTACCACTGTTCAACAATTATATGTTATTACAATTCCTGATATAATAGTTGACAGCAGGGCGTTCCAGCACCCACCAAGAGTAACTGTGAGTGCTTACAGTGTTGTGCCAACACCAACACCTAAGGGGCCAATTTCTGCAGAGTATATACGGCAGGTCCTTACTTTCAAACATCCAACTTACAAACGACTACTACTTGCAAACGGAAGAAGACAACAGGAAGTGAGAGGAAATCTACCCCTTGGAAGGAAAATTCTCTACTGTAAGAATTAATATGGGAGAAAGGTGTCTCCTCTCTACTGATGCTTTATCACCAATCCTTGTTTCAATAAAAACACCACATTTCAAAAACAATTGTCATTGGGACGCAAAGTGAGGTGAAATGTTCTGAACAGGGGCACAGACAGCAAAACAAATGTTACAGGGGTGATAACCCTTCCCTATGTTTTCCAAAAAGCTTAAAAATAGGTATTTGGGCTGGAACTACACTTAAACAATGTAGCTGTTCAAAATTACAAACAGATTCTACATAAGAACAAACCTACAGTCCCTGTCTTGTATGCACCGCCTGTATACGGCTGTTCAGAGTATATAGGGCCTTTTTTATTTTGTGTGCGGGGTTCCCCTTAATATCCATACAAGACCCAAAGGGGCTGGTAATGGGCTGGGGTAGGGGGGGGGGGTTGATGGGGTAGCTATGCCATTTTTCTTAAAGATTTTCATCCATATTACCGGGACCAGACATTACATTAAAGCCGCAAGCAGTTTTAAATGGCTTTTTTTTCCTTTAGAAATGTTATTTTGTGCAGGGACAGTTCTAAACACGGGAAACACGTGGGACTTCACAGGCATACTTTAGACACCCCCCAGGTACAATATTTAAAGGAATATTTGTCTTTTTTTTTTCACTTTATGCATCATTAAAATGACTGCTCCCGGAAAACGTCCGTTTTTAAAACTTCTTTTTGCATTGATACATGTCCCCTGGTGCAGAACCCGGGTTCCCAAACTCTGTTTAGGACAATAACATGGATAATAGTCGTTATAATTAGCACTTTAGAATCCGAACGTTCGCATCCATTGTATTTAATAGGGTTCTAATGTTCGTGCGAACTTTCGGTCCGTTCGCGGGTTCTGGTGCGAACCGAACCCGGGGGTGTTCGGCTCATCACTACTATACAATCTCTGCTGGATGGTGCAATGTTACTCCACGCTATGGCCTCCATTTCACATCCTATTTAAAAAATGTAGGCTGCAGTGTGAAGCCTTCCATGGCTCTCAGACCTTCCTACCTAATGTTAAGAAAAGGGAAGATTGCGCAAAAACCAACTAGGTAATGTCTGTAATAAGTCCCAAAAATAGGGTAAAAACAATGTATATGGAGGGGAAGGTAAGTCAGTTCAGGTATACACTGGTGGAAGCAGCCTTGGGAGCAGAAGCACAACTCTGTAAGACAAATAGACAAGAACAAGGTGCGCCAGACTCAGTGTAGTATTTTAGCACTTTTTAATGGGCCAAAAAACAAGCAAATTGGCTACTCACAAGGAGAAGAAAATAGTCGGGCATATAAGGAATAGGGGTCCGGGGTCACTCTGCAGTCCACAATGTAAAGAGCTGAGACCAGGGATCATAGTAGCCAGCCGCAGGAAGATGGAACAGCGGAAGTACCTCTATGGGTGCCCGGAAGGCTAGATGGGCTGCACGCTGTGTAGTCTCTATGGCGCCTGGAAACCAGAGACAGGAACCGGAAGTGCATCTCAGCGTGGAACGCAAGCTCCGTAAACCGGAAGTGATGTGGCAACCAATAAGATGACGCGTTTCACAGCATCCGCTGTTTCTTCAGATCTCTAGAAACAGCGGATGCTGTGAAACGCGTCATCTTATTGGTCACCACGATCCCTGGTCTCAGCTCTTTACATTGTGGACTGCAGAGTGACCCCAGACCCCTATTCCTTATATGCCCAACCTTTTTCTTCTCCTTGTGAGTAGGCAATTGGCTTGTTTTTTGTCCCATTAACCATTTCAGGCCCGGGCCAATTCTGACACTTCACTTCTACATGTAAAAATCATAATTTTTTTGCTAGAAAATTACTTAGAACCCCCAAACACTATACATATTTTTTTTAGCAAAGACCCTAGAGAATACAATGGCGGTCATTGCAACTTTTTATCTCGCACGGTATTTGCGCAGCAATTTTTCAAACACGTTTTTTTGGGTTTTTTTATGCTTTAAAAAACAAACAAAACAGTAAAGTTAGCCCAAATTTTTTGCATAATGTGAAAGATGAAGTTACGCCGAGTAAATAGATACCTAACATGTCGCGCTTCAAATTTGTACACGCTCGTGGAATGGCACCAAACTTCGGTACTTAAAAATCCCCATAGGCGATGTTTTAAATTTTTTTACTGGCTAAAATTTTTAAGTTACAGAGGAAGTCTAGGGCTATAATTATTGCTCTCGCTCTAATGTTCGCAGCGACACCTCACATGTGTGGTTTGAACACCGTTTCCATATGTGGGCGGGACTTGTGTATGCGTTCGCTTCTGCATGCGAGCACACGGGGACAGAGGCACTGTAAAACATTTTTTTTTTATTGTTAATTTTACTTATTTTTGTTTTATTTTGACACTTAAAAAAATAAATAAAAATATTTTGATCACTTTTATTCCTATTACAAAGAATGTAAACATCCCTTGTAATAGGAATATGACATGACAGGTAATTTTTACAATGAGATATGGGGTCAATAAGACCCCACATCTCACCTCTAGGCTTGGAAGCCTAAAAAAACAAACAAACAAAAACGATTACCACTTCAAAGCCGAAGCGCGCCGTTTTTTTTAATGCAGAGGCCAGGCGTGACGTCATAACATCGCGCCCATCCTCCGACGATCATAGAGACTCCGGCGACCATCTGGTCCACCGGAAATCTCTTTGATCAACATCCGGGGCCGGCGGATCCTGTCACCGACTCACCGATCGCACAGGTGAGTCGGTAGAAGCACCGGAGGGCGGCGGGAGGGAAGGGGACGTCCCCTTCCGCTGCTCGTAAGAATGATCAAGCGGTGGAAGAGCCACTATGATCATTCTCATGGTGTAGGGAATCGCCGCCTGAAACCGGCAATATCTGAATGATGCCTGTATATGACGTCCTGTGGGCCTGAAGAAGTTAAAAGAGTGCTAAAATACTACACTGAGCCTGGCGCACCTTGTTCTTGTCTATTATTCCTACCTAATGTTGCCATTGGGGGATAGACTGATCACATGACCTGGACAGGCATTTTATTCAATGTACGTGAATAGCGCTATGCCTTATAAGCATGAACAGTGTACTGTATGTGACAGTATGGCCACTGTAAGTGCATACCACTTTGTTTTGGGGACCTTATAAGTGAATATATTGTATTCTGTGCAGACTTAAGTATCTCATAGCAACTGCCTTCATTTCAGAAGAAAAATATGTAAAACATGAAAGCTGATAACTAATACTTTGAGTTTTGTCTGTTAAAACAATGCCTTTGCTTTAATGATTAAGCAAAATAATGGTTTCTGTATACTTTATAATCATCAATGCTTGACTTCAATCTTCACAGCGTAAACTTGGAGTTTAGAAAATTATAGGAATCTTTCCTTCGAATAGTAGCAGATGGAATTGGGCTTTGTATTTCTTGTGTTTCTTTTTTTAAATGTAAATTTCTATTTCAGTTGGTTTACTTTGAGCGCATTGGTATATATTTTACATTTTGTGGTATGTGGGCAGACAAATATTATGTGTCACTTTAATGTTCCTGTAAGTGGCCTCAGAGTTGCCAGTAATAGCAATAGTCAACACTCTGTATGATATTATCAGCAGCATCCCCTCCAGCAAACCTGTCTGTGCAATCTGGCTTCTTCTCATTCCATCTGCTACCATTTCAAGCTTCAGTATAACGTCCTTTGGTCTCAGTCTTTGTTTCCATTATGTAGCACTTTAAGTAATCTGGAATGTTTTAAACTGTGTACTGTAGACTGATGTTAGAAATCCTCCCTTGTCTTGTAAAATGAGTGGAAGTCATTTAGGAGACCTCCACAAAAGACGTTTAGCTACACAGAAATGAGCACAGTAGTTGAGGTTACACGGAGGTCTGTATTTGCCACAATGGCATCCGTAGGCCTCTGTCTAGAGAGCAGGGTTAGAGGGGGCAGTGACAAGTCTCAAAATATACAAATTGTGATAACCTTTACCTTTTTTTCCCCTCTCCTTGCCACCTCTGGACATTTTGGCCTGGTTCACACTGTTGCGGGTGGTTGTGGGTATACAGGAATCACAGCTTTTCCAGCACCCGCAACCACCCACAGCCAAAACACGCTGCCCTATAGAGATACGCTGGGCTGCCATTCATTCTTAATGGCACCCCCATGCATCCAAACCCACAGCGTATTTGCGGGTGCAGGAACCGCAGGAAAATAGCATGGTGCAAACGTTTTTAAAATGGTGCAGGCACCTTTTTTCTGCAGGAAATGCAGGCGCAGCAGCTGAAATCAATGTGTAGGGAGTATTGAGGGAGAAAGAAGTAGTTCAAGAAACATGAAAATATCTCTCATCTCTTTTTTTTTATTTTATGTACAGTTGAAACATAGTTCTGAATATAAAGCAGGCAGCACACTGTTTCCAACAGTGTATTCTACCATTCTAGTAAATTATTAATTTAACATAATGGGCATAACTTGTACACAAGGGCATCAGCATTTAGGTGTTCCTGGGTTGATAGTATATCTAAATATTGCCCTAGTTACATGGAGGCAGAAGAAGATTAGACTGACACTCCCAGTTCCAATCGAATCGGGTAGAAAACATTAGCGGTTGGTTGACATTATCTAGCAACTAATCATAAGTTTTCTTTGGAATGGATGACTGGCTGTATATGCATGAGTCTACATAAAGATTGTCATCTGATCAAGCAGAATTAGCTGTAATGGAAACAGCTATCTAATTTCTATAAGCACCTTACAGATCAGTGATGACTGGCCTGGTTTTCAGTATATCTTGTTCTGATGTGGGTCATAGAGCTTAAAGAGGAACTGCAGTCTTCTCACATAATTTGTAATAAAAACATCCTTTCCATTCTGAAGCTTTCCTCCAACCACTTTGCATTTTATTTTATATATACTTTGATTCTATACTTGCCAAAAATGGCTGCAGCCATTTTAACTGTGGGCAACTGAAGCTGCTGCCTGTTCATTTCCTGGATTTACAAAGACACATAGAGCCCCCCCTGCTGCTCTCATTGGCCTTCTTATGACTCACCCCCCTCCCTTCCTGGCAAACTCTCACGAGAGTGAGAGAGAGAGCTGTGCATGATGTCATAAGCCTAAGCTTTTTACCAGACAAGAAACAGGAAGTGGGCTGTATAAGGTATTTACTGGCAGAGAAAAATGTTTTACTATCCAAAGTTAAAACAACAAGGGCAGAAGATTTAATAGATGGAAAGTTGAAAAAAATTACTGAAGGTCCGCTTTAAGTGCTGCCTGTGACTGCTACTAGCAGCCAGGTCTGACCAATGTATTCTAATAAACTACATTAAAGCATCACTGAGGCAGCCACTGCTACCAATTCTTTGCCTTTCAGTGACTTGAGGATCAGGGGAATGTTGGCAATAAATAGGGTACCTGCCACTCTCTGAAAAGGCAGGCAGGTGGTTCTTCTGCAGAACCTCTTCCAAGTGGTGCATTTTTTTCCTCCTCTGGGATGGTAAGAGATGGAATGTCTGGGCCCACGCTTGCTGGACCACATATCTGTGGTCACATGGACCCTCTGTTGCCTGTGTGGCCCACTGACACAGCATTACCTTCCATGTGTTGATAGAAGGGAGGCATTGCCTTCTTTTAGAAATTGAGGCCAGGTACCTGCCGCTTTGAAGCTGCACAGGCCACAAAGTTTCAGAAGGGGTAGACTCCACAAGATGAAATTGGGCATTTGTAAAGCCAGCATCTTTATTAGATGGCATTGAGACCATGGACATGGGGGTTATTTGTTCATAATTTTTTTCTTCTACTTCAGCAGCTGGAGAAGAGACACCTGCCTGGTCAAGAATGCTGCTGTGGACTGCGGGTTGGGATTGGGAGACTTATGGCAAGGTACTTGCCTATGTTTGACCCTACTCTGCATGGTCCCATGCTGAACCTCTACCTATCAGATAGGCTTTTTAAACCCTTTGTCAGACATCTATCCCTAGTGCATGTACACCTTTCCCTGCTGTATGTTTAAAATAGATTGAAGTGGCTTGCTTTTTTTAGATTTCCATTCCTTATCTATTCAAATTGTAGGTGTCGCAGCGGATGAAGATGGAGATTTTTATGGAGGGAGGGAAGAGGTGGGAAGGGAGGAGGAGGTGCAGGCCATTTGCTACCTACCATTCATTCAACCAATGTCATTTATGTGCTGCTTCTATGGAACTTTGTGGTGAAGAATCATGTGTCTGTTCATGCATGTGGAACCCAAATGACTGGTAGATTTGCCAAGCCTGATATGCTGCAGGCAGAGGCTGTAAACCACTATGGTGCTGTCAGCAGAGCTATTTAAAGCAGCCCTGGGGATAGCAGTGGCCTGCAGGGGCCATGCCAACTGGTAGAATAGGATGGCTGCTCTCTGCACTTGTCTGCAAGCTTCCCCTGCCCCATGATGCCATCTTTCCTTACTGATGTTGCACCTCTCTCTCACTTTTCCCATCTACAATCTTTGGCACCCAGGCGAAGTGTGCCACCTTGTCATCCACACCCTCCACATAGCTTAAGTCCACTTGACAATAAGCTACAGGAACATTAATGGCAATTGCTCCACTCTGCCGGTTGTCTCCTTCCTCTATGCTCCTATCACTCTCTTCCTCCACATCAGAAAACAAGATTTTTTGTTGGATGAGCATCCTTCTGCATCAAGCTATGCATACTGTGCTCAAATAATTCAGCCAACTCCTCTATGCCTGTTTGTGTCGAAAACAATAGGATTTTTGGAATTCCATTAACATGTTAATTCTTATATTAGATTTTAGTTAATGAGTTTATCTATGTTATTTTACACTCTGACTGCACATTATGGGTTGTTTCATTTTGGAATAGTTGGCATTCAGGCCATAGCTTAAATGTTTGCATGCACAATCCAAACCAAACGTGCATTCTATGCCACTCTCGTGAAAAAAGTACAACACAAAAAGGTACAACACAGAGCTTTTCAACTGTATCTGACAGTTGGCAGTTACCATACTGCCTAATGACCCATACACACAATCACAAAATTGTACAAAAAATACAGCTTTCAAAGCGATTGTATGATAATCTGATCGTTATTACACAGCTTTTGAGAGCCGATCATGACAGTTCATCCGATATTAATCCAATGGGATAAGCATGAAAATATTTCTCGTACGATACCAGATTGTATGATTTTTGCTTAATCAGTACAGTTTTTGTCCAAAAATACAATATAAATACAATACAATATATTCTATTACATCACTTCCAAATTTGTGTTCTGTTGAGAATTTTGGTATTTTTAGCAACCTCTTCATTTTTGATATGAGATTATCATGCAAAAACAAAACTGACGATCATTCATCTGATAATCTCATCGTGTGTACCAAGAATTTGTTTCATAATCTTACTAGGAAAAGGACCTCATTGGCAAAAAGGGCCCTTTGACTGTACAGGCAACAAATCAGGTCATATAAGATGTGGTACTGTACATTTGTGTATAAGCCTAAAAGAACACACCCGTATCTTTTATTTTTGCCTTTTTTGCAGTGATGGTTTTCGTATCTACAAGACAAAAGGATCAAGCTGTGCTGTTTCAGCATAAACAGAAGTACTATATTATCTCCTAGACATCTGCACCAGCTATCGCTCAAAAAGCCACCATGCATCAAATATCATGATGTCCACCGCAATAATATCTAATTAAATTAAGCTATATCAGATTAAAAATTCCATTATTGCATGTTTTGACTCGCCTGCTTACCAGATGTACAGTGAAATATATCTTGTTTCTTATCCGCAAAGCTTTGGTTGCAGCCAAGTAATGTACAATCTAGGCAATGTATTTATTTGGAAAACATCAGCTGTCTGGGTGAAATGATTCCCTGGGTGCTGTGTGCATCATAAGTGGAATGTATTACAGCTCTCTCCATCTCTCGCTTTTTAACACCTTTCATCTCCTGTTTAAAATGTTGTGATCGCCCTCTCCAGAGCGAAACTCAATTTCCTCTCTCCGTCCTATTTTATGGTCGTTGTCAGGAATTTCAGACATTTGTCTAGGTATATGACAGATCTGCTTCAGATTCATTGCTCTTCTTATGTACCTTAAGATTGCAATACCAAGTCCATAAATTCAGTTTTTTTCTGTGCTGCCAGCACTCGGTTGTTTGAGATCATGCCCTGAAGGCTATTAGAGCTCCTCTCCTGTATTTGATATGAATTTGCTCAATACTTGGGATAAGCCGATAGCTGGGCTTTGTTGACCAGAAATCTGGCTTGTTTTCCATAATCCCAAACTTCAAATTTCTCTTTTGTGATTTATGAAATCTTTATATGAGTTCAAAAGCTTAGTCAGTTTTATTCCTAACTTCTAGAACACTTCTTACAAATGTTTGCTGCAGTACTACATAATCAGGGTTTGGTTAAGCATTAAAGTATAGCTAAAGGCAATTTTTATTTTAGTTTTGGATAAAGTTGAGGCACACATTGTGGGTGTGCACCACATTGTGTACCATGCACTTACAGATAAGTTATTGTTGTAATTGAAACACCAGTAAGTGATTTACTGTTGTCTGTGTGATTACCACTTTTTTTTGTCCAGTTTACCATCATCACTGAGAGTAAAAGTGTAAGAAAATCACAAATTTTGGGTTGCCCCAAAACAGGAATAGAGGGGATATCTACCAATGGGGACACTAGTTCTGGTCACCCTGGAGACAACAATGGATTCCTTCACTTGGGAGAGATTTCCTCTCACTTCCTGTTTTAGCTATGAGAACTGAAGGAGAATCTTCACAATGGGACATACGACAGGTGGAAAAAAAAACTGCCAGGGATTATAGCACTCTCTTACTCTATCGAATGTGAAAAAAGTTTTGGCATTAGTTCTACTTTAAAGATTAATGATTCATTGTATATGCCAAGGTTTAATATATGATAATCACTGCATTCAACAATTACCGGTAGTTTAAATGCACCCTTTTCAGCAAAATGCCCAAAGGCTTGCTAGCAAAGTTAAATCCAAAGAAACGGTGCTTTAATAATTGAATCCCCAGTGTGAAAACTGAACTGAATACTGAAAGAGTTTCTGGTATAAATGACTGTAGGAAATGGAAAAAAAAGCATTCCTACACACAGACTCATACCCACTCTCCTCATCAGCTAAACACCAAAAACAACTTTATATTAATGGCTAGATACAAATAAATCAAGTAGCAAGGCAATCTCAAATAAAAAAAATAAAAAATTAAAGCTGCCGTCCATGAAAACACATAAATACGAATTTGAAAATTCATATAGGTATAATTTAACTGCCAAAGGATTTGTAGTTGTATTCAGCAACTCTTTTGATTCAGTCCCCCTGTCAAACAGGAAAGAGAAATCGGTGACCCTACTTTTTTCTCTTTTGCAGTCTAACGCCAGGCTCTGTTCTCCCCTAAATGGCAGCCTTAGCCCGAACTTCAGCCAGGCCCTGCCCCCCTGACTGTGGCAGGGGGACAGTGCAGTGACCTGAAAAAATTTGGTATTTTTTTGCTGGTGAGTATAGGAGATTTTGTATTTGTTTCCCTAGAATTCCCTAGGCCCTAGAATTTATCAGGTGTTCTAATTTAGCTTTGTTTTAATTGAGAGAAGTGATTTGGACAAAGTTGGCGCTGATCTTGCATTTTGGCTTAGATACATATAGAACTATATGTAAACCCTAACAATGAACTTATCTTATAGATGGCAGCAGTAATCATTGTACTCTGCCTGGCCACATAGGCGTGCGCACAGGGTGTGCCGGGTGTGCCTGGGCACACCCTAATCACCCCATGTACATTAGCATTATCCATGGGTGGTACCAGATGGGTGGTTGGGGGTGCCAGTGTAAATGCCCCCATTATAATAAAGGCTAGGTTCAAATTTAAGAACCCATTACACCTGTATTTAGGGTGTAATGTAATATGCCCCTACCATCAGAGCCTCCTCCCTGTAACAGCAGGTGGTCTTCATGTGTGTTTGAGCTTTGGGGTGCACACCTATGGCCGGCCAGGAATGCTTCCTGCACCGCCCTGCAGGCAGAATACAACAGCGATGTGGAAGGATTTCCCCCATCAACACCGACCGTGTTGATGGAGCAATTAAGCAATTTTCTTTCATTCCACTCTTGTCGGAAGGAAAAAGATTTGATTAATCTATTGCGTGCTCAAAGCTGGCCATACACTATTAGTGTAGTGTAGATTTCTCCATCTGCACAAATAAGGAAGATAGAGAAATTTACCCCTCCCCCCAATGGCATATTATATTCTGACAGCAGCATTGTCAGAATACACTGATTAGCAGCTAGTTACAGTATCTCACAAAAAAGAGTACACCCTCACATTTTTGTAAATATTTTATTATATCTTTTTATGTGACAACACTGAAGAAATTACACTTTGCTACAATGTAAAGTAGTGAGTGTTCAGCTTGTATAACAGTGTAAATTTGCTGTCCCCTCAAAATAACTCAACACACAGCCAATAATGTCTAAACCGCTGACAACAAAAGTGAGTACACCCCTAAGTGAAAATGGCAAAATTGGGCCCAATTAGCCATTTTCCCTCCCCAGTGTCATGTGACTCATTAGTGTTACAAGGTCTCAGGTGTGAATGGGGAGCAGCTGTGTTAAATTTGGTGTTATCAATTTTACTATTTCATACTAGTCACTGGAAGTTCAACATGGCACCTCATGGCAAAGAACTCTCTGAGGATCTAAAAAAAAAGGCTAAGAAGATTGCCAAGACCCTGAAACGGAGCTGCAGCACGGTGGCCTAGAATATACAGCAGTTTAACAGGACAGGTTCCACTCAGAACAGGCCTCGCCGTGGTCGACCAAAGAAGTTGAGTGCATGTACTCAGCTTCAAATCCAGGGGTTGTCTTTGGGAAATAGACGCATAAGTGCTGCCAGCATTGCTGAAGAGGTTGAAGGGGTGGGGGGGGGGGGGTCAGCCTGTCAGTGCTCAGACCATACGCCACACACTGCATCAACTTGGTCTGCATGGCTGTCATCCCAGAAGGAAGCCTCTTCTAAAGATGATGCACAAGAAAGCCCGCAAACCGTTTACTGAAGACAAGCAGACTAAGGACATGGATTACTGGAACCATGTCCTGTGGTCTGATGAGACCAAGATAAACTTATTTGGTTCAGATGTTGTCAAGCGTGTGTGGCGGCAACCAAGTGAGGAGTACAAAGACAATTGTATCTTGCCTACAATCAAGCACGGTGGTGGCAGTGTTATGGTCTGGGGCTGCATGAGTGCTGCCGGAACTGGGGAGCTACAGTTCATTGAGGGGAACCATGAATACCAACAGGTACTGTGATATACTGAAACAGAGCATGATCCCCTCCCTTCAGAGACTGGGCTGCAGGGCAGTATTCCAACATGATAACGACCCCAAACACACCTTTAAGATGACCATTGCCTTTCTAAAGAAGCTAAGGGTAAAGGTGACGGACTGGTCAAGCATGTCTCCAGGCCTAAACCCTATTGAGCATCTGTTGGGCATCCTCACATGGAAGGTAGAGGAGTGCAAGGTCTCTAAGATCCACCAGCTCTATGATGTCATCATGAAAGAGTGGAAGAGGACCAAGAGGGTTTAGGCAGTGCTGGAAAATAATGGTGGCCACACAAAATATTGACACTTTGGGCCCAATTTTGCCATTTTCACTTAGGGGTGTACTCACTTTTGTTGCCACCAGTTTAGACATTAATGGCTGTGTGTTGAGTTATTTTGAGGGGACAGCAAATTTACACTGTTTTACAAGCTGTACACTCACTACTTTAAATTTTTGCAAAGTGTAATTTCTTCACTGTTGTCACATAAAAAGATATAATAAAATATTTTAAAAAATGTAAGGGGTGTACTCACTTTTGTGATATACTGTAATTGGCTGCAGCTGAAATTGAGAAAAGTTTGTCAAGTGGGGATGGCCATACAAAGATTGACTTTCTGTACTGGCCAAATTTCAATCAGTGTATGGCCAGCTTTAGGAGCTAAATGCATTTCTAGCAGATCAACAGGTATTTTATTTTACTTGCAGGGTCTTTAAAGGGACAAAATATTGGGAATATTGTATTTATTGCAGAGATGTACAGTATATGTTTTCTTTTATTTTGCCATGACATACACTTTAAAGAAAACCAGAGTTAAGAAATGGAAACAAGTATTGTATGTGTAGCAGTTAAGGCATTATTTTACACATACTAAGCATACAGAATAATAGAAAATGTCCTTCGAGTGATGGTAATATCCCTGATTTTTACCTGATTACCTGAGCTCTGGGTAATAGCAGCATGGAGATCACGTATTGCAAGCTAATTGTCAGTCCTTATCTGTATAACTACTAATTGTCATGCACACTATTCTAATTACATTATAATTAGTCAGCATGCAGATTAGTGCTGACTATCCCACTCTGAACTCTGTTCAAAGGAATAATTTAGTTTGTACATCCTCATCCTTCTTTGAAAAATGGCAGCTAAGCAGTGTTAAGTGAAATGTCTGACAACGTTTGTATCGGGGACTTCCCTGAAAGGAGGTAATTCTAAAAGCCTTGTCTGTACTGTTGCTGGGAAAAGAGACAAGGTTCCAAATTTACGTTGCTGTTGCTTGTACAATTTGCTAGCATGAAATTATGGAGAGTTCTTAGAACACCATCTAATACACAGAGTAAGACAGGCATACCAAACTCAATGAAAACATGGTGGAATTAAGAATGATACACCTGTTTAATGAGAGCAATTTAGTCATTAATTGATATTTCAGTTTTATGTAGGTGCTGGAGAATTAAAATACCTGATACTTTCTTATATTTATTAGCGATTCTATTCCAAAGACTTCATGTCATAGCCAATACAGGGAAGGGGGTCTTTTACTAGCTGTCCCTCAATACATTATCACAAAGGCATCACAAACAACACAGACCCAAGCATGGATGGATGAACAAAAATGTGGACTAGATCACCAGGTTTATCCACAAATATACTGTATATACACTATATTGGCAAAAGTATTGGGACGCCTGCCTTTACACAAACATGAACTTTAATGGCCTCCCAGTCTTAGTCCGTAGGGTTCAATATTGAGTTGGCCCACCCCTTGCTGCTATAACAGCTTCAACTCTTCTATGAAGGCTGTCCACAAGGTTTAGGAGTGTGCCTATGGGAATTCTTTGACTATTTTTCCAGAAGCGCATTTTTGAGGTCAGGCACTGATGTGGAAGAGAAGGCCTGGCTCGCAGTCTCAGCTCTTATTCATCCCAAAGTGGTGTAGCGATACCTTCAACTAAGAGGGCCGCAGATTTAGTTTGGGCCCTGAAGACAGCTCCGCCAACCCCCGGCAATTTACTCGACCCCCTACTGGCACAGTTAGTTATGGCAGCAATATAATTCTTATACTATATGATTAAACTCAGACACCAAGGCAATAATGAAAGGGGTATCTTATTTACTTTAGATTTGTGGTAAAAAGGTTAACAGTGGTAACAGTTCACATAAAATAGGTTGCAGAGCCCTGCAGCAATAAACATACTTATACACTAATAGAATAGTAAAGGTGCGCCGCGTGGCACCCTGTGGCGCAGCAACTAGGCACCCTGTGGCGCAGCAACTAAATGAACTAACTAGCTGGCCAGGCCTGGCTCAGATATCTAAAACTCAGTCTCTAAGGCAGGGCTTGACAAATTTGCTTGGAATCTAGGAGCCAGCTAAAAAAGTTAGGAGCCAGGAACGAGCCCCGTCCCGCCGATCTCGCGGGCAGAAGAGAACGCATACGTGAGTAGCGCCCGCATATGAAAGCGATGTTCAAACCACACGTGAGGTATCGCCGCGATCGGTAGATCGAGAGCAATAATTCTAGCCCTAGACCTACTCTAACTCAAAACATGCAACCTGTAGAATTTTTTAAACGTCGCCTATGGAGATTTTAAAGGGTAAAAGTTAGTCGCCATTCCACGAGTGGACGCAATTTTGAAGCGTGACATGTTGGGCATCAATTTACTCAGCGTCACATTATCTTTCACAATATTAAAAAAAAATTGGGCTAACTTTACTGTTGTCCTATTTTTTTATTTAAAAAAGTGTATTTTTTCCCAAAAAAGTGCGCTTGTAAGATCGCTGCGCAAATACGGTGTGACAGAAAGTATTGCAACGACCGCCATTTTATTCTCTAGGGTGTTAGAATAAAAAATATATATAATGTTTGGGGGTTCTAATTAGAGGGAAGGAGATGGCAGTGAAAACAGACAGGGAAACTCCATTAGCATTGCTGTCTGTCTTGTCATACCAACGGCCACCACAAGATGGCGTTAGATCACAGAAGGAAGCCTAGGCCTGCAGAAGGCCGCAAAGCCGCGGCCTCAATTACCGGCCGGCACGGCCCGACGCGATCCCGCGGCGCGGAGGGGGGGCACGGAGAGACAGGATTCCCCAGCTGTGCTGCCCCAGGCGCCAGGTCGCGAATTCTAGTCGCAATGGCGACCTGGCGCCCGGGGTTTGTCGAGCCCTGCTCTAAGGGATGATGGTTTCTTCACCGGCAAGTCTTTAAAGGTGGTGCACATAACAGAACAACATTTGTAATCCAGTGGGAAGATTGTGATAGAACAAACACTTTACTGAAGAACCTCTGAGTTCTCCAGTGAGAGTATCAGATATAAACTTGTGGGCCACGGCAGTCTATAGGCACATCAGCAATAAACAGTATATGGTCTGAGCATATGCTCGCTCACCCCTCCGGACGCGATCCCAGTCCGGGCACTTCCACCGACTGTGTCCTCACACACACAGTGTCTCCAGCGATCGGGTCCCCGATCCAACCAAGGCTGTGGATAAGCGAAGTCAGATGCCACCCAGGCTCGCAGCGGGGTGGAAGGCTCTTTGGTGCTGCACAAGGCCTCAGGCTTCAGGCCTTGCACACTGGCACATCCGCACAGGAGGATCAGTCACTGAAGTCTCGTGTCCCAAAGAGGCCGAGCCTAGCCTCGCCTCCTCCTTTTACAACCCCTCCCATAAGTCTCTGGGTGGAAACATTGCCGGAAGAGGTTCTGGGTAAGGAAGTCCTGGGAGTCTTAAAGGGGACCCCGCTACACACTCCCCCACTTAAATTCTTTGGTCCCCAAAGAAAATTCTAGCATACACTGCGTACAACCCCAGACAACATTGCATAAGAGGTTGGCATAGGGAATTCCCACCAAAACCGAGGGGTTGGATTCCCTTGCCCACAGGTCACACTATCCTGAGTGGCCTGCCTAACTGTGCCAGAGAGTGAGTGGGGGTTTCCCTCTACTAAATGAACAGTGGAGGGATCCGGATTCTCTACACTCCTCCTGGCAGTGACCACAGAATCTTCTGAGCTCTCCCCCATTTGTGGGTAGGTCAACTTCCTGGGAGGCCTTATGACTCTGCGAGCCCTTTGTTCCCTTGGGGTTTCTGGCTCTGGCGCCACAGGCTCTTCTTCTGTAACAGGTTCAGGCGACACGGCAGGCTCTGTAACATCTGTTTCAGGAGCCGAGGGATACATAGAGTCTCTAGGGTCCTGTTCAGGGTAAACATCACAGGCATCTTCCCAGTAATCCGATGAAGGACTAGATGGGATGAATTCAGCGGCTTCTGCATTCAGTTGTCCATCTATAGTGTCTTCAGTAGTTGGAAGATCTATAGCAGAAGCTCCTTGAGTTGGGGAAGGCCACAGTCAGTCAAGTTCTCTTTCTTCATCTCCAGTTCAGAAGCTTCTCCATCTTCAGCCCGAGAGGTCTGGGACCGAGTGTTTGGCCTGGGGGTATCTAGAATAGAGACTGGTTCAGGAGAGTCCCTCATTGGAGGTATCCTGACCGCTTCAGCAAGTGGGAGCAGGTGGTTTCGATGCCACGTCTTCAGTGGTCCTACCTTTCCTTCTGGCTTCAACTTGTAGACAGGTAGGCCCGGCAGCTTCCTACAGATGACATAGGGTTCAGATCTCCATCTGTCTGCAAGTTTGTGTTTTCCAGGGACCCCCAGATTGCGTAGCAGTACTCGATCCCCGGGCTGCAGGTCTTGTACCCGGACCTTTAAGTCGAAGTTTCTTTTGTTTCGGGCTCCCCTTTAATCTGAGGCCGCTTGAGCTTGTTCATAAGCTACTTTCAGGCTGTGTCTGAGCCTGTCCACATATCCTTTGTGGGATGTGGCCGAGGAATGGTCTAAAGAAGTGCCAAAAGCCAGGTCCACAGGCAACCTCGCTTTTCTCCCAAACATGAGTCGATATGGGGAGTAGCCTGTAGCATCACTGGTGGTGCAGTTGTAAGCGTGTACTATAGCTGCTATGTGTTTGCTCCAATGTTGTTTCTTCTCACTTTCCAGAGTCCCCAACATGTTGAGCAGGGTTTGGTTAAACCTCTCCGGCTGAGCATCTCCCTGTGGGTGGTAAGGTGTGGTTCGAGTTTTCTTGATTCCTAACGAATCCAGGAGTTTCCGGATCAGTCGACTCTCAAAGTCCCTTCCTTGATCTGAATGAAGTCGCTGGGGCAGCCCATAATGGACAAAATACTTCTCCATAAGTACCTTGGCTACTGTGGAAGCCTTCTGGTCTTTGGTTGGGAAAGCTTGGGCATACCGGGTGAAATGATCGGTTATCACCAGAACATTTCCCAATCCACTCAGGTCGGGTTTCGAGGCAGAGGAAATCAATGCATACCAGATCCATTGGGCCTTGACTTTGTAGATGGCCCATTGGGGCAGCTTGATGGGGTAAAGTCTTCCTCTGGATGCAGCGTGCACATGAATGGCAGTACTCTTCCACTTCTGCCCTCATGCAGGGCCAATAGAACCGACTTCTGACAAGTTGAAAGGTCCTTTCCGCCCCTAGGTGGCCATGATTGTCATGTAGGGCAATCAGAACAGTCTCTCTGTGTTTTTCCGGAAGAAACAATTGCCATTTGTCTTCCAGGTCATCAGAGGGGCCCCTTCGGTAGACCACTCCCTGATGCACCTGTAACCTGTCCCACTCTTTCCTCAACAGGCGAGCTTCCTTTGAGGAGTGACTCAGGAGTCTGTTTGGATCCTGATTCTCCAGGGCTTCCAGAACTAACTTCCCCATGGGGTCTTCTAATTGGTCACATCTTAGTTCCTTCTTGGACAGCTTTGGCAGATGGTCTTCCTCCAGTTGAGTTACTCCACAGTGTTGTTTGGGGACTCCTACCATGGTAACTCCTATCTCTTCCGCCCTTGAGCCCCCTCTGGCTTGTAATTCAGCCCCTTGGCAAAGGGCCCGCACCCCGTCAGGTGCCACTTGAGTCCAGTCATCCATGTCACGGGTGGGACCATGAGATCTTCTGGACAGAGTGTCTGCATCTCGATTCCCAATCCCTGGCCTGTACTTTAGGCTGAAATTGAATCCAGACAATGCGGCCAGCCACCTGTGTCCAGTGGCGTCCAGCTTTGCTGTAGTGAATAAGTAGGTAAGGGGGTTGTTGTCGGTCTTCACAGTGAACTCCGCCCCATACAGGTAGTCTTTGAGCTTGTCTACTACCGCCCACTTAAGGGCCAGGAACTCCAGCTTGTGAGTGGGGTAGTTTTTCTCAGAGGGGGTCAGGCTCATGCTCACGTAGGCAGCAGGCCGTAGTTGCCCTTCGTGTTCTTGGTAAAGTACTCCTCCCAGACCGTCATGACTAGCATCTACGTGTAGTTCATAGGGTTTGGTTGGGTCTGCGTAGGCCAAGACTGGGGCAGTGGTTAGGCTCTTCTTCAACGCCTGGAAGGCCTCTTCACACTTCTGGTTCCACTGATCTCTGACTGACTCTCCCGGATTCCTGGGCCCTGAGTCGCCCTCTTCTCCCTCAGTCTTGAGCAGTTCATTCAATGGTCTAGCAATTCGGGCGAATCCTTCCAAAATCCTCTTGTAATAGGAGCAGAACCCTAAGAAGGATCTGAGTTCTGTTACTGTGGTGGGTCGTGGTCAGGAGGTAACTGCCTCCAATTTCTCAGGGTCTGTGGCCACCCCTTCTTCAGACACTATGTGCCCCAGATAGTTCACAGAAGACAGGTAGAACCGACACTTCTCAGGCGAAAGCTTGAGTCCCTCCTTTCCAGCCTCTCCTCGTGTTCTTCCAAGGTTCTCCCAAAGACGATGACATCGTCCAGGTATACAAGGACTTCAATAAGGTTCATGTCTCCTACAGTCTTCTCCATAAGACGTTGGAAGGTAGCAGGAGCTCCAGACAGCCCCTGGGGCATTCGATCAAACTCAAAGAACCCCACTGGGGTTATGAAGGCTGTCTTCTCCTTGTCTTCTGGATGCATAGGGATCTGATAGTATCCACTCTTGAGATCCATAACGCTGAGCCACTTGGCTCCAGACAAACTCTGTAAAGCGTCCTCTATCCTCAGAGTGGTGTACTGGTCGGGTATGGTTCTCCTGTTGAGAGTCCTGTAGTCTATACAGAGCCTCAATGACCCATTCTTCTTCCTGACCACCACTATCAGGGAGGCATAGGGGCTTCTAGACTCCCGGATCACACCAGTCCTTTTGAGTTCTGCAAGTTGTTCCCTTAGATCCTCCAGATCTGCTAGTGGGACCCGCCTGACCCTCTCTCTGAAGGGCTTATCTTCTTGGAGGCGGATCCGATGGGTGGCACTCCTTGCACACCCCACATCAAACTCATCTTTGGAGAAGATCTTCTCCCATCTGATCAACTGGGCCTTGGCTCTCTCTTTCCAAGCCCTGGGCAGATTCGGGTTTTCCATGGACAGCTTCTCCCAAACATCTCCTCCTTCACCCGTCCCCTTGACTTCTGACAGGGTAACAGGGGCAGCAGGGCTCACCTGGCGCAGCAGCATCCTGGCTGGGATTTCCATGGGGCCATCTGTAGTGTTCCTAACACTCACCGGAACTCTACAATGGGCCTTCTTCAGGGCCTTCAGTGGAATCACTTCTGGTATCACTTCCAGACCGGGGGACTCTTCCCTTGGGTCGGACTCCAACATGACAAAGGGTCCAGGCTGCTCCCAAGTAAACTTCACAGTGGCTCTGAGACAGGTTACTTCGCCGGGCTGCAACACTACCCCTTCTCTTCCAAGTCTCCACACCTTCCCTATCCCCTCTCCAGGGGTCTTCTGCTCTAGGACCAGCCGTTGGTAGGCCGTCTTCAGCATGGGTGGATTTTGGTGGCCGCTTGCCCCTTTTCTTCCACTAGAGGGGTCAAGAGTCTTCGGACCAGGTCCGTCTTCATCCCTATTATAAGGGAACTCTTGTTGGCTCCTGGCGGTTGAGGGCACACAACCGCCAGGGTGTCAAACACTTCGGCCTTCCCAGCCACGGATGGGTCAAAAGTCATCTTGACGGGCAGATAGCCATCGTAGGGGAAACTCTGCGTTCCAATCCCACATATTTCCAGTTCCTCTATCTTCTGGATGGGCAGGTGACTCAAGTGTTTATCGTAGAAATCCCGGTATAATAGGGTCACTTGTGCCCCAGTATCCAAGATTGCTCTGGTGTAGACTCCCTCCACTTGAATGGGCACTATAGGAGATGGGCCTACCAGCTTCTCCGGATATGGCCTGGCAGTGGTCGCCTTCTTCTGGTCCTTTCCCTTCGGACTCTCTCTCGTCCAAATTCCTTTGGACTTTAATCTTTCTTGAGCCTGGTATGCATTGATTTCCCTCCTTTCAATGGGTGTACGGACCCGCTGAGGGATACTATCGTTTTTCTTAGGTGTGCACCCCCTCTGGGGAGTGCTGTGCCTCTTCTGAGGGGTCTTGCCCCCTTTCTCTGGGGTGTATCTCTGTTGAGGAATGTTGTGTTTCCTCTGAGGTGTTTTATCTCCTCTTCTCTTCTGCTTCGCATTCAGCTTGGAGCTCACTGAAGGTGATGGGCACCCGGTTGACTCCTTCACCGGGGCCCTCTGAAGTTTCCCGCCAGCTTGCGGTTGTCCGTTTTCTTCTTCTTGGGACTGGAACATGTAGCTGCAATATGGCCAATTCCTCCACAGTTAAAGCAAACTATATCTCCCCATTCTTGTAAAGATGCGGGTGCTGAGGCAATTGGGAATAATTCCTTCCTTGGTACTTCTCTCTTGGGACCCTCTGGGTCTTTTGCTATCAGAGAGGTCAACATCTCTAACACCTTAGACATTTGTGATTTTAGAGTGTCTACCTCTGAGTCTCTTTCAGGGGTCATCACTGGATTGACCAGCACCTGTGCGGGGACAACATTTGTCTTAATCATTTGCTGGTCCTGTTGTAGCGCTTCCTCATCTCTGATGATTTTTATCAAGTCAGCATAAGTCAGTAACGTTCCTCCTCCCGAGGTTTTCAGGTGCAGCCAGACTGGATCCGAGCGTAACGCTCCCTTTAAGACTTGCTTCATTCTTGCCGCATCTGTATCTTGGGGCTTCATTCCCTTCTTCAACACAATCTTGCACAGCAACCTGTTCAGTCTCCTAACATACTCTGAAAGTTTCTCCCTTGGCTGTTGGAAAGTATGTTCAAATTGGTAGACCATCTCTGTCACCTTTTCCAATTGACCAAACTCTTCCTGTAGCATGGCTAAACAGTCTTGAGCCATGCAATCTGCATTCCCAAACCGAAAGCTTTTCACTGCTTCTGCTGCTGCGCCTTTGAGGCTTTCTATTACTCGTTGCCTCTTCTGCGCTTCAGGCACCTCCCATGCCTCTACTGCTTGTAATGCCTGCTCCACCCAGGTATCAAAATCTTCCTCCCCTGCAGGGACAGGGAGCTTCCCTGAGAATGTTTTCAGTCTCCGGTAGCTAGTCTCTACATGCACCGTGTTTGTCTTCTGACATTTGATTAGTAGATCCCCTATTGCCTTTATCAATTCTGGTGATATAGCAGTGGCAGGTGCGGGTGCCACCGGGGGTGTCACTCCACCTCCTCTTTCTGGTGAGGTACGGGCCGCAGCCTGCGGTGATCCCATCTGTGATGGTTCCTTCTTTATAGTTACTGCGGGCGCCAACCTATAGGTTCTATTGTCTGGCGTCTTTACACACTTGCGCTTGCAAGCCTCTGGTATCTCGTCTCCGTATTCCACCAGTGCATACTGATATGAAGTGTCTGGGTCTGACTTTATATCTATCACCCATGGTGTGTGATCTGGGGACACTAACTTCATTAACTCCTCTACCATCTCAGTCTTCCATTCCTCCCCTGGGAGGCTGATGACTATCGAGTTGTTTGGCTCTGCCCTAGAGGTTTTGCACCACTCTTCTATTGCTTGTGGGTCCATGCCGGCACCTCTGGCGTTTAATTGCTGTATCAGGATCCCGGACGAGAACCCCCACGTGTAGCGATACCTTCAACTAAGAGGGCCGCAGATTTAGTTTGGGCCCTGAAGACAGCTCCGCCAACCCCCGGCAATTTACTCGACCCCCTACTGGCACAGTTAGTTATGGCAGCAATATAATTCTTATACTATATGATTAAACTCAGACACCAAGGCAATAATGAAAGGGGTATCTAATTTACTTTAGATTTGTGGTAAAAAGGTTAACAGTGGTAACAGTTCACATAAAATAGGTTGCAGAGCCCTGCAGCAATAAACATACTTATACACTAATAGAATAGTAAAGGTGTGCCGCGTGGGCGACCGTTAACTAGGCACCCTGTGGCGCAGCAACTAAATGAACTAACTAGCTGGCCAGGCCTGGCTCAGATATCTAAAACTCAGTCTCTAAGGGATGATGGTTTCTTCACCGGCAAGTCTTTAAAGGTGGTGCACATAACAGAACAACATTTGTAATCCAGTGGGAAGATTGTGATAGAACAAACACTTTACTGAAGAACCTCTGAGTTCAACTCTGATATGGATCTCCAGTGAGAGAATCAAATATAAACTTGTGGGCCACGGCAGTCTATAGGCACATCAGCAATAAACAGTATATGGTCTGAGCATACGCTCGCTCACCCCTCCGGACGCGATCCCAGTCCGGGCACTTCCACCGACTGTGTCCTCACACACACAGTGTCTCCAGCGATCGGGTCCCCGATCCAACCAAGGCTGTGGATAAGCGAAGTCAAATGCCACCCAGGCTCACAGCGGGGTGGAAGGCTCTTTGGTGCTGCACAAGGCCTCAGGCTTCAGGCCTTGCACACTGGCACATCCGCACAGGAGGATCAGTCACTGAAGTCTCGTGTCCCAAAGAGGCCGAGCCTAGCCTCGCCTCCTCCTTTTATAACCCCTCCCATGAGTCTCTGGGGTGGAAACATTGCCGGAAGGGGTTCTGGGTAAGGTAGTCCTGGGAGTCTTAAAGGGGACCCCGCTACAGGTGTTCTATCGAAATGAGGTCAGGACTCTGTGCAGGCCAGTCAAGCTCCTCCACCCCAAACTCGCTCATCCATGCCTTTATGGTACTTGCTTTGTGCACTGGTGCATAGTCATGTTGGAACAGGAAAGGGCCATCCACAAACTGTTCCCAGAAAGTTGCAAGCATGAAATTGTGCAAAATGTCTTGGTATGCTGACGCCTTAAGAGTTCCCTTCACTGGAACTAAGGGGCCAAGCCCAACCCCTGAAAAACAACCCCACACCATAATCACCCCTCCACCAAATGATTTGGACCAGTGCACAAAGCAAGTTCCATAAAGACATGGATGAGCGAGTTGGGGGTGGAGGAATTGGACTGGCCTGCACAGAGTCCTGACCTTATCTTGATAGAACACCTTTGGGATGAATTAGAGCGGATACTGCGCGCCAAGCCTTCTCGTCCACCTCAGTGCCTGACCTCACAAATGGCCTCCTGGAAGAATGGCCAAACATTCAAATAGGCACACTCCTAAACCTTGTGGACAGCCTTCCTAGAAGAGTTGAAGCTATTATAGCTGCAAAGGGTGGGCCAACTCAATATTGAACCCTACAGACTAAGACTGGGATGCCATTAAAGTTCATGTGCGTGTAAAGGCAATACTTTTGGTATTGGTGATATAGTGTATATTGCAATATATGCGAACTATAAAATACCTATTTGGTAAGAACGCATAATAATAATAATAAGCGGCTACACCTCTTTAGTATCAAGTAATAAAATCTGATAGCGCTGCTGGTAAACCAAATAAAATAAATTAACATATAAATAACAATAAAGTTCCTGAAGTGCACTAAATTCAATTGGAGTCCATTTGTGACTAGTGATGAGCTCGGTGTTCGAGTCGAACGCATGTTCGACTCGAACATCGGCTGTTTGCCTGTTCGGCGAATCCAGAACTTTGTGGGCCGTTCGCGCCATATTCGTGTGGCGCAAATGGCCCACAATGCACTGCGCCATCGCAGTGCATTGCTGGCTGATGATTGGCCAAGCATGCACTGTGACCCCGCATGCTTGGCCAATCACAGCGCCGGCAGCGAGGAGAGTCATAATTGGCCACAGGCAGGATGCCTGTGGCCAATTATAGCTCAGGGGGGTTTAGTACATGCCCCACACTATATAAGGCTACCAGCGCGGCGGCCTTGTGTAGTGTGTTGGCGTGCAGGGAGAGAGCAGGATAGGCAGGGACAGTGTCAGTGTCATCTTTGCTTGTTAACCTAGCGCAGTTACAGTGGGTGTAGTGTGACTCCTGCACAATATACACCTGAAGCTACCCCTTATTGCTGGTGTTGTTCTGTTAGTGTAACACAGGCATCTGCAGCAGTTACAGTGGGTGTAGGTGCCTCCTGCACAGTATACACCTGAAGCTACCCCTTATTGCTGGTGTTGTTCTGTTAGTGTAACACAGGCATCTGCAGCAGTTACAGTGGGTGTAGTGTTCCTCCTGAACAGTATACACCTGAAGCTACCCCTTATTGCTGGTGTTGTTCTGTTGTGTAACACAGGCATCTGCAGCAGTTACAGTGGGTGTAGGTGCCTCCTGCACAGTATACACCTGAAGCTACCCCTTATTGCTGGTGTTGTTCTGTTAGTGTAACACAGGCATCTGCAGCAGTTACAGTGGGTGTAGTGTTCCTCCTGAACAGTATACACCTAAAGCTACCCCTTATTGCTGGTGTTGTTCTGTTGTGTAACACAGGCATCTGCAGCAGTTACAGTGGGTGCAGGTGCATCCTGCACAGTATACACCTGAAGCTACCCCTTATTGCTGGTGTTGTTCTGTTAGTGTAACACAGGCATCTGCAGCAGTTATAGTGGGTGTAGGTGCCTCCTGCACAGTATACACCTGAAGCTACCCCTTATTGCTGGTTTTCCCATCTCCCTGCAGGCCATTAGTATGTCTGGAAGGCCAACAAGGAGATGCAGACAGTCACGAGCCAATAAAAGAGGGCAAGCAGGCTCTGTGTCTAGGGGCAACAGTGCCGGTTGTGGACGCGGTGCATCGTCATCAGCACGTGGCCATGGGACACGCTTGTCCTTATTTTCGGCAGCTGGACGTGTTGAGCCACATCATGCCGAAGACTTGGTAGAGTGGATGACCAAGCCCACCTCATCCTCCTCATCCTCTCTCACCCAGGCTCAGGGTACTGGCAAAGCAGCTGCCAACGTGTCCTCTTCCCTCGTATCAATGTCATCAGTCACTCCTTCCCTAGACCCACCATGTCCTCATGAGGAGTCCCCCAAACTGTTTGACCACAGTGTTGGGTACATGCTCCAGGAGGATTCCCAGCGTTTTGAAGGCTCTGATGATGATACCCAGCTAGAGGAAGGCAGTAGCGTGAGTGCAGAGAGAGGGGATGCACAAGAAGGACAGCAATCTGGCAGTCATGTTCCACCAGCTGCAGCATACTGCCAGGTTTGCTACAGTGATGAAGATGGAGGGGATGATGAGGTCACTGACTTCACATGGGTGCCTGATAGGAGAGAGGAGGAGGAGGCACATCTCCAATGAGGCAGGATGCCCTCCGGGGGCCAGCTTAAGGGCAGCACACCGACTGAATCACACCGCAGAGCTCCGCCTGTGCAGGGCGCTGCCTCTGCGCGTTATTCCAAAATTCCTTGGTGCGGGCCTTTTTTGAGACGAGTGCATCAGATCGCACCGCTGCTATTTGCAACATATGTCTCAAGCGTATCTCGTGTGGCCAAAACATCAGCCGCTTGGGCACCACATGCTTAACCAGACATATGTTGACCTGCCATGCAGTTAGTTGGCAAGCGTACCTTAAAGACCCACACCAAAGAACAAAGCAGACCTCTCCTTGCTCCTCATCAGCTGGGATCTCCAACCCCTCTATACCTTCAGTCCTCTCTGAAACCTGCACTGAGAGGAATGAAGGTGTAGAATTAGGTGTGTCACAGCCAAGTACTTGCGGCACTCTGCTAGCAGTACACCGATGTCCGATTGTAGCAGGCAAATTTCCCTGCCCCAGCTGCTGGACCAACAAAAGAAGTTCACTCCCAGCCATCCACATGCCCAGCGGTTGAATGCTAGCTTGGCTAAATTGCTAGCACTTCAACTGCTGCCTCTTCAGTTGGTAGACTCGGCCCCCTTCCGTTAGTTTGTGCAATGTGCGGTTCCTTAGTGGCAGGTTCCCAAACGCCACTTTTTCTCACGGAAGGCGATTCCGGCTCTCTACCGGCATGTGGAAGGCAATGTCCATGCCTCGCTGGACAGGGCGGTCAGCGGTAAGGTGCATATTACTGCTGACTCATGGTCCAGCAGGCATGGACAGGGACATTACCTATCTTTCACGGCCCATTGGGTCACTCTTTTGGCAGCTGGAAACGATGCAGGACAAGGTGCAGTAGTGTTGAAGGTTGTTCCGCCACCACGCCTCCAAAATGCTACTACTGGTTGTGACACACCTCTCTCCTCTTCTTCTTCCTCCATGGCCTCTTCCTATGCTTTGTCCTCTGAACCAGCGGTGCTCTGTAGGCGTTCAAGGGGCTACGCAAGTACGCAGGAAAAAGATGCCATGCCGTGCTTGCGCTGGTGTGTTTGGGGGACAGGAGCCACACTGGGGCAGGGGTTCTGTCAGCTCTGCAGGGGCAGGCCGAGACGTGGTTGACGCCATGCCGGCTTAAGCCAGGAATGGTGGTTTGCGACAATGGCACCAACCTCCTCTCTGCCCTCCGACAGGGACAACTGACCCATGTGCCCTGTGTGGCTCACATCCTTAACCTGGTGGTGCAGCGGTTCTTGGGCAGGTACCCGGGCTTACAGGATGTCCTGAGGCAGGCCAGGAAAGTCTGAAAGTCTGTGTGCATTTCTGCCGATCATATAATGCCAGTGCTCGGCTGGCTGAGCTGCAAAAGGAGTTGAACCTGCCCAAGAACCGCCTTATATGTGACATGCCCATCCGGTGGAACTCAACGTTGGCCATGCTGCAGCGGCTGCACACGCAGCAGAGGGCCATCAATGAGTACATGTGCGACTATGGCACCAAGACAGGGTCAGGGGAGCTCGGTTTTTTTTCACCACGCCAGTGGGTAATGATCAGGGATGCATGCACTGTCCTGGCACCATTTGAGGAGGCCATGTGGATGGTGAGCAGTGACAGTGCATGCATCAGTGACACTGTACCTCTTGTCCACCTGTTGGAGCATACGCTGCGTGGAATAATGGACAGGGCACTTGAGGCAGAACAGAGGCAGGAAGAGGAGGACTTCCTTGCCTCTCAGGGCCCCCTTTATCCAGACAGTGTTCCTTCTGTCCCACCCATCCCACAGGAAGAGGACGAGGAGGAGGAGGATTGTGTCAGCATGGAGGTGGAGCCTGGCACTCAGCATCAGCAGCAGCAGTCTTTTAGGGATGATTTACAGTCCCAAGAAACCCGTGGACTTGTACGTGGCTGGGAGGAGGTGGCTGCGGATCATGTCGTCCTTAGTAGACATGTGCACACTGAAATATTTCGTTTCGGAATTTCGTTTTCGTCCGAAAAATAAATTTATTAAGTTACTCCCGAAATTCGTTTTTATTTATTTCGTTTTTCGTTAAAAATTGCATTCGTCCAAAAATCTGAATTAATTAAGGTCGAATCTGTCATTGAAGGCTTATGGTGTCTGTCGAATGTTCAAAGAAGATTCGACGGAGCAGCGAAACTGTACGACACTGCAATCATACATTTCCGGTCGAATGTTCCGCCCACAAGCAGTGATCTTTTCTCTCTATGTCGAATCTTCTCTCTCTATAATAACGAATCTTTTCTCTCTATAATGTCGAATCTTTTCTCTCCTATGTCGAATCTTTTCTCTCCTATGTCGAATCTTTTCTCTCTATAATGTCGAATCTTTTCTCTCCTATGTCAAATCTTTTCTCTCCTATGTCGAATCTTTTCTCTCTATAATGTCAAATCTTTTCTCTCCTATGTCGAATCTTTTCTCTCTATAATGTCAAATCTTTTCTCTCTATGTCGAATCTTTTCTCTCCTATGTCGAATCTTTTCTCTCTATAATGTCAAATCTTTTCTCTCCTATGTCGAATCTTTTCTCTCTATAATGTCAAATCTTTTCTCTCCTATGTCGAATCTTTTCTCTCTATAATGTCAAATCTTTTCTCTCCTATGTCGAATCTTTTCTCTCCTATGTCGAATCTTTTCTCTCTATAATGTCAAATCTTTTCTCTCCTATGTCGAATCTTTTCTCTCTATAATGTCAAATCTTTTCTCTCTATGTCGAATCTTTTCTCTCCTATGTCGAATCTTTTCTCTCTATAATGTCAAATCTTTTCTCTCCTATGTCGAATCTTTTCTCTCTATAATGTCAAATCTTTTCTCTCCTATGTCGAATCTTTTCTCTCTATAATGTCAAATCTTTTCTCTCCTATGTCGAATCTTTTCTCTCTATAATGTCAAATCTTTTCTCTCCTATGTCGAACCTTTTCTCTCTATAATGTCAAATCTTTTCTCTCTATGTCGAATCTTTTCTCTCCTATGTCAAATCTTTTCTCTCTATAATGTCAAATCTTTTCTCTCCTATGTCGAATCTTTTCTCTCTATAATGTCGAATCTTTTCTCTCCTATGTCGAATCTTTTCTCTCTATAATGTCAAATCTTTTCTCTCCTATGTCGAATCTTTTCTCTCCTATGTCGAATCTTTTCTCTCCTATGTCGAATTTTTTCTCTCCTATGTCAAATCTTTTCTCTCTATGTAGAATAATCTTGGACTAATAGAGTTAAGGTTAGGCACATTCGACCACAGGTTCGATAGACACAGATTGTTATTGTCAGCGTCACGTCGAATCTCCTATCTATATCGAACTGTTGTAGCAACAAAAACGAAAATAAAGCATTTGTTTATGTCGGATCTTTCGGTTTTCGGATTCTGTGCTTTCGTTTTCGTTTGTTAAAACGATAATGAAAATAGCTGAAATTCGGACGAAAATGCATTCGGACGAAAACGAATGCACATGTCTAGTCCTTAGTGACCCAGAGGACTCCGGACCAAATGCCTCAGCTAACCTACGCTGCATGGCCTCCCTGATCCTGCAAAGCTTGCGGAAGGATCCTCGTATTCTTCGGATCAAGGAGAGGAACTATTACTGGCTGGCCACTCTCCTTGTTCCACGGTACAAGGGTAAGGTTGCGGACCTTATCTTGCCGTCGCAGAGGGAGCAGAGAATGAGACATCTCCGGGAGGCCTTGCAGAAAGGTCTGTGCAACGCATTCCCAGAGACTGGGAGGTTACAAACTCCTGGTCCTGGACAACGAGTTGCTGAGGCTTCGATCAGTCACAGAAGAAGCGGTGGAGAAGGTGGCCGTCTGACCGATGCGTTCAGACAATTTTTTAGTCCGCAGCCCCAAGGTATGATTGGTTCCAGCAACCATCGCCAGCGTCTGATTTACATGGTCCAGGAATACCTAGGGGCAAAGTCAGACTTGGACACCTTTCCCACCGAAAATCCTCTGGCTTACTGGGTCTTGAGGATGGATCACTGGCCAGAGCTTGCACAGTATGCAATTGAGCTACTGGCCTGTCCTGCATCCAGCGTTCTTTCGGAACGCACATTCAGTGCTGCTGGAGGCTTTGTAACCGATCACAGGGTGCGCCTGTCCACTGACTCGGTTGATCGACTGACCTTCATAAAGATGAATCAGTCTTGGATCACCACCAGCTATCAAGCACCTCAAGCTGATGTAACTGAATAATTTTGTTTGAAATGTCACATCCCTTCAAGACTGCCTATGCTGATGCTGAGTGATCTCCTGTTATGTTGACTGACTATCCTCTTCCTCCTCAATGATCCTGCTGATAGCTTGGAAGAACATTTTTGGTTCTGGGTGCCGCCATCAGTGGCTGAGGCCCAATTTTTCAGCCCCTGTTTAACAGGGGCGTGTAATTAAAATTTTTGATGCAATGCTTTGCAGCAGGGCTCATTCCTGCACTCCAACTAGAGTATCTGGGAGAGGTTGCAGTGTCGTGGCACCAGCACCAGTGCCTAAGGCCCAATTTTCAGCCCCTGTTTAACAGGGGCATCTAATTACAATTTTTGATGCAATGCTTTGCAGCAGGGCTCATTCCTGCACTCCAACTAGAGTATCTGGGAGGGGTTGCAGTGTTGTGGCACCAGTGCCTAAGGCCCAATTTTCAGCCCCTGTTTAACAGGTGCATGTAAATACAATTCTTGATATAATATTTCACAGCAGGGCCCGTTCCAGCACCCACCGAGAGTATCTGTGAGGACTTACAGTGTTGTGGCACCAGCACCACCAGCACCACCAAAGGCCCAATTTTTCTACCACTGTTCAACAATGGCATGTAATTACAATTCTTGATATAATAGTTCACAGCAGGGCGCTCCAGCACCCACCAAGAGACACTTTGAGGGCTTACAGTGTTAACTTGTGGCAACGCCAACACCTTAGGGCCAAATTTCTGCAGAGTATATAGGGCAGGCCCCTACTTTCAAACATCCAACTTACAAACATCTCCTACTTGCAAACGGAAGGAGACAACAGGAAGTGAGATGAAAAAAGATGGACGGCCAAAAAAATTATACAGGGGTGATAACCCTTCCCTATGTTTCCCAAAAAGCTTAAAAATAGATTTTTTGACTGGAGCTACACTTTAAAAATGTACCAGTTCAAAATTACAAACAGATTCTACTTAACACAACAAACCTACACAGTCCCTGTCTTGTTTGCACCGCCTGTATACTGATGTTCTGAGTTTATAGGGCCTGGGGGCCCCACGCCTTTCCTTTTTTTAATTTGGGTACGGGGTTCCCCTTAATATCCGTACAAGACCCAAAGGGGCTGGTAATGGGCAGGGGGGCTACCCATGCCATTTTTCTCAATGATTTTCATCCATATTGCCAGGACCAGACATTACATTAAAGCCGAAAGCAGTTTTAAATGGCTTTTTTTTCCTTTAGAAATGTCATTTTGTGCAGGGACAGTTCTAAACATGGGAAACACGTGCCACTTCACAGGCATACTTTAGACACCCCCCAGGTACGATATTTAAAGGAATATTTCACTTTTTTTTTCACTTCATGCATCATTAAAATCACTGCTCCCGAAAAAACTGCCGTTTTTAAAACTTCTTTTTGCATTGATACATGTCCCCTGGGGCAGGTTCTGGTGCAAACCGAACCGGGGGGTGTTCGGCTCATCCGTATTTGTGACATATATGTGAAAAATCTTCCTATAAAGGTGCAAAAAAGGACTTTTCTAATCCAACGTGCTTTACTAAGACTCCACACCACTTCATAAAGTTCTCCCTGTTAGACCCTGCAAGGGGTCGAACACACTGCGCACACAGTGCAATTCTCCTTTAAGAATGGCTCCACAACGGTCATCAGCGATTCCTGGTATGCCCTTTGAGAGTCAGACACGCTCTGCACAAAGTGCAGTATCCTTCCAATATGGCTACTTCCAAATTGGCTCCACATTACTCTCCGGCAGTTCCAAAGTGACATAAAAAACAGAAGTGCCTCTAATAGTGCAGTACCCAAGGTGTTAACTTGACAGAACCTCACCACCTCAGCTTAAAGCGGAGTTCCACCCAAAAGTGGAACTTCCGCTTTAAGCACTCTTCGCCCCCTGACATGCCACATTTGGCATGTCATTTTTTTTGGGGGGGGAGTGTGTACCCTTTTTTTTTCATGGGACTTCCTGTCCCACTTCCTGCTTCCGCCTAGGCGACTCCTCCTCTCGCCCTAGGTGGCCCCTCCCTGCCAGCAATCTTCTGGGACACAACTCAGGTCCCAGAAGATCGGATGGCCAAAAGGAGAGCGCAACACGACTCGCGCATGTGCAGTGTGCGCCCGGCAGTGAAACCATAAGCTGTCACAGCCGGGTGCCCACAGTTACCATGACGGTGCCGAGTAGAGGAGGGGGAGAGGAGCAAGCCTCCGGGCGGCTGCATCGCTGGACTGTGGGGCAGGTAAGTCTCGGTTTATTAAAAGTCAGCAACTATGCTTTTTGTAGCTTTTGACTTTTAATAAATGAAAAAAACGGGTGGAACTCCGCTTTAAGATACACTCACATTTATTAAAATAGTTAAAGCGTATATACAAATTCCATTTGGATCTCAGTTATAGCGAAAGGATTCCACCGCCAGGCTCCACCTCTATTTTTATGTCACTTTGGAACTGCCAGATGTGGAGCCAATTTTGAAGTAACCATATTGGAAGGATACTGCACTTTGTGCAGAGCGTGTCTGACTCTCAAAGGGCATACCAGGAATCGCTGAAGACCGTTGTGGAGCCATTCTTAAAGGAGAATTGCACTGTGTGCAAAGTGTGTTTGACCCCTTGCAGGGTCTAACAAGTGTAAGGCTGGCTGCAAGCCAGCCTGTATTTGTGGGAGAAGGGTGAGAGGGCTACTTAAGCCTCCTCCCCTGGTGGGGTCTGGGTTGCCGTCGTTTCTGGGTTGACGCGGCCAACGCACGTCACTTCCGGCTCTCCACTACAGAGCGGCGGTCGGCCGCAGCAATGGTGTCTGTTCCTCTCCCTGGCTCCATCGGGGGACCGTCCGCCCATCCCCCCCTTCCATCTCTGGGTCTCTGGGTTCCACCAGCATCGTGGGGGCCGCGCCGCCCATCCTCCCTTTCAGCCCCATGTTCTATCCAGCATCGTGGGGGCCGCCCGCCCGCTTCTCCCGGCGCTCCCGCCGGGGGGGGCCTCGTCTGTCCTTCTATCCATCCACCTACCTACCTTTGCTGTCCATCCTCCACTCACTTCCACAGGGCTCCATCTGGCATCTGGGTGCCGCCCGCCCGCTTCCCACGGTGCTCACGCCGGGGGGGGGGTCGTCCGTCCATCTGTGGGTGTTGCTGTGCTCAATCCCGCATGGTCGGGGGGGCCACCGCCCGCTTCTCCCTATCATCCTGTGTTCCTTCCAGGTTCATGGGGGCCGCCCGCCGGCGCTCATGCGGGGGGCCGTCCATCCTCCACCCACCCACTTGGCACTCACCCGCCAGTTCTCCCCTGGAACCCCTGGGCTCTCACTGAGAGAGGGGGGCCCTTCTGTCCTCCCTCCTACTCCTCCGGGCTCGCACAGTGGGGGGCGTCGGTCCTCCCTCCCACTCCTCTGGGTCATCCTTGTTGGGCTCATACCGGCTTCAGAGGGGGGGGTGCGTCGTCCATGCGGGTGTCCCGTCCATGCTGGTATAGAGGGGGGGCGTCCATGCCGGTGTTGGGAGGGGGGGCCGTCCATGCTGGTGTTGAGAGGGGGGGGCGTCCATGCTGGTTTTGAGGGGGGGGCGTCCATGCTGGTTTTGAGGGGGGGGCATCCATGCTGGTTTTGAGGGGGGGTGTCCATGCTGGTTTTGAGAGGGGGGCGTCCATGCTGGTTTCTAGGGATGGGGGGGGCTGTCCATGCTGGTGTCAAGAGAATGGGGGCTGTCCATGCTGGTGTCAAGAGGGGGGCCGTCCGTTTTTCTGTCATTGCGCTTCTGGCCCGGTATTTCTGTCATTGCATTTCCGCCCCGGCATTTCTGTCATTGCATTTCTGCCCCGGCTTTTTGTCATTGCATTTCTGCCCCGGCATTTTTGTCTTTGCGTTTCTGCCCCAGCATTTCTGTCTTTGCATTTCTGCCCCAGCATTTTCTGTCTTTGCGTTTCTGCCCCAGCATTTCTGTCATTGCATTTCTGCCCCAGCATTTCTGTCATTGCGTTTCTGCCCCGGCATTTCTGACATTGCGTTTCTGCCCCAGCATTTTCTGTCTTTGCGTTTCTGCCCCAGCATTTCTGTCATTGCATTTCTGCCCCAGCATTTCTGTCATTGCGTTTCTGCCCCAGCATTTCTGTCATTGCGTTCTGCCCCGGCGTTCCTATCATAGCGTTCTGCCACGGCGTTCCTGTCATAGCGTTCTGCCCCGGCGTTCCTGTCATAGCATTCTGCCCCGGCGTTCCTGTCATAGCGTTCTGCCCCTGCGTTCCTGTCATAGCGTTCTGCCCCGGCGTTCTTGTCATAGCTTTTCTGCCCAAGTATTGCTGTCTGCGTTTTCTGCCTCAGCATTTCTGCCCCGGGATTTCTGTCTGCATTTTCTGCCCTGGGATTTCTGTCTGCGTTTTCTGCCCCAGGATTTCTGTCTGCGTTTTCTGCCCCAGGATTTCTGTCTGCGTTTTTCTGCCCCAGGATTTCTGTCTGCGTTTCCTGCCCCAGGATTTTTGTCTGCGTTTCCTGCCCCAGGATTTCTGTCTGCGTTTCCTGCCCCAAGTTTTCTGTCTGCGCTTTCTGCCCCAGGATTTCTGTCTGCGCTTTCTGCCCCAGGATTTCTGTCTGCGCTTTCTGCCCCAGGATTTCTGTCTGCGCTTTCTGCCTCAGGATTTCTGTCTGCGCTTTCTGCCTCAGGGTTTCTGTCTGCGCTTTCTGCCTCAGGATTTCTGTCTGCGCTTCCTGCCCCAGGATTTCTGTCTGCGCTTTCTGCCCCAGGATTTCTTTCTGCGCTTTCTGCCCCAGGATTTCTGTCATAGCATTCTGCCCCAGCTGTTCTGTCATATCGTCTCTGCCCCAGGATTTCTGTTGTTGCGTGTCCATCCTAGCATTCTGCCCCAGTATTTCTGTCTCCGCGTCCAGTCTCAGCATTTCCGTCCTGGCGTATCTGCCTCGGGGTTTTTCTGTCATGGCGTTTCTGCTCAGCGTTCTGCCCCAGGATTCTGGCATTGCGTTTCTGCCTCAGCGTTCAGTTTCAGCATTTCTGTCTTAGCGTTTCTGCCCCCAGGATTTCTGTCATTGCGTTTCTGCCTCAGCATTGCAGTCTCAGCTTTCCGTCTTCACTTTTTCTGCCTCAAACGTTTCGGTCCCAGCATTTCTGTCCTTGCGTTTTCTGCCCCAAGATTTCTGTCATAGCGCTTCCACCTCAGCGTTCAGTCTCTGCATTTCCGTTGCAACGTTTCAGTCTTAGCGTTTTCAGAGGGGTGTTGTGGTTCAGTCACGGCATGCTCCGGTAGCTGTTCTCATCTTCGTTGGTTTCCATGTATCATTGTATCTTCGTCCATGTTTGTACCTGGGTTAGTTAGCTAGGGCTCACATTTTGGGATCTGTCACGTCTACAGATCCATACGGGCTGAGGTTTTCGTTTGTTAATGATTGTTGACCACAATCTTCTCGCCCGTATACCATACGTCATACGATGCACGTTCATTCATTACACCTATACGATCACCCACCACAGTCCGTGGGTACACCAGCCCTGAGTGTTCAGTTTAATTACCTGTCTCTGCGCTACAGGTTACTCGGGCTCACTCGCCACTCACACAAGGGTGGGGGGTCATCCGTCATCAGGTTCATGTACGCGCGGTGGTCTTGTCATTTCTGCATGTTCTCTCTCTTAGGGAGGCTCGTTGTTGTTCTCATGTCTGGTTGTCTGTCTTTTTTCTCTAGTTTGTGTTCTCAGGTTGGGCTGCGCTGGCATCTTCGCCATCATCGACCATGCTTGCACTCGCTTCCATCAGTCCTGCCCGTTGCCAGGGCTAGTTGATTGGTGCGGATGTCATTCAGCACTGGGCTCACCCTTGGGTAGGAAGCAGTCTTCGTTTTCTTTCAGTTGTCGTTCTGTTGCTGAGGCCCTGGTCACCACCCAGGGTTTCACAGTTGACAGTTGATAGCAGCAGTAAATCTATATTTAATTTTTTTCACCATCAGGTGGCAGCGCGCAGCCATATTGTTTATTCTGTTATACACCTCTTTGGTGTTTCATGTGTTGGATATATGAAAGCTATTTAGGACCTGAACACTCATATCTCCATTTTTACTGCATGGTACAAGTTAGCAATTAAAAAAGGGCAGGGATTGCCTGAAGTCATTTTTGATGAAGCTATCGAAAAAGTTTATGCTCACTGTGCTGTAACCCCCTTGTATTATATATAGATTATTTTGATGGGCTTTTTTTGAGGAGCACAGCTGGTTATGTGCATAAATAAAAAATGTTGCCTGATGGTACTGTTCACCCTCCTAAACATTTTTTTAAATTATTTTTATATATTTTTTTTTTTGTATGCACAAGGCTTGCATAAAAGCAAGAAACAACAGCAAGCAACAAACTGTACAGCGTGTTTAGTGTTTCATATTCCAATGGGTCATCCTTGTTGGGCTCATGCCGGCTTCAGAGGGGGGGGTGCGTCGTCCATGCGGGTGTCCCGTCCATGCTGGTATAGAGGGGGGGCGTCCATGCCGGTGTTGGGAGGGGGGGCCGTCCATGCTGGTGTTGAGAGGGGGGGGCGTCCATGCTGGTTTTGAGGGGGGGGGCGTCCATGCTGGTTTTGAGGGGGGGGCATCCATGCTGGTTTTGAGGGGGGGGCGTCCATGCTGGTTTTGAGAGGGGGGCGTCCATGCTGGTTTCTAGGGATGGGGGGGGCTGTCCATGCTGGTGTCAAGAGAATGGGGGCTGTCCATGCTGGTGTCAAGAGGGGGGCCGTCCGTTTTTCTGTCATTGCGCTTCTGGCCCGGTATTTCTGTCATTGCATTTCCGCCCCGGCATTTCTGTCATTGCATTTCTGCCCCGGCTTTTTGTCATTGCATTTCTGCCCCGGCATTTTTGTCTTTGCGTTTCTGCCCCAGCATTTCTGTCTTTGCATTTCTGCCCCAGCATTTTCTGTCTTTGCGTTTCTGCCCCAGCATTTCTGTCATTGCATTTCTGCCCCAGCATTTCTGCGCTACAGGTTACTCGGGCTCACTCGCCACTCACACAAGGGTGGGGGGTCATCCGTCATCAGGTTCATGTACGCGCGGTGGTCTTGTCATTTCTGCATGTTCTCTCTCTTAGGGAGGCTCGTTGTTGTTCTCATGTCTGGTTGTCTGTCTTTTTTCTCTAGTTTGTGTTCTCAGGTTGGGCTGCGCTGGCATCTTCGCCATCATCGACCATGCTTGCACTCGCTTCCATCAGTCCTGCCCGTTGCCAGGGCTAGTTGATTGGTGCGGATGTCATTCAGCACTGGGCTCACCCTTGGGTAGGAAGCAGTCTTCATTTTCTTTCAGTTGTCGTTCTGTTGCTGAGGCCCTGGTCACCACCCAGGGTTTCACAGTTGACAGTTGATAGCAGCAGTAAATCTATATTTAATTTTTTTCACCATCAGGTGGCAGCGCGCAGCCATATTGTTTATTCTGTTATACACCTCTTTGGTGTTTCATGTGTTGGATATATGAAAGCTATTTAGGACCTGAACACTCATATCTCCATTTTTACTGCATGGTACAAGTTAGCAATTAAAAAAGGGCAGGGATTGCCTGAAGTCATTTTTGATGAAGCTATCGAAAAAGTTTATGCTCACTGTGCTGTAACCCCCTTGTATTATATATAGATTATTTTGATGGGCTTTTTTTGAGGAGCACAGCTGGTTATGTGCATAAATAAAAAATGTTGCCTGATGGTACTGTTCACCCTCCTAAACATTTTTTTAAATTATTTTTATATATTTTTTTTTTTTTGTATGCACAAGGCTTGCATAAAAGCAAGAAACAACAGCAAGCAACAAACTGTACAGCGTGTTTAGTGTTTCATATTCCAATAAGCGTTCACGGAAAAGGGATATACATCATTCTATTGCAGCAAATTGCATTGTGGTATTTGAATGCTCTTACATTGACTGTATATAATATTGTGAAGAATACACTATAACCCGAAACACTCTGTTCAAGTATCTTTCAATATATGAACAACCAAAAGTAAATCAAAGAAAGCGCTTCATGTGTCAAACTGAATCTGCCTCCTATTCATCTGCTTCAATTTGAAAAGTGACAAAATTATATATATATATTTTCTTTTTTTTGTAGGGTGTTCACCCTTGCATCTATGGCATTTACTCTGGCTCTGCTGGTGCACCAGTTTTACTGTTTAGTTCCCAGGGTCCAAGGATATTTTTGCCTATATACACCCAGTTATAGAAACAGGCCATCCAGTGTAAGCTCTTACAGCCTTTTAGATAATGATTATATTTTGCTGCAAAAAAGGCAATGGTCCAGTTGAATGAACAGTTGATCTAGGCCAGTGATGGTGAACCTTGGCACCCCAGATGTTTTGGAACTACATTTTCCATGATGCTCAACTACACTGCAGAGTGCATGAGCATCATGGGAAATGTAGTTCCAAAACATCTGGGGTGCCAAGGTTCACCATCACTGATCTAGGCCCTGTACACAGTGGGATGCCTTAGTTTGTGTTTCAAATTTTGCACTGCTTCTTCCAGTCATTTTGATTCTGAAACTTTGTACTGTTGTTTGTGTCTCCTAAACCTTGCCCTCCAATGATAAAGGAGATATTTATCAATGAGACTGGCATAAAAAGTTTAAAAAAGTGTACCAGAAGCAGTATGGATCCGACATTCATATTCATTGTTAATGTATGATTATGGTCTCCAACAACCTCTCATATCCATAGTTTAAAGTAGTTGTGAACATATAGATGCTTTCTAATACCGTTATAACTATACAGGTATATATAACTGCTTTTGTTTGGTTTCAGAAATGATCTTTCATACCTTTTTACAAGGTTAAAATATTCATATGACCATGCATCTCTTCTTCCTAATAGGGAGGGTAGCGTTACAGGATGTTGTGCAGACACAAAATGTGCCTGTATTCTATAATCTTATAATCTGTTCAGTCTGACACAAGACGCAGACTGTGCTTAACCAATTCAGCCCTGGAAGGTTTTACCCCTTTAATGACCAGGCCATTTTCTGCGATACGGCACTGTGTTATTTTAACTGACAATTGCGCTGTCTGCAACACTGTAACCAAATAAAATTTATGTCCTTTTTTTCCCCATAATTAGAGCTTTCTTTTGTTGGTATTTGATCACCTTTGCGGTTTTTATTTTTTGCGCTATAAACAAAAAAAGAGCGACAATTTAAAAAAATATATATATATATATATATATATATATATATATATATATATATATATTTAACTTTCTGCTATAAAACATATCCAATAATTAAAAAAATAAATAAAAATGTCTTCATCAATTTAGGCCAATATGTATTGTGCTACATATTTTTAGTAAGAAAATTCCAATAAGCGTATATTGATTGGTTTGCGCAAAAGTTAGAGTCTACAAACTATGGGATAGATTTATGGCATTTTTACGTATTTTTTTTTTCTTTTTTTACTAGTAAAGGCGGCGATCAGCGTTTTTTTTTTTAACGGGACTACTACATTGTGGCGGACAAATTAGACACCTAACTGACACTTTTGACACTTTTTTGTGAACCAGTTACATTATTAAAGTGATCAGTGCTAAAAATATGCACTGTTACTGTACTAATGACGCTGGCAGAGAAAGGGCTAACATCAGGGGCGATCAAAGGATTAACTGTGTCCATAGGGGGTGCTTGCTAACTTTATGGGGGATGGTCTGACTGGATGAAGTCAAAGATCTGTGTTCTGCTTAGCAGGAACACCGATCTCTATCTTCTTCCCTGTCAGAATGGCGATCTGCCTTGTTTACATATGTCAATTTAGGATGAGTTCATAATATGTTTAGTGCACTTTTATTATGTCTCTTATGTGATTTATTAACTTATACCTAGCACAAGGATAGCACACTTTTAATTATTGTTAGACTACAGTATAATTGTCTATTTAGCACTTCACATTATCCATGCTTTTTTAAACATTCAGGTACTACTGTCAAGTTTTCAGTCTTTAGTGATCTTTATTGATTTCAGCAACAGAGGCGTAGCTAGTTTTGTGATTGACAAGTCTGCTTGTTTTTTAAAGACTGTTCACCATGTTATTGATAGTGATCACAAACTTGTACCTTTTGCATAGTATAGCATTTTTGTGCACAGATTGACAAGCCTATTGAAAGTATCAACAAAATAAACAAATAAACAAATGAATTTTTGTACCATGGCTCAATAAACTGTGAAGTGTGAAAACAGGCAAATGCTGTTACTCTTTTGACCGTAATTTTAATTTGTGCATTTGCAAGACAGTGCAAAGATTCACTATGTTTAGGACTTACAGGACAGTGTCTGTTAAACATCTAGAGCTTTTGTTTTGACAGTCAAATTCCAGCATTGCATTGAAGTCCTCCCAGGCACTGGATGTAGTGATTGGAGGGTGTAGTATAAATAAGCTACATTTAAAGTGAATATTATCCTAAATATTTATTTTTATTCAATGTGTGTGTTTAATGCAGTGACTTGAAAAAGTACTCGTACCCGTTAAAATTTTCCACATTTTGTCATGTTACAACCAAAAATGTAAATGTATTTTATTGGGTTTTTATGTGATAGACCAACACAAAGTGGCACATAATTATGAAGTAGAAGGGAAATGATAAATGGATTTCAAAATGTTTTACAAATAAATATCTGAAAAGTGTAGCTTATCTGATACCTCTTACTAAAATCTAGTGGAACTAATTGCCTTTAGAAGTCACCTAATTAGTAAATAGAGTTCACCTGTGTGTAATTTAATCTCAGTATAAATACAGCTGTTCTGTGAAGCCCTCCGAGGTTTGTTAGAGAACCTTTGTGAACAAAAAGCATCATGAAGGCCAAGGAACACACATGACAGGTCAGGGATACAGTTGTGGAGAAGTTTAAAGCAAGTTTAGGTTATTAAAAAAATATCCCAAGCTTTGAACATCTCACGGAGCACTGTTCAATCCATCATCCAAAAATGGAAAGAGTATGGCACAACTGAAAACCTACCAAGACATGGCCGTCCACTTAAACTGACAAGCCGAGCAAGGAGAGCATTAATCAGAGAAGCAGCCAAGAGGCCCATGGTAACTCTGGAGGAGCTGCAGAGATCTACAGCTCAGGTGGGAGAATCGGTCCACAGGACAACCATTAGTTGTGCACTCCACAAATCTGGCCTTTATGGAAGAGTGGCAAGAACAATGCCATTGTTGAAAAAAAGCCATGAAGCCCTGTACACACGGTCGGATTTTCGGACAAGAAAAGTCCGATGTGAGCTTTTGGTCAGAAATTCCGACCGTGTGTAGGCTCCATTGGACTTTTCCTGTTGGAATTTCCGCCAGCAAAAATTTGGGAGCTGGTTCTCAATTTTTTCAATGGAAAAAATTCTGATCAGAAATTCCAATCGTCTGTAGCAATTCCGACACATGCTCGGAAACAATTTGACACATGTTCGGAAGCATTGAACTTAATTTTCTTGGCTTGTCGTAGTGTTGTACATCACCGCGTTCTTGACGGTCGAAAGTTCAGAGAACTTTTGTGTGACCGTGTGTATGCAAGCCAAGCTTGAGCGGAATTCCGTCGGAAAAACCATGCAAGGTTTTTCCGACGGAAAATCTGATCCTGTGTACGCGGCATAAGAAGTTACGTTTGCAGTTTGTGAGAAGCCATGTGGGGGACACAGCAAACATGTGGAATAAGGTGCTCTGGTCAGATGAGATCAAAATTTAACTTTTTGGCCTAAATGCAAATCGCTATATGTGGCAGAAAAATAAACTGCACATTACCCTGAACACACCATCCCCACCGTGAAACATGGTGGTGGCAGCATCATGTTGTGGGGATGCTTTTCTTCAGCAGGGACAGCGAAGCTGGTCAGAGTTGATGGGAAGATTGATGGAGCCAAATACAGAGCAATCTTAGAAGAAAACCTGTTAAGCCCTGTACACACGGTCGGTTTTACAATGAAAACAGTCTGATGGACTTTTTTCATCGGACAAACCGATCATGTATGGGATCAATCGGTCTTTTTTCCATCGGTTTTAAAAAATAGAACATGTTTTAAATTTTTCCGATGGATCAAATACCGATAGCAAATTCTGATCGTCTATGGGCAAGTCCATCGGATAAAAAACCCACGCATGCTCAGAATCAAGTCAACGCATGCTCAGAAGCATTAAACTTAATTTTTCTCGGCTCATCGGAGTGTTTTACGTCACCGCATTTGGAACGGTCGGTTTTTTGACCGATGGTGTGTAGGCAGGACTAATGGAAGTCAGCTTCATTGGATTTCCGATGGACAAAACCATCGGATTAGAATCCATAGGATATCCGATCGTGTGTACGAGGCTTAAGAGTCTGCAAAAAACTTGAGACTGGGGCGGAGGTTCACCTTCCAGCAGAACAACGACCCTAAACATGCAGAAAGAGCTACAATGAAAGGGTTTCGATTTAAGACTATTCATGTGTTAGAATGGCCCAGTCAAAGTCCAGACCTAAATCCAATAGAGAATCTGTGGAAAAACTTGAAAATTGCTGCTCACAGACGCTCTCCATCCAATCTGACAGAGCTTAAGCTATTTTGCAAAGTAGAATGGGCAAAAACTTCACTCTCTAGATGAGCAAATCTGGTAGAGACATCCCCAAAAAGACTTGCAGCTGTAATTGCAGTAAAAGGTGGTTCTACAAAGTATTGACTCAGGGGGGCTGAATACAAATGCATACCATACTTTTCACATATTTATTTGTAAACAATTATGAAAACCATTTATCATTTTACTTCCTTTTCACAATTATGTGCCACTTTGTGTTGGGTTATCACATAAAATCACTATAAAATACATTTACATTTTTGGTTGTAACATGACAAAATGTGGAAAATTTTAAGGGGTACGAGTACTTTTTCAAGGCACTGTATGTTCACACATTGAAAAAAATAAATATTTAGGATAATATTCACTTTAAATGTAGCTTATTTATACTACACCCTCCAATCACTACATCCAGTGCCTGGGAGGACTTCAATGCAACGATGGAATTTGACTGTCAAAACAAAAGCTCTAGATGTTTAACAGACACTTTCCTGTAAGTCCTAAACATAGTGAATCTTTGCACTGTCTTGCAAATGCACAAATTAAAATCACTGTCAAAAGAGAAACAGCATTTGCCTGTTTTCACATTTCACAGTTTATTGAGCCATGGTACAAACAGGCTTGTGAATCTGTGCACAAAAATGCTATCCTATGCAAAGGGTACAAGTTTGTGATCACTATCAATAACATGGTGAACAGTCATTAAAAAACAAGCGGACAGGTCAATCACAAATATAACTATGCTTCTATTGCTGAAATCAATGAAGGTCCCTAAAGACTGAAAACTTGACAGTTTCAAATGGGATAATTAGAAATTGGCTGGAGTGCAAAGGGATAAAGATCAGAAGATGGCTGGGAACATTGAATAATGATGCAAACACAGGTATGCTGGAGTGCTCAGAGTATAACATGGGTGCTGGCGTGGCATTCAGGCTGCAGGCAGGAACATGCTAAAGGTCACTGAGAGAGAAACAGGTACCCAGATACTGACTGTATAATGTATAAATGTTTTGTTCTTCTTTTATTCTTGTGAGGACTATAAAACAAAATAAAAAAAAAGACATGATATAAGAAAATATGAATTTTTTGCTTATCAGTATTTTGGGTGAGAGGGTGCAGACATGGTACAGGAGAGGGTGAGAGGGTGTAGACATGGTTCAGGACTTGATGTGCACCACCAACACAGTGCTCTGTATCCCCCCTTCCCCAACACACAGAATGTCCAGCAGATCACCCCAGGCATGGTAACTCACCTGCAATATCCTGGTGCCTGCAGCATCCCTCCCATGCACCTCTGGCTGTCAGCTCACTGAGAATTGAGGGGGAGGGCGGATGGCAGTTCTGTGGTGCCCGTGGGATCTCCATGCGGATAGCAGGTCTCTTTCGTGTGTACAGTGGAGGGGCCTCCGACCCGGGCAGCTAATCGGCTGCAGTGTACAAGCGAATTGCTATGCTTCTACACTGAAGAGAGAAGCAGATTAGCTGCCCTGGTCTGAGGCCCCTCCCATCTCCACTGTACACATGGAAGAGACCTGCTAGCCACATGGAGATTCCCCACGGTCATGTTTTCACAGTTGGGAGCTACAGCCGTTGGTCGGGTTGCCGGGACAAAGCTAAATTTGCATGATTTCTCCTGGGACAATGGTCTGAATACTGTGAATGTCCCAGGAAAATCTGGACTGTTGGCAGCTATGCCCTATGGAGGCTCTTAGATTATGATTATAGCCAATAATCAATAATATAATTCATCTTAGGGAGGATGGCTCCTGAGCTTTAACATCCACCGTTTCCAAAAACATGGTCATCAGTACACATCAGTACACATTTGTTTTGATCCCAGGGAAGATGGCCATTGAGTATGGTTGTCTATTGGCTTTAACAAAATGGATTCCGTCCCATTCATACCTATAACTGTATATAAGGACACAGTTTCTACCTGGGTCTGCCCCCTGATGAAGTCACGTGACCGTGATGTAACGCGTAGGGTGTGAGCAGAGGTAGACACAGACCGGAAGTGATGCAATAATAAATCTGGTATTGTTCTATGCATGGTTATAAAGCCTATTGTTTTTATTTTAATTGTGGGTGCATATTTTATTTAAATAGATTGGCTGATTTTAAGAATTACTGCACTATGGGAGCTCTTTATGCCTCTTTCACTGAGAGAAATGCAGAATGGGCATAAGAATATGTAAATGATCTTAAAGGGGCCACACCCCTTTAATTTCTGGAGGCACTGTGAAGTGCATCAAGAGAGAACCCAGTAGACAGGAGGCTAAAGTGGTCCTGGGAGCTGGGAGATCAAAGTGTCTGGGTAATACGTGTAGTGCTACCCCCAGTTAAGAGAGCCGCTGATATTGATTTGGGCCCTGTAGTGCACTGCTGTCAACCCCTGGCAATCGGCTCTAACCTCCCGTGGCACAGCTGGTGATAGAGGGATAGGACCGCGTGACCGCAACTGTTGGTGACGCAGTCCTATAACAAACATACACAGAATATACTTTAAAACTCCTATTAAAGTAAGCGGAACTGACACCAAATGTACTTTACCCAGATATTTTACTGAGGCTAATGGGCAAGTAATAAACAACAGTATAACAAGTTGCAGATCCCTGCAATAAACAGTAATAAAGATAAACAGAGTAATCAGAATAATAAAGTATTGCTATGCAACTCTAGCGCTGCCCTTTTACAGCTACTTCCCCTCATGGGTAGACTAACACCCAGCAATGTCTACCTATGCAGTCAGACCTGACTGATCTAGATGGAAGTTCAGTGAAACAATATTCGCTAGCAATCTTTTCGGTGGTGCACTTGAAGAACAACTTTGTAATCCCAACGAACAGTAAAGATAAAGGTATCTGTCTTTAAACAGCTCTCACCACCCGGGCAAGTCAAAGTCCGTTTCCTCCATCGATTCGTCTAGGAACAGGAATCCACCGACATCCAAGTCTTCAATCCTTCTGGTGTACTGCAGCAAGGAGGATTAGATGTCTCTAAGGCTCTGCTAGGCTGGCAGAGGGTTCTTTGGAAAGGAGCACACGGCCCAGGCTTCAGGCCTTGTGCCCACAGCAGTTCAGCACAGACATCCTCTTGCTAGGAGAGGGGTGTCCAAAAAGACCGACCAAAACTCCGCCTCCCCTTTATAAAGTCTCCCCCAGCAGTCTCTGTTCTGGAGCAATGCACCCTGGGTGCTGCAAGATGTACTGGGAGATGTAGTCTCTCTCTCCTCTGCTTTCACTTCCATAATGTCTCTTTACTTCCTCCCGACTCACCTCTCACCTGGAACTTCTTGTCTCTCTGCATTAAAGGGGAACACCCCGCTACACACTCCCCCCACTTGAACTCTTTGGTCCCCAAAGATAAACTTCAACAAATACTGTTTACCATTTTGGACAATGTCGAGCATGATGTTGGCATAGGGAATTCCCACCAAAACTTTGGGATGGAACTCTCTTGCCCACAGGTCACACTACCATGAGTGGCCTGCCTAACTGTGCCAGAGAGTGAGCTGGGGTTGCCCTCCACCAAATGGACGGTGGAAGGATCAGGTTGTTCAACACTTCTCCTAGCCGTTACAACAGAGTCCTCTGAGCTCGTCCCCATTTGGGGGTAAGTTAGTTTCTTGGGAGGCCTGATGACTCTGCGAGCCCTCTGCTCTCTTGGTGCTTCTGACTCTGGCACCACAGGCTCTTCTTCAGGAGTAAGTTCAGGTAACATTGCTGGTTCTGGAACCTCTGATTCAGAAGTCGACTGACGTATGGAATCTCTAGAGTCCTCCTCTGCGCAAGTGTCAGGAACATCTTCCCAGTAATCAGCTGAGGGACTGAAGGGTATGAATTCAGTAGCCTCCGGATTCAGCGTTGCATCTGGGGTATCCCCTCCATTTGGGAGATCTATGGCGGACGTTCCCAGAGTCGAGGGAGGCCACAGCCAGTCCAGTTCTCCACCTTCTTCTGTACTCAATTGGGAGGCCTCCGCATCTTTGGCTCGAGAGGTCTGGGACCGAGTGTTCGGCCTAGGAATATCCAGGATAGAGGCCGGTTCAGGGGAGTCTCTCACGGGAGGTATTCTGACTGCCTCAGCAAGTGGGAGCAGGTGGTTCTGATGCCACGTCTTCAGTGGACCCACCTTTCCTTCTGGCTTTAGTTTGTAGACAGGCAAACCGGGCAACTTCCTACAGACAACATAGGGCTCAGATCTCCACCTGTCGGCAAGCTTGTGTTTTCCAGGGACCCCCAGATTGCGTAGCAGTACTCGGTCCCCGGGCTGCAGATCTTGCACTCGTACCTTCAGATCAAAATTTCTCTTGTTGCGGGCCCCCCTTTGATCCGAAGCCGCCTGGGCTTGTTCATAGGCCACCTGCAAGCTACGTCTAAGTCTGTCCACGTATCCCTTGTGGGATGTAGCTGAGGTATTGTCTATAGAAGTGCCAAAGGCCAGGTCCACAGGTAGCCTTGCTTCTCTCCCAAACATAAGTCGATAAGGGGAGTAGCCAGTGGCGTCACTTGTGGTACAGTTATAGGCATGTACTAGGGCTGATATGTGCTGACTCCAGTGTTGCTTCTTCTCTGTTTCTAAGGTTCCCAACATGTTGAGCAGGGTCCGGTTAAATCTCTCCGGCTGAGCATCTCCTTGTGGGTGGTAAGGCGTGGTTCTGGTCTTCTTTATTCCTAATGAATCCAAAAGTCTTCGGATCAACCGACTCTCAAAGTCCCTTCCTTGATCTGAGTGGAGTCTCTGTGGTAGTCCGTAATGGACAAAATACTTCTCCATAAGTATCTTGGCCACGGTGGATGCCTTCTGGTCTTTGGTTGGGAAAGCTTGAGCATAGCGGGTGAAATGGTCGGTTATTACCAGAACATTCCCCAATCCACTCAGGTCGGGTTCGAGGCAGAGAAAGTCAATGCATACCAGATCCATTGGGCCTTGACTCTGTAAGTGGCCCATTGGGGCAGCTTGATGGGGTAGGGTCTTTCTCTGAATGCATCGTGCACAGGAATGGCAATACTCCTCTACTTCTGCCCCCATGCAGGGCCAATAGAACCGATTTCTGACGAGCTGGAAGGTCCTTTCTGCCCCTAGGTGACCATGATGGTCATGCAGGGCAATTAGTACAGTCTCTCGGTGCTTCTCTGGAAGAAATAACTGCCACTTATCTTCTGAGTCATCAGAGGGGCCCCTTCGGTAGACCACTCCCTGATGTACCTGTAGCCTGTCCAATTCCTTCCTCAACAGGCGAGCCTCCTTTGAGGGGTGATGTAGGAATTTGTTGGGATCCTGATTCTCCAGGGCTTCGAGGACCAATCTCCCCATGGGGTCTTCCAATTGGTCACACCTCAACTCCTTCTTGGACAGTCTCGGTAGGTTGTCTTCCTCCAGTTGAGTTACCCCACAATAGTGTTTGGGGACTCCTACCATGGTAACCCCTATTTCTTCTGCTCTGGAGCCTCCTCTGGCTTGGAATTCAGCCCCTTGACAAAGGGCCCGCACCCCGTCCGGTGCCACTTGGGTCCAATCTTCCCAGTCATTTGTCGTGGCATGAGACCTCCGGGACAGGGCATCTGCATCCCTATTTCCGGCTCCTGGTCTGTACTTCAGACTGAAGTTGAATCCAGACAATGCGGCCAACCACCTGTGTCCGGTGGCATCTAGTTTTGCGGTGGTGAAGAGGTAGGTCAGGGGGTTGTTGTCTGTCTTCACAGTAAACTCTGCCCCATACAAGTAGTCTTTTAGCTTGTCTACTACCGCCCATTTGAGGGCCAGGAATTCCAGCTTATGAGTGGGGTAATTCTTTTCTGAGGGGGTCAGGCTCCTGCTCACATAGGCCACTGGTCGCAGTTGTCCTTCATGTTCTTGGTAGAGTACACCACCTAGACCCTCATGGCTGGCATCCACATGTAATTCATAAGGTCTGGTAGGGTCGGCGTAGGCCAGGACTGGGGCAGTGGTTAAGCTCCTCTTCAGAGCATGAAAGGCCTCTTCACACCTTGGGTTCCACTGATCTTGAACTGACTCACCAGGCCTCCTGGGCCCTGAGTCATCCTCTTCCCCTTCTGCCTTTAGCAATTCATTCAACGGGCGGGCAATCCGAGCAAACCCCTCCACAAACCTCCTATAATAGGAGCAGAACCCCAGGAAGGATCTGAGCTCTGTTACTGTGGTGGGTCGTGGCCAGGAAGTGACTGCTTCCAACTTCTCAGGATCTGTGGCCACCCCTTCTTCAGACACTATGTGCCCCAGATAGTTCACAGAAGACTGGTAGAACCGACACTTCTCGGGGGAAAGCTTAAGTCCCTCTTCGCTGAGTCTTCTCAATACTTTCTCCAACCTGGCTTCATGTTCTTCCAAGGTTCTTCCAAAGACAATGACATCGTCCAAGTACACAAGGACTTCTATAAGATTCATGTCTCCAACAGTCTTCTCCATAAGGCGTTGAAAGGTAGCAGGAGCTCCAGACAGACCCTGAGGCATCCTATTGAATTCAAAGAATCCCACCGGGGTTATGAAGGCTGTCTTCTCCCTGTCTTCTGGGTGCATAGGGATTTGATAGTACCCACTCTTGAGGTCCATCACACTGAACCATTTGGCTCCAGACAAACTTTGTAGGGCATCTTCTATCCTTGGCGTGGTGTATTGGTCAGGGATGGTTCTCCTGTTGAGAGTCCTGTAATCGATACAAAGCCTCAACGACCCATTCTTCTTTCTGACCACCACGATTGGGGAGGCATAGGGACTTCTAGACTCACGGATAACACCAGTCTTCTTTAGTTCTACAAGTTGTTCCCTCAGATCCTCCAGATCTGCCAGGGGGACCCGCCTGACCCTCTCTCGGAAGGGCTTATCTTCTTGGAGGCGGATCCGATGGGTGGCACTTCTTGCACACCCCACATCGAATTCATCTTCGGAAAAGATCTTCTCCCACCTGGTCAGCTGGGCCTTGGCTCTTTCTTTCCAAGCCCTGGGTAGGTTCGGGTTTTCTACGGACAGTTTCTCCCAAACATCTCCTCCGTCACCCATCCCCTTGACTTCGGACCAAGTGACCGGGGCAGCAGGGCTCACCTGACCAAGCAACACTCTGGCAGGGATCTCCATGGGTCCTCCCGTAGTGTTCCTAACACTCACCGGAACTCTGCCATGGGCCTTCTTCAGGGCCTTGAACGGAATCACTTCTGGTATCACTTCCAGGCCTGAGGACTCTTCCCTTGGGTCTGATTCCAGCATGACAAAGGGGCCAGGTTGTTCCCACGAAAGCTTCACAGTGGCCCTAAGACAGGTTACTTCTCCGGGCTGTAGCACTACTCCTTCTCTGCCAAGTCTCCACACCTTCCCTATCCCCTCTCCCGGGGTCTTCTGCTCTAAGACCAGTCGTTGGTAGGCCGTCTTTAGCATGGGATGGATTTTGGTGGCTGAATGGTTTCTCTCTTTCACTAGAGGGGTCAGGAGTCTCCTGACTAGATCTGTGTTTGTCCCAATGATCAGGGAAATCTTGCTGGCTCCAGGCGGCCGGGGACACACAACTGCCAGGGTGTCAAACACTTCAGCCTTCCCAGCCACGGATGGGTCGAAAGTCATCTTTATGGGCAGGTACCCATCATAAGGGAAACTCTGGGTTCCAAGTCCCCATATCTCCAGCTCTTCTATCTTCTGGATAGGCAGATGACTCAAGTGCCTATCATAGAAGTCCCGGTATAGTAAAGTCACCTGTGCTCCGGTGTCCAAAAGAGCTTTAGTATAGACTCCTTCCACTTGAATGGGCACAGTAGGAGACGGGCCCACCAGTTCCTTTGGGTATGGCCGGACTGGGGTCACCTCTTTTTTTTTGCTTTCGACCCTTGCCCTGCTCCTTTTGGACTTTAATTTTTCCTGAGCCTGGCATGCATTGACTTTCTCCCTCTCAATGGGGGCACAAACCCGCTGAGGGATGTTATTGTTCCTTTTAGGTGGATGTTCCTTCTTTGGGGTGCTGTACTTCCACTGAGGGGTCTTGCCCCCTCCCTCTGGGGTACATCTTGGTGGGGGTGTACTATACCTCCTCCTAGGAGTTTTGTCTCCTCCATTCTTGGCCTTTTTTTTTAGTTTGGAGCGCACTGAAGATGATGGGCACCCGGTTGACTCCTTCACCGGGGCCCCTTTGGAGTTTCCCGCCGGCTTGCAATTATCTGTTCTCTTCTTCTTTGGGCTGGAGCATACGTTAGCAAAGTGGCCACTCCCTCCGCAGTTATAGCAAATCACCTCTTCTCGGTCCTGTAGGGAGGCCGGTGCTGAGGTGTTCGGGAACAACTCCTTTCTTGGGCTTGGTTTCTCTCGTCTTCTCTGATCTTTCTCCATCAAAGAGGTCAGCATCTCCAACACTTGGGCCATTTGCGATTTCAGAGTGTCAACCTCCGCATCTCTTTCTGGGCTCTTGACCGAATGGACCAACACTGGTACAGGTGTGACATTTGCCTTGGCCACCTGCTGATCTTCCTCCAGCGCCTCTTCGTCCCTAATAATTTTTATTAGATCAGAGTAGGTTAGTGACATTCCTCCTCCTGAGGTTTTCAGGTGCAGCCAGACCGGGTCTGAGCGCCGCGCTCCCCTCATGATCTGCTTCATGCGTGCTTCATCTGCATCTTTGGGCAGCATTCCCTTCTTCAGTACAATCTTGCATAACTGCCTGTTCAGCCTTCTAACATATTCTGACAGTTTCTCATTCGGCTGCTGGAGAGTGTGTTCAATTTGATAAATCATCTCTGACATCTTCTCCAGCTGACCAAACTCTTCCTGCAGCATGGCCAGGCAATCTTGAGCTGTACAGTTTTCATTTCCAAACCGGAAGCTCTTCACCGCTTCTGCCGCGGCACCTTTCAGACTTTCTAAGACTCGCTGTCTCTTCTGTGCCTCAGGCACCTCCCATGCTTCTACTGCCTGCAATGCCTGTTCCACCCAAGTGTCAAAATCTTCCTCCCCTGCAGGGACGGGGAGCTTCTCTGAGAAGGTGCTAAGCTTCCGGTAACTGGCCTCCACATGCACCGTACTGCTTTTCTGGCACTTAATTACAAGGTCTCCTAGAGCATTCAAAAATTCAGGCCCTATAGCGGCCAGCGGTGATCCCGGGCTTAATAGTTCCTTAAGCTTTTCTGCTTTAGGGGATAGTGGTGGAGATAATTGTGGGAGTGATGGCTTTGGTGTCTGAAACCATTCTTCCTTCACTGGCAGCGTATGTATCAAGTGATAGATCTGATTATCTATGGCTTGTATACTCTGACTTTTAAAATGCTCTGGGATTTAGTTTTTCCATTCTACCAGTGCGTATGTAAACGAGATCACTGGATCTGGCCTAAAATCCATCACCCATGCTTTGTGGCTCGGAGACAGTAACAATACGAGCTGTTTTATCTCCTCTTCCTTCCATCTTTCCCCCGGGAGTACAATGACTACCGCCGCGGTTGGATCGGCGCCAATCGCTGCGCACCACTGTGACATTGCCAGCGGGTCCATGCTGGTACTTCTGACCGGCTTGATTGCAGCGTGCAACTGTGACAGCAGGAAGGTAAAGTCACCTGGTTGCATCCAGGGGGGTAGATATATTTCGCCCAGATTCAGGCTTTACGCCGACTTATACAACTAGGGAGAGAGTTGATGAAGCCCAGCTGAGGCTAGTGGGCTCATGGATGATTCATACCTCTAGGGAGAGTGCTGGGCGTCGTGCAGACAGGGAGTTGATGAGACCAGCTGAAGCTTGTCAGCTCATTTAGGCCTCTATAAGAACTCCCAGATTCATTAGGTGTTTGCTCATGCCTGGAACCAGACCTGTGTGGACTGTCTAGGGAGAGTGAACCCCTGTGCGGTGAGACAAAGCCTGTGTGGCTATTTGCTTGGACATTTAAAACCAGGGACTTAGGGACTAGGACAGCACTAGGCTGATCCCAGTTGTTAGTTAGGAAACCTGTATGTTTAGTCAGAGGTCAAGTTGACCAGGATTTATTTTGTTTATGTTTCTTTTGCTTTGCTGTGTTTTGTCACTGTAAATAGAAAATAAACCGCACCTTTTTGATTTTGAAAACCACAACCTCCGTTTGCTGGGCCTGTTTTTGTGTGGGGAGCCCATCCCGGGGGTCACACACACCCGCTGCCGAGCTAACCCCCTCACAGTTGGTGGAGAATGCAGGCAGTTTTTTGTTAAGCCAGCATGGAGGAGATACTGAAGCAGCTGGCTCTAGCAAATGCCAATCAACAGCAGACAAATGCAGGTTTGCAAAAGAGCCTTGCAGCTCAACAACAGAACTTCGCAGCCCAGCAGCAAGCTCATCAACAGAGCCTTGCAGCTCAACAACAGAGCTTCGCAGCCCAGCAGCAAGCTCATCAACAGAGCCTTGCAGCCCAGCAGCAGACAAACGCAACTTTGCAACAGAGTCTGGAGGCTCAGCAACAAGCCCAGCAGCAATCTGAGGCCCGCTTCATAGACCTGTTGCAGAAGCAAGAGCAGAGACTACAACAACAGATGGAAGCAGTAATGCAGCAACGTCCGCAGACCAGTGAGGAAAGCCGTCCCACTAATACCGCGTCCTTTGGGGTGAGTCGTTTATTGACAAAAATGACTGGAGAGGATGATCCAGAGGTATTTTTGACCACATTTGAAAGGACCGCTGAAAGAGAAAAGTGGCCTGAGGAGCAGTGGGCTGGACTGGTGGCTCCTCTGTTAACTGGTGAATCGCAGAAAGCTTACTATGACCTAGAGCCTAACCAAGCAAAAGACTATGTGATGCTAAAAGCTGAAATTTTGGCAAGGCTGGGTGTCACCCAGGCTGTCCGGGCTCAGCGTGTGCATAACTGGACTTTCCAGCTTGGAAAACCCCCCAGGTCTCAAATGTATGATCTCATTCACCTGAGCAGAAAGTGGCTACAGCCAGAGACTTTGTCCGCACCAAAGATTGTGGAACGTGTTGTAATGGATCGGTTTTTGAGAGCTCTTCCTACTGCCATCCAAAAGTGGGTAAGCCATGGAGACCCAGAGACGGCCGATGGTCTTGTGGATCGTGTGGAGAAATACTTGGCTACAGAGAACCTGACGGCCTCTTTCAGAGACACTCTGACTTTCCACCCTAAGACCAGACCATCCCCAGGGGCGGATAAGAGGATTCCAAGGGGTGAGGGTGGAGAGAGTGAGAGGGTGGGAGCTCTACCCCAAGTTTGGCGAGAACAGCCTGGGAAATCAGCGGCTCAAGAGGCGGCAAGAAGGATCGTTTGCTACCGCTGCCGGCAAGCGGGACATATTGCAGCCAATTGCCCGGTTGTGGAGGAACCCATGCAGTGTGACTTTCTGACGGGCAGACGTCAGTCGCTGTGTGCGACAGTCGCATGCACTGCCATTCGAGGAACTGAGAAACATTTATGCAAAATGTGTGTTAATGGTAGAAATGTTGTGGTATTGCTGGATTCAGGTAGCCTTGTGACCCTGATAAAGGCTGAGTTAGTTAAAACAGAGGTCTTTGGGAATAGCAAGGTAGCTGTTATTTGTGTGCATGGGGACACCCGAGAGTATCCAGTGACTACAGTGTGTTTCGAGACCCCCAAAGGTACCCTCTCTCATCCAGTGGGCTTAGTATCTCAGTTACCGCATGACGCCATTGTGGGAAGGGATTTTCCGAAGTTCTGGGAACTGTGGGATGATCCTGAGCCCCCCACTGGTGCCCCTATGTACCAGGAATGTGATAGCCAGAACTCCCCTGAGAGTGGTGAGGACTCTCCGGAATTTCCCTTATCAGTATTGGCAGGGGAGACTCAAGAAACTGGAGAGGAGCCCACCTACTCAGACGAAAACATACCGTCTGTGGAGTTTTCTGATCTTGAGGTTCACAGGGAAAACTTTGCCACAGAACAGTTGAAAGACCCCGCCCTAATAAAGGCACGGGAAAACGTAGTGAAAATAGATGGCGAGTTAGTGAACCCAGATAATACCTGCACTTACCCATACTTCAGCGTAGAGAAGGACCTACTGTATCGGGTGGCAAAAAGGGCAGAAGAAACCGTTGAGCAGCTTGTGGTGCCCAAACCTTACAGGAAGTTGGTGTTGGAGTTGGCCCATGGGCACATTCTTGGAGGTCATCTGGGGACAGAGAAAACCCGAGAGAGGATATTACAGAGATTCTATTGGCCGGGGGTGATGAAGGACATAGAAAATTATTGTTCCTCCTGCCCTGTGTGTCAGAGGTCGGCCCGATGCCACATTTCCGTAGCCCGCTGGTCCCTCTACCCATCATTGAGGTCCCGTTTGAGAGGATCGCCATGGATTTGGTAGGGCCTATAATCAAGTCCGCTAGGGGGCACCAGTACATATTAGTTATAATGGACTATGCCACCCGTTATCCAGAAGCGATCCCTCTCCGAAATACCTCGGCCAAAACCATAGCCAAAGAGCTATCTCTTGTGTTTAGCCGGGTGGGTATTTGTAAAGAACTGCTTACGGACCAAGGTACACCCTTTATGTCCCGGGTTATGAAGGAGCTGTGTAAATTGTTCAAAGTGACGCAATTACGTACATCTGTGTATCACCCCCAAACCGATGGGCTGGTTGAAAGATTCAACAAAACCCTAAAACAAATGTTGAAGAAAGTGGTGGATAGAGATGGAAAGGATTGGGACTGTCTACTTCCTTATCTGATGTTTGCTATTAGGGAGGTGCCCCAATCCTCTACGGGATTCTCCCCCTTTGAGTTACTGTATGGGAGACACCCAAGAGGGCTGTTGGATATTGCCAAGGAAACTTGGGAAAGTGAGAGTTCTCCCCACAGGAGTGTGATTGAGCATGTCGCCCTGATGCAAGACCGAATTGCACAGGTAATGCCCATCGTGAAGGAACATTTGGCCCAAGCGCAGTTAGCACAGCAGAGAGTGTACAACCGTGGAGCCAAGACCCGTACCTTTTCCCCGGGGGATAGGATACTGGTACTTGTCCCTACGGTTGAAAGTAAATTCCTTGCCAAATGGCAAGGCCCCTATGAGATAATGGAAAAAGTGAGCGAAGTGAATTACAAGGTCAGACAACCAGGAAGGCGAAAGCCCGAACAGATCTATCACGTTAATCTGTTGAAAGCCTGGAGGGATAGAGAGTCCCTAGTCACAGACACTTGGTCACCAGCTCAAACTGGTTGCGTGATTCCTGAGGTTGGAATAGCAGCCACCTTGTCACAACCCCAACAACAGGAGGTTAAGGAGTTTGTGCTTCGCAACAAGGAGGTATTCTCTGAGCTGCCGGGACAAACATCTGGGGTAGAGCATGACATCATTACCCCGCCCGGTGAAAGGGTGAAGTTAAAACCCTATCGGATCCCAGAGGCCCGACGGGAGGCAATACGGGAGGAAGTACAGAAAATGCTGAACTTAGGGGTGATAGAGGAGTCCCAAAGTGATTGGTCTAGTCCCATTGTGTTGGTGCCTAAACCGGATGGGAGCTGGCGATTTTGTAACGATTTTCGTCAGTTGAACAAAGTTACAAAATTTGACACCTACCCCATGCCACGTATAGATGAGTTGATCGACCGGCTGGGAACAGCCCGATACATGACGACTCTTGACCTCACAAAGGGGTATTGGCAAATCCCCCTGGCCAAGTCGGCCAAAGAGAAAACCGCATTTGTAACCCCAGACGGGGCGTTCCAATATAAAAGAATGCCGTTCGGGTTACAGAATGCGCCGGCCACATTCCAGTGGAAAATGGACCAGATGCTGAGGCCCCATCGGAAGTATGCTGCGGCTTACCTGGATGACGTAATTGTCCATAGCACAGATTGGGCCTCACATCTGCCAAAAGTGCAAGCAGTCCTGGACTCTGTTCGGGAAGCGGGGTTTACGGCTAACCCCAAGAAGTGTACCATTGGGCAGGAGGAGGCCAAATATCTTGGGTACACCATTGGGAGGGGAGTAATAAAACCCCAACTCAACAAAGTCGAGGCCATCCAGAGTTGGCCACGTCCCAACAGCAAGAAGCAGGTACGAGCCTTTCTGGGAATCGCTGGGTATTATCGGCGATTCATTCCCCACTTTGCTTCTAAGGCTGTGCCCCTAACCAACCTGACGAAGGGGAAAGGGTCGGTCATGATTAAATGGACCCCCGAGGCTGAGGCAGCATTCCAATTCTTGAAACAAGTGTGAGGGGGTTAGCTCGGCAGCGGGTGTGTGTGACCCCCGGGATGGGCTCCCCACCCAAAAACAGGCCCAGCAGACGGAGGTGGTGGTTTTCAAAATCAAAAAGGTGCGGTTTATTTTCTATTTACAGTGACAAAAACACAGCAAGGCAAAAAAAAACATAAACAAAATAAATCCTGGTCAACTTGACCTCTGACTAAACATACAGGTTTCCTAACTAACGACTGGGATCAGCCTAGTGCTGTCCTAGTCCCTGGTTTTAAATGTCCAAGCAAAATATAGCCACACAGGCTTTCTCTCACCGCACAGGGGTTCACTCTCCCTAGACAGTCCACACAGGTCTGCTTCCAGGCATGAGCTAACATCTAATGAATCTGGGAGTTTTTTATAGAGGCCTAAATGAGCTGACAAGCTTCAGCTGGCCTCATCAACTCCCTGTCTGCACGACGCCCAGCCCTCTCCCTAGAGGTATGAGTCATCAATGAGCCCACTAGTCTCAGCTGGGCTTATACAACTCTCCACCTAGCTGTACAAGTCAGCGTAAAGCCTGAATCTGGGCGAAATATATCTACCCCCCTGGATGCAACCAGGTGACTTTACCTTCCTGCTGTCACATACCCCCCCCTCTTGTTTTAACCTCGGGGTTGGAACACCAGCAATCAGGCATTCATGTACTCGAGACAAAGCATCCACATTCCCCATTTGAACGCCAGGGCGATGCTTTACTGTGAAGTTGAATTCCTGGAGGGCCAGGAACCACCTATTCACTCTTCTATTTGTTTCCTTGTTTTGAGCCATCCACTTTAACGGAGCGTGATCCGTAACCATGTCAAAGTGCCTACCTAGCAGGTAGTACCGAAGGGAATCTAGAGCCCACTTCACCGCTAAACACTCCTTTTCAACGGTGGCGTAATTTACCTCATGGGACTTCAACTTCCTGCTGAGGTAAATGACTGGGTGCTCTTCCCCGTTCCAGACCTGGGACAATACTGCTCCTAACCCCACATCTGACGCATCACTTTGTACGACAAAGTCTCTAGAGAAGTCGGGTGAGTACAACACTGGCTGGCTACATAAGGCTTGTTTCAAGAATTGGAATGCTGCCTCAGCCTCGGGGGTCCATTTAATCATGACCGACCCTTTCCCCTTCGTCAGGTTGGTTAGGGGCACAGCCTTAGAAGCAAAGTGGGGAATGAATCGCCGATAATACCCAGCGATTCCCAGAAAGGCTCGTACCTGCTTCTTGCTGTTGGGACGTGGCCAACTCTGGATGGCCTCGACTTTGTTGAGTTGGGGTTTTATTACTCCCCTCCCAATGGTGTACCCAAGATATTTGGCCTCCTCCTGCCCAATGGTACACTTCTTGGGGTTAGCCGTAAACCCTGCTTCCCGAACAGAGTCCAGGACTGCTTGCACTTTTGGCAGATGTGAGGCCCAATCTGTGCTATGGACAATTATGTCATCCAGGTAAGCCGCAGCATACTTCCGATGGGGCCTCAGCATCTGGTCCATTTTCCGCTGGAATGTGGCCGGCGCATTCTGTAACCCGAACGGCATTCTTTTATATTGGAACGCCCCGTCTGGGGTTACAAATGCGGTTTTCTCTTTGGCCGACTTGGCCAGGGGGATTTGCCAATACCCTTTTGTGAGGTCAAGAGTCGTCATGTATCGGGCTGTTCCCAGCCGGTCGATCAACTCATCTATACGTGGCATGGGGTAGGTGTCAAATTTTGTAACTTTGTTCAACTGACGAAAATCGTTACAAAATCGCCAGCTCCCATCCGGTTTAGGCACCAACACAATGGGACTAGACCAATCACTTTGGGACTCCTCTATCACCCCTAAGTTCAGCATTCTCTGTACTTCCTCCCGTATTGCCTCCCGTCGGGCCTCTGGGATCCGATAGGGTTTTAACTTCACCCTTTCACCGGGCGGGGTAATAATGTCATGCTCTACCCCAGATGTTTGTCCCGGCAGCTCAGAGAATACCTCCTTGTTGCGAAGTACAAACTCCTTAACCTCCTGTTGTTGGGGTTGTGACAAGGTGGCTGCGATTCCAACCTCAGGAATCACGCAACCAGTTTGAGCTGGTGACCAAGTGTCTGCGACTAGGGACTCTCTATCCCTCCAGGCTTTCAACAGATTAACGTGATAGATCTGTTCGGGCTTTCGCCTTCCTGGTTGTCTGACCTTGTAATTCACTTCGCTCACTTTTTCCATTATCTCGTAGGGGCCTTGCCATTTGGCAAGGAATTTACTTTCAACCGTAGGGACAAGTACCAATATCCTATCCCCCGGGGAAAAGGTACGGGTCTTGGCTCCACGGTTGTACACTCTCTGCTGTGCCAACTGCGCTTGGGCCAAATGTTCCTTCACGATGGGCATTACCTGTGCAATTCGATCTTGCATCAGGGCGACATGCTCAATCACACTCCTGTGGGGAGAACTCTCACTTTCCCAAGTTTCCTTGGCAATATCCAACAGCCCTCTTGGGTGTCTCCCATACAGTAACTCAAAGGGGGAGAATCCCGTAGAGGATTGGGGCACCTCCCTAATAGCAAACATCAAATAAGGAAGTAGACAGTCCCAATCCCTTCCATCTCTATCCACCACTTTCTTCAACATTTGTTTTAGGGTTTTGTTGAATCTTTCAACCAGCCCATCGGTTTGGGGGTGATACACAGATGTACGCAATTGCGTCACTTTGAACAATTTACACAGCTCTTTCATAACCCGGGACATAAAGGGTGTACCTTGGTCCGTAAGCAGTTCTTTACAAATACCCACCCGGCTAAAAACAAGAGATAGCTCTTTGGCTATGGTTTTGGCCGAGGTATTTCTGAGAGGGATCGCTTCTGGATAACGGGTGGCATAGTCCATTATAACCAATATGTACTGGTGCCCCCTAGCGGACTTGATTATAGGACCTACCAAATCCATTGCGATTCTCTCAAACGGGACCTCAATGATGGGTAGAGGGACCAGCGGGCTACGGAAATGTGGCATCGGGGCCGACCTCTGACACACAGGGCAGGAGGAACAATAATTTTCTATGTCCTTCATCACCCCAGGCCAATAGAATCTCTGTAATACCCTCTCTCGGGTTTTCTCTGTCCCCAGATGACCTCCAAGAATGTGCCCATGGGCCAACTCCAACACCAACTTCCTGTAAGGTTTGGGCACCACAAGCTGCTCAACGGTTTCTTCTGCCCTTTTTGCCACCCGATACAGTAGGTCCTTCTCTACGCTGAAGTATGGGTAAGTGCCGGTATTATCTGGGTTCACTAACTCGCCATCTATTTTCACTACGTTTTCCCGTGCCTTTATTAGGGCGGGGTCTTTCAACTGTTCTGTGGCAAAGTTTTCCCTGTGAACCTCAAGATCAGAAAACTCCACAGACGGTAGGTTTTCGTCTGAGGAGGTGGGCTCCTCTCCAGTTTCTTGAGTCTCCCCTGCCAATACTGACAAGGGAAATTCCGGAGAGTCCTCACCACTCTCAGGGGAGTTCTGGCTATCACATTCCTGGTACATAGGGGCACCAGTGGGGGGCTCAGGATCATCCCACAGTTCCCAGAACTTCGGAAAATCCCTTCCCACAATGGCGTCATGCGGTAACTGAGATACTAAGCCCACTGGATGAGAGAGGGTACCTCTGGGGGTCTCGAAACACACTGTAGTCACTGGATACTCTCGGGTGTCCCCATGCACACAAATAACGGCTACCTTGCTATTCCCAGAGACCTCTGTTTTAACTAACTCAGCCTTTATCAGGGTCACAAGGCTACCTGAATCCAGCAATACCACAACATTTCTACCATTAATACACATTTTGCATAAATGTTTCTCAGTTCCCCGAATGGCAGTGCATGCGACTGTCGCACACAGCGACTGACGTCTGCCCGTCAGAAAGTCACACTGCATGGGTTCCTCCACAACCGGGCAATTTGCTGCAATATGTCCCGCTTGCCGGCAGCGGTAGCAAACGATCCTTCTTGCGGCCTCTTGAGCCGCTGATTTCCCAGGCTGTTCTCGCCAAACTTGGGGTAGAGCTCCCACCCTCTCACTCTCTCCACCCTCACCCCTTGGAATCCTCTTATCCGCCCCTGGGGATGGTCTGGTCTTAGGGTGGAAAGTCCGAGTGTCTCTGGAAGAGGCCGTCAGGTTCTCTGTAGCCAAGTATTTCTCCACACGATCCACAAGACCATCGGCCGTCTCTGGGTCTCCATGGCTTACCCACTTTTGGATGGCAGTAGGAAGAGCTCTCAAAAACCGATCCATTACAACACGTTCCACAATCTTTGGTGCGGACAAAGTCTCTGGCTGTAGCCACTTTCTGCTCAGGTGAATGAGATCATACATTTGAGACCTGGGGGGTTTTCCAAGCTGGAAAGTCCAGTTATGCACACGCTGAGCCCGGACAGCCAGGGTGACACCCAGCCTTGCCAATATTTCAGCTTTTAGCATCACATAGTCTTTTGCTTGGTTAGGCTCTAGGTCATAGTAAGCTTTCTGCGATTCACCAGTTAACAGAGGAGCCACTAGTCCAGCCCACTGCTCCTCAGGCCACTTTTCTCTTTCAGCGGTCCTTTCAAATGTGGTCAAAAATACCTCTGGATCATCCTCTCCAGTCATTTTTGTCAATAAACGACTCACCCCAAAGGACGCGGTATTAGTGGGACGGCTTTCCTCACTGGTCTGCGGACGTTGCTGCATTACTGCTTCCATCTGTTGTTGTAGTCTCTGCTCTTGCTTCTGCAACAGGTCTATGAAGCGGGCCTCAGATTGCTGTTGGGCTTGTTGCTGAGCCTCCAGACTCTGTTGTAAAGTTGCAAGGCTCTGTTGATGAGCTTGCTGCTGGGCTGCAAGGCTCCTTTGCAAACCTGCATTTGTCTGCTGTTGATTGGCATTTGCTAGAGCCAGCTGTTTCAGTATCTCCTCCATGCTGGCTTAAAAAAAAACTGCCACTGGTTCTCCACCAACTGTGAGGGGGTTAGCTCGGCAGCGGGTGTGTGTGACCCCCGGGATGGGCTCCCCACCCAAAAACAGGCCCAGCAGACGGAGGTGGTGGTTTTCAAAATCAAAAAGGTGCGGTTTATTTTCTATTTACAGTGACAAAAACACAGCAAGGCAAAAAAAAACATAAACAAAATAAATCCTGGTCAACTTGACCTCTGACTAAACATACAGGTTTCCTAACTAACGACTGGGATCAGCCTAGTGCTGTCCTAGTCCCTGGTTTTAAATGTCCAAGCAAAATATAGCCACACAGGCTTTCTCTCACCGCACAGGGGTTCACTCTCCCTAGACAGTCCACACAGGTCTGCTTCCAGGCATGAGCTAACATCTAATGAATCTGGGAGTTTTTTATAGAGGCCTAAATGAGCTGACAAGCTTCAGCTGGCCTCATCAACTCCCTGTCTGCACGACGCCCAGCCCTCTCCCTAGAGGTATGAGTCATCAATGAGCCCACTAGTCTCAGCTGGGCTTATACAACTCTCCACCTAGCTGTACAAGTCAGCGTAAAGCCTGAATCTGGGCGAAATATATCTACCCCCCTGGATGCAACCAGGTGACTTTACCTTCCTGCTGTCACACAAGCCTTATGTAGCCAGCCAGTGTTGTACTCACCCGACTTCTCTAAAGACTTTGTCGTACAAAGTGATGCGTCAGATGTGGGGTTAGGAGCAGTATTGTCCCAGGTCTGGAACGGGGAAGAGCACCCAGTCATTTACCTCAGCAGGAAGTTGAAGTCCCATGAGGTAAATTACGCCACCGTTGAAAAGGAGTGTTTAGCGGTGAAGTGGGCTCTAGATTCCCTTCGGTACTACCTGCTAGGTAGGCACTTTGACATGGTTACGGATCACGCTCCGTTAAAGTGGATGGCTCAAAACAAGGAAACAAATAGAAGAGTGCATAGGTGGTTCCTGGCCCTCCAGGAATTCAACTTCACAGTAAAGCATTGCCCTGGCGTTCAAATGGGGAATGTGGATGCTTTGTCTCGAGTACATGAATGCCTGATTGCTGGTGTTCCAACCCCGAGGTTAAAACAAGAGGGGGGGGTATGTGACAGCAGGAAGGTAAAGTCACCTGGTTGCATCCAGGGGGGTAGATATATTTCGCCCAGATTCAGGCTTTACGCCGACTTATACAACTAGGGAGAGAGTTGATGAAGCCCAGCTGAGGCTAGTGGGCTCATGGATGATTCATACCTCTAGGGAGAGTGCTGGGCGTCGTGCAGACAGGGAGTTGATGAGACCAGCTGAAGCTTGTCAGCTCATTTAGGCCTCTATAAGAACTCCCAGATTCATTAGGTGTTTGCTCATGCCTGGAACCAGACCTGTGTGGACTGTCTAGGGAGAGTGAACCCCTGTGCGGTGAGACAAAGCCTGTGTGGCTATTTGCTTGGACATTTAAAACCAGGGACTTAGGGACTAGGACAGCACTAGGCTGATCCCAGTTGTTAGTTAGGAAACCTGTATGTTTAGTCAGAGGTCAAGTTGACCAGGATTTATTTTGTTTATGTTTCTTTTGCTTTGCTGTGTTTTGTCACTGTAAATAGAAAATAAACCGCACCTTTTTGATTTTGAAAACCACAACCTCCGTTTGCTGGGCCTGTTTTTGTGTGGGGAGCCCATCCCGGGGGTCACACACACCCGCTGCCGAGCTAACCCCCTCACAGCAACGTACAAGGATCCCGGACTCGAGCCCCCACGTGTAGCGCTACCCCCAGTTAAGAGAGCCGCTGATATTGATTTGGGCCCTGTAGTGCACTGCTGTCAACCCCTGGCAATCGGCTCTAACCTCCCGTGGCACAGCTGGTGATAGAGGGATAGGACCGCGTGACCGCAACTGTTGGTGACGCAGTCCTATAACAAACATACACAGAATATACTTTAAAACTCCTATTAAAGTAAGCGGAACTGACACCAAATGTACTTTACCCAGATATTTTACTGAGGCTAATGGGCAAGTAATAAACAACAGTATAACAAGTTGCAGATCCCTGCAATAAACAGTAATAAAGATAAACAGAGTAATCAGAATAATAAAGTATTGCTATGCAACTCTAGCGCTGCCCTTTTACAGCTACTTCCCCTCATGGGTAGACTAACACCCAGCAATGTCTACCTATGCAGTCAGGCCTGACTGATCTAGATGGAAGTTCAGTGAAACAATATTCGCTAGCAATCTTTTCGGTGGTGCACTTGAAGAACAACTTTGTAATCCCAACGAATAGTAAAGATAAAGGTATCTGTCTTTAAACAGCTCTCACCACCCGGGCAAGTCAAAGTCCGTTTCCTCCATCGATTCATCTAGGAACAGGAATCCACCGACATCCAAGTCTTCAATCCTTCTGGTGTACTGCAGCAAGGAGGATTAGATGTCTCTAAGGCTCTGCTAGGCTGGCAGAGGGCTCTTTGGAAAGGAGCACACGGCCCAGGCTTCAGGCCTTGTGCCCACAGCAGTTCAGCACAGACATCCTCTTGCTAGGAGAGGGGTGTCCAAAAAGACCGACCAAAACTCCGCCTCCCCTTTATAAAGTCTCCCCCAGCAGTCTCTGTTCTGGAGCAATGCACCCTGGGTGCTGCAAGATGTACTGGGAGATGTAGTCTCTCTCTCCTCTGCTTTCACTTCCATAATGTCTCTTTACTTCCTCCCGACTCACCTCTCACCTGGAACTTCTTGTCTCTCTGCATTAAAGGGGAACACCCCGCTACATACATGCTAAACTTTTTTGTGCTGGAGGTGAGAGTTTTGGGAGACTGAAGGGAGCATGTGGTGCCTATATATTAAAGAGGAAGTAAACCTTGATGGGTTTTACTTCCTCTTTATTCCCCTGCAAAGTAAAAGCATAATGGCATTATGTGGCACTTACCTGCAAATGAAGCCTGCTATGTCCTCAATCCATCTTTGCCCCTCTTCCTTCCAGGGCCACGGACTCTGGCTCTGTGACTGGCCAGTCATGGCACAAGCTGGGGAAGAAACGGCACAGAGGGCCGTTTCTTCACTGTGCATGCGCCAATGACATTATCGGCACACTACAAGGTAAATATCTCCTAAGCGGCGCACATTTAGGAGATATTTTCAGTACATATAAGTAAGCCTTATTATAGGCTTACCTATATGTAAAAATGTCTCAGGGGGGTTTACATCCACTTTAATAGTATTGTTAATTTCACCCTGGTGTGGATAATACTAATTACGGCAGATAGGAGCACTAGATGAAGTTTCTAATTTTTAGGAATTATTTTGAAAGACTGTGCACTTGATTTATGGACTTTTAAAAAATATATATACATATATATATATATATATATATATATATATATATATATATATATATATATATATATAATGTGGACGCTATATATATCTTTTAACACAAGGATCCGCATTGCTTATAGACTGCTTATACATTTTTCTACAAATATGTTTATTTGTAGTATGATGGATTAGCACTCTTTACAGTTCCTTTTTTCCATGCATATTATTTATTAGCAGCACAACACTTTTACTAGTATCAATTCCTTTTCTTTTACTTTATAATACACTAAAGATGGTATATTTCTTTTCAAACATATGTAAAAGTTGGTAGCAGTAAAATGCCCTCTAAAATGCCTATAACAATATATTTTTATAATGTAATACATGCTTTTTTCTCACTTTACTCATCATTGAAAACATTAAAAATGTATGTTAAACAGATCCCTTATGAATATTCATGATGTTATACTCTGGGCACAAGCATGCACATGGAGGTTTCTTGGCTTCAATAATTTTTATTACATTTTGATATATAACAAGAAAAGGTGTTTTTTTTTTTTACAAAGATAAAACACAGAAAATATCATACAGAAAAGAACCTAAAAAACAATATAATATAGTTACTTGCCTATTGATCATTATGTAGTACAGAGAATGGAGATGGAATTGTTGATATCAGTGGTTTAATTGACAAAAAGGCATGTAGTAGGTAAAATGTAGGTTTAATCGAAAACATTAGAATGTTACATTATAATGTATATTTTTTAATAGTAAAAGTTTATTGAACGATTTCAATACAAAATGAAGTTCAAGAAATGTACAGAAGAATAAAGTGTGTCACAGAGATAAGGCAGTCAGTTACCATATATACTCGAGTATAAGCCAAGTTTTTCAACACATTTTTTTGTGCTGAAAACGCCCCCTCGGCTTATACTCGAGTCACCTTTTTGCGCCTGATCTCCCGGATTTGGGGACCCGGTACTGGCCAGCCGCAGGGCCCCTGGACCCCAAACTTGGCACACATGTTGCCCCATTTCTTCTCTACAAGTGTGCAAAGCTTGTTGTCTGGGGGACCTAAGGCCGGGGAGCACTGATTTTTAAAAGCCGGGCACCCCTTCCATAGACTCCCATGTTAAAAGTCAGTCTAGTCATGGACACAGTGAGGCATGGGCACAGTGCGGCATGGGCACAGTGAGGCATGGACACAGTGAGGCATGGGCACAGTGAGGCATGGGCACAGTGAGGCATGGAAACAGTGAGGCATGGACACAGTGAGGCATGCACATGGACACAGAGAGGCAAAGTGAGGCACAGTGAGGCACAGTGAGGCATGCAGATGGACACCCTAGGCTTATACTCGAGTCAATATGTTTTCCCAGTTTTTTGTGGTAAAATTAGGTGCCTCGGCTTATATTCGGGTCGGCTTATACTCGAGTATATACGGTACATACACAATCACTAAGAAAGATCAACAACCTTGTTAGTGTAATGAATATGGTCTGATAGAGGACCATGCTATACATTGTGTAAAAAGAATACGTATGCGCTACTCTGTGTAAATTACAAAGGTTCCAAAAAATAAATAAATAAAGTGCAATAATATATATATAGCTGCTGGACTCCTATAGTGTCACCAGCTTCAAAAGCGAGTAAAATGTATATGATGGAGCAGCGCTATATGAATACACTCTAAATAATGAATAATCTGTGCAACATCGCAATAAGTAATCAATATAGATGCAATAAAAATATCATAACAATAAAAATATATAAGTGTGCAAAACTTCAGTGAAACGTTATGCAACTGTGAAAACAAACATCAAAAGTGCAATGATGAACTAATGTTTCATAAAAAACAATCCAGTGCAAAAAAGTTGTTAAATAGTCTCTTCAGATGTGCAAAAAAAGGGTAATGCCCCGTACACACGGTCTGACTTTTTACCGGCCAAAATCACATTGAAATTCCGATGGAATTCCATCGGAGTAAAAGATAACATGTTCTCTATCTAAACTCCGACGGAATTCCTTGGAATTTCCAATGGAATAACTCCGATGGGGCATACACACCGTCGGAATATCCGATGAAAAAATTCCGTCTGACTTTTTCCATCGGAAATTCCGATCGTGTGTACAAGGCATTAGATAAAGTGGCCCAATGCAAAGAGATTCAAAGTGATGTGATCACACTTGTAGCCCCCTTCTTTTTTCTCTTTTCAATCCACACACTGTGCCCAGCCTCTCGCCTCTAAGGAAGACCTCAATGGGTCTAGTCAAGCATCTATACAATCCTCAGTGGCAATCTCCTCCCCTTTCCTCTTTGTTTGGAAGTGACACGGCTGTGGCTGCAGACACTGGAGGCTCCTCTCCTGTATGGTTTCCATCCTAACAGACCTCTTTTGAACCCTGCTCCAATTCAGGAGTCATGTATTGGGATACATGGAATCTCCATGGTGTAGTATTTCAATAAAAGTATTTTATTTTAAAAGCAGTAATTCACATGTCAAAAACGAAGCATTCAACAACATGCTGTTCATTGATTCTTATTGAAGTACATAGTTAACCTGGGTGTGAGTAAGTAGGGGTATGAATTCAGATATCCTGTGACCTAGCAGAATGAACTCAGGAAGGATCCAGTTACAGAGAGAGTAAGGAGTAATAGAGGGAAACATAAGCAGGTAGGAAAAGAGAAGGAAGGGGAGGGTCTTGGGTAGTCACTGAGAGGAAGTACCTTTTTGCTGGTTCCATAGGTTAATGGTCAATGGTGTCACAATTGGCTTCTGGAGCAGTCAGTGCTCATGTAGTGAAATGCTCCAAGTGAATACATAATAGTCACATTGGAGTCAGACTGTCAGCTCCTCCATGTGTTGCAGGTGGGTAAGTTTGTTAACAGATTCGATAACAGTTGGAGGGTTGTTAATTCTTCAGTATCTGGGTATTACCATTCCAGCTGCTACAGGAAATAAGTAAAGAAGACTTTTCTATGCCTGTGATATGGAGTCCAGAAGCATAGAGAGGATGGCAATTTCTGGTGTTCCCGAGATGGAGAGGCTTGACACTTGTTCATATAACATAAAGATCTACATCCAGAAGGGCAAGACCCCCAGATGTGTAGCAAAGTGTCTCTTCTTTATATCATGCAGCGCCAACACCAATTCAGTACTGAGGAGAATATTTTTATAAAGAAGGATGGGACATTTATACCAGGGTGTAAGAATTTTATAGTTGGGATATATAGGGGATGAATAGTTGTGAATCAGTAGGATAGCATAAAGTTGGTAAATTAGGTTGTTAGGGGCCTGAGATTGCAGACAGAGAGCTTGGAAAGGTGTAGGGTTTCTATGGTGGCTCCTACTGTATTGAGATGGAAGACATCAGCTTCTAACTTCAGCTTGTTCAATTACGCTTTGAGAATAAAACCTGAAAGCTGATTGGTTTCTATGCAGAGCTGCATAAGATTTTTCACTCTCCAGTCTAGTAAATCACCCGATCAGTTGCCAATGGAGCCAATGGCCTAGGACAGTAATGGTGAACCTTGGCACCCCAGATGTTTTGGAACTACATTTCCCATGATGCTCATGCACTCTGCAGTGTAGCTGAGCATCATGGGAAATGTAGTTCCAAAACATCTGGGGAGCCATGGTTTGCCATCACTGGCCTAGGAGGTGGTTGATCCACTTCTAGAGTGTCACAGGATTCAAGATGTACAGCTAGTAGGCCCATATAAAAAGAGGAAGGATTTGCTTGTGACCATTTTAAGAAGGAGGTTGCATCAAGACCTGGGGAGAATGTTGGGTTTCCTAAGATGGGGGTCATTAAGAGACCTTTTAAATGCTGTGTCCACACTCATAGGAGGGGAAGTATACAGATTGGAAGTATAGTGGGTGGGGATGATCTCTCCGGGGGATCTATGGTAAAGAGATTAGCAGAAGAGAAGTCAGAGCAGACTATATAGTAACCCACAACTTGTCTCTGTCATGAAATCGCTAATCTAATATGTGTGACAATTGTGCGGCTTTGTAGTGAAGTGCTGTGTAATTTTGTCTGTGCTATAGTACATACAGAAAATAGCAAAAATAAATAATGTTATGTATAGTAAAGCAAGAAGTGAGCAATACTCTTGACCTCAATAAACTGAGGTCCAGAGTGTTTAGTATGACTCAATGTTTTGTTGGGGAACAAGCCCACCTGTTTCAAAGCATCCGCACAAAGCCAAGAGAACCTATACATAGCACCCCATCCTCCCTTCTACTGATAATGTCCACACCCTACACTGTAACACCCCGGTGGAGGGTGTGGATGGGGATGTGGTACTATATGCAAACATTTACATGGTTTTGTGTAGTTGCTTTGAGAATTGTGGGCTCAAAATAAACACTCTGGATGTCAGCTTGGCATATTGTGTAGCCTGATGAGTGCTCACTTTTTGCTCTACTGTATATGACTTTTGTTTTGGGATGTACTTGGGCATTGCTCTGCCAAATAGTGTGGGTGCCTACACTCAAGGCTGCACTATATAAGTAATTGATATAGGGTTATAGATTTTGACTGCCCTTGCACATGGTTCATCTCTGCTAGAAAAAAGGATAACAAGTGGAAGATGGGGTGTAGGAAGAAACCCAAGGAAATGGTTAAAGAATAACTATACTTTAAAAAGAATTTAGCACAACTGCCCACTTGCCTTTACCATCCACTGTAAATCCCCATTGCATACATCGCAGAGCAGCTGAGGGTCATGTCCTATTGTCTTGACCTACATTGAGTTGTGCTTCAGTCCTCAAATGAGCCAGCAGGTCGTGCAATACTGCAATTACAAAAGATTCATTTTCATAGAGGGTTTCATAGAGCTCAGCTCCTTGCAGTACCTCCTGACCTGTGGATTAACTGGAACATTGAAGTTCTGTCTGGTATAGATTATGGCATTTGGACATTTTTTTCTGCTACTCTGAGGTCTTTGTAAGGTTAGGAGAGGAGTTGGGCGTAGTCCTTATAGTAACCACTTTCTCTACTTTTTTATCCACTACCACATCATTTGGATTGGAAGAAGCTGTTACCAAGTCAAAATCCCTCCTCCTACCCTTTCTTCTCCAAATTAAAAGACTACACTGTCAACTCTCAACTATTTTCTCTGCAGCCAGAAGTTCAGGGAAGCAGCGCTGATAAAGAATCTGGAAAACTATATATTAAAAAAAAGAAACAATTGTTAAGGACAGAAAGTGCCTTAGCCAATTGGATGTAATCCAGTTATTTTAGATCGACTTTAAACCTTAACCTACTACTTCTAATTGAAGTCTTGATATTAAACCCTTCTTTATCACCCTTAACCAGAGTTGCCAACCTCCTGCAGCATTTTCTACTGACAAAACATGGAAAATTGACAGAGCACCTTTCTCTATACAGCCAACCTGAGAAATTACAGAACTCCCAATGAAAACTAACACACTGAATATTTGAACAGTATAAACATGATATGGAAACACTGACAATACCTATAACAAAGTAATTTGCTTGATTTACACTTTAAAAGTCAACACAGCTTGAAATTATCAGCCGCTGATATTTACTAGCAGTTGTCCAAAAAATCCCTGATTTTTACAAACTGTCAGTAAATTTACTGGCGGTTGGCAACCCTGCCCTTAACCTAATCAACCCCATAATCTATGTATCACCTGAACTCTCAGCCTCTGTTTACCTTAGTGGGCCACAACTTAGTGTCAGAACCCATTCATAACAGTGCAGTGCCCATTTGCAACTGTGCTGAATGGGCATTGCCTAAAAGCCCATTAACCCATTTTGTGGATAAATTAGAACATGATCTTCCTAACATTTGAAAAAAAGGTAAACATAGTTTTTCTTAATGGAATATGGGGTGAAAGTGTCCACTGAGTTATACCTTGCCATGAGAATCAATTCATGAGTAAATTATTACTCTCTGACTTTCATGTCAAAATAAGTATTTCAATTGCTAGAACATGTATTGGGAACTCCATTTATTGTGGCTGCATTGACTGCGGTGAGTTTGTGCATTCAGAAGTGTGCGCAGTTTGCTTGCAGTGCTATACCAATCTTTTTCTGCCATCTCAGCACTGAACGCCATTGAGAAAGCTTATTTCCCCCTTACAGTATTATTCTTTTTTATCCTCTTTAATTCCAGGGTGAGTTGGCAGATGTCACACTGACTGCCTCCCTGCCATCTTCATCTAAAAACTGCCATTCATTCATAGCCTACTTCGTGTCTTATCTACCACACCCTTTGGGCATTCTTGTAGAAAGTTGTCAGAAATTTCAACTGTCCATCTTTTTCTGTAAAGTCCTTCTGTGTGCAGAGCACTACCATTTTTATTCAAGGTAATAGGGAGTTATGTCTAAAAAAAAAAAGTACTTTAGGACAGTAATGAAACAATGTAATTATAAAGTACAGCATATACTGTAGATCTCAAGCCTTAATTTAAAAAACGACACAGGCTAATTTTTTATGGTTACATACTAAATAATATAAAACTGAAGTTGAATAAATTACAACTTCTCCACCTAATATGCAGACATAGCAATATTGAATACAATCCCCAGACATTTACATTTTTCTCACAAGAATATATAGTGAAATATTTCAGGGGGTTATTTTAGAAAGAATTTGCATATCCATTTGCCCAATGAAAGTGCATGTACTTTCGTTTTGAATTGAATTAGGGAAAAATAACAAATGTGCATAGCCAATAACCTGTGCTGTTCAATTGTAAACCATTGATTTGGTGTGAATTCCACATTTGGTCACTAAATAGCACAGATAGAAAATTCCTATGATACTTAGCACCATCTAGTGGCCAAATGTAGTATTTTCCATTTAAATCCATGAAAAACATTCGTCCAGTACAGGAAATATAGAGAGCATTCTTTTTTTGCCTCATTTACACAAAGCAAAAGTCCATACACTTTCACTGGGAAAATGGCTATATAAATGCTTTTTTAAGTCAACTCCATTTATGCTTATGTAGCGGGTACTTACTTTCCCGGGTGCATTTTTTGAATCTAGCTGTGACATCAGTGCTATGTTCCCTGCGGTCCACCAGGTGGCGCTGTCACCGTGGCCGGAGGGACGAATCTCACTGTGTGTTGAGCCTCCTTTTTGTCCTCTCTCGGTAGCGGTATGGTGGGGCGGGGAGCCCGCCATGCTTGCTGGGAGAGGGGATAAAGGGGCCGGCCATCTTGGTCACGGGGTCTTCGTCCCAAGCACCTTCAGCTTGCAGACGTGGGTTCGTGCCCGTCCTCTAGGAGGCCTCGGCCTAGAGGACCACCGGAGATCGTGTTCCACCCCAGGCACCTTCAGCCCTGGGATGAGGTACTTGCAAGAAGGTCCGGTGCTCAGTGCCCAACACTGAGTTCCACGAGGGAAGGGTCCTAAGGCACTTCGGGGATGGAGGCCTGAATCTGAGTAAGACGCAATGGACCGGGGAGAGCTCCTCACTCGAAGACCCGGTGCAGCAGACTGCCGGTGACGGGTGAGTCTCTTGTCGGAGACCGTCCAGAAGGATCCCCTTCCTCTCGTGCGGAGACCATATCCCACTCTCCAGGAGGAGAGTGGAGGAGCGAATTTGTGTCTGGGCCTATTCACACTCACACCTCCTTTCCTGTTCTATCGATCAAGGGAGTCCATGTATGGTGTGTTCTAATAAAGGAGTGTTGGACTTTAATGGTGTGAGGCTCACTTCCTGGCGGACGAAGTTCACGGTGACTCTTGGAGGGAGGATCCGGGTGCACAACACAGACCCGAAGGTAAATGAGACATTGCTGATACCACAGGTATTCCCACATGGTGGAAGCTAGGCGTAGCCCACCCGCTCTCTCTCTCTCCACCCTACCAGATACCCCTAGACGAGAGACAGTGCGAGCCGCACGGAGAGAGGAGAGGGGCAGGCGCTACACGTGGGGGCTCGGGTCCGGTATTGTGTTGTGCATCACAGTATTGAACAAGTCTGCTGGATGAGTTAACTGAATAGGCCAAAGTGCAGCCCTGCTCGAAGTCGTGGAATTGACCCTAGACCAGGGAAAGGCCCGCGCAGGAAGAGCGGTGAACGGGGGGAGGCCCAGCCGTGTAAGGTACTACACGTGGGGGCTTCTAATTGCACTGCGCCAACAGACACAACCCCCGCCGCTTAGTTCGTGGGCGTGGCTCATCCAAAGAAAGTGAAAAAGCCAGCGAACTGGAGCAAAGGGGAGGAGTCCAATACGTGAGAGGGCTACACGTGGGACATTGGCGCGAAAACTCTGCAGTGTGCGATGGACCAGCAACAAGTCACCATGTTTGGACATACTTCATGGATTCCAGTTCACCCTGCTACTACCACGATGACTGCTGCTGCTCCGATAACTGAAGCCAAGGGGTCGATTCGCCCTGTATTCGTGCATGGACGTAGAGGCCCTGGGTGTAATTTGTCCCGGGTGCTCGGGACTGGTGTGCCACCTGAAGCCCTTCGGACAATGTGAGGCCTGTGGGGAGTTCCTGTTCAAGGTGGATCCGGTAGTTGAAAGGCCGAGAACCATCTACCCAGGCCGGGCTTCAGGTAACACTACTCGCAGAGGAGGAATTACTGCTGTAAAAGCCATCCCAGCGCACACTGCAGCGACCGAGGAGGAGGTCGTTAAAACTCAACGGGAGAAATCCGAGGATGCTGACTCGGTCACCACTGTCTCACAGCGTCCGCCACTGAAGAAGAGAACCAGCATGGTGGCCCCGACCAGTGGTGGTGGCGGACCATCTCGCCAGCTTACGCCAGGCCTAGACGGATCCGTTGACGAGTGTTCCGGACGTCCCGCTTCAAGTAAAGGCCGAGGTAAGCCGGGCAAAGAGACTTGGTGTATGGGCGGAGATGCCGGGAAGGCATGGCCCAGTATGTCCGCGGGAGGTGTTAGCTCTGTCTCTACAACGGGCTACATACCCGCGGAGGAGTGTGATACTTCGGATCTGGAGTCGCTCTCTGATGTGGGAGATGACACAGCCATTGATGAACTGTTTGCAGAAAAGGGCTGGGACAAGGTGCCGCTAGCTTCGTTCCGAAGGCCTTGAGATTCACCCATGTCCACGGGGGAGAGTACACCCCGGGTGGAGGCTCCAGCGCCTGAACAAGGGTCCTGTCCCCAGCCCACCTCTACATCTCCGGTGCCGCCTGCATCAGGTACTGGGGAGCAGAAGTTGATACTACGGGCACCCATGCCCCAACCAGAAGTGGTTAAGGCCCCTCGCCATCCGGACTCTATAGTTCTACCCGGCGAAGGGGACAAAGCCACAATGCCTCCGCTGTCAAGGCTTCAGAGACTCTTCAGCCAGAAAGTTGCTGCTGACTACGGGTGGGAATACCCGTACCTTCCCAAGGAGTTACTCTACGAAGTGGAGGTGTACCGAGAGCGCTGGTATAATGACTTTGTGTGGACTCACCTTAAGGTTCCACACGCCCGCAGGTATTTGACATGCTCTCCAAAGACATCTCAGCGGTTTAAAGACTGCAAGGCAGAGTGGATGAGGGGAAGACACATCCATGCGGATAAGGTGTTGATCCGACGCAAAGAAGGGGAGGATGTGGAGTACCATTTGGAGACCATGGATCGGCATCTAAAACCTATTGTCCTGCCGCATCCACGCTTCTACCTCTGAGGAGAAAGAGACTCCATTTGTTTGCTTTGTTTCAAAAGGACCTTGCACCCCCTGAACTTTGTTGTTTGACTTTCTTGTTGGTGCTATCATCAGTGTTGCCCCGCATGAGGGGTGCTTGTGTCATTCCAAGGAAGAACTGTTCCCGTTGTTGTTCTTTCCTCTCCGGTGAGAAGTTGCAGACTTTGGGATAGATAGGGCCCGGAGTCAAGCAGCAAGAAAAGAGAAGCTGGTTCAACGGGTGCAGTTACCGCGAGGCTGTCACCAGGTGGCAGTCTCGTGCAACGTTACACATTGTACACACTCACACTGGGGGGAAAGATATTTCTCTTCGGAGGAGTTTCTTTTTCTCTCACACATACACATGTGTCAGGGTTTTATTGTTTCTTTTCTCTTCCCTCTGCAGGAGAGCATCCCGTCAAGATTATGGAACCTGGGTTGGTTCTTAGTTAGGATGGGAGGGAAAAGTATAATGTTTTAAATGTTGTCTTTCACTCCTCTTTTGTTGCAGGGGCTCAGACACAACTGCTCTGTTAGGATAGTTTCCTAAAAAATGTTTGTTTTTTAAATTGTTAGTTGGTTTCTGGATTGGGTTATGTCAGCCGTTGAGGGCGTGATTCACTCCAGACACTGGGGTCCAGTGTCAAAAGACAGGGGGGAATGTGTAGCGGGTACTTACTTTCCCGGGTGCATTGTTTGAATCTAGCTGTGACATCAGTGCTATGTTCCCTGCGGTCCACCAGGTGGCGCTGTCACCGTGGCCGGAGGGACGAATCTCACTGTGTGTTGAGCCTCCTTTTTGTCCTCTCTCGGTAGCGGTATGGTGGGGCGGGGAGCCCGCCATGCTTGCTGGGAGAGGGGATAAAGGGGCCGGCCATCTTGGTCATGGGGTCTTCGTCCTAAGCACCTTCAGCTTGCGGACGTGGGTTCGTGCCCGTCCTCTAGGAGGCCTCGGCCTAGAGGACCACCGGAGATCGTGTTCCACCCCAGGCACCTTCAGCCCTGGGATGAGGTACTTGCAAGAAGGTCCGGAGCTCAGTGCCCAACACTGAGTTCCGCGAGGGAAGGGTCCTAAGGCACTTCGGGGATGGAGGCCTGAATCTGAGTAAGACGCAATGGACCGGGGAGAGCTCCTCACTCGAAGACCCGGTGCAGCAGACTGCCGGTGACGGGTGAGTCTCTTGTCGGAGACCGTCCAGAAGGATCCCCTTCCTCTCGTGCGGAGACCATATCCCACTCTCCAGGAGGAGAGTGGAGGAGCGAATTTGTGTCTGGGCCTATTCACACTCACACCTCCTTTCCTGTTCTATCGATCAAGGGAGTCCATGTAAGGTGTGTTCTAATAAAGGAGTGTTGGACTTTAATGGTGTGAGGCTCACTTCCTGGCGGACGAAGTTCACGGTGACTCTTGGAGGGAGGATCCGGGTGCACAACACAGACCCGAAGGTAAATGAGACATTGCTGATACCACAGGTATTCCCACGTGGTGGAAGCTAGGCGTAGCCCACCCGCTCTCTCTCTCTCCACCCTACCAGATACCCCTAGATGAGAGACAGTGCGAGGTGAAATAATAAGGATTTGAAGTTACATAACGGTTATTTAGATGTATAGCCCTATGTATTTTGTCCATGTGATCAAACCATTTTACTGTTGTTTTTCGAAGATCAATTAAGAGCCTATTCATGCTAGTGTGCACTACGCACATTGGTGCAATGTAGGGCCATTCATTCTGAATGCACCCCAATGCTGCTTCTCAATGCAATTGTATTACAGCACAAATCAGCAGATGGATTGGGGACAGTGGAAGAAGGGGAGGATCAAATAAAATAGGATCAAACAGCCTTTTTACACAATGCAGAGGATTAATCCCTTAGGTTCCACAGTGAGTATAACAAGCATGCTTTACTGCATATATAGATTGATTTTACTGTTGTGGGTTTAGTAACACTTTAAAGACAGCTTCCTGACTGGAATGGTACCAGCAGATTGGCAAAAATCCAACTTGGTACTAATATTCAAAAAAGGGCCAATATATATATACCTGGAAACTACAGACCAGTCAGGCTAACATCAATAGTGTGTAAACTATTGGAGGGGGTTATAAGGGACTACATCCAAGAATTTGTTGATGAAAAAAGAATCAATAAAATTAACCAGCATGGATTTATGAAAGATTGCCCTTGCCAGACCAGTCTGTTAATATTCTATGGGGAAGTGAGCTGTAATCTGGCTAGAGGAAGCCTGTGGGTGTGGTGTACCTGGGTTTTGCTAAAGAATTTCGTACAGTACCTCATAAATGTTTAATACACTTATTTGAGATCAGTTGGCATTGACAATAGTATATCTACCTGGATAGAAAACTGGTTACATGAGCATGTACAGAGGGTGGTGATAAATAGCGTATCTTCTGACTAGTGCGGTAAGCAGGGCATTTCTATTCAACTTGTTCATAAATTATATAGAGATTGGAATAAATAGTTCAATCTCAGTGTTTGCTGATGATACTAACCTAAGCAGGGCAATAACTTTACAACAGGATATGTAAACTTTACAGGAAGACCTTGATAAAATAAAGGGGTGGGTAACTACATGGCAAATGAGATTGTTACAATACTAGACATACACAGCTGGATGGTCAATGAAGGAAGGTACAAGGCAGGTTGGATACAATACAGAATTACACGTGAAATTCTGTATTTTATCCAACCTGCCTTGTACCGTCATTCATTGACCATCCAGCTGTGTATGTCTAGTATTGTAACTACGTTTATGTAGTTCTCTGTTCTTTTAAATTGAACTATATTAAAAACATTTAAATTTTACGTCTTCTCTTACATTGGACTTCTCACAAATGATCCACAGCACAGCAAAAATCCCTTTTCTCTTACTCTCTATTATGTATACATACTTTATGGGATGAGGTGCTTCTCTTTGGGTGTTTCTACCATCAGCCGGACTTCCCCCCTTTTTTGGTTCATTAAAAAAGGTTATTTACTCAAGAGATTAAACTCTGGTTTGCCCACATCTTGAGTATGCCACCCAGTTCTGGTCAACAGTCCACAGAAAGGATGTGCTGGAGCTAGAGAGAGTCCAGAGAACAGCAAAAAAAAGTTAATAAGGGGCTGGATGACCTGAGTTATGAGGAACGACTGCAAACATTAAACTTATTCTCCCTGGATAAGAGAAGTTTATGGGAGATATGAGTACAATAAACAATATCAAAATTTTGATTCTAAAATAGGGAGTAAATTATTCAGTCACAGATCTCTTAGGAAGACATGTGCGCACTTAATAAGGTTGGATGAGAAGCAGTCTAACCTTAAACTGTATAGCGCCACCCTCGAAGGAGCCGCTGGTTAAATTGTGGGTTCTCTGTTCTGCGCCTAGACTCCAAAAACAACCTCGGCCCCCTGGTGCACCTGGTTGAATAAAATTACTGCAAGCACAATTTACAACACAAGTGAGAAATACCTTTTGCCTGGCTGTGGCATATGGCAATAAATACACACACACCTGTTTAGTGGTAAATACACTTAATCTATTGATTGACTATTATAGTGTAAGTAACAGTTAAACAGTTGAACACACACAGCAGGCAGGTTAGCAATAAACAATGCATATAAACTTTAAATGCAACAAGGGTATTTATAAATCCACACTAGGTTTTGAGTGCACTCAACCGAATAGACAGAGGTATGGTACCCCTTTAAACTGGCCAGCAGGCAGAGCTTCAAGGTAGTTACAGCTAGGGGTTGTCCTTAGTCCTAAGTTTCGTTGGAGCTCATTTGGCACGCGTTGCGGCCATCAGTAAGGCCTGCAGGCAGTATTACAGCTATGGGGTCACTGGTTAAGTAGCTCCTAGTGGCTTTATACCCTAGTAGTGGTAGCAAGTAGTGACCGCAAGGCCTGCTCACCAGTCCTGGTAACACTGTGTTAGTTGCTCCTCCGATCAGGCGTCCACTCGCTTTGGTTGCTTAGGGTGACCCTGGCAGGCAGCACGGTAAAGACAGCATCCTGGGAGTGGCTCTGTTTCTCCATGATCCGGTCCCATAACTGCTTCCCCACACTGTAGTAGCTTCCAATGGTGCCTCTTCCTCTCTCCACACTGGCCCCGATAGCTCGCTGCAGACTTAGGATATCCCCAAATGGCTGTGGATTTCTGACAACTCAGGCTCTCTCTTTCTCTGGCTGATAATCTTGGTCACAGTTGTTCTCTCCTCACTGTCTCTGCACTGCCCTGTCAGAGCCTTTTCTTTTCCTGGGCTCCTAGACTCTCTCTCTCTCTCTTTCTCTGAAATCCCCCCAGCTCTTCCTGAAACTCCCCTTTTTCCCAGTGTCCTTTGTGTCTCTGGGTTTTCTGGAAGGACAAGTCAGCATCTCCCTATCTCCATCTTGTGGCCAAAAGGAGAAATTTCATGACAACATGCCTGCTACAACTGCATAAGGGGTTCTTTACTGTTAGAGCGGTAAGAATGTGAAACTCCCTTCCACAGTTGGTGGTGTCTGCAGGAAGTGTGAATAATTAAAAACAAAATGTGTAGATGAGCATCTTAACAAACACAATATACAGGGATATGGGAAATGGTAGTGATGTAAACACACACACACATTGAACTGGATCAAACGGTGTCTTTTTTCAACCTTACCAACTATGAAACTATGTAATAATACACCCAATAAGCAAATTCTATACTTCCTTGTTGAGGGAGCACATAATAAGGCTTGGGATGGAGGGTGATATCCCCAAGAAAACAAGTTTGGTACACTGGAAGCGATTAACAAGTCACGATATGCTGTATGAATATCCGCCCTAAGGAGGTATTTCCAATTTCACACTCCTAAATTGCTGGTGGGGGATTCTTTTCAGAAAAATGCTTATCATTACTAGTAAACTGCATTACCCTTGTGCAAAGTGCATATATAGAAATAGTAAGATCTACAGGACAGAGAGGTTTTCATTTATATCATTTTGCAGATGTTACTTTGTAAATAAGATGCTATTAACCACTTCAGCCCCGGAAGATTTGGCTGCTTAATGACCAGGCCATTTTTTGCTTTACGGCACTGCGTCGCTTTAACTGACAATTGCGCAGTGGTGCAACGCTGTACCCAAACAAAATTTACGTAATTTTTTTCCCACAAATAGAGCTTTCTTTTGGTGGTTTTTGATCACCTCTGCGGTTTTAATTTTTTGTGCTATAAACAAAAAAAGAGCGTAAATTTTGAAAAAAAAGCAATATTTTTTACTTTTTGCTATAATAAATATCCCCCAAAAAATATATAAAAAAACGAATTTCTTCCACAGTTTAGGCAGATATATATTCTTCTCGCAAAAAGTTTATATTGATTGGTTTGTGCAAAAGTTATAGCATAGATTTATGGCATTTTTATTATTTTTTTTTTTTTTTACTAGTAATGGCAGCGATCTGCGATTTTTATCGGGACTGCGACATTATGGCGAACACATCGGACACTTTTGACACTATTTTGGGACCATTGTCATTTATACAGTGATCAGAGCTACAAATAGCCACTAATTACTGTATAAATGACACTGGCAGAGAAGGGGTTAAACACTAGGGGGCGATCAAGGGGTTAAAGTGGTTGTAAACCCAACCAGACAACTTGCACCTACAGGTAAGCCTAGATTAAGGCGTACCTGTAGGTGCAAGAAATATCTTCTTAACCTACACCAGGGGTGCCCAACCAGTGGCCCGGGGGCCACATGTGGCCTGCGGAGCCCTCTGATGTGGCCCGCGACCTCCTGCTCTGGGATGGAAAAGAATAGAATACTGTTATTAAAGGTCAGTTTATTACTAAAATCACAGTGTATATATGGGCATATCTGTTCTGCAGTGGTTACTGGGCTGCTTTCAAACTAATCTGCAGATGCAGAGCAGTTTACCTGCGGGTTACCTGCACTGAGCCATAGACTTCTGTTATTACCTGCAAGTTTGGTGAGCTTTCTAAAAGTGCACCAAATCTGCAAAATATAATAGAAGTTTATTGCAAAGTGCAGAAAAGCCAAAGGTACACTGCGTTGTACCCACGGTGCGGGTAAACCGCAGTGCATAAGTGTGAAAGCAGCCATGGGTCCCTTTCACATGCTCAGTCCGACCCAATTGGACCCTCCATTCACCTCTAAGGAGTGACAGATGTAAACCGACTTGTGTCCACCCTCCAATCCGATCCGACTGTGTCCGTTCTGCATATGCAGAGCAGACATGGACCTGTCATCCGCCCACTCTGCTGATTGTGGCCCACGACCAGTAAACAACATCGCAGGCGCACTGAGCGTGCCGGTTTTATAAATGGATAATGCCAGAACCGCACGCATGCGCAGGGATCGTGCCGGTCCCGCGCGTATGCCCGGGAGTGACGTCATCGCAGCTCCGGCCAGTCACATCGCCGATACAAGTAAAACGGTCCGAGGGGATATGGCGGTGGAGGGGAACGAGGAGCGCTTCGGGGACTTCGATCTCAGGTAAGTGCCACATAATGAGCTAGTATGCTATGCATACTAGCTCATTATGCCTTTTTCTTGCAGGTTTTTTTTTTTTTACAGGAATTTTTTTTGGGGGTTTGCTTCCTCTTTAAGTGTGTCCTAGGGAGTGATTCTAACTGTGGGGGGATGGGCTCACTACAACATGACAGAGATCACTGCTCCCAATGACAGGGAGCAGTAGATCCCTGTCATGGTGCTAGGCAGAACAGGGAAATGGCTTGTTTACATAGGCATCTCCACGTTCTGCCTCTCCTCGCCGCAAACGCGGGCCGCCGGCGAACGCCGAGTTTGCGGGGCCCGCGGGCACGTTCCCGCGGTGCGCACGCGCGATAGGCGATAAATTCAAAGGGACATACAGGTACGTCCATTTGCCTGCCTGTGCCATTCTGCCGACGTATATGTGTGTGCGGTAGTCGGCAAGTGGTTAAAGATGCTAAGTATACAATATAAGTACAATATGGGTAGCAATGATTATGAACTGTTCTTGGTAATATTGGTAATATTCTTATCATTATTAGTCATCAGTAAACATGTGATATACAGTATGTGCTGCTCCCTTTTTGTTCCTTCACCTACTTTTGGTATATTTCCTGTTCTTTTGTCATTCTTTCTTCCCTCACATCTCAGGAACTAGCTATCACCAGGGATGCAGTATGACTAGTTCAGCAAGACAGACTTCTATCTGCATTTAAAAGATTCTTTCCTTTTTTTTCCTGCTGATTCTGAAAAATGCTGTCACTACATACTAGGGAATGAATGTTTCTACTGGCGCAGATTGTAGGTAATTTACATGTTTCTGGAATATTTAAACTTTTATTGTGCATGTTCCTGCTGTAGGCATTTGAAAATCATATGAAATAGTTCCTAGGCAGAGGGAATACTGATTTTGCATATGTGCACAGCTACTGACTACAGAAATTGTTTCTGCATCCATTAAATGCTTGTCTACAGTAAGTAAAACTATACCCTTACATACGCTATGATAATGAAATATAGAAACAATTACACTCAGGCTTGTTTCGTAATACTATGGAATGGGCAAAGCTCTAACAGTAAAATAAGGTCTATACCAGCCAACTGGATCCAACATTTTATTGGTCTTATTTTAGTAAACTTAATTCTGGTTGTTCTATTTATTTAAGAATTGCAGTTGTGCTTTAGGAAAAATGTGGTCAGACTCACATATTTGTATTGCTTAACAGACAGACATACCAGCGTACCACAATGATTGGTTCCTATCTGTGCAATGTAATGCGCTAAACACAAGTCTATTATGCTGTGTTGGATGATACTGCAATGGATGCAAAATGAAACACACATATGTGAGTATTACCTTTATGTAAGCCTGTCAGGTAAATTATCCACCTATTTTCTGTCATCACAATGGTCTTTGCTTCACTTTCTACACATTATTTCAGATTAATCTGCAATTAATAGATTATAACCTCCGTTATAAAATATAAACAAATTAGGAGTTCAACGTAATAGGATGGATCACAGGTCATGTTAACCCTTTTTCAATGCTTATGTGCCTATTCCAAAAGTAGCATCATCAGTATGCATCTGTTACCTTGACTGTGACCCTTTCACAATTTTTTTGGTTTGACAGCAGGGTCCAAGAACTAGAAAAATACACAGGTGCACGTTCCTAGTTCTCTGTTTTTTATTTTTTATTTATTTATTCATTTTCGGTAAACAATTTTAAAAGGAACATCTCAAAGTAACATTGAATACACATTGTATGTATATAGCACACAGACAATATTTGGCCAAAATAATAGTGAAACAGTAGCACATCCCATACACCCTCTAATGGAGGAAAATGCTATAAAATAACATGTCAGTTGCTTTAGGTGGGCCACGCAGGGCCCAAAATATTACTCTTCAATCTTAAAACAGAGTAAACATCCAGACAGCCACACTAACACACACACACATATACTCCACTCATACCCACACCACCTCCTCCCTCACCTTTAGACAGGAGAACCAAGGAGTCCACATTTAGGAATTTAGCAAACCACAGACATAGTGGTATGGGGTTGTGTCAGCCATCTACGACTGTTGAGACAGTGGAGTGTCCTTCCAAAAGGAGTCTGATATATCAAGCCAGGGCTGCCAAACCTTAAAGAACTTTTTTGGGCAAGCCATTATATATTAACTTGAAAATAGGTAAAAAACTTTGTATATGCGGAGCAGCGACATTTTTCCATCGTAGCAGAACCAATTTCCTAGCATAGAATAGCAAAACACGTACAAGGGTTCGAGCAAGAGTCAGATGTATAAAGTCACTCAGCACACCAAGCAGTCCAACCTCTGGAGTATGAGGTACAGGTAAATGTAAAGTGTTGTCAAAGAAAGAAAAAATATGTATTTCCAATATGTTGACAAAGCAGGGCAGGACCAAAGCATATGTAAATGATCTGCTTCCTTTAAACCACAACGGGAGCAGGAAGCAGCAGAGACAAAACACATACGGGCTAACTTAGCAGGAGTATAGTGCAGCTGGTGTATAAACTTAAACTGTGTAAATTGATCATTGAACCAATGAGGTCCTGAAAAAAGACCTCTGAGGCCTCCTCCCACCACTCCTCAGACAACCTGGGAATCAACACCTCCCACTTTTGCTGAGCAAGTTGAAAGTGGTTGCACCCAGCCGACTGAAAACATAAGTAAACAGTCATAACCAATTTAGAGATATCAGGATATGATAATAGCACCTCTAAGGGTGAGTCTGAGAACTCCTGGGACAAACCCCTAAACTGTGCCCGAATCGCATGACGTAACAATAAATATTTGAAAATTAATTTGTTGGTCACTCCACTCTGAGCCTTCAAATCCTCAAAGGAAAAAAAAATGTTATTAACAAAAATGTGAGAGGAATGGGTAACCCCGAGTCGAGTCCACCACAATGAGTCTGGGTAAACCAAGAGCAAAACAGGAAAATAATTTTTCTGGATAGCAGCACTCCAAGATAAAAAGCCTTTATTTCAAAAGTCCAGGAATCCAAAGCATACACTGCACATCACAACACACTGATCAAAGATTCGCTAACCCAAGAGCTCTGAGAAGTTGGAATGTGCCACAGTGGGGCATTAGAGACACCCCCGCTGGTTGTGTTAACACTTTATCCCCCTCTTTCCAAGCCAGCCAGCTAATACCTATCGGAGAGCTGTGTGAGCAGCGCTTAATCATAGACCTGTGTAGTGCGTCCACACAGCCAGAGCAATAGGCTCAATTGCCAGCGCAAACCGAAGTGGCAAGAGCGGGCAGCCCTGTCTCATGCCTCTTTGTAGAGAAAATACATTTGAAATGTCTTTATTGGTACACACCCTAGCCCTAGGGTTAGTATAGAGCAGCCAGACCCAGTTGATGTACTGAAGGCTAAAACCCATCCAGTGCATAGTCTCCCAAATAAATGACCAGTTAACAGGATCAAAAGCCTTCATTACATCTAACAACAGTACCAGTCTGCTTTTTTGGTCAATGGCCGCGTTGTAAATATGTAAAAAAAGACGATGAATATCATCATAAGTACTTTTACCAGGCATGAACCCTATTTGATATGGGTGGACAAGGTAAAGAATGACCTTTTTCAGTCTTATAGGAGTTTCGCCAGCACTTTAACGTCACTATTTAACAGTGAGATGGGATGATAGGACAAATCATTGCAATTTGTCTTTCTCAGGTTTGGCAATACTACGATCAGCGCCTCACACATAGAAGCGGGAAGCTCACCCTCCTCAAATGCCACTTAAAACAGAGAATGTAGTCTCTGTGCTAAGTCTTCCACATAGGTCTTGTAACAGCCATCTAACCCTGGAGTCCTATTTGGTCGAAGGGAGTGTATAGCCTCTGTAGTTTCCTCAAAAGTCAGGGGTTTATCTAGAATAAGTCTATGAGAGTCCTCCAGTTCTGGGAAGTGAATAGATTCAAAGAACACCTCAAACTCAATTTCAGCAGGGGGTCCTGGGTTGGAGTATAGGTTTTCATAAAAGGACCTAAATGTCTGGTTAATGATCAACGGATCAGAGGAAGCTGATCCCTCAGGTAATTGTATGCGTGATATAGACCTATCAGTATATTCTCTGAAAAGAAAGATAAGCCAGTAGCTTCTCATTTTTCCCACTGTGTTCATGTAACCTAGCCGATAAATAAAGCTGCTGTTTCTGGGTTATATCTACCATATGGAGTTCAAGAGCTTTGAGCACCCCAACCAAGACACCATGGGAGTCAAGAGTGGGGTGTGCAGTATAATGGGCCCTAGCTGCTTCCAAGGAGGCCTCTAAGGCTCGAAGGGTAGCCTGGTTAGTTTTTCAATGCTTAACAATGTTAGAGAGGTATGAGTCGCCTTGAATGGGCCCGTAGAGGAGGAATGGGCATTTACCTCCCAGTATTGAGACATATCCTGACAAATTGGTTCCTGAAAACCAGAAGTGAATATCTAGAGGGGACTGAGTCTCTACAGCCGAAAAGAAGGTCTATGCCCCAATATCAAATCTACACGAAGGACTGAATGGTCAGATATTATTTGAGCTATATATATAAACTGTCTGAACACATGGAAATAAGTCTGGCGTACCCAGAGCATAGTCAAGCCTGGAAATAGCATGATATGACTGACATTGACATTAGTAAACTCTATCCATGGGGTATTTCTGTCGCCGTAGATGTACATACCAAAAGGAGGCACACCATTGACTAAACAACTTAAATTCATATCAAAGCACTGAATTGAAGTCCCCAATAATGAAAGTAGCAACTGTTGGTAAGTTTGACAAATTAACACTTAACTCCGTAAAGATTGCAGCCGCGACAGGGAGGAGGAATATACACCACCACTAATAGTAATGGCATAGCATTCACAGCACATAGAAGAAAAATGTATCGCTCTTTAGAAACAGAAATAACACAATCACATGAGAAGGGGACCCTTACATATTAAAACTGACACTCCTCGGGCATAATTAGAGTACAGGGTAGGTGGAGTGATATCCGTGCATTACCCAGTGTTTTTTAAGGGCAAGGACCTTAGACCCTAATAAATGTGTCTCTTGCAAGCACAGTATATGTGGTTTGTGAGATTTGAGAAAGTTAAATAGAGAAGCCCATTTAAAAATTAGAATTTAACCCCTGAATGTACTAGGAGATGCACGTAACAGTGGACATATTAAAGAAAAACCAATTAAAGTAAGCAAAAGAGAAATACAGGCACAGGGCCCAGTGAGCCAACCATAGGCCCCTTCAGGGCTACAATCCCAGAGGGAGGAGGAGGCTACCTGTCCCATCAGAGTATTTCCATGAGCTGAGATTGGAAATGTAGAACATTCTACCAGAGAAAGTGCCCAGATTAGGTCTCAGGAGTGCATCCAGATGAACAACCAGGCTGTTGCAGGGATTCAAATCAGGAGAGAGCATTCACAGGGGTTTAAAAAGAAATGTACCTGGCCTTGGTAGACAGCTCTCAGGGTAGCCGGAAATAACATGAAGTATTGGATGGCTTTCTCCCTCAAGTTCTGCTTGACATGTTGGTACTTGGCCCTTAGAGTACAGACTGCAGGGGAGTAATCCGGGAAGAGGGACACCGCCACATGGTTTTCTTGAGGCTCCTTTTCAAGCGAGCAGAGCGTAGGATGGAATCCCTGTCCCGGTAGTTGAGTAGACAAATCACCATGGTACGGGAAAAGGTTGCCCTCAGGGAGCGGCCTGTCAGGTACTCTGTGGGCTCTTTCAATCACAAAGCAGGGAGAGAGACAGTCCTTTCCAAATTCTTGGGTGGACCAACTCTCCAGGAAGGACACCGGATCAGAACCCTCCACCCGCTCAGGCAGGCCAACCAATCTGAGGTTATTCCTGCGCAAGCGATTTTCTAAGTCGTCTAACTTATCTTCCAGCGATTTGATTTTAGTGTCACAGGTTTTAACAGCAGGAAGGACAGGGTTAATGGTATCCTCCAGATCACTGATTTTCCGCTCAGTGGCAGAGACCAGGTCCCGTATCTTATGCATATCCTGGCACATTATAGTTATGTCCAGTTTAAGCTGCTCCACCTTCCCCATAAGATCAGAATGATTTACCCTAATGATTATAAGGACATCCAACAGGGTAGGCTCCAGCTCTGGGTCATCCTTCATGCCATCCTCACTCAGAGAGGCCTGGGATAACAGCACCGGCAGAGCGGATGTCCCTGGGGAGGGTGGTGGAGTGGGCTATGGCGCTTCCCCAAACAATTATTGTGTGGATGCCAGGGAGGAATGAAGAGCAGTGGAGCAGAAGCCATCTTGACAGGAGTGCGTGGAGATACTTATCTTGGCCGGGGGTTGTTTCCTCCGTTTTCCCATCCACCTAACCTCTCAGTAAATGCTCTGTATCCCTCTCTAAGGAGCCAGGAGAGAAATCAGCCAAGTTAGAGGAGCAAGTTTGCAGGATTACACAGGATTGTACAGAGGGGATCTCAGAGCTGCAGAGAAATATGTCCACTCACATGCTGCGTTAGGCCACACCCCCTCTTCTACAGTGTATGGGTAAACGTATGGCTTCTGAATCACAGCAGTAAGCACATTTTCTTTTGTTCTCCTTTGGTTCTGAAACAGTTAATAACAGGATATTGCCCATTATCTACAAGTAAAAGGCACAAATATCTAATACAAGGTTATCCTATAGATGTATTATTATGTGCTGGATGCATAAATAAACCACGTATGCACAGTATGGTACTAAGTCCACAGTCTCCTTAATAGGTGTCCACAAGGACTTGAGTCTTTCAATGATAGTTCATAAAGAGTTAAAATTGGAGGGGGGGGGGGAGAGAGGGAATGAAACAATAAATTAGTGAAATAGGATAAAATGGAATGGGAATGGACCACAGGCAGGGCTGCCATCAAGGTGGAACAGAGACCATGTTCCCAGTGCTGAAAAGACAAAAGGGGAGAGAAGAGGCGCCTCTGGGTGCACATTTTTCAACAAGTTTAATATACAATTAGATTTCCTTATAGTGCACTCACATTTAAGTAGTTAAAAGCAAGCATTGAGTCATGTCCCAAGGTGTGGGGACATGACTCAATGCCTGCTTTTAAATACTTAAATGTGAGTGCACTATAAGGAAATCTAATTGTATATTAAACTTGTTGAAAAATCTGCACCCAGAGGCGCCACTTCTCTCCCATTTTGTTTTATTGCCCATTATCAGCTGATGGGACAGAGAGGCACCAAGTACAGGAAGGATCCTGACAATATTGTCAGAATCCACTGCTCTGCCTGACTGACAGCTGGCTTTGCCTTTCAGGGCGTAACTGAGATTGAGCTTTCAGGGTGTGATTGAGGCCCAGAACGGGCCTCAATCACCCCCATCTCCAGCTTGGAGTTTCAGTAAGAACTGGAGGAGCAAAGTAGTGACTGACAGCCGGTTTCAGCTGCAAGTAAACAGAGAGCAGAATTATCAGAGGTCATGTGATCATTCAGTTCTCCATCTTAGAGATGGCTTGGAAAAGCTACAGTGTCATTCAAATGCTTCAACATAGAGGTGAGTGAGTATGTTTGCTTTTTAATCTACCCCAAACTTCTTATTTAACCACTTCCCGTCCCGGCCATTAGCAAAATGACAGCCGGGCAGTAGTTCCGTTATCCTGACGTCTTTAAAGATAATGAGTCGGCGCGCGCCGATCGGTGGTGCGGTGTGTCAGTCTGACACACCGCAACACTGATCTCGGTAAAGAGCCTCTGACGGAGGCTCTTTACCACGTGAACAGATGTGTCCAATCACAGCTGATCACGGTATAAACAGTTAGAGCCGTTCATCGGCTTTTCCTCTATCACGTCTGGCAGACGTGACTAGAGGAGAAAAATCAGCTTTTTGTCTTGAATACCTTCTGAAAAATAGCAGTGCATTTGCTTGCAGCTGAGTATGTTTAGGAAAATTTGTGCCTACAACCTCATAGCCATACATCTGCTGTATGAGATCTCAGGCACTGCTGCCTCTGGCTGCTAATCTGAGAAGATTTGCTGATGTCACTACTGTTCTCCTTATTGGAGAGGTATCTATACTTGAGGACCTGTGCTGCATACATCTTGGCTGTCTGTACAGATGTTTCTGACAACGGAGGGCCGCTTACCTAATTGCAGATCACTTACCTTGAGTACAAAGAGCATGGTACTGCTTCTGCATAAATGTTTCCATCTTCAATTATTCAATATGGTCATACTTAGAACAGGGTTCCAAGGTAATTTTCCTGGAAATGCAAAATTCCATTGAACAATTTTGAAAAGAGGAGCAGGTCTTGGTGGTCAAATGACAGTAGAAAACCTAAGTTCATGAACCAATTTCCACTGAGCATGTTGAGACCTTATTAAATTGACTGGAAAAAAAAGTTTAATGGATATTGCTTTATGAATTGAGGTATTCTTCAATCACAACTGCACCTTCTATTCCTAGATCGTATATAACAACTTGTATACTGTGCACTGCAGTGTTGTGTTTTTAATAAAATGATTGCATGCACATAGCTACAATGAAAAGGTTAGCAGAATAGGCTCAATTCACTAAGCTGTAGTGATCATTATTTGCCATATTGATCATTACTTTCAGCAATGAGAGCTGAAAATAACAATCCCATGGCTAGGAATAATGATCTTTATGGCAGATACCACATGAGCTATAGCTTAGTGACTTTTATCACTAATTTATACAAGGAAAAGCTAAGTGATGGCAGCACCTGTATAAAATAGAAAAATGGCACTATCGGTCACTATTCTCTTGTTATCATATATTACCTCTAATAAATGTACAAAGAAAATAAACAGCATGTCTATATGCTCTTCTTTGGAATTATACACATATTTTTGATGTAGGTGTCGATATTGATCAAACATTAATTAATTTCTGTATCTGCCTTTTCTCTTTTTTATCAGTTCAAGTTTACACACTACAAAATTACAAGAGTGGAGCGACAACACGTTTTACTATTTTATTACAAGTGCCATCATAATCAGGCTATTGCTTGTTAAAGTTAGCTTTTCCCCACCAAGTTTAACTTTCTGGGCCAGAGGTTGGTAACTTTTGTATGACTTCCAGACCCCCATTGGATTGTCCAATATGTCCCCATATACAATACTTGCCGAGTAGGTGCAGTGTGGTATGGTAGGCAGTAAATACTCAGAGTCCCACTTTGCAAAGAACGTTGTATTGAAACAGTATGTTAACAGCACAAACAGGCCTGATGGGGAGCTTATCTATCCAGTGCCATTTACAACCATGCAGCAAATTGACAGCGGTCAGAAGACTCAGAGATACCCACAATGTCTGCCATGAGGAACGAAGCACAGCCTGGCCAATCTGACCCATATGGGAAGCATCTTGAAGAGGAAGATGTGGTCCCTGTTCTCTTCCTACTTCATATGAACATTTCCCTATCACTGCTACTGTCCCTGTCAGACGGGGAGCCTGTCCCTAACCTAGGGTTACCACCTAGTCCCTTTAAAGCCAAACACATATTAATTACACAGGTTCTGCGGCTGATTAAAGTGGAGGTTCCGCCAATTTTTTTTTTAAAGCCAGCAGCTACAAATACTGCAGCTGCTGACTTTTAAAAAATGGACACTTACCTGTCCAGCGTGCCCGCAATGTCGGCAGACGAGGTCAAGCAGTCGCTCGGTCCTCGGATGCTGCCGCCGCCATTCTCGGTAAGGGAATCAGGAAGTGAAGCCTTGCGGCTTCACTGCCCGGTTCCCTACTGCGCATGTGCGAGTAGCACAGCGCGCCGTCACTGGTCCCCGCTCTCTCCCGGGAACAGTGTGTTTCCCAGAAGACAGCGGGGGGGGGGGTGATACCCGGAAGTGGTGCAATACCTGTCTTAGACAGGTATCTGCACCCCCCTCCCACCTGAAAGGTGTCAAACGTGACACCGGAGGGGGGGGAGGGTTCCGAAAAGCAGCAGTTCCATTTTTGGGTGGAACTCCGCTTTAAGGTGGTAATTAATATATGTTCGGTTTTGATGAGGTGGCAACCCCACCCTGACCTTTCCACTTGCATAAAGCATGCCAAACCCAGGGGTCAGAGTCTTAAATAAATTCTTTCTGACATAAGATAGCCACAAGGGTCACATGGGGCATGTGCATCCAACTGAATCAATGCCCGAGTGACCAAAGAAATTATAGCAAAACATAGCTTATCTTAGACCCTTTTCACACTGGGATGTATTTCAGGTGCTTTTGGGCTAAAAAAAGGAACTGTAAAGTGCCTGAAAAACACCTCCCCTGAAGCCCCTGTGTGAGAGCCCGAGTGCTTTCACACTGGGGCGGTGCGCTTGCAGGATGTTAGAAAAAGTCGTGCAAGTAGCATCTTTCGGGCGGTGGGGGAGCGGTGTATACATCGCTCCTCCACCCCACCTGCCATTGAAATCAATGGGCACCGCTACCGAAGTGCCTACAAAGCGCTACAGCTGCGGTGCTTTGCAGGCACTTTTTTTGATTTCAAAAGAGGGGAACAGATTGGTTTTATTGGATAGCTATTAGTGATGAGCTGAATGTACTTGGGTTCAGGTCGAGGTGGGTTTAGCGAACATGACTAAAGGGGCTGGAGCTTTATTTGAGCTGAATGGGAGCTGAATGTTAAAAAACAATAATGGCCATTTTCTAGGCTGAAGCCTCGTACACACGACCGATTTTCTCGTCGTAAAAAACACGTCGTTTTTTTCGACGAGATTCTTGTTAAGCTTGTCGATTTTCTCGTCAAGCTTTCCATGCGTACACACTGACATTTCCCAATTTCCTCGTTGTTCTCCGCGCTCACGTCCAGCACGTACGACGGCACTATAAAGGGGAAGATCTTTTTTCTTGGCGCCACCCCTTGGGCTGCTTTTGCTGATCTCGTGTTACCGCGTGTGAAGTAAAAGTTTGGGAAGAGACGATTCGCGCTTTTCAGTCTTCGTACTTTTCAGATCGTTTTCTGCAGTTCAGTTTGTGCTTGTGGGTTCGTATCTTGACTTTCAGGGCGTCTAGGCAGGTCGTATCTGTTTTACAGTGCGTTCTTGCCTGTTCGTTTCTGATTTTCAGTTCGTTATTCATAGGCCTTGCTGTTCTAAAGTGCGTTCTGTTCTGTACGTTCTGATAAGACGACCGTTTCTTAGCCATGTCGCCTGGACGTTCTCGTCGTCGAGTTCGTGCTGTGCGTGCGCTTGGTGTTGGTCTGCTTGTTTTGGACCAAGACCAGTCCATGAATGGTGTGAGGAGGAGTTCATGGACCAAGAATTGTTTGCTCCAGCGGGACAAATTCTGCCATATGCCTCTGCTGTGGGAGATCGTCGAGAATAATCCTGAGGACTACAGGAATTTTCTGCGGATGTCTGACCCCGTTTTTCAGGAACTGTTGGCTTTGGTGTCCCCCTATATTACCAGGAAGGACACCGTTATGCGGGAAGCCATCAGTGCTGAGCAGAGGCTCATCGCCACGTTACGTTATCTGGCGACAGGGAGAAGTCTTCAGGACTTGAAGTTCACCACAGGCATCTCCCCCCAGGCTCTGGGCCTCATAATCCCAGACACCTGTTCTGCCATTATACAAGTCCTGCAGGAGGACTATATTAGGGTAAGTTTTCTCCCTTAACATCACATTTTATGTATTACATGTATGCTAATGTATTGTATTTCTTTCATCCTTCCCTAATTACCATGATTGTAATATGCTGAGAATGTCCCCTTTGTCCCCATGCATGCTGGAAGCTTTAGATTGCCCCTTTTTTCTCCTCCATAAATATTTCCCTTCACTAACTTTTCCAGCAGGGGCGCCTGTTGCTCCAAATATTTGGGGGTTCAAACACCAATTTAGGAAATAAACTTCCTCCTTTTTTGCTCTGGTGCCTATTAAACGCCCCCAGTTGTCCCCTCTAATGCAGCCATTTTGTTCACTCCAATGCAGCCATTTAGTCCCCTCTAATGCAGCCAGTTTCCCCCCAGCCCTGCACTTACCTTCTTGTGGTCAGCGCCATCCTTCTTCTGTCCTTGATGTGTTCTCCTTCCCTTGATGTTGCATCAGCCAATCATGTTACCATTAAACAGACTTGGTGAACATGATTGGCAGAGCAGCCTGCCAGTGTTTCCCCAAGGAATGCCCCCCCCCTGCGTCCCCTATTTTACTTTTAGGAAGCCAATTACATCCCTCAGGTTGTAATGTGCAAGACTATTTTACTACCTGTTTCTGCTATGCAATTTGAACCCCCTAAATGCCGCAATTATTCATATGTCGGTCGCTTTACAAGAGGCCATCCACCTGAATAGTGGGCGGCATAGACAATACATAGGTTTATGCAACGCATGAACCTATGTATTGTTCTGAGTGATGGGCACAGGAGAGAGGGGGCAGTGCTCCAGCGCCCACTCTGGACGCACCGCCACTGCAATGCTATCCTGTGGCCAAACACATCTCCCCCCCCCCCAAAAAAAAATTAGTAATGGCCCATCAGAGGGGGTGATGAATATGATAAATGAGCCTTCCATTATACTTATTTTAAACACCTTAATAAACGTAGAATTTGATTGATGTTGGCCTCTAATGATTTTTCAGAGAATTTCCTTGTAATGTATGACTTTTGTATTCTAATATTATTTCATCTTGTTTCACTCCACAGCTTCCTTCCACGCCACAGGAATGGCAGACTGTGGCATCGGAGTTTGCCACGCGGTGGGACTTCCCCAACTGCGGTGGTGCCATAGACGGGAAGCACGTCCGCATCGTGCCGCCACCCCCGTTCTGGGTCCTACTACTACAATTACAAGGGGTTTCATAGCATTGTGCTGATGGCGGTGGTGTCAGCACGGTATGAATTCCTCTATGTTGATGTAGGGAAGAATGGCCGGATGTCCGATGGGGGATCCTTCATCCAGACAGAGTTTGCTCTCCGTCTCCAGAGTGACGACCTTGCATTGCCACCGGATGCAGGGAATATTGAAGGACTCCCCTTTGTTTTTTTGGCTGATGAAGCCTTCGGACTCGGACGGCATCTTATGAGGCCATTTCCACAGAGGACCCTGACCCCAGAGAAGAGGGTGTTCAATTACCGGCTGGCCAGGGGCCGAAGAGTTGTCGAAAATGCCTTTGGCATAATGGCCAGCCGGTTCCGCCTTTTTATGACTTCAATACACTTGGCGGACTACAAAATAAACTATGTCGTATTATGCTGCTGTGTGCTACACAACTTTCTGAGCCAAAAATCTAATTCCTATATGGCCTCAGTTTTGCCAGAGGCTGGACTTTCCCCTGCAAATCCCCTGCCGGGCCTGGAATCTGCCCGTCCTGGCTTGCCCTCCCAAAATGCCCGTGAGGTTCGGGACAAATACATGGAGTATTTCACGGGTAGGGGGGCAATTCCTATGCCAGCCTATGTCTAAGGATCCAAATAAAAAGCTTGTTTAAACCTTTAATTATTTGTTCTTTCCTGTCTCCTAGTTTGTCTTAGTGTATTTGTAGTGCCAAGTGTATTTTACTTTAGTAACTAACAACCATTTCACTATGTAACCTAACAAAATAACCAAATAAGCTTAGAGGGTATTATAAAAAGAAGCTACACGTTGTTTGTGGTCAAATATTTTACTCTGTGCACATTCTCACCATTTTTAGTTTTTTCTTGTTTTTTGGGTTGGCCTGGCCCCAACCCGGCAATTTTTTGCTTATGAAAATACAAAAATAACAGTTGCATTCCAAAAATTACAACATTGGATACCTCTGAGCAATCTGAGACATTCACTTACACAAACTATGTCTCTATGTGCCCGTCCTAATATGGGGTCCTGCCACCCCTTGCCCAGCCAAAAATTGAATATGCACACATTTGGGATTTTTTTCATCTAGGAAGTTTACAATCCTGATCCCTATTGTCAACATGTGCTATCTGCCATCAGGGGTGATCAATGGACGTGTTTTGGGGGTGCAACCCCTTCCTCAGTTCACTGACTTTAGATACGAGGAAGGGGTTGCACCCCCAAAAGACGTACATGGATATCCCCTGATGGCAGATAGCACATGTTGACACACTGTGTGCAGATTCAATTTTTGGCTGGTTTGATTGTCAAAAATATTTGAAAAGGTGCAAAAACAAACATGTAAAAACAAATGTGTTTGGATGGCTTATTGAATTCTCCCCAAAACATCGAGAATGTCTTTAAATGTTTGTTCCATCACATGGATTCTTTGTTTAATTAGGTCCAGTTCCGTGCTACATTCCATCACTTGCTGGATGAGGCAGAGGGCACTGTCAGCAGAGAACCGTGTACTATCCTTCACAACATTTATATCCCCTAAAAATAAAAAACAAAAGGTATTATAACTCTGCAGGCCTACATCTCTTACCTGAAGCTGTGGTGACAGATACTGACCTGTTGTGGTGACCAGATCCACAACGTCATCCACCTCTCCTTCCTGCACTTCTCCTTCCTCCACCTCAACTTCCTGCACATCTTTCGGTTGTGGGTCTTTGGGAGTTTGGGGTTGCTTGGAAGTTGTGGGGTGCATGTGTTCCCTGGAGTGTCCTCCTCCCAGTCTTCTCTCCCCTATGAGAATCAAACAAAAGGTCTATTTATCACACTGTAAATCTCAATGTTTAACCACTTAACGACCGCTCACTGTATATATACGTCGGCAGAATGGCACCGACAGGCACAATCACGTAGAGCATACGTGATTGCCTTTGTATAGTTGGGGGGTCTAATCGGACCCCCCTCCTATACAGTGAGCGGTGGCTAAGTGTCCGGGAGCGTTCCGGGATGAGGGGGCAGCCATTCGTTTCTGGCCACCCCCTCGCGATCGCTCCCGGCGAATGGAAATAACCCCTCTGTCTGTGTCAGACAGAGGGAGCAGGAGGAAGTGATGTCATCTCTGGTGCGGCGCTCACATATACCGAGCGCCGTACAAGAGAAGACATCAGGTCAGTGCACACAACACTACACTGACACCAGGACACATAGGGACATAAATCGCCCCCCCAGGCCCCCCCAGACACCCCCCAGATCACCCCCCCAGCCCCCAGTCACAGTGTCACTGATTGTAGTGACCATTTATTTAGTGATCACTGCAATCAGTGACATTTGTGACTGTAAAAGTGTCACCAAAGTTTAGTCTTAGGTCCAGTGTAGCCCCCTAACCCCCCCTAATAAAGGTTTAACCCCCTGATCACCCCCCAGATAACCCTTTCACCGCCTATCACCACTGTCGCTTAGCGATCATTTTTCTGATCGCTGTCTTAGCGTCAGTGATGCCGATCGGCAGCCAGTAATTTTTTTTAGGTTCGCCGCAGGTTTTTATAGCGTCAGGTACCCCAATATATTATCTAATAAAGGTTTAACCCCCTTGATCGCCCCCCAGGTAACCCTTTCACCCCCTATCACCACTGTCACTAAGCGATCGTTTTTCTAAACGCTGTCTTAGTGTCTGTGATGCAGATCGGTAGCCGGTAATTTTTTTTAGGTTCGCCGCAGGTTTTTATAGCGTCAGGTACCCCAATATATTATCTAATAAAGGTTTAACCCCCTTGATCGCCCCCCAGGTAACCCTTTCACCCCCTATCACCACTATCGCTAAGCAATTGTTTTTCTAAACGCTGTCTTAGTGTCGGTGATGCAGATCGTAGCCAGTAATTTTTTTTAGGTTCGCCGCATGTTTTTATAGCGTCAGGTACCCCAATATATTATCTAATAAAGGTTTAACCCCCTTGATCGCCCCCAGGTAACCCTTTCACCCCCTATTACCACTGTCACTAAGCGATCGTTTTTCTAAACGCTGCCTTAGTGTCTGTGATGCAGATCGGTAGCCGGTAATTTTTTTTAGGTTCGCCGCAGGTTTTTATAGCGTCAGGTACCCCAATATATTATCTAATCAAGGTTTAACCCCCTTGATCGCCCCCCAGGTAACCCTTTCACCCCCTATCACCACTGTCGCTAAGCAATTGTTTTTCTAAACGCTGTCTTAGTGTCGGTGATGCAGATCGTAGCCAGTAATTTTTTTTAGGTTCGCCGCATGTTTTTAAAGCGTCAGGTACCCCAATATATTATCTAATAAAGGTTTAACCCCCTTGATCGCCCCCCAGGTAACCCTTTCACCCCCTATCACCACTGTCACTAAGCGATCGTTTTTCTAAACGCTGTCTTAGTGTCTGTGATGCAGATCGGTAGCCGGTAATTGTTTTTTAGGTTCGCCGCAGGTTTTTATAGCGTCAGGTACCCCAATGTATTATCTAATAAAGGTTTAACCCCCTTGATCGCCCCCCAGGTAACCCTTTCACCCCCTATCACCACTGTCGCTAAGCAATTGTTTTTCTAAACGCTGTCTTAGTGTCGGTGATGCAGATCGTAGCCAGTAATTTTTTTTAGGTTCGCCGCATGTTTTTATAGCGTCAGGTACCCCAATATATTATCTAATAAAGGTTTAACCCCCTTGATCGCCTCCCTTGTAACCCTTTCACCCCCATTACCACTGTCGCTAAGCGATCGTTTTTCTAAACGCTGTCTTAGTGTCGGTGATGCAGATCGGTAGCTGGTAATTTTTTTTAGGTTCGCCGCAGGTTTTTATAGCGTCAGGTACCCCCATATATTATCTAATAAAGGTTTTAACCCCCTGATTGCCCCTAGTTAACCCTTTCACCGGTGATCACCATATAAGTGTTACGGGTGACGCTGGTTAGTTAGTTTGCTTTTTATAGTGTCAGGGCACCCGCCGTGTATATAACCCAATAAAGGTTTAACCCCCTGATCGCCCGGCGGGTGATATCAATTAGGTTTTAGCGTCAGAGAGGGTCTGAGTCACACCCCAGGCAGCGTCAGGTTAGTGCCAGTAACGCTAACACCCACGCGTGAAGCATACACCCCCCTTAGTGGTATAGTATCTGAACAGATCAATATCTGATCTGATCAGATCTATACTAGCGTCCCCAGCAGTTTAGGGTTCCCAAAAATGCAGTGTTAGCGGGATCAGCCCAGATACCTGCTGGCACCTGCGTTTTGCCCCTCCGTCCAGCCCAGGCCACCCAAGTGCAGTATCGATCGATCACTGTCACTTACAAAACAAAAACACACATAACTGCAGCGTTCGCAGAGACAGGCCTAATCCCTGCGACTCCAGTGCTGTAGGAGGTGATTTCACCACCACAGTTAAAAAAAAAAAGCAAATATGCCGAAGCATTGGGGCAGCAGGGGCGGAGGAGCGATTTTGCTCCTAATGCCGCGTACATACGGTCGAAATTCCGACGGAGGCTTGCCCGTGGAAAAGTCCGACCATGTGTGTGCGGCATAACTTTTTTGCGGGAGGATGCCCCCATGCTTCGGCATGTATAAATGGTGCGTGTATGCCCATCATTGGAAGTGGGTGGATGAAGGGCGGTATTCTAATGGTGGGCATACCCACCGATCAATCTCTTTTTTCGTTCAGCCAACTGGCTGCATGAAATAAAAAGATTACAATACATGTCCAACAAGGACCAGCAACGTACTGGTATGTTGCTGGACTTTGAATGTTTATACCAGAATGATGCCTGCGGGTTTAGGTATCATCTTGGTATCATTCTATTCAGCCTGCGGCCGGCTTTCATGTAAAAGCAATCCTAGCAGCTAATTAGCCTCTGGACTGCTTTTACAAGCAGTGGGAGGGAATGCCCCCCCCGGATATAAAAAGCGCCATTGGGAAATTGGGAAAGCATTTTATCACACCGATCTTGGTGTGGTCAGATGCTTTGAGGGCAGAGGAAAAATCTAGGGTCTAGAAGACCCCAGTTTTTTCAAAAAAAGAGTACCTGTCACTACCTATTGCTATCATAGGGGATATTTACATTCCCTGAGATAACAATAAAAATGATAAAAAAAAAAAAATACTTGGAAGGAACAATTTAAAAATAAAATAAAAAAAGCAAAATTAATAATAAAAAAAAAGAAAAAAAGCACCCCTGTCCTGCCCTGCTCTTGCCCAATGGCGAACGCAAGCGTCGGTCTGGCGTCATATGTAAACAGCAATTGCACCATGCATGTGAGGTATCACCGCGAAGGTCAGATCGAGGGCAATCATTTTAGCAGTAGACCTCCTCTGTAAATCTACTGGGGTAACCTGTAAAGGCTTTTAAAGGCTTTTAAAAATGTATGTAGTTTGTCGCCAATGCGCGTTTGTGCGAAATTTTAAAGCATGTCGTGTTTGGTATCTATGTACTCGGCCTAAGATCATCTTTTTTTATTTCATCAAACATTTGGGCAATATAGTGTGTTTTAGTGCATTAAAATTAAAAAAAGTGTATTTTTTAACCCAAAAAATGCGTTTGAAAAATCGCTGCGCAAATACTGTGTAGAAAAAAAAATGCAACACCCACCATTTTAATCTGTAGGGCCTTTGCTTTAAAAATATATATAATGTTTGGGGGTTCAACATAATTTTCTTGCAAAAGAAAAAATGTTTTCATGTAAACAAAAAGTGTCAAAAAGGGCTTTGTCTTCAAGTGGTTAGAAGAGTGGATGTAAGCTTCCTAATGTTGTGTATAAAATGCCAGAACAGTTCAAAACCCCCCCAAATGACCCCATTTTGGAAAGTAGACACCCCAAGCTATATACTGAGAGGCATGTCGAGTCCATGGAATATTTTATATGTTGACACAAGTTGCGGAAAAACGACAATTTTTTATTTATTTTTTGCACAAAGTTGTCACTAAATGATATATTGCTCAAACATGCCATGGGCATATGTGGAATTACACCCCAAAATACATTCTGTTGCTTCTCCTGAGTACGGGGATACCACATGTGTGAGACTTTTTGGGAGCCTAGCTACGTACGGGACCCCAAAAACCAAGCACCGCCTTCAGGCTTTCTAAGGGTGTTAATTTTTGATTTCACTTCTCACTGCCTATCACAGTTTCGGAGGCCATGGAATGCCCAGATAGCACAAAACCCCCCCAAATGACCCCATTTTGGAAAGTAGACACCCCAAGCTATTTGCTGAGAGGTATTGTGAGTATTTTGCAGATCTCGCTTTTTGTCACAAAGTTTTGAAAATTTAAAAAAAAAAATATATATATATATATTTTCTTTCTTCATTTTCAAAAACAAATGAGAGCTGTAAAATACTCGCCATTCCTCTCAGCAAATAGCTTGGGGTGTCTATATTCCAAAATGGGGTCATTTGGGGGGTTTTGTGTGATTTTGGCATTTTATGGCCTTCGAAACTGTGATAGGTAGTGAGGAGTGAAATCAAAAATTTGTGCCCTTAGAAATCCTGAGGGCGGTGCTTGGTTTTCGGGGTCCCGTACGTGGCTAGGCTCCTAAAAAGTCCCACACATGTGGTATCCCCGTACTCAGGAGAAGCAGAAAAATGTATTGTGGGGTGTAATTCCACATATAACCATGGCATGTGTGAGCAATATATCATTTAGTGACAACTTTTTGTAATTTTTTTTTGTCATTATTCAATCACTTGGGACAAAAAAAATATATTCAATGGGCTCAACAGGCCTCTCAGCAATTTCCTTGGGGTGTCTACTTTCTAAAATGGGGTCATTTGGGGGGGTTTTGTGCTATTTTGGCATTTTATGGCCTTCGAAACTGTGATAGGTAGTGAGGAGTGAAATCAAAAATTTGCGCCCTTAGAAATCCTGAAGGCAGTGCTTGGTTTCCGGGGTCCCGTACGCGGCTAGGCTCCCAAAAAGTCCCACACATGTGGTATCCCCGTACTCAGGAGAAGCAGCAAAATGTATTTTGGGGTGAAATTCCACATATAACCATGGCATGTGTGAGCAATATATCATTTAGTGACAACTTTTTGTAATTTTTTTTTTTTTTTTTAGTCATTATTCAATCACTTGGGACACAAAAATAAAAAATTCAATGGGCTCAACATGCCTCTCAGCAATTTCCTTGGGGTGTCTACTTTCCAAAATGGGGTCATTTGGGGGCGTTTTGTACTGCCCTGTCATTTTAGCACCTCAAGAAATGAGATAGGCAGTCATAAATTTAAAGCTGTGTAAATTTCAGAAAATGTACCCTAGTTTGTAAACTCTATAACTTTTGCGCAAACCAATAAATATACGCTTATTGACATTTTTTTTACTAAAAACATGTGGCTGAATACATTTTGGCCTAAATGTATGACTACAATTGAGAGTTAGACTGTTTGCCTCACATTAGTTATATATAATTTATTTAACTTGCAGATACAATATGAATGTCTTTATAAGCGACAAGGATTTCCTGGCGGAATTTATTGACCGGGTAAGGGAGCTGCCGGCTCTGTGGGAGACGAAAAACCCCATCCACAAAAAAAGAGGGGTGAGAAAAGCAGCGCTGGAGAAGCTGCTCCCATTTGTGCATACCAAGGTGCCCACAGCCACAGCAAAACAAGTGGACACTAAAATTGGGAGCTTGAGAGGTACCTACAGGACTGAACGCTCTAAGGTGCTGGCTTCTCAGAGGTCAGGAGCAGCAGCAGGTGATGTTTATGTCCCGATTTTGTGGTACTACAACAGGATGTCCTTCCTGGATGACCATATTGAGACAAGGCCATCACTCTCCACTCTTCCCCCCAGACTTCCCTGCAGCCAACCTGAGCCTTCTCTGGAGCAAGAGGAGGCAGCCATCCTGGATGATCCTGATTTGGCCATCTGGAGCCAGGTATAGTATTAACTGAAAATGTATTGGGATAAACTTAATGTTTGACAAATATGTCAAGATGACAAACATAAAATAAGTGAAATCAAGATCTGTAGACATTAGTCTGCACTTAATTGGGTGCTAAATAGTCAATCTGATGTAGTGGTAAATTTAAAGCAAGGATTTATGGATTTACATTCTAATTGCTTCAATCAGGATTACAAAGTTTGATGCAAAGATTAAACCAACATATTAAACTATGTCCCTTTTTCATACACAGGATGAAATCAGCCAGGAGGAGGGTCTGGAAACTGTCAGGCAGGAGGAGGAAGGGCCCAGTGGCAGCCAGGAGGTGGCAGGGCCCAGTGGCAGACAGGAGGTGGCAGGGCCCAGTGGCAGACAGGAAGTGGCAGGGCCCAGTGGCAGACAGGAGGTGGCAGGGCAAAGGAGAAGCACCAGATCCCAGGTGCCTCCCATCCGGCTTCCCAAAAGAGGCAGGAGGGACAGGAGCACGAGTGAGGCAGCAATGGCCCTTATTCGTGAGGCCCATGCCACCCTCCAGGAGCCCACATCTCCTGAAGAGGCCATTGCCGGCCTAGTGGAGGCTAAGTTCAAGGTGATGAGCATGGAGCAACGCCTCCTATGCGAGCCCCTGCTCATCACCTTGCTCAACAAGGGGGTGATGGAGAAAATTACCCCCAATACCGCCATATGTGAGGTGGCACAGCTGACCCAACCTCAAACTCCACCTCCCCTTTCTTCTTCTGCCCCACCCCCTTCTGCTACACCTCCCCCTTCTTCTTCTGCCCCACCCCCTTCTGCTACACCTCCACCTTCTTCTTCTGCCCCACCCCCTTCTGCTACACCTCCCCCTTCTTCTCCTGCCCAACCCCCTTCTGCTACACCTCCACCTTCTTCTTCTGCCCCACCCCCTTCTGCTACACCCCCACCTTCTTCTTCTGACCCACCCCCTTCTGCTACACCTCCACCTTCTTCTTCTGCCCCACCCCCTTCTGCTACACCTCCACCTTCTTCTTCTGCCCCACCCCCTTCTGCTACACCTCCACCTTCTTCTTCTGCCCCACCCCCTTCTGCTACATCTCCTCCTCCTGACAGGAGTACCCCTCCAGTGGCCCAGCCTCCAGCCAAACGAAGAAGGAAGGCTGCAGGGAAGGCTTCAGGGAAGGTTGCAGGGAAGGTTGCCAGGAAGAAGAGGAAGTGATGGCCTTGCTTCATTGTGGTCGGACAGAAGGCAGCCTGTTGTAGTACCACACACTTGGGACATATATATCACCTGCTGCTGTTCCTGACCTCTGGGAGGCCAGCATCAGATTGTGTTCAGAAATGTTGGCCTTCTCAAGCTCCCAATTTTAGTGTCCACACAGGGTTGCTGTGTGCTCTGGGGTCCCTGGGATGCACAAATGGCAGCAGGTTCTCCAGCGCTGCCTTCTCTTTATTTTATTTCGAAACATGAATAAATGTGATTTTTGTTTAAGTTCATACTTGACTATGTGTATTTGTAAAAATTTAAAATCTAGCTTTGGAGTAAGCAGATACATTTGACTGACAAAAAAAGGGACAGATATCACCCCCCCCAAAAGAATAACTAAATCTGATTTGCAAAAAAACATGGGGGGAAATTTAACTAATATAGATTCCAAAATTAAATGGGAGATCACTATCAAAACATTGCGAAATTATAATTAACATCATTTTTAAAAATATAACCATTTAAATTATTCCTAAAAACTTGCACGATATAATACACATAAATCTTCTTAAGAGCAGCATGAAAAAGGTTAAAAAAAAAAGTCATAACTCTGTGTGAATATCAGCAGCAAAAGAAGGTCACTCGTTTTGATTAATGTAACATTCTAACGAAGATTTCAATGCAGAACATTTAAACGATGCAATATTTTTGAGCGTGACGAATGTGCTCTCTCCATTAAGAAGGCTTGTTTTACCAGTATTTGCGCTCCCATCTCATAGTTGCTTGTGAGCATGCGCGCTTTTGGAAGAGTCGTAAAAGCATACACACGAACCATTTTCTCGTCACAAAACAGCCCGACGAGAAACACGACGAGGAAATCTGGAATCCTGACGAGAAAATAGAGAGCAGGTTCTCTATTTTCTCGTCGAGATTCTCGGCAATTTTCTCGTCGTAAAACCATACACATGAACGTTTTTCTCGACAAAAAAGCTCTCACGGCACTTTTCTTGACGGTTTTGGACGAGAAAATCGGTCGTGTGTACGAGGCCTAATAGGCAGACATTGTCAAACAAATGGCATGAAGGTTGGGCACTATCCTGAGGAACATGTACCAATGCCCAAAAAATAAATAAATAAATTGTTTAGCAGGCATCAGCAATTTTAGTAACGCTTAAAGTATTAGTTTACCTTTACAGAAAATCTGTATAGGTGACCTAACACCGAAATGGCTCCCCACCCCCCCCAATTTCTCACTGTACTTACCTTACGTGATACTGACCTGTCAAGGCTCCCACAAGCCATTCCACCGGTCCAAGGATTTGAAACCCCCACTGCATTCACTCCTCTCCATCCAGCACTGTCAGTACAGACCAGACAGATTCTAATTGGTCAGCACTGTCACATGGATGGGGCTGACCAATCAGAATCCGTCTGGTCCATCCCCCTTAAATTATTTCCAAGAACTCCAGGCTTGGCATACATTTCAGGAGGGACTCCATGCAAAAAAAAAAGACCTGGGGGTCCCCTAAATTGCATACCAGATTATTGGGTACCCACACTCAGGGTACCCACCCACTGGGATATTCTTCCTCCCTTAGCTTTGAAGCCAGACAGCTGGCAGGGATAGAGGCAAGCTGCTGCAGTGGTGGATAATTTTCATGCTGTGGACTCGGGGCACCTCATAGAAAATGTAGGGCACATGCCCTGGATGCCTGGCGCTAGTGATGCCCGTTTCTTGAATACACTATTTTTATTTTTCTGTTGTCCTAATACAGTAGTGTGAATGAGTGTAACATCCTAGGGCTGGGAATTTGTTACTGGCCTAATCACTAAATTAAAACAAAGGAGAAAAAGCTTAAAAAGGGAAAACAAATACAGCCACTATATCCGAGGACTGGTCAGCTGCAATATATATATATATATATATCTTTTGTTTTTAGGTTTAGATACAATTTCATGACTATGTATGGGTTTTATGCGGTGACTTGTCATTTCTGAAAAAAATAAAAGTCAGCAGCTACAAATACGACTGACTTTTTAATAAAGAGACACTTACCAGCTCAGGCATCCAGAGCTGTCCTTACCACGGCTGTTTCTTTACTGGTCTTCGGGTCCCCCACTCCACCATCTTGGATATAGGAAGCTGGCTGTGACTTCCTGGTGTTTTACAGCCAGTTCCCACTGCGCATACCTGAAATGTGTTGTGCTCTTAGATTAGTCTTGCAGTCTCCTGAGACGTGTGACATGTCCCAGGCCGTTGAGATCGGGGTAGGAGGGAGAGGACAACTTCTGCTCTGCTCACCTTGGTGAACAGAGTGGAAGTGTGAGCAGGTACTTGTCAGAAATAGGTACTCACTCCCAGAAGAAAAAATTGTCACTATAATGAGAGAGGAGGGCAGGAGGAGGAGGATGAGAGGAACTTTCCATTTTAGGTAAGGTTCCGCTTTAAGTGTTAAGAACTCAAGTAAAATTTTTTAGGTTAATTTTTAGGATAAGGGTTAGGTTAAGAGGACTTGTTCACACAGGTGTACTATAGCAGACACCCATACGAGGGCTGTGTTTGTCTGCACAGGGATGCACAGGTGTTCCATGTATCACCATGCAGGCAGTCCCATTGGGTGCATGAACACTCCCAATTTCACAGCTGTGCAGTTGTAGGTGTACAGCCCCAATCAAATATAGTTATTCAATGGTAATGGGCTAAGTGTTGGGTGGGGTTTAAAGGTTTAAAGTGATATTAAAGTCTTTTTTTTTTTCTAAAAATAACAAACATGTTATATTTACCTGCTCTGTGCAATTGTTTTGCACAGAGCAGCCAGGATCCTCCTCTTCTCGGGTCCGCTCCTGGCTCCTCCCTCTTGCAGAGTACACCCACAGCAAGCAGCTTTCTATGGGGGCACCCAAACTGAGCCGCTGCTCTGTGTGTCCATTCTGACACAGAGCTGCGGCTCAGCCCCACCCCATCTCTCTTCTCATTGGCTCACTGACTTTGATTGACAGCCAGTGGCGCCCGCTGCTGTGTTTTAGCCAACCAGGAGGGAGAGTCCTGGACAGCTGAGGCTCTCGTGAAACATTGCTGGATGGAGTTGGGGCTCAGGTAAGTATTAGAGGGGCTGAGTGGGGCTGCTGCACACTGAAGGTTTTTTATCTTAATGCATAGAATGCATTAAGATAAAAAACCTTCTGACTTTAGATTCCATTTAAGCCATTCATAGATGGTGCATTTTTCTTACCTGCAACCATGGGTTACTGCAAAGAAAATTCCTCCATCAACACTGACTGTTGCCCTGGAACCTGTGTGTTCCTGGCAGGAACACACAGGTTGGTTGTACCCAAGTTGATCGATGGATTAACTTGGGTACATTTAGCCGAACCGGATGAGATTCCAACTGTCTATGGCTGGCACAAGGCTTCAGTTTAGGTTAGCTGAAATGGTTTTAACAGGTGAAAGCAACTAGCATCTTCAGAAATTGTTGACAAGGGCAGCCTCCATATTTATCTTCTTTTCCTTTTCTATTATCTTAAAAATCTACATGCCTACAAAGGTCTTAACTAACCAAATGAGCATTATTTTCTAGTGCGTCTATTAATAATCTTATCAGTATTTCTTGTTGTTGGGGTCTTTCTGGTATCTGCAGTCTCCCTACACTCCTATGGCTCCTTCGAGAAAAATATTTAGAAAACAAAGGCAAAATAGTTCATGAGTGTCTCCAAAACTTTGTAAAATTGTGTATTACCAAGAGTGACTAAGTACTATCTATAACATTTTATCTCAGTGTCATTAAAACATTACCTGTGGCAGATGTCACAACAGTTTTGATAAGGAACTCATACACAATCATACACTTCTTTCTTCTTCTTATGATTGCTTGTGTGTATCTTATGAATGCCCATGCCAACAATTAGGTGTTAAGAGTTAAGCTGGGTACACACGGGCCGAATGTGGGGACCCATTTTCCGGTTAAAAAAAAAAGCTAGGCTTTCGGCACGTGCGTATGCCGGTCTGTCTGACACGCATGCTGGAAAACCAGCAGTGGACCAAGTCCCAATCAGCGCTCTCAGCTAATGACAGAGAGCGTAGATCGGAGTGTTCTGGCGGAGGGACCGCCCCCCTGTCAGAACACAACAGCTCAGCAGGGGAGATCGCTGTATGTACTTTGCATAGTGAGTACATCGGCTCCGACTGGAGCTGACAGTTTTTTTTCCTCCAACCCGCTGTACCAGTTTTAGGGTCCAGTAATACAGCGCAATCTCCAAAATGATCCTAGAGATACTAGAAGCATGTCTATTCTGATGAACAAATTAAATTATATTTATAGCAGGAACTTTTTTTTTTAGTTTTGAATAGAGTTGAGATGAATTAGAACTCCTGTTAAGTTTTTATTGCTGTTTGTGTTCCCGGTAGGAGATTTACACTCTCAATTTATGCTGGTGACCATTGTTACCTTGGCAGAAGTTGTTAGAAAATCCAAGATTTTACAGTTGTCAAACAATCTTCCAAGAGGGTATATCTTTTCCAGTAACACTATTAGATTTTCTGCAGATTTTTGTCTTTTGTGAAAAAACATGAGGGTTTACAACTCCTTTAAGCCTTGTATTATAACATAATACTATAATTAATTTTTCTCCTTCACTGGTGGGCACTGATAGGCGTCACTGATTGACACTTATGCGGTGGCACTGATGGGCACTGACAGGCAGTGGCACTGATAGGCGGCACTGATAGGCATCACTGATGGGCACTCATAGGTGGCACTGACAGGTGACACTGATAGGCACTGACAGGCAGCACTGAGAGGCAGTGACACTGATGGGCAGTAATGCGGTGGCACTGATAGGCGGCACTCATGCGGCTGCACTGATAGGCGGCACTGATGGGCACTCATGCAGTGGCAGTGATAGGCGGCACTCATGCGGTGGCACTGATGGGCGCCACTCAAGGGTGTTGTAATCGGGCCTTCTCATGAATACACCATGTATTGTAGAAATAAGACCTGGAAACATGTTTAGCCATTTTGAACTTACTTCTGTGTATCTTCTGTTCTAAGAAATGTCTCACGGTTGACCGAGGGTCCCTGGAAGTTGCACCATTTGCCCCAGGGTGGTTTGTCAGGTACTTCAAGTACCATTTGCATTGTCTTCAGTGGGGGCTCATCCCTGATTTGAATTCAGGACTAGATGAGATAAGGTATTCACCTGTGGTAAGGAATTCTTACCTCAGCTCTGATAAAACCTTAGTCTTTTAAATTAAAAAATTGTGTATATCCAGGGCGCTCCAAGCATTTGAATGCCGACAGATAAAGTCTGTGTAGGAGAGGGTAGCAAATCTTCACACACTTTAGGCAGCACTCAGGGAGACAAGCAATCTCTAATGGAAACAGAAAAACAAACAAGGCGCCTCTAAGTGCAGAAGTATAAAACATTTAATATCCCCTAAAAGGGTTAAAAACACTTACAAGATAGTGGATGAAACAGGCATGTAGCAGGTAAGTGCGTCCAGGAGATGTTCCAGTAGCAGGGCGGTCCCAGTCTGTGATGGTAAAGCTTCCAGGGAAGTCCACGAGATAACAGTTAATTTGTGCTGTAAATGTTCAGAGGACACAGTAACGCTGGAGCCTAGGGATGACGTCAGAGGAAGCGAGACAGAAACCAGCATGGAACACAAACAGGAAGTGGACAGGAAGTGTGTCATAGAGGCGGAACGTGTTTCGGAACAGCTCATTGGTTCCTTCTTCAGCCAGTGACCTAGCTTTACCAACAAGTGTTTTTAACCCTTTTAGGGGATATTAAAAGTTTTATACTTCTGCATTTAGAGGCGCCTTGTTTTTTTTTTTGTTTTAAATAAAAAAGGAGGGAGACGGACCATGCCTGTTAAGAAGTGGCTTTTGGGAAGCCTGTTGGCTTTTGGTAAGTCTAGAAGTTTAAAATGTGGTGCTACACCACCTCCTTGGGAGAAGGAGGGGAAAAGAAAAGTGTTGGTAGTGAGACTGACACAAAGGGTTAATGGGGAATTTACTACTGGGACCCACAAACTTTTGCTAATCTTGCTTTTTCTTTTCTGTCGCATTTACGTGGAGTATAAGGCAATTTATTTGTTGTGTGTGTGGTATACTGGGCTGTAAGGTAGGGCAGTCCTATTTTCACTGTGTTTTGTTGTTAAAAAAAAGGAACACATTAAATTAGAGAAAAGTAAAATGTTCCTTGTTTATGTCCAGGTATTTGGTGAGTATTTATGCATATTCATATACTGTAAGTTTTCTAAGGTTTTCTTTGAAGAGACAATGGTATAGTATATGAATAATATGACGTCTCCCCAGTATTTTGTTTATAGAGCTTTAATTATAGGTGCTTGATTCTGCTTGAAAAATGTATAATTTTTTTTGAATACGTGTTCATATTTAACAATTTAACATGTTTTGGGTGACTTTTGGAATGGTATCAGGGTGGTATTTTGAAGTTTGCAAAAGGGATGTGTTTAGATGGGAGGGGGTTGTTGTATAAGAAAATGGAAAGTTGGGAGAACGCCCTACGGTGTGATGAGATTAGTAAGTGATTGTAAAGGTGTTTTAATTAAAACATCCTACTTGTAGAGGGTATTAGCAAGTGAAGTTAGTAGGTGAAGAGAGATTTCAGTTATTTATTAAAGAAGGTTTGCATTATACAGGGCTTTTTCAATGCATTTTTGTTTTTAGAGAGAAACTGACACAAGAAAAAAAAAGAAGAGAAAAATTGCTTTTAAAAAGGGAAAGTTAGCAGTCAGAGCTATTTGGGATTTAAATGGGGCGTTGAATGTTGGGACATTTTTACCGGCATGGCATACCGAGCTTGGAAGGATTGATTTTTTCATGATTTTTTCATGATTGCTGTAGCAAGTGCGAGAATTTTTTGTTGTCATGTATCTATTGACTACAAAGTATATCTGAGGAAACTATTTTAAAGGAATAGCCGAGACAGGAGGTTTTAAGCAGTTAAGGAAATTAATGCAGAAAGAGTTTTGTTTAAAATAAGGAAGGGAAAGTTTCATGGGCAGGTTTAAAATTTGGATTATCAGTTAAAAGGTGATGTTAAAATAAGGATTTTTGTGTAAACGTACCCTGTTTGTTTGTTTGTTGTTTGTTGATAATGTTATAGTTATAATGGGTCAGTACAGGTGGGTCGGTAAAATGGGAAGATCAGTGCAGATCACTGTTCAGCAACAGGCACAGGTACAGAAGGTGGGGGGGGCTGATTCCCAGGTGGCATCAGGACATGGTGTCTCTACTGCACCAGACATATCTGATGCAGGGGAAGAGGACTGTGAGACCGAGTCTTCAGGGGAGGCATCCACACCTGCTTGTATAGGAAAAAAGGTTCAATCAAGGGTAAGAAGAGAGAGAGAGAGCTGGTGGGGAGGCTACAACCCTTGTTGAAAGCACCCCACCTCGTGCAGGGAGCGGCCCCTGATGCTGGGGTCTCGTCAGACTTTGCGAGATTGCGGTACCAGAGATTCACAGAAACACAGAGATGTCGGTTTATTGGGCAGTGATAAAATTGTCGCTGCTGGGTACACTGACAGGGCGACATGGTTACTGTTTTGGGGGATCTGAACAGGATAGAGGGAAGTCAAAAAATCTTCCTCCTTCCTCCTCGGATCCCCCCAGATTCCCTATTCGCTCCCCGATTCTCCACCTCTGAGCTGGTGAGTCTGGGGGTGTGAATTCTGACACGGATTGCCGGTGGAGCACTGAGATCGCAGCTTCATGAACTGCCCGTTTCTGTGTCGATCAGTGTGGGTTCTCGGTGTGGAGATCATCAGTGGGAGAACATGTTCAAACACTTCTCCCCCGATTGTCTCTGTTTCATACACTGTTTGTACACTGTGATCGGTGGCGATCCTTGGGGTCGCTGCTGTATCGCAGTTTCATAGACGGACACCTAAGTAAGGGAAAGTTATTGTTAATAGAGAGAAGCGTTTAATTTTATGTGTATGTGAATTTTTGTCTTGTCTTGGAATTCCAATTTAGAGTATAAGTTGTTTTCTCTTCTGAATGTAGATGGATTGTTGGTTAGTTGATATGTGTCCTATGATCCTGCCAAGGACGGAAAGCGTTGCTAAAGTGGGCAGGTGAGAGGGACAGAGTAGGGTACTCATCTGTGTGTGGTGCTTTAGGAGGATGGAATCGCAGATTTGGACAGGGACAGGTTACTGTTTGAGTCATCCAAAGTATTGTTTAGCACAATACACAGAGGTACATTTCCGCTTGCTATTTTTGCTTCAGGTGGAACAGGGGATCAAACCACCGACCAGGCCTTCGCCAGGCCTTTAATATAGATTTAAAATATGTTATACGTGTTGTTGGTAAAATGTTGCAACTATTGTCAGTCTATTGATGAAATGTGTTGGACACATATTAAGCCCATGCCCAATGCATAGTTAATTGGGAACATTAAGGGGGGAATGTGACACGTCACTGATAAAATTACATGTATGCGTTTTCAGTACATGACATTATACTGTTATAAAAGAACAGAACCTAGAGTGGTGTTTTATGTAGGGAAAAAATATGATATAAAAAAAAATGATTGTACATTTGAGGGGAAGTTGGGCCGACAGGCACATTTGTTGATGTTGAAAAAAAAGAAAAAGAAAAAATGGGAGTTTTGCATTGTATAGGGACATTGCCTGTTATAAAGCAAGGGAATGATCATTTCTGCAAATGGGGTTAATTGTGTTTAAGATGTTTTAACATTAATTGGGAGTTTTAAAATGTTTGATTTTGTCTTTTTAGGTTAATACAAGTTTAATACAAGTTTAAGAATATGAAGGTTTAAAAAGTAGGAATCCATGCTATGAAAAAATAAAGGGAAGTTATGTATTCCAGGTGCTATGCCAGATGAATTGTGGTTGGTAAAGAAAGAGGAAGTGACTTTAAGGTTGTGTAATTCTATGAACTAGGGAAAAAGATAAAGGTTTTAAAGGTGTTTAAAAGGTGTTTCGAAATATGAAAAATGAAGGATGAATGGAATGGCCAAATGAATGTGGAATGAGAAAGTGGATGTATTGTGTTTAATGAATGCACACGGTATCATTTCGATTAGTAAAGTATTTTAAGTGTGTGTTTGGAATGTACACAACGAGTTGTCTCATTTTGTGTTTAGGCCCATGGTATATTTTCCCTAAGAGCCGGTTCACACTGGGGCAACACGACTTCCAGCGCCGATTTTATGAGGCAACTCAGACACGACTTGAGAATGAATCACAGCGCGACCTGGAGCTACTTACAAGGCAACTCCAAGTTGCCTGCAGGACAGGAGACATTTCAGTGGCCAATCAAACAAGAATCAGCTCTGTGGGAGGGAGGGGGAGGGAGAGGTTTGCCTGAGAAATGTATGTTTTCTTCCTGGAGAGTTGCTCCTATTAAGACAGTGAGAGGCGACTCCCATTGAAATGAATGGTTACAGGTCGCCTAGGAGTCGGATTGAAGTAGTACAGGGACCTTTTTTGAAGTCGGAGCGACTGCAGTAGTGTGCATAAGGATGGCTCCATTAACTTACATTGATTTCTTCAGCCAGCACGACCTGAGGCGACTAGGGGCGACCTGGGGCGATTTGGAGGCGGATCCAAAGACGCCCCTGTGTGAACCGGCTCTAAAAGTTTGGGGTTAAATTAAAAATTGATAAAGGGATTTTGGTAACAGAAGGGTGAAATTTGGGAAAAATGTTTGAAGAGTTACTGAAATTAAGTAACCGGGATTGAAATACATTGCTGCATATACTGAGTCAATGAGGTACTAAAATGTGATGGGAAAGTTTGTTTGAATCGCAGTCAGAATGACTATTCTTTACCTTTTGAATGATATTTACCTTTTGAATTCCCAGAGTGTCATTCGTGAAGTGTTAATGATGTAATGTTGTTTATCCATCAATGTTTTGTTTGTTGCTGATGATCAGATATATTTGCAAAGGTGGGAGACCTTTGGGTTTGGGTATAATGTTCTGTTCTGAGTCCCGGGGATAGAAGAAACTAAAGGTGTTTAAGTTTTGTTGAAGTTCTGCTATAATACTGGATTTGAAAAAAAGTGTTTAGTTAAATATGTTGAATCTATATAATGAAGACCCTTGCTGAGAAACCTTTTTATTCCTGCATGCTTTACTTATGTTTGAATCAATGAAGAATATTATTCCTAATACCCCCAATGGTTAAGGCCTGAATTGATCGGGTAGGTTCTGTGATTGTTCATGTCAGATGAGGAGTATCTGCCCCAGCCAGCCAGCATTCGCCCACCCCATTCATACCCTACACCCCATTCATACCCTGCCCCATACCCTATCTGGATGAAGAGATGACTACAGCTTTTACCTGACAATCTTCTTTGTTCATCTTTGTTCCTGGAAATGACACCTTGAGGGTTAGCCATATGATGCGCACCCAAGGTCCAAATTCCAGTGAGCACCACACCACAGAGATCCAGATGCCAGCCCAAAGACCCAAGTCCAGCCCAATGCATCAGTTCCAGTTTGTCTGTGGATATCGAGTTCTGTCCTTACAAAGAGGCAGTGTTTTGGGGTAGAGAATTAATGTCTGTACATATGGAGGATCACAGAGTCGAACCAAAAGGTTTTGGGAAAAGTTGAGGAGAATAAGAATCATAATGTGGACATTTCCTTTTCCTTCCTTTTTGTGAAATTAATGGACATTCAGTAGCCATACAAGAGACTTTCTTTTTGTGTATTTTTTGGGACTATTTTTACTTGGCCTAAAGGCTATCATGCCCCTCCCACTTGCTTTTATGGACTGTCACGCCCCTGTCACGCCCCTTTCTTTGTATTTTATGAACAATTGCTATGCAGCTGAGTTTATGTGTATGTTGTTTTCTGTTCTTACATTTTTACATACTTAATGTGGTGATAAATTTGTGGGAAAGTGACCCAGGTGAATGTCAAGGGCATATGTCAGGTTTTATAATTATCACATTCCTGGTAAGAAAAAAAAGAAAAAGAAAAAAATAGAGGATTGTTGTAATCGGGCCTTCTCATGAATAAACCATGTATTGTAGAAATAAGACCTGAGAACATGTTCCGCCATTTTCTTTGAACTTACTTCTGTGTATCTTCTGTTCTAAGAAATGTCTCACGGTTGACCGAGGGTCCTGGTAAGTTGCACCATTTTTCCCAGGGTGGTTTGTCAGGTACTTCAAATACCATTTTCATTCTCTTCAAAGGGCACTCATGCATCGGCACTGATAGGCGGCACTGATGGCTACTCATGTGGTGGCACTGATAGGTGCCACGCATGGGCACTCATGCAGCGGCACTGATAGGTGGAACTGATGAGCACTAATGAGGCTGAGCTGATGGGCAATGATGAGGCTGCATTGATGGACACTGGTGAAGCTGAGATGATTGGCACTGGTGAGGCTGCACTGATGGGCACTGATGAGTCTGCATTGATGGGCACTGGTGAGGCTGCATTGATTTGCACTGATGAGGCTGCATTGATGAACACTGATCAGGCTGCATTGATGGGTACTGATCAGGCTGCATTGGTGGGCACTGGTGAGGCTGCATTGATTGGCACTGGTGAGGCTGCACTGATGGGCACTGATGAGGCTGCGCTGATGGGCACTGATGAGGCTGCGCTGATGAGCACTGGTGATGGTAAGTATAATACACTCTTCAAATGTGCTTTAAAATGCATGGTTATCCCTTTTATGAACAAGAAAATAATGACGTTATGCGGTTCGGCTGGTATAATAATGCTATGGGGCTGGTATAAAATGATTTCCAGAAATAACGTATATATCATACAATCATTACATAAACACATACCACATACTCTGCATATATCATTTGAGGAAAATATACTTATAAAAATAGTTTACTATTTGCCAATAAAAATATATATATCTATATATATTTCCCTGGATTTCATTTGAAAAATCTGGTCACCTTACTTTATTCCTCCGTGTGCATGTACAGTAAGTGTTCCTGTGTTTGTGCTGGAAGTGTGAATTTTCACTCTCTCCCAGCCATAGGTGTGCACAGCCTATTGCATTAGGGTGTGCACCCTTAAGCTCAAACACACACATGATGTGTATGTGTCTACATATATATGGCCTCGGCAGGCACATTGATCTCCCTGCCGGCACAGTGAAAAAGAAGAGCATAAACACTTCTCTTATGACAGAGCCAGGAAGAGGGAGATCTTTCCCATGTTCCTGCTGCTACACAGAGTGATAACATTAATGCACATGGGGTGATTAGGGTGTGCCTGGGCACAACCGGCACACCCTGTGCGCACGCCTATGCTCCCAGCACTGTGACAACTCCTAGTCTCACAGTAATGATCAAAACCTGGTAAAACCAGATCATGACCTAGTGATCACTGTAATTAGTCGATCACTGTGATCACAACTGTGATTGGCAGTGCAATGACCCGCCCCAGTGCTGTTTCACCCTGATACAAAAAAAGGTCTGTTGAAAAACAAAGATTAACTAGATCAGGGATTGATCTAGTTTAGGCTTGGGTCCCATATATGCAAATCGGATGTGTTTAGTACCACATCCGATTTGAATAACTTGAACCAGACTGGCTTTCAATGGAGCTGGGTCACATATCTGCGTGCCAGTTGAAGTGCAAAATTAAAAAGGGTCCTGTGCATTTTCCAGTCCGATCACCTGAATTGTACCTGAACTGCAGAATGGAAACCACCAGACTCTGTACCAAAACTGGACTCGGATATATGTGAACCCAGCCTTAGTGAGTGGTAAAGTCAGTGTGAGGCCTCGTACACACGACCGATTTTCTCGTCGTAAAAAACACGTCGTTTTTTTCGACGAGATTCTTGTTAAGCTTGTCGATTTTCTCGTCAAGCTTTCTATGCGTACACACTGGCATTTCCCAATTTCCTCGTGGTTCTCTGCGCTCACGTCCAGCACGTACGACGGCACTATAAAGGGGAAGATCTTTTTTCTTGGCGCCACCCCTTGGGCTGCTTTTGCTGATCTCGTGTTACCGCGTGTGAAGTAAAAGTTTGGGAAGAGACGATTCGCGCTTTTCAGTCTTCGTGCTTTCAGTTCGTTTTAGCGTGACGAATGTGCTATTTCCATTACGAAGGCTTGTTTTACCAGAAGATGCGCTCCCGTCTCATACTTGATTCTGAGCATGCGCGCTTTTTGAAGAGTCGTAAAAGCATACACACGAACCATTTTTTCGTCACAAAACAGGCCGACGAGAAACACGACGAGGAAATCTGGACTCCTGACGAGAAAATAGAGAGCAGGTTCTCTATTTTCTCGTCGAGATTCTCGTCAAGTTTCTCGTCGTAAAACCATACACACGAACGTTTTTCTAGACAAAAAAACTCTCGCGGCACTTTTCTTGACTGTTTACGACGAGAAAATCGGTCGTGTGTACGAGGCCTAAGGGTCAATGTTGGTGTCAGTGTTGGTGTCAGGGTAAGTTAGTGTCAGTGTCTGTGTGTCAGTTACTGGCAGTGTAAGTGGCAGTGTAAAGCCAGCCATAGATCAAATCTTGTCCGGCTTAGTAGGGCCTGGCCAAGATTCGATCCATCTATGGGCAGGCTGGTTGTACTGAAGTCGATCAATTGATTTTTGGATTTTCTGCATGCGATTACTGCCGGCGGCTATAGCCGTCAGCAGTAATCATTGTGTTCTGCCTGCAGGGAATTCTCTCCACTGGCAGAACACTATAGCACTGTGGGAGAGATTCCCCAATCGACACCTGTGCCTATGTTGATGGGGGAATCGAGCAATCTATGGATTGCCTTATTGTTAGTGTCAGTGGCAGTAAGTGGCAGTGCGTCACTTTGTGTCTGTATTATTGTCAGTGTTACTGGCAGTAAGTTGCAATATTAGGGTCAGTGTGTTTTAGGTAAAAAAAAAAGATTTTATATTTAGTGTCAATGCAAGTATTAGGGCCATAATTCAGATGCATGCATGTTTTTAAAGCATTTCAGTGTGTTTTTGATGCTTTCCCAGAGGCATTCCAGATGCTTTTTTACTTCCTTTTCCTGTTTTTTTCCCCACTGTACCGGGATCTGGTGAGTTTTTGATGCGTTCCAGTACATTTCCGGTGCATTTTTTATGTGTTTTACCACGTTGCAGTACAGTCCAGTGCAGGAAAAATGCAGCATGTTCTTTTTTTTCTGGAACTGTCAACACTGGTGTCAACTATGCCATTGGAAACCATATAACCTACTTTCCATGAGCTTTTGCTGCAGAACAAAAAGGAACTGGACCGCATGTGGTGTTGGTGTATTTTGGTAGGCATACTATTGTTTCTTGGCCCTACTTCAGGTACAAAGAACAAATAATGCAAAAGGTGAAATGATTTTACAGGTTTTTTTGGTGGCTCTTAGTAATGGAATAGAAATATATAGCTAACTATTAAAAAATTATGTTCTTTTATGTTGTACCATTTTGGGACAATTTTTCATATTTAAACAAAATCTGTGAATATCTATTACTATTTATCACCAAACGAAAGTCCAATCTTTCCAGAATAAAATAAGATATAATTCACTTGGATACATTAAGTAGTGATGACATGTACAGTTTTACTAACACATGTGAAAGTGGGTAACACTCCTGCCGTGGAACTAGGGATGAGCTTCGAGTGTGAGTCGAACTCATGTTCGACTCGAACATTGCCTGTTCGCCAGTTCGCCGAACAGCGAGCAATTTGGGGTGTTCGCGGCAAATTCGAAAAGCCGCGGAACACCCTGTAAAAGTCTATGGGAGAAATCTAAAGTGCTAATTTTAAAGGCTTATATGCAAGTTATTGTCATAAAAAGTGTTTGGGGACCTGGGTCCTGCCCCAGGGGGCATGTATCAATGCAAAAAGAAGTTTTAAAAACGGTCGCTTTTTTCGGGAGCAGTGATTTTAATAATGCTTAAAGTGAAACAATAAAAGTGAAATATTCCTTTAAATTTCGTACCTAGGGGGTGTGTATAGTATGCCTGTAAAGTAGAGCTTGTTTCCCGTGCTTAGAACTGTCCCTGCACAAAATGTATTTTCTGAAGGAGAAAAAGTCATTTAAAAGTACTAGTACTAGATCTGAAGGGTCTGGTATGGATATTTTGGGGGGAACCCCACGTAATTTTTTTTAAATTTGATGCAGGTTTCCCCTTAATATCCATACCAGACCTGAAGGGCCTGGTAATTGAATTTGGGAGGACCCCCACGCATTTTTTTTATTTTTATCAATGACTTTTCTCTGTATTGCCGGGAGCCGACAATTCATTACAGCCGCGAGTACCGTATTTATCGGCGTATAACACGCACTTTTTTCCCCTTAAAATCAGGGGAAAATCGTGGGTGCGTGTTATACGCCGATACTCCGTCGAATTCCCCTGCTGAAAACGAGCGAGAGGAGCGAGCGGAGCCGAAGCCGAAGTACAATCGGCTTTACTCGGCTCCTCTCGCAGTCCCGCCCATCTCTGACTGCGCATAGAGAAAGCCGAGTGTACTTCGCCTAGTCTCGGCTCCTCTCGCAGTCCTGCCTGTGACTGTGAGCAGACACGAGTCTAGGCAAAGTACACTCGGCTTTCTCCGTCAGCGGCGCAGTCAGTGGAGATGGGCGAAACTGCGAGAGGAGCCGAGTCCAGCCGAAGTACACTCGGCCCCGCTCGCTCCTCTCCACAGAATTCGGCGCCAAATTTTAAAACCCGCCGGGACTGACACGATCGCAAAGGCACTGGGCAAGGCTGCAGATGGACAGATGAACACTGGGCACGGCTGCAGATGGACAGATGGACACTGGGCACGGCTGCAGATGGACAGATGGACACTGGGCAAGGCTACAGATGGACACTGGGCACGGCTGCAGATGGACAGATGGACACTGGGCAAGGCTGCAGATGGACAGATGGACACTGGGCACGGCTGCAGATGGACAGATGGACACTGGGCATGGCTGCAGATGGACAGATAGACACTGGGCAAGGCTGCAGATGGACACTGGGCAAGGCTGCATGCTGCATTTAAATGTAAGTTTTTTTTCCTTGAATTTCCCTCCTAAAAGTTTTTTTCCTTAAAATTCCCTCCTAAACTTGGGGTGCGTGTTATACGCCGGTGCGTGTTATACGCCGATAAATACGGTACTTTTAAATGACTTTTTTTACTTCAGAAATTACACTTTGTGCAGGGACAGTTCTAAGCACGGGAAACAAGCGCTACTTTACAGGCATACTATACAAACCCCCTAGGTACGAAATTTAACCACTTGCCTACAGGGCACTCTCACCCCCTTCCTGCCCAAGCCATTTTTCAGCTTTCAGCGCTGTCACACTTTGAATGACAATTGCGCGGTTGTGTACCCAAACCCTTTTTTTTCCACAAATAGAGCTTTCTTTTGGTGGTATTTGATCACCTCTGCGGTTTTAATTTTTTGTGCTATAAACAAAAGAAAAGCGACAAGTATGAAAAAAAACACAATATTTTTTACTTTTTGCTATAATAAATATTCATTTTTTTTCCCTCAGTTTAGGCCGATACGTATTTGTCTACATATTTTTGGAAAAAAAATCGCAATAAGCGTATATTGACTGGTTTGCGCAAAAGTTATAGCAGCTACAAAATAAGGGGATAGATTTATAGCATTTTTTTTTTTTTTACTAGTAATGGCGGCAATCAGGGATTTTTATCCTGACTGCGATATTGTGGCGGATACATCGAACACTTTTGACACATTTTTGGGACCATTCACATTTATACAGCGATCTGTGCTATAAAAATGCATTGATTACTGTATAAACATGACTGGCAGGGAAGGGGTTAACACTAGGGGGCGAGGAAGGGGTTAAATGTGTTCCCTATTAGTGATTCTTACTGTGGGGGGAGGGGACTGACTGGGGAAGGTGACCGATGGTTGTCCCTATGTACAAGGGACACACCATCGGTCTCCTCTCCCTGACAGGACGTGGATCTGTGTGTTTACACATACAGATCCACAGTCCTGCTCGGTTACTGGGCAATCGCGGGTCCCCAGTGATGCGGCGGTTGCGTGCGCGCCCCCTTGTGGCTTTGGAAGGCGCGATGTCATATGACGTCCGCCCAGAACAACAGAGTCTTCCGCCCGCCGTCATTTGACGGTGGGCGGTTGACAAGTGGTTAAAGCAATATTTCACTTTTTTTGTTTCACTTTAAGCATTATTAAAATCACTGCTCCCGAAAAACGGCCGTTTTTAAAACTTATTTTTGCATTGATACATGTCCCCTGGGGCAGGACCCGGGTCCCCAGACACTTTATATGACAATAACTTGCATATAATATTTTTCATGTTCGAGTCCCATAGACTTTAACGGTGTTCGGATGTTCGAACTAATTTATTGCCTGTTCGCATGTTCTGATGCGAACCGAACTGAGGGGTGTTCGGCTCATCCCTACGTGGAACACTGGGTCTTAGGTTTTAGTCTAAAGGCCTGTACACACGATCGTATTTTCCGACAACAAATGTGTCTTGTCGGATTTTTCGATCGTGTGTACACGTCGAAAAAAAAAAGTACAAACACACATGCTCAGACGCAATGCTAACCATAAAACAACATTAGCAGGAGTTGCCCGAAGGGTGGCGCTAAAGAGCTGAAAAACCACGTACAGTAGTTTCGTGTTTGTTAGCCGACAAAGTTTTGCAGTTTGTATGCAATACAAGTTCACGGCTAACGCCCTACGGACAAAAGTCCTACGCTTTGTCCGCGGAAAATCCGATCGTGTGTACCAGGCTTTAGGATGGACAATGTTTGTGAGTTATGATTATGTTGGTTTCTCCTGCAATTAAAGATTATACAACTAGGTTAATTTAGATTTTAAGTTCCTCTGGGTTTATAGAGTTACCGTATATACTTGAGTATAAGCCGACACGAATATAAGCCGAGGCACCTAATTTTACCACAAAAAACTGGGAAAACGTATTGACTCGAGTATAATGTGTCCATCTGCATGCCTCACTGTGCCTTACTTTGCCTCACTGTGTCCATCTCCATGCCTCACTGTGCCCATGCCTCACTGTGCCCATGACTTGACTGACGTTTAACATGGGAGTCTATGGAAGGGGTACCCGGATTTTAAAAATCGGTGCTCCCTGGCCGTAGGTCCCCCAGACAAAAAACTTTGCACACTTATAGAGAAGAAATGGGGCTATATGTGTGCCAAGTTCCGGGTCCTGGGCACCTACGACCGTTCGGTACTGGGTCCCCAAAATCACCAGAGAAATTACAGTTTAACATGGGAGTCTATGGAAGGGGTGCCTGGCTTTGATAAATCGGTGCTCCCCGGCCATAGGTCCCCTGGACAACAAACTTTGCACACTTGTAGAGAAAAAGAGGGGCTACATGTGTGGTGCCAAGTATGGGGTCCAGGGGACCTATGGTCGGCCGGTACCGGTCCCCAAAGTCTGGGAGATCAGGCGCAAAAAGGTGACTCGAGTATATACGGTATGTCATTGTATCCATGTCCTAATTTTCTAAATGTTCACATAATAAATTGTGTGAATGATTACTTCAAGTAACCAATCATGTGCAGATAATATAGGTAAACAGGGATTTTCTTTTCATATAACAGGATAATCATATTCACACAATTCATTGTTTAAAGATCCCTTTCTCCTCTGTTAACTCAGACCAAAAGTGTGAACATTTTCAAATCTGTAAATAGGCTCCAAATATTAGTGCAATAGAAGTACTGGAAATAGATAGCGGACACTAAAAAAATTGATGTAATTCTCTAATAGTGTTTTCCTGCATGTAAATTCTGGCATGATATCTGGCACCACTGGTATATTCCAGATTTCTTTAAAAAAATAAGTATTTTAAATTAATCAATAGACCTTAAAAAGCTAGCTCAATAAGCGCTAAAGAATTCAACGGAAGCCCCAAAACCCAGGAACACTTTATTATTCTAATTCCAGCAGAGCATTCATGGTGCTGACCTGGCCTGCTACCCTGTCCCAACTCCTTACTGGTAAAAAGCATTGGAGGGTCAGAGTGTAACCATGTAAGCCCAGGTCAGAAATTTGCACCATATGAAGTTTAATATATGACTGAAAAAGAACTGAACATGTATGTTGCTATGCAGTCCATGGACCAGTTTAACATCTTTAACGATGCCAAGGGTTTTTCTTTAAAGTGGTTGTAAACCGTGTTAATGTTTTTTTTTTTTTATCCCACCTGCAAGACAAAGGCATAATGAGCTAGTATGACTAGCATACTAGCTCATTATGCATCACTTACCTTAGATCGGGGCCCCCGAAGCCGTCCTCGTCTCCCTCTCCAGCCGCAGCCATCGCTGCGGCGATAGCCGGAATGTTACTTCCGGGTATCGCCGCTCCAGCCAATCACAGCGCCTCTCCGGTGCTGTGATTGGCTGGAGCGGCGAAGACGTGACTCCGCGCATGCGCGCGGGAGTCGTCAAATCTGGCTAAGCCGGATTTGTGAATGGGACTAACCCTATGAATGCGCCGTTGTCAACGGCGTGCATGCGCCGTAGACAACAATGCATTATTTTTTGTAAAATATCTCCTAAACCGTGTAGGTTTAGGGGATATTTCTTGCACCTACAGGTAAGCCTTAATCTAGGCTTACCTGTGGGTGCAAGTTCATTAAGTGAGTTTACAACCACTTTGAGTACACTATATTGTCAAAAGTAGTGGGACACCTGTCTTTACACGCATATGAACTTTAATGGCATCCCAGTCTTAGTCCGTATGGTTCAATATTGAGTTTTCCCACCCTTTGCAGCTATAACAGCTTCAATTATTCTGGGAATGTCTATGGGAATGTTTGAACATTCTTCCAGAAGCGCATTTTTTTTTTTACTAGTAATGGCGGTGAGCTGCGATTTTTTGCGTTACTGCGACATTGCGACGGTCAGATCGGACACTTTTTTGGGACCATTGACAATTAGGCCAATATATATTCTTCTACATATTTTTGGTAAAAAAAAAAATCGCAATAAGCATATATTGATTGGTTTGCACAAAAGTTATAGCATCTACAAACTATGGGAAAGATTTATGGAATTTTTATGGCATTTTCTTTTTTTTTACAAGTAATGGCGGTGATCTGCGATTTTTAGCGGTAATGCAACATTGCGACAGACAGATCGGACACTTTTTTGGGATCATTGACAATTATACAGCGATCTGTGCTATAAAAATGCACTGATTACTGTATAAATGTCACTGGCAAGGAAGGGGTTAACACTAGGGGCCATCAAGGGGTTAAATGTGTGTTCCCTCAGTGTGTTCTAACTGTGTGGGGATGGGAGTGACTAGGAGAGGAGACAAACAATATGTTTCCTCTTTGATAGCAGAAAAAAAAACGCTCCTGAACACAAGTGAGTTACCAGGTGAACTACAGTTTGTAATAGATAGTGCCTCAGGCCTTGCTGCCATCAAGGATAGGGGTATCCTAACAGTCAAAAGTGAAAAAAGAAAGAAAGGGCGCATCAGCCTTGTGCATTATTCTTAGACATATTTTTATTAAAAATTAAGTAAAAAAGTAAAAAACTACTCACAAGCATGTGGGAAAAGACTTGCGATACAAATGATCTCCAGATGGTAACAGGGGAGATTTCAAGGGCCACTGCCAGCTGATACATTTCGAAGGGATGTCTTCTTCCTCAGAGCCTAGCCTGTTTCCTCTTCCCTGGCAGCACAGGGATCGTGCCCGCCGAACACGCGCATCGTGTTCCCTGCCGCGCGGCGGCGCGTGTGTGCCCTCTGGTGACTGAAAAAGATACCAACGTACCCATACAGGGTTTCACTCAGAGGAGCCATTTTGCTGCAGTATATCTGCGTGAGCAGGTCGGGAACCGGTTAATTACATTGCAAGTACAGAATAAAAACTGTTGATGAACCAGAAATATAGCATGTGCCTACCTTCCTCTTTGACTTGACAACACAGTTATGAATTCCTAGGCATGTGTTGTCAGCTCTGTCTACTTTTTCTGATGGACTACAAAGAACAAATATCCTCACCAATTCCAAGCCCCTCTTAATCTTCATAATCCCTCCTTATCTCCATAACCTGTCCTTGTGCACAGGCAGGGAGCACAGGAAGTTATCAGCTTACAAGATTTCTGGCTAGATCAATAGGTATTTTTCACACTTTTTGAACAGATATAAGAAAACACTTTCAACAGTATATTTAGTAGACATGTGCATTCGTTTTCGTCCGAATGCATTTTCGTCCGAATTTCAGGTATTTTCGTTATCGTTTTAACAAACGAAAACGAAAATGCAGAATCCGAAAACCGAAAGATCCGAAATAAAAAAATGCTTAATTTTCGTTTTCGTTGCAACAACAGTTCGATATAGATAGGAGATTCGACATGAGGCTGACAATAACAATCTGTGTCCATCGAACCTGTGGTCGAATGTGCCTAACCTTAACTCTATTAGTTCAAGATTATTCTACATAGAGAGAAAAGATTCGACATTATAGAGAGAAAAGATTCGACATAGAGAGAAAAGATTTGACATTATAGAGAGAAAAGATTCGACATTATAGAGAGAAAAGATTCGACATAGAGAGAAAAGATCACTGCTGGAATTGGGTGGGGGAAGTAAAATAAAAAAATGATGATGATGAATGTTATTGGCTGATTGTAACCAAAGAGGAGGAGCAGTAAAATAGCTAGAACTAACTCGGCAAATTCGAAAAATCTATGGGAGAAATCTAAAGTGCTAATTATAAAGGCTTATATGCAAGTTATTGTCCTAAAAAATGTTTGGGGACCCGGTCCTGCCCCAGGCGACATGTATCAATGCAAAAAGAAGTTTTAAAAACGGCCGTTTTTTCGGGAGCAGTGATTTTAATAATGCTTAAAATGAAAAAATAAAAGTGAAATATTCCTTTAAATTTCGTACCTGGGGGGTGTGTATGATATGCATGTAAAGTGGCGCATGTTTCCCGTGCTTAGAACTGTCCCTGCAAAAAATGTCATTTTTGAAAGAAAAAAAGTCATTTAAAACTCATTCGCGGCTATTAATGAATTGTCGGCTCCCGGCAATACATACAAAAGTCATTGATAAAAAAAAAAAAAAAGCGTGGGGGTCCCCCAGAATTCAATTACCAGGCCCTTCAGGTCTGGAATGGATATTAAGGGGAACCCCGCCGCAAATTAAAAAAAAAATTGACGTGGGGTTCCCCCAAATATCCATTCCAGGCCTTTCAGATCTGGCATGGATTTTAAGGGGAACTCTACCCCAAATAAAAAAAAATGACGTGGAGTCCCCCTAAAAATCCATACCAGACCCCTTATCCGAGCACGCAACCTGGCCGGCCGCAGGGGAAAAGGGGGGGACGAGAGAGCGGCCCCCCTCCCTCCTGAACCGTACCAGGCCACATGCCCTCAACAAGGGGAGGATGTCCCCATGTTGATGGGGACAAGGGCCTCATCCCCACAACCCTTGCCCGGTGGTTGTGGGGGTCTGCGGGCGGGGGGCTTATCGGAATCTGGAAGACCCCTTTAACAAAGGGGACCCCCAGATCCCGGCCCCCCCTATGTGAATTGGTAAGGGGTACATTGTACCCCTACCATTTCATGAAGAAAGCGTAAAAAAATGTTTAAAAAAACACACAAACACCTTGAAAAAGTCCTTTATTTAAAAAAAAAAAAAAAAACATTCCAGCGGTGAAATCCAGTGTCCCGCGGCGATCCCGATGTCCAGCGCTGTCCTTTATTGGTTGTGCCTGAGCGGACCTGATGGGGAACTCCCTCTCAGTATTTTAAATGTATAGACCCGCCCCTTCTAAAGTTCCCCATCAGGTCCGCTCAGCAGACCAGATGCGGAACATGAGAAGGGGCGGGTCTATACATGTATTACCAAAGTGAGAGCAGTTCCCCCATCAGGTCCGCCCCCTCGGTATGTCGGACCCGCCTACGTCATTGGCTTGAGCAGGGAACTTCCTTCACTGTGTAATTTAAATTTACACAGTGAAGGAAGTTCCCCGCTCAAGCCAATGACGTAGGCGGGTCCGACATACCGAGTAGGCGGACCTGATGGGGAACTGCTCTCACTTTGGTAATACATGTATAGACCCGCCCCTTCTCATGTTCCGCATCTGGTCCGCTGAGCGGACCTGATGGGGAACTTTAGAAGGGGCGGGTCTATACATTTAAAACACTGAGAGGGAGTTCCCCATCAGGTCCGCTCAGGCACAACCAATAAAGGACAGCGCTGGACATCGGGATCGCCGCGGGACACTGGATTTCACCGCTGGAATGTTTTTTTTTTTTTTTTAAATAAAGGACTTTTTCAAGGTGTTTTTTTAAACATTTTTTTACGCTTTCTTCGTGAAATGGTAGGGGTACAATGTACCCCTTACCAATTCACATAGTGGGGGGGCGGAATCTGGGGGTCCCCTTTGTTAAAGGGGTCTTCCAGATTCCGATAAGCCCCCCGCCCGCAGACCCCCACAACCACCGGGCAAGGGTTGTGGGGATGAGGCCCTTGTCCCCATCAACATGGGGACATCCTCCCCATGTTGAGGGCATGTGGCCTGATACGGTTCAAGAGGGAGGGGGGGCCGCTCTCTCGTCCCCCCTCTTCCCCTGCGGCCGGCCAGGTTACGTGCTCGGATAAGGGTCTGGTATGGATTTTTAGGGGGACTCCACGCCATTTTTTTTTAAATTTGGGGTGGAGTTCCCCTTAAAATCCATGCCAGATCTGAAGGGCCTGGAATGGATATTTGGGGGAACCCCACGTCAATTTTTTTTTAATTTGCGGCGGGGTTCCCCTTAATATCCATACCAGACCTGAAGGGCCTGGTAATTGAATTCTGGGGAACCCCCACGCTTTTTTTTTTTTTTTTTATCAATGACTTTTGTATGTATTGCCGGGAGCCGACAATTCATTAATAGCCGCGAGTCAGTTTTAAATGACTTTTTTTCTTTCAAAAATGAATTTTTTTGCAGGGACAGTTCTAAGCACGGGAAACATGCGCCACTTTCCATGCATATCATACACACCCCCCAGGTACGAAATTTAAAGGAATATTTCACTTTTATTTTTTCATTTTAAGCATTATTAAAATCACTGCTCCCGAAAAAACGGCCGTTTTTAAAACTTTTTTTTGCATTGATACATGTCCCCCGGGGCAGGACCCGGGTCCCCAAACACTTTTTAGGACAATAACTTGCATATTAGCCTTTATAATTAACACTTTAGATTTTGAACGTTCGAGTCCATTGTATTTAATAGGGTTCTAAAGTTCACACTAACATTTTGTCTGTTCGCAGGTTCTGGTGGGGGGGTGTTCGGCTCATCCTTGTTGACTAGTAATAGTAATTAAAAAATATAATTATTACTAGTCATACAATAGAATTCATCTATAGCTTGTAGGCGGAACATTAGACCGGAAATTTATGATTGCAGCGTCGTACAGTTTCGATGCTCCGTCGAATCTTCTTTGAACATTCGACAGACACCATAAGCCTTCAATGACAGATTCGACCTTAATTAATTCAGATTTTCGGACGAATGCAATTTCTAACGAAAAACAAAATAAATAAAAACGAATTTCGGGAGTAACTAAATAAATTTATTTTTCTAACGAAAACGAAATTCCGAAACGAAATATTTCAGTGTGCACATGTCTAATATTTAGCATTTGATAAAAGAATATTTCCGCGCCAAATACAAAATTGTAACTAAAACACTGTATTACTAAGCTGCTCCCCTGGAGATGAAGTGAGTATCTTCTATCTAGTGAATAATGTAAAATATAGGGGGCGCAATACAAGTGACACAATGAATAATACTGTGACTCAATACAAACTTATTCTCTAGTGCAAAAGTATATATCAATTCCTGTGAAATAATGTGATCCAAAATAGTCCGTGATTACCTGGTCACGTGTTTTTACCCTACGCCACTTCCGGTCCATCTAGATACCGCTAACGGCCGGTGGAACGCACGCCACCACGGAGGTGGGAGAGCATTGCATCCAGACAAGCCTGCAGCCCCAGTGCTAGGATAGGCACTTTTTAATGTAAGCAGCCACTCGGCTAACGTTTTATATTCTTAAGATTTTATTAAACATTATTGCACCATGGAAGCTTTTCATTTGTGTTACATGTCCTATCCATAAACTCAGAGGAAGAGGTTTTCGTACTTACTCATGTCAATTGATATGCGTGCAGGCATTATCCTGCTCAAGCGAATTTTGACTATCTTTTTAAATAAAGAGGTAAAACACTTCTGGTAAGCACAATCTACTGTATATTCTTTGGGTGTCGCAACATATAGTGTATGGTGAAGGATTACCCACCGCATGTTTGGAGAAGTAATTTTTTTCTACAGCAAGATTGTTCATCATTGGATTTCAAGCACTTTATGTATTTTCGTTTGATATATGTTGGGACTTTTTATGATTATTTTGGTGTGATTGGCAAAATCACGGACTATTTTGGATCACATTATTTCACAGGAATTGATATATACTTTTGCACTAGAGAATACGTTTCTATTATTCATTGTGTCACTTGTATAGCTCCCCCTATATTTTACAGTATATTTAGCATACTAAAAGAGAGCAAAAAAGAGAAGTTCATCGTATGGATTTACATACATTTTAAGAGATCTAATAGGGGTATTACATGATCTTAAGAGCCCATTCACACAGGGGCGGCACGACTTGTCCCGCGACTGTGCCGGGGGATCTTAACACGACTTCAAAGGTGACTTGCAAAATGACTTCTGTATTGAAGTCAATGGAAGTCGCCCTGAAGTCGTCTTGAAGTAGTACAGGAACCTTTTTCTAAGTCGGAGCGACTTGAGTCGCTCCTATTAGAACGGTTCCATTGTACAGAACGGGACGAGACTCGTCAGGCGGCTGAGTCACCTGACGAGTCGCCCCTGTGTGGATGGGGTCTTAGTCTTCCTATGGACTCTTTTTTATCTGAAAACTGTATACAATCATATAAGAAGATGCTTTATGTTGAGCAGAATGCCCACGTCAGACAAAATATTTAAAACATTTTAAAGGATAGTGTGAGGCTTCGTGGAAAATCTGTTATCCTGAGGGTGATAATAGATAAGGAGAATTTTCAGTTCCTGCAATCAATCCATTTGAACTCTTCTGCAGCTGTGAAATGTTAAAGGGAGGGATTGTTTTGAAATGTTTGGAATTTATAATAAACAGACCACATACCAACTGTAAACCTATACTGTATATCTACAGCACTGGAAAACTGAATTTGCTGTTACAGCCCCACCAACAGTCTCTGACCTCTTAAAAATTGTGGAAAAAATCCTATGAATCAAGAAAAGTTTGACATTCATTTTAATTTACTGACACCAAAAACAATCAACATTATAAAAGGCATATCATATAAACTGGTTTGTAGGGCCGTTTTTCAGCTGAAAAACTATTCACAGCCCGGCATTCGTGTAAAATGTGTGGGAAAGTGAAAAACAGGATGTAGAGAGGATGAATTCTTGGCAAAGAAGTACATTTTCGATGGAGATCTGTGTTCACTTCCAACGTTTGAATGGATAATAGTCATGAACCCATTCTAGGCTTGATTGGTTTAAACACATATCTGAAACTCTAGCACCTACGGATTTTTGGAGGATACAGCTTTAATGATTCCCCTTCTTAACTACATCTAAAACCTAACTGGATGACGTGCTGTTTGCTAAAGCAGTGTGTTTAAAGCAGAGTTCTAGTCGTTTTTCTGTTTAATTAAAGTCAGCAGCTACAAAAAGTGTAGCTGCTGACTTTAAATAAACAGCCACTCACCTGTCCCACGATCCAGCGATGCGGCCGCCCGAAGTCTTATTTCTTACCTCACCTCTCCGCAGCGCCGGCATCGCTAGTGTGGGCACCCGAGTGTGACAGCTTGCAGCCTCACAGCCGGGTGCGCACAGCGCATGCGCGAGTCGTGCTGCGCGTCCTGAATGACTGAGCAATCTTGTGGGACCTGTGACATGTCCCAGAAGATTGCAGGGAGGGAGGGGGAGAGCAGGAGTCGCCTAGGCGGCACAAGAGGAAGTGGGAGCTGGGTACCTGTCAGAACTAGGTATCCACTCCCCCCCCATAAAAAATGACATGCCAAATGTGGCACGTCAGGGGGTTAGGAGTCCTTAAAGTGGAAGTTCCACTTTTGGGTGGAACTCCGCTTTAATTCACAATTGCCATTTTATTTCAGTAGTCTTCAACAGGGCGTATGTACATACAAGTATAATTTCAAATGATACTAAAGTTTTATTTTTTTTTATTTAAAAATAACAAACATATTATACTTACCTGCTCTGTGCAGTGGTTTTGCACAGAGCAGCCCAGATCCTCCTCTTCTCTTGTCCTTTGCTGGCACTCCTGGCCTCTCCCTCCTGTCTAGTGCCCCCACAGCAAGCAGATTGCTATGGGGGCACCCGAGCCGAGACACTGCTCTGTGTCTATTGAGACACAGAGCTTCAGGTCGGCACTACCCCTCTCTCTCCTTATTGGCTCACTGCTGCTTTCTCAGCCAATGATGAGGGAGAGTCATGGGTAGCTGAGACTCTCCTGCAATATCACTGGATCAAGATAGGGCTCAGGTAAGTATTAGGGGGGCTGCTGCACACAGAAGTTTATTTTATCTTAATGCATAGAATTCATTAAGATAAAAAAAACTTCTGACTTTACAACCAATTTTAAAGACAGTAGTCACCCAATACAGGAAGTATAAACAAGGACCGTTGTGACTGGATTACCAGGTAATAATGAAAGCTGCATATTTAAAAAGATTTAAAACTTTTTAAATTACATTAGCAAACTCACTGCTAAGATAGAGTCAGAGCTCCCTAATCAGCAAGGAAAATGAGCTCTGCTAACTGCAGAGCTATAGGTCTGATTCAGTAGGAGGTGTGTCTGACCTTTGTCAATAGACGACTCTTCCACACAGTATTACATAATTTCTGAGTTCAGAGCTGGAATTCTACTGTAGCCAGGGAAGCAGCTAATCAAGCACAATATGTGCTTCATTATGTGCAGTGGAGTGGAGTTCAGGGGGGACATTGGGGTTCTCATAAAGATAACATGTCACCTGCCCAATTTTATCACATATAGAGGCCTTGCGATAGCAAGAAAATTGAATGAAAAAGTGCTAAAAAATTATAATAAAAGAATTAAAAAATATCATGCATACATTTGAATATAACTTGCTCCACATATGTTAGGTATCACATGAACATCAGAGTGAGAGCAATAATTCTAGGGCCATATTTCATAGTTGGCTCTACCTGTAAAAACATTTAAAGTGCCACCTATGGACAATTTTTGCAAATTCACAGGCTCATGGAATTTTAAGGATTGATATGTTTGATATCTATTTACTCAACTCAATACCATATTTTATATTTTACAAAAAAATCTGTATTTTATTGTGTTCCTTTACTTTATTTTAGTGTATTTTTTACTGAAATCATGTGTTTGATAAACAGTTGCACAAATACCGTTCAGCATAAAATATTGCACTTAGATGTGCCCTTTGCTGTTCCTTCTTGTAGCATAAAAAATTGCAACTGCCACTATTATTTTCAACAGTGCCTCTTCTTTCAGAAAATATATAATTGTCTGGGGGTTTTAAGCAACTTCTGACCAAAAAATATAGATTTTACAATGTGTGTGAAAAATAGAAAAATTGCCCTGCTAAAAAGTGTTTTAAATACCTAGTTCATAGATGGACATGAGATATGTTTATTATGTATCATGTATCACTCTTAGTCTGCATGTTGAGGTTATTCTTGATGACTGAAATTCTTTTAAGTCACCTTAAAGTAGAACTATGACCAGACTAGAAATATTTAAGGCTCATTTAATGCTTGTTAAGGGCCCATGCACACTAGAAACTGTGCATTTGGCATTATACGTATATTTACATGCACTTGTCATGGGTTTACATGCAACCGTGGGGGCTTTGAGGTCGCTTCTTATTTCTTGTTTGTGCTTCCCCAGTGTTTTGTGGTGTGAAATTCTGTATGTGGAATTATGAAGGATGTTTTCTCTCACAGGCATAATTCTGGTGCCACCCATTGCTATATTGAGATGATGTACTCGGCAGAGGTGTTGTTTGTGGGTTCATCCACTCTTGGTGGATGCGAGACTAGGGGACACTTTCTGACCTTCGTTCAGATCCAGGAGTTTTTTTTTTAACTATAAATTTTTGTTGAATCGTTTCAATTATTCCAAACACAGAAGGCACTGAGGTTACAAAGTGTGTCATGGTACAAAACATAAAATGAGATTTATGGGAGAATAAGACCGATTCTCTAAGAGGAGCGCTTTCTTATCAATATTCATAGTATGGTCCTACGTTCTCCATAGTTATGCTCATGCATGGTTAGCGTAGATTGATGTGAGATCTTGTGTTTGGAAAGGGGTAGTGTAGAGCAGTGTTTCTCAACCTGTTTTCAGTCAAGGCACCCCATTCTAAAATGTAAAAAATATTCTAATAGTTTTAAATAATGCATCAACATCCACAAGTCAAAGTAGGACACCCAATGTTAGAGGTGATTTATTCTTTCAAAGCAAATACACTTTTGCAAACTGGTACTGATTAGTATTCGAATGTTTCTCTTCTCCCTTAGTTTTTCTCCATCACTCAGCTAATGTGACCCCAATGCTGATGGACAGGGGCAAGGGAGTGTCAAACAAGGATGCCCTGAAGGTGACTGATATCCTCCTTATCAACTGATGATATTGTTAGGACTCCGGCAGGTAGAAGGTTGTAATGGTGCACAATGAAAACCTGTGGCTTAGTGTAACTAAAAGGCAGCATTCATCCACACACCAACATGTATATGATTTTTGGGCAATTTGTAGGTATTTTGCAAAGGCATCTCTGGAGAAACCTCAAGGCACCTTGGTTGAAAAAGGCTGGTGTAAAAAGTAAATGGAGGAAAGGGGGGGGGGGTAATTGGTAAGATAGGTGAGGTAAAAGGTGAAGAGGGGAAGAAGAGGGAAGGGAGGTATTTAAAAAGATAAGGGCAAAAAAAAAAAAAAAAACGTCACTAAGAATGACCTTAATCATATAATGGGGTACTGCTTATCACAAATAGGTACATCTAAGGTCAGGGTCGCATCGAATCCAGTCGTCAACTGTAAGGTAATGTCCACTTTAAACTGCATTGTGAATTCTTGTGCTTAGTTTCATGTTTCAAGTGAAATATGCTTCACTGTTAAGAATTAATTCAATAACTGTACCTACGTAGTATAGATCAGAAAGTTCAAAATTTATAAAAAAGATGAGGCACTCAGGACTTTTTTGGTACAACTGAACTCACAACTCTAAATTCTTATTAAAATCATAATATTGATTGCACAATCTTATATTAAAAATTCACATAGTTCACATTCATACGTGGCTAAACAAGCTGAAAAAATGTAATTATTCAAATATATTAATAATAAAAAGGTCAGGTCTGAGCATGTAACCCCCTTATGAAATAATCTGTAATGGGTGACTGCGGACAAAGAGAAGGCAAATTCAGCTCTGTGTATACAAAGGAGCATGGAGGAGTTCATGTCCATAATGGGGATGGTATTGACACAGCTCCAAATGATCCACAATGGCTTAAAATTGATATGGTCCAGAAATATTTAGACAGACTAAAGGTAGGTAAAGCACCTGGACTATGATGGCATCCATCCACGGATCCTTAAATAATTGAGCTCTGTCATTTCAAAGCCATTGTTTCTAATTTCTAGGGACTCGTTAATGATTGGAATAGTACCACTGGATTGGTGTAAGGACAATGCGGTGTCTATATTTAAAAAGAGATCAAAGTCTTTACCAAGTAATTATAGACCTGTTCGTTTAACTTATATAGTTGGGCAGATACTGGAGAGTTTAATAAAAGACCACTTCGATAAGTTCTTGCTGGAAAAAAATATTTTAGTCAACATATAGCATAATTTCATGAAAGACAGAAGTTGTCAGAGATTTCTTTTTATGAAGAGGTAAGTAAAACCTTGGACAGAGGGGTGGCGGTGGACGTGGTATACTTGGATTTTGTAAAAGTGTTTGACACAGTTCCCCACACATCTAATGAGTAAGGTAAAGTCTACAGGCTTGGAAAGATCAGTTTGTAAATGGATAGAAAACTGGCTAAAAGACAGAATTCAGTAGTGGTTAATAATTCTTACTCTGAATAGTCTAAGTTTATTAGTGGGTACCCCAAGGTTCAGTCTCGGGACCCTTACTTTTTAACATCTTTATAAATGATATAGGGTCTGGGATTAAAAGTACAATTTTAGTCTTTGCAGATGACACCAAGCTATGCAGTGGAATAACAGTTTCCAACTTACAAGCTGTCCTCAATGCACTGTTTAATTGGGCAACTAGGAGGCAAATGAGGTTTAATGTTGATAAATGTAAAGTTATGCACTTGGGGAATATGCATACAACATACATACTAGGGGAGTACAACTGGGGGAATCCATAGCGGTGAAGGAATCTGGGGGTTTTGGTAGATCATAGGCTTAATAATAGCATGCGATGCCAATCTGCGATTTCCAAAGTGAGCAAAGTCCCAGAGGTATGGACTCCAGAGAGAGAGATATAATTTTGCCCCTGTACAAATCATTAGTAAGATCTCATCTGGAAGATGCAGTTCAGTTTTGGGCACCAGTTCTCAAAAAGGATATTGGGGAGCTGGAGAAAGTGCAGAGAAGGGCAACCAAACTGATAAGAGGCATGGAGGAGCTCAGCTATGAGGAAAGATTAGAGGAACTGAATTTATTCTCTCTTGAGAAGAGGAGATTAAGGGGGATATGATCAACATGTACAAATACATAAGGGGTCCATATAGTAAACTTGGTGTTGAGCTATTCACTTTAAGTTAGCCAAAGAGGACAAGGGGGCACTCTTTACGTCTAAATGGATGGAAAGGAGATTTCATCTCCAAATACGGAAAGATTTCTTCACAGTAACAGGTGTGAAAATGTGGAATAGACACCCTCCAGAGGTGGTTCTGGCCAGCTCATTAGATTGCTTTAAAAAAGGCCTGGAATCTTTCCTAAATGTACATAATATAACTGGGTACTAACATGTATAGGTAAAGTTGATCCAGGGAATATCCGATTGCCTCTCAGGGGAGCAGGAAGGATTTTTTTCCCCTGCTGTAGCAAATTGGATCATGCTTTGCTGGGTTTTTTCACCTTCCTCCGGATCACCTGGGGGTATAGGATTGTGTATATGGGATTGTATTTTTTTTTATTTAATTGGTTGATCTAGATGGACTTTTTCAACCTGACTAACTATTTAACTATATGTAACTATATAACCTGGCTGCAGCTGCCTCTCTATCTAGCCTTGCCCGGCTGACTCTTTACACCAGTCCACCAAACTGACTGTTCACCAGCCCACCCGGCTGACTCTCCAGAGTCTCTCAGGGAAAGGTAGAAGACTTAAGCCCACCATTGTCTTCAAGGGAGACTGGCTTCATGTGGCAGTCTCCCCCCTTTATTAGTTACCAACAGTATTGAATTACACACTCTGTCCTTTACCTTTACCTGCTCCCGTGTGTCCAAGAAAGCCTCCTCCCTTTGTTTCTATGGCAGGATCCTTCCAGCACCTGAGCCCCGACCCTTGGCAGAACACTCCCCAGACTAGACGGTACCCCTCAGGGCCACTGACAGCCTTCTCAACACTGCATCTCCATCTTCCACCCGACTCCCCTGCTATTTATGGGGTTGCCTCTGCCCCCTACCAGCCCACTACTGGGGATTGGCTGAGGCCCCATAAGTATTAATGGCAGCTTCTCCTAACCCCCGCCCTCTAATTCTAGAAGGCTCTCCAACCTTCCAGACACCAGGGGGAGGCACCAGAGAGCTGCCAGGATGAGTCACCAAGCCCCGAACTCTACTTACCCCTGACTTAATAAGACTCACAGACTGTAACATGAATCAGGTACATTTTCCTACTCTGCCTCTACTAGTAGCACACACACTAGAGGGAGCTACATATGCAAACAGGCAGGCCCTTGCACTATATATTTGAAGGTAAATCTAAAGGAAATTGAGTAAGAAAATTGTATAATGTATGACCAGCTTTACACAGGGATGCCAAAGCTGCGGGATCACATGACATCATATCAACCTTTAAGGCAGTCATTCTCTCTTTGGCACTGCATTGAAGAAGAGGATGAGTGATAGGACCAGATGGTAGTTGGGACCTCTTTCAAGCTCTTTCAAGCTGCCAACCACAAAGCATCCCCAAGATCTTTTACAGACTGTGATTGCGGGGTCTGTGATGGCTGAATCTGTAATGGTTAGGTCTGTAATGGTAGTGTGTTGCCTGAGGTAGAAAGAAACTCCTCACCCAGGGTGACCTGGCTGCTCTCTAATATTATGCTGAACCCCAGACCTTCCATCATTCCTTTGGCTCTGTGTTTTCCACATCATCCAGATTAATGGTGGTTCCGTGTGAACCAAAACACAAACAATTTAAAATATTACTGAAAACAAAAAGACAAGACTAGGTCAACTTACTGTTTAAAGCCCCAGAATAGGCCTTAGGAAGTGCAATTAGTTGAAATTTATGTAGGTGTGCCTCAATGATGGTCCAGCCCCACCACATTGCTCAGTTCTCTGTAGATTCTCTGTTCTCTGTAGGACCTCATTTTAGCGGGCCCCCCACTATGGTTTTTAGCCATTGTGGTAAAGGCAGTGGAGGGGTTCACACGATCACTGCCCTCCCCTTTCTGTTTTGGCACACCGTACATGATTGAATTGCAGATATTTTGGCTAACATTATAAAAACCCATATATAGTGCATACAGTTTTGGTAATATCGCAATCTTTACTCACCAGCGGCTTCCTTTCAGGGTTTTTCCATTTGAAAAAGGCTCCCACCAAAACGCGTTAGCCCTCACCATTTTGTCATATTCAGAGCTTTTTTTCAGCTGGAACTTGGTGGAACTCAGTTCCACCACCTCTGGCTCAGGCCCTCTGCTCTCTGCTCACCATTTTCACTTGTAAACACAGAAGTCCGGCTTCTGTGTTTACAAGTGACAGCCCGTCTCCCAACAGTTCCCACAAATCTGATCTCCTGAGCAGCTCCCACTGAGTGTAGGATGGGGAGAAGGGAGATGCAGGTGTTTCCAGGGTGCAGTGTGGATTCCTACACCCCAACTGTATGATCTCCCTGCAAGAGTGGGGGGGGTGGTTGTGGTTGAGATCCTGTACCTATTTTCGGAGAAATGTTAATTGCCACCAGATGCAGATAGTCACTTTCCACGTCACCTGCCTTCAGATGCAGCTTGTCACTTGCCACGTCACCTGCCTTCAGATGTGGATTGTCACTTGCTACGTCACCTGCCACCAGACGCGGATTGTCACTTGCCACGTAACCTGCCATCAGATGCGGATTGTCACTTGCTACGTCACCTGCCACCAAATGCGGATTGTCATCGGACACCAGATGCAGCTTGTCTCTTGTCATGTCACCAGATGCAGATTGTCACTTGCCACCTCATTTTCCACGTCACCTGCCACCAGATGCGGATTGTCGCTTACCACCAAATGCGGATTGTCACCTGCCACCAGATGCAGCTTGTCACTTGCCATTTCACTTGCCACATCACCTGCTACAAGATTATTATTATTATTATTTAGGTACTTATATAGTGCTGTCAATTTACGCAGCGCTTTACATATACATTGTACATTCACAAGATGTGGGTTGTCACTTGCCAGTGGCTGTGTCGCCTGCCACCAGATGCAGATTGTCACTTGCCAGTTCCAGAGTGAGTCAATTGCCCGGTTGCCCCCCCCCCCCCGAACCTGCCCCCTGAGCATGTACAGATTCAGTTCATGCATTTCAGAAGCACATTCTTTCTTCAAGGATGTATTGTGGTAGAACAGAGTCACTTCTACAAATAAAACAAACAAATATATAAGCACACTATTATCATTTCCTATAAGTCTCACAGTTATTCATTTTCTGTTATTTATTACACTCACATGTTGTGTGGAATGAGATATTTCTACAGCAGCCGACAAAGATAAAAACAACCAATAGTATCCATCCTAACACCAGGGGCAGATGACACGTCTGCTGTAGCACTCTAAGGCGATCAAACAAGCACCACCATGGAAGCACGTCAGAGGGTAAGCGCAGTCGCCCAACAGGATGCAGTCTAGTGTCAAAAAAATGTTTAATGCAAATATGATATGTACATTCTGTTATGTTATAAATTGTTGTATTTACATGTTATTCTATTTTTCTTTCCAGTGGTACCCATTCCCGCCAGGAAGACTTTTTGATCTTTTTTTAACCACTTAAGGGCTGGAAGGATTTACCCCCTAATGACCAGGCCATTTTTGCGATGCGGCAATGCGTCGCTTTAACTGACAAATGCGCCGCCGTGCGACACTGTACCCAAACAAAATGTATGTCCTTTTTTTCCCACAAATAGAGCTTTCTTTTGGTGATATTTGATTACCCCTGGGTTTTTTTTTTCTTGCGCTATAAGCAAAAAAAGACAGACAATTTTGAAAAAAAAACAATATTTTTAACTTTTTGCTATAACACATATCCCCCCCAAAAATGTAAAAAAACTAATTTCTTCATCAGTTTAGGCCAATATGTATTCTTCTACATATTTTTGGTAAAAAAAATCTCAATAAGCGGACATTGATTGGTTTGCGCAAAATGCATAGCATCTACAATCTTTGGGATAGATTTATGGCATTTTTATTATTATTTTTTTTTTACTAGTAATGGCGGTGATCAGCGATTTTTAGTGAGACCGCGACATCGCGGCAGACAGATTGGACACTTTTGACACTTTTTGGGGATCATTGACATTTATACAGCGATCAGTGCTATAAATAGCCACTGATTACTGTATAAATGTCACTGTCAGAGAAGGGGTTAACACTAGGGGGTGACCAAGGGGTTAAGTGTTCCCTAGGGAGGTGTTTCTAACTGTTGTGGCAGTGTAGTGACTGGGGGAGGAGACAGATCGCTGTTCCTAATCACTAGGAACAGACGATCTGTCTATCCTCCCCTGACAGAACAGGGATCCGTCTGTTTACATTGACAGATCCCCATTCTGTCTCTCTCAGGAGCAATCGCATTGTGGCCACCGGCCACGCACATCCCCTTTGGCATAGCGCCATGGGCGAGCGCCCCCTAGTGGTCTTACAGTGGCCGACGTACCATGATGGCCATTAGCCCAGGAGAGCCAACCTGCTGCAGTACAACTGCGGCGGCTGGTCTTTATGTGGTTAATAAAAATGTATATTTTATATTTTATACTTCTGTTACAAAATGTAAATCATTATTCATGGTTTGTCTCACAACTTTAGGCTTTTAAAGTCCCTTTAGGGGGATGATGGCCTAATCTCTTTTCCGACCACACTCGTCCTTGTCTTTTAGTACCATTAGCCCTAAAAATGGCCAGAACTTAATAAAAAAGATTCACCCCCTATAAACTTCAGCAGGTTTTGCTGCAAAGTTGAATTTTGAGCAAGGTTCCTGAAACAGCTCGTAAATTGAACCCTGCCTGTTTGATCATAACTACTCTAATTTCAGTTACTGCATACTTGTTCTGGTTCAGTGACCCAAAGGGCCTTGGAATTAGATGATTGACATGACAGTCAAACAATATTTTTAGAAAGAGGCCCACAATTAAAGCAAGTGATATGTTTTTAATAACAATCGGTTTTAAAAATCTGAACAAAAATTACGTTTTTTTTTTTTACTTACCAAAAGCAGCTTCTTGTACTCTGTTACAAAAACGTACAACAGTTTGATTTAGAACTTAAAGAAACAAATAAAAGCTCAAAAGAATGTATTCCTGCACATGTGACTGGTACATGTGAGGTTAGCCATTTGAATCTTTCATTTATCTGCCCAGATCATAAGAAATACATATGTGAAAAGGTTAGAGAAATCAGTCATTATTCTCCTGAATATTAAACACCCTGTTCAAAATGTTGCCCTTTTGGCTCAGTCTTATGCTATCTGGATATGGATCGCTCTATTTTAAGTGGTTTATTCATTGCTACATAGAGCTTGTAACAAGGGAGAAACACAGTTGATTGATTATATTGGTTTTATAGATTTCCCTTCACCTTTAGGCTTTTGGATAGTTAATGGCCAAAGCCATTAATGTTTCAGAGCCACATGGGCAAGTATTCAAAATTAGTTCATTATTTCACTAAATTCTCTGTGGGGAAGTGTCATTTAACTAGTACATTCCTGAACAGTTAATATAATTGCTCTAAAGAGACAAACCAAAAGAATGTCAGCTTTTTGATCTGTTTAAAATTTCCCCTGGCTTTTTATAGAGCATACACCAAAGGAACTATTGAAGAAACTCCCAGTTAAGTTTGCTCACTGTTCAGTTAGTGCTTCTACTACATGGCCCATTGTTGGTATTGTCAGTGATAAGTGTAGAATGACACATTACAGAGGCACCTTAACATACATGATATTGTCAAAAGTATTGGGACACCTGTCTCCTTTACATGCACATGAACTTTAATGAGATCCCAGTCTTATGCCCCATACACACGATCGTTTTTCATGCCGTTAAAAATGTCATTTTTAAAAATGGGCATTAAAACCTATCGTGTGTATGCTCCAGAGCATTTTTAACGACGTGAAAAGCGGCCATTAAAAATTTCGAACATGCTCTATTTTTTCATGTCGTTTTTCATGTCAATTTTTTTAACGACGTGAAAAATGATAGTGTGTATGCTTTACCGACGTGAAAAAAAACACGCATGCTCAGAATCAAGTATGAGACGGGAGCGCTCGTTCTGGTAAAACTAGCGTTCGTAATGGAGATAGCACATTCATCACACAGTAACGGACTGAAAAGCACGAGGCTGAAAAGCGCGAATCGTCGCTCAGCAAACTTTACTAACATGAAGGGTGGCGCCATTCGAACGGAACTTCCCCTTTATAGTGCCGTCGTACGTGCTGAACGTCACTGCGCTTTGCTCGAGCGTTTTTTTTAATGATCGTGTGTACGCAAGACAGGCATGAGAGGAAACATGAAAAAAAAACGACAAGAAAAACGTTGGTTTAAAAAATGGCATGAAAAATGATCGTGTGTATGGGGCATTAGTCCGTAGGGTTCAATATTGCGTTGACCCACCCTTTGCAGCTATAACAGCTTCAACTATTCTGGGAAGGCTGTCCACGAGGTTTAGGAGTGTGTCTATGGGAATGTTTGACCATTCTTCTAGAAGCGCATTTGTGAGGTCAGGCACTGATGTTGGACGAGATGGCCTGGCTCGCAGTTTCTGCTGAGATGGTCTGACTCGCAGTTTCTGCTCTAATTCTGCAGTCTCTGCAGTTTTTTATTTGTATAAAAATTTCATTACAAGCACATGTATTAGAATTCATTCATTGCATAAATTAAAAACTCTTTTTATACATAACATTATATGAATAATTGGGCAATTACAAGGCAATTGAAGGCATTCAAACCATATGTCCTGACTCTTTCATGTGCCCTTGTAAAAAGAACTTTATGCACTGTATGTACTGGTAACTAGGGATGAGCTTCGAGTTCGAGTCAAACTCATGTTCGACTCGAACATTGCCTGTTCGCCCGTTCGCCGAACAGCGAACAATTTGGGGTGTTCGTGGCAAATTCGAAAAGTCTATGGGAGAAATCTAAAGTGCTAATTTTAAAGGCTTATATGCAGGTTATTGTCCTAAAAAGTGTTTGGGGACCTGGGTCCTGCCCCAGGGGACATGTATACATGCAAAAAAAAGTTTTAAAAACTGCAGTTTTTTCGGGAGCAGTGATTTTAATAATGCTTAAAGTGAAACAAAAAGTGAAATATTCCTTTAAATTTCGTACCTAGGGTGTGTGTATAGTATGCATGTAAAGTCGCGCTTGTTTCCCGTGCTTAGAACTGTTCCTGCACAAAGTGTCATTTCTGAAGGAAAAAAAGTCATTTAAAACTTTTGCAGTTCGTTGGCAAGCATACCTAAAAGACCCACACCAAAGAACAAAGCGGACCTCTCCTTGCGCCTCGTCAGCTGGGATCTCCAACCCCACTATACCTTCAGTCCTCTCTTTAACCTGCACTGAGAGGAATGAAGGTGTAGAATTAGGTGTGTCACAGCCAAGTACTTGCAGACAATCTTCTATCGGTACACCAACGCCAGATTGTACCAGGCAAATTTCCCTGCCCCAGCTGTTGCACCGCCGAAAGAAGTTCGCTCCCAGCCATCCACATGCCCAGCGGTTGAATGCTGGCTTGGCTAAATTGCTAGCACTTCAACTGCTGCCTTTTCAGTTGGTAGACTCTGCCCCCTTCCGTGAGTCAGTGGCAGGTTCCCAAACGCCACTTTTTCTCACAGAAGGTGATTTCGGCTCTCTACCTGCATGTGGTCAGCGGTAAGGTGCATATTACCGCTGACTCATGATCCAGCAGGCATGGACAGGGACGTTACCTATCTTTCACGGCGCATTGGGTGACTCTGCTGGCAGCTGGGAAGGATGCAGGACAAGGTGCAGTAGTGTTGGAGGTTGTTTCGCCACCACGCCTCCAAAATGCTACTACTGGTGATTCTGACACACCTCTCTCCTCCACCCCCTCCTGTTCTTCTTCCTCCATGGCCTCTTCCTGTGCTTTGTCCTCGGAACCAGCGGTGCTCCGTAGGCGTTCAAGGGAATACGCAAATACGCAGGCAAAAAGATGCCATGCGGTGCTTGAGCTGGTGTGCTTGGGGGACAGGAGCCACACTGGGGCAGAGATTCTGTAAGCTCTGCAGAGGCAGGCTCAGAGGTGGTTGACGCCATGCCAGCTTAAACCAGGAATGGTGGTTTGCGACAATGGCACCAACCTCCTCTCCGCCCTCTGACAGGGACAGCTGACCCATGTGCCCTGTTTGGCTCACGTCCTTAACTTGGTGGTGCAGCGGTTCTTGGGCAGGTACCTGGGCTTACAGGAGGTCCTGAGGCAGGCCAGGAAACTCTGTGTGAATTTCTGCAGGTCATATAATGCCAGTGCTCGGCTGGCTGACCTCCAAAAGGAATACAACCTGCCCAAGAACCGCCTAATCTGTGACAAGCCCACCAGGTGGAACTCAACCTTGGCCATGCTGCAGCAGCTGCACACGCAGCAGAGGGCCATCAATGAGTATCTGTGACAATATGGCACCAGGACAGGGTCAGGGGAGCTTGTTTTTTTTTGCCACACCACTGGGTCATGATCAGGGATGCATGCACTGTACTGGCACCATTTGAGGAGGCCACAAGGATGGTGAGCAGTGACAGTGCATGCATCAGTGACACTGTCCCTCTTTTCCACCTGTTGGAGCACACGCTGCATGGAATAATGGACAGGGCACTTGAGGCAGAACAGAGGAAGGAAGAGGAGGACTTCCTTACCTCTCAAGTCCCCCTTTATCCAGACAGTGTTACTGCTGGCCCGCCTATCACACAGGAAGAGGATGAAGAGGAGGAGGAGGATTGTGTTAGCATGGAGGTGGAGCCTAGCACTCAGTATCAGCAGCAGTCTTCAAGGGATAAATTACAGTTCCAAGAAACCCATGGACTTGTACGTGGCTGGAAGAAGGTGGCTGCGGATCATGTCGTCCTGAGTGACCCAGAGGACTCCGGACCGAATGCCTCAGCAAACCTACGCTGCATGGCCTTCCTGATCCTGCAAATCCTGCGGAAGGATCCTCGTATTCGTGTGATCAAGGGGAGGGATCATTACTGGCTGGCAACCCTCCTTGATCCACGTTACAAGGGTAAGGTTGCGGACCTTATCTTGCCGTCGCAGAGGGAGCAGAGGATGAAACATCTTCGGGAGGCCTTGCAGAAATGTCTGTGCAACGCATTCCCAGAGACTGGGAGGTTACAAAATCCTGGTCCTGGACAACATGTTGCTGAGGCTTCGGTCAGTCAAAGAAGTAGCGGTGGAGAAGGTGGCCGTCTGACCGATGCGTTCAGACAATTTTTTAGTCCGCAGCCCCAAGGTATGATCGGTTCCAGCAACCATCGCCAGCGTCTGGTTTACATGGTGCAGGAATACCTAGGTGCAAGATCACACTTGGACACCTTTCCCACCGAAAACCTCTGGGTTACTGGGACTTGAGGATGGATCACTGGCCAGTTTGCACAGTATGCAATTGAGCTACTGGCCTGTCCTGCATCCAGCGTTCTTTCGGAATGCACATTCAGTGCTGCTGGAGACTTTGTAACCGAACCCAAGGTGCGCCTGTCCACCGAATCGGTCGATCGGCTGGCCTTCATAAAAATAAATCAGTCTTGGATCACCAGCTACCAAGCACCTGATGCTGATGTAACCAAATTTTTTTTTGAAAGGGAGATCCCTTCAAGACTGCCTATGCTGATGCTGAGTGACTATCCTGTTATGCTGAGTGGTTATCCTTTTCCTCCTCAATGTTCATGCTGATAGCTTGTAAGAACATTTTTGGTTCTGGGCACCGCCACCAGTGGCTAACGCCCAATTTTTCAGTCCCTGTTTAACAGGGGAGTGTATTTACAATTTTTGATGCAATGCTTTGCAGCAGGGCTCATTGCTGCGCTCCAACTACAGTATCTGTGAGGGGTTGCAGTGTTGTGGCACCAGCACCAGTGCCTAAGGCCCAATTTTTCATCCACTGTTTAACAGGGGCGTGTATTTACCATTTTTGATGCAATGCTTTGCAGCAGGGCTTATTCCTGTGCTCCAACTATAGTATCTGTGAGGGGTTGCGGTGTTGCAGCCTAAGGCCCAATTTTTCTGCCCCTGTTTAACAGGGGCGTGTAATTACAATTTTTGATGCAATAATTTGCAGCAGGGCTCATTCATGCGCTCCAACTAGAGTTTCTGTGAGGGGTTGCAGGTTTGTGGCATCAGCACTTGTGCCCAAGGCCCAGTTTTTCTGCCCCTGTTCAACAGGGGCATGTAATTACAATTATTGATCTAATATTTCACAGCAGGGCCCGTTCCTGCGCCCACCAAGAGTAACTGTGAGGCCTTACAGTGTTGTGGCAACACCAACACCTAAGGCCCAAATTTCTGCAGAGTATATACGGTAGGCCCCTACTTTCAAACATCCAACTTACAAACGACTTCTACTTGCAAACGGAGGGAGACAACAGGAAGTGAGAGGAAATCTATCCCTAGGAAGGGAAATTCTCTCCTATAAGAGTTAATATGGGAAAAACGTGCCTCCTATCAACTTATGCTTTATCACCAATCCTTGTTTCACTAAAAAAACAAAATTTTCATAAAACAATTGTCATTGGGACAGAAAGTGAGGTGAAATCTTCTGAAGAGGTGCACAGACAGCAAAACAAATGTTACAGGGGTGATAACCCTTCCCTATGTTTTCCAAAAAGCTTAAAAATAGATTTTTTGGCTGGAGCTACACTTTAAAAATGTACCAGTTCTAAATTACAAACATATTCTACTTAAGAACAAACCTACAGTCCCTGTCTTGTTTGCACCGCCTGCTGTACAGAGTATATAGGGCCTGAGGGCCCCACGCCTTTCCTTTTTTTAATTTGGGTGCGGGGTTCCCCTTAATATCCATACAAGAACCAAATGGGCTGGGGGGGGGGGGTACCCATGCCGATTTTCTCAATGATTTTCATCCATACTGCTGGGACCACACATTACATTAAAGCCGCAAGCAGTTTTAAATGACTTTTTTTCCTTTCAAAATGTCATTTTGTGCAGGGACAGTTCTAAACATGGGAAACACGTGCCACTTCACAGGAATACTATAGACACCCCCCAGGTACGATATTTAAAGGAATACTTTACTTTTTTTCACTTTAAGCATCATTAAAATCACTGCTCCTGAAAAAACTGCTGTTTTTAAAACTTATTTTTTGCATTGATACATGTTCCCTGGGGCAGGACCCGGGTCCCCAAACCCTATTTAGGACGATAACTTGCATATTAGCCTTTAAAACTAGCATTTTTGATTCTGAACGTTCGAGTCCCATAGACTTTAACGGGGTTCGATAGTTCGCTCAAACTTTCGGTCCGTTCGCAGGTTCGGCTCATCCCTACTCTCCACATATATTTATCGGTTTAGGATGTGGTACCTTAACTAATTGTTATATATGTTTCCCCATTTTCTTTCTGGATTGTTTCTAAACTAAACTAAACCTAAATTTGTAATGTTAGGGGTCCTAATTTAATGATCTTGGTGGGATCCCTGTTTGCCTGGCACTGTTCATTTTAAAAATGTATTTACAATGACTCCAAGGAAACTGTGATTTAAACCTCTCAATATAGTACAGTGAATACCTAACACACAAAATAATGGCAAATACGTTTACTGATAAGAGAGGTTGAATAATTTGTCTCAGGTCTCACTTTCTCCATCTTAGCAGGGGCTGACTTGCAGACATTGTGCCCTGTAAGGCAGTCCATACTTGATTTATTTATTTTTTGTTCAACCAGAGGGTTGAACAAAATAAATTTGCCAATTCCCCCATCCACATATTCGATGTAGATGGGGAATCCTTCCCGCTGTGCTATAGTATTGTGCCAGTGGGGAGCCTTCCCTGTCGGCAGAATACAATGATCAGTGTTGCTGATCATTGAGGAAAAACCCAACATGCTGGTTGTACACAAGTCAATTGATAGCTAGCCCATACATGGATTAAAATTCATCCGGTCTGTGCTGAACCAGATGAATTTCAATCCATGTATGGCCAGTTTAAGCCTCTGAATTTCAGTGGTCATGACTGCATTCCTTCCATTTTATAGCCCCTAACCAAGCAGGGTTTGTTAAGTGCTCATTTACGCTGCACAGATAAATGACTCAGCAGCAACTCCGTGTACTGTTATTTTCAGTTTTGGACTCCAGCAGCAGCTTTGCTCTAGAAGCTTAATTTAACACTGAGCTGTGGTCAGCTACCAATAATTAAATTTCTCTTTAAAGCTGCCAATCGCTGATTTGATTTTCTTTGCTTCCACCACAGCTGGAAGGAAAGGCGATCACTCGATCCCCCCTTCAACACATTCAGTGCTGAAAGGGAATGCATTCCCGCAGTACTATTGTGCCAGTGGGGGCGAGGGACTTGGGACATGGGAAGCCTTCCAGGCTGGCAGAACACAATGACTTGCTTTGACCACCGGTAGTAATCTCATGCATAAAAACCTGACAGGCTAGTTCTACCCAAGATGATTGATGGATCGACTTGAGTACAATTAGCCTGTCCATACATGGATCAAAATACACAGTGCAAATTTCTTTCCTGCAACCAGACAACGTTGACAGGGGAATCCCTCCCACCAGGAGAAGACAGTGATTATTGCTACCAGCTATATCAGTCGCTAGCGATAATCGCATGTAAGATCCAGCAGGCTGGATGTATCCAAATTGATCAATTGATCAACTTGATACATTCAGCCTGCCCATACATAGTTCAAATCTCGAGGTTCGAATCGTCTATGGCCACCCTTAGGCAGTTTCTCTTTTAAGTCAAATAATAGCTGCAGTTTGTGCCTAATAACTGATATGTACATAAATGTATATTATATTTAGGGCTATAAGGTAGTTTTAGCATTGTTATCATAGCGTGTTTATTTTTGTCTTGCATCTTACTTTCCTGTCTAGCTTTGTAGGATGAAGGGTGGTGGTATCCAAAGATGCTCCGTTTCTATAGGAACCATCAGTTATTTGCCATTTCTTCCACAAATCTTCACACACTGCAGATATTGCAGTCCTTTGTTTCTTATTTGCCTGCTTTATAGTAACATACCTCTGTAATAATCAGCAAACAGGAGCAATCAGTGATAGAGGTAATTGCTCTTTATTGAGTGTGTGACTTGAAGGCTCTATTTTCCTTGATGTCTTTCAGCCATGATAACCACTTTGAAAGTTTAATGGGTGTTATAACTGATGCGCACACAATTTGCATTGAATTTGCTGGTCACAATACATGATAATGCTGTATAAATTATACTTATATATTATTCTGATGCACTTATAAACAGAATGTTTGATAATTCTATTCTAGATATGAGGAGAAGGCAGTTAAAGGGTTAAACAGTAAAAGGTTTCTGCAGCAATTGTTAAGTGATTGCATTGGGCGGCCTCATATAATCAATGCTACAACAGGTGTGTCCTTTATTTAGGACTTGAAGAAATCAATTAAATGGCTGACTGGTGGTCCACTCAGCACAATTTTAGCCTTCCCAAGTCTGCAGTAAAAGTTTCCCCATCACAGGGGAGCATGAGAGCAGAGTGCTGAATGGTGATTTAGATTACATGTATAGATTTATTTGCCTGCCTGTGCTATAACTCCATTTCTCCTTTACAGGCTAGGCACATATCAAAGTTATTATCTGCAAGACATTTTGCATGACTATACTTTTATTAGTTTAGTCATGCTAATGGTGGATTACTGAGGCATTGATAGGGTCTTAAAAAACTGAGCCATCTTTGGGAACTCTTGATAGTAAGCATTTGTAGACCACCAAGATTGGTGGACGTGGAAAAGTATGTGATTTAGTAGGGTTTGTTATTTAATAGGAAAACAAAGATATTGAGAATAGTCAGAAGACTATTTATAGTTCAGGAATAATAAAAAAAAAAATCTCTAATTTCTTTTGTTTGGTTATCTGTACAATTGAAAAGAAGCCTTGCATATAAAGTTTTTGGTAAAATATTAATCGTATGATGCAAGGGGCAGTGTTTGTACAAAGGGACTTTATCATTCATGTCTTATTGTGTCCCTATTTATTGGCATTGTTATTGACTCCAAAGCCCTCCACAATGTATTTTATAAAGGGTGCCACAAGTGAGAATGACTGATCTGCATGCCAGAGTCATTGTAAGTAGACAACTTGGCTTCTTATGGGTTTGAAGAACTAATGGTCCCATCCTTATAGCTCCAATCAATGAATAAATTAACCACTCTAATCAACTAATTACAGCTGTACAGTGCTGCATTTTATAAATACTGTACACTTTCCAAATCAGTTGATCTCTTTCAATGTATGTAGTAACACAGTTCTACGATGTTCTCTAGTAGAAGACTAAGGCAGTAGTGTGAAATAATGTATATAATTGTCAAACCAATGACATAAATACACACATTAAAATAACGGTATTCCACAAATGCATAATGCAATATTGGTATTTACCATTTACGACCTGCAATGTATTCGGGGTCATTGAAGGGTAAATTCTGTTTACTGTACCTGGTATCTGTTATCTAATAGCCGGCTTCATAGAAAAATACTTATTTAATATAATGATTGTTTTAAACTTGGTAATGTATCAACAGTCATTATTTCCTCCTAGGGTAAAGAACAACCATTTTTTTAATATTAGATATGGGGGAAAAAAATAGATATTAGATATGGGATGCATCTCTCTTCTTCAGTCGCAACATAGCAAGGCAAGTGGTAAATCATAACAACAAGAGCAGAGATTGTCATGAAAAGAACTTGTGGTACTATGAAGTGGTGCTTCCTAAAATATATCTAACTTTTTATATTTTAGATAGAGTAGGGTATGGTTAATACTGCTTGCAGGTTATTTTTTGTCACATATGTTCTACTGGACAGATTTCCCTTAATTGCCTGTCCAGTAGGCACCACAGGAAGTGGAATAAAATAGCTTTCCAAAATTTGGAACAAATTTAAAGACATGTCCTCCATTGCTGTTCTGGTAACAAACTAACATATTTGGAGCTTCTTCCACTTTCAGTCACAATGACAGTGGTCACCATGACAAACAAAGGAGTTGACGTGGACAGCAATAAAACCTGACAGGGCTTCTATAACCCCCCCCCCCCCCCCCATTTTATCTAAAAAAAAATGTTTGGCTTTAGATACACTTTAGAATACTGTATTTGTCAAAGGAAATACTGTATAATAAAAGTTAGAGTTAGTAGACCCAGCACTTTGATATGTATGGCTGTGTATTCATGAAAGTCTTCAATTGTATTGGTAAATCTATAATATGAAAATAGTGTTGGCCCAAACCAGTATTGGCCTGAACAGACAGAGGTCAGAAAGCAAGAAATCTTTGCATTTATGTGTCACTGCGGTTAGGGTATCATACTGCTAGATTCACTTACCAGTGCCATGTTGCAAGAGCCAGATTCAGTGCCAGGCTATTCAAGTCATGAATCAATTTGTACCATGTTGCATGAGGTGCCATTGAAACTATTTTGTCCAAGGTTAGATGTTGCCAGGTGCCATTTCTCCTCTTCCCAACTTCTTTTGCCAAATAGGTGATATTTACTAACTAGACTTCTGCTGCTAACTCATCCTGGTTTTTCCTGGATTAAGGTTGATGCCAGAGGTGCCAAGTATGTAAGCATTAGTATATACGCAACTGAAATTCAGCTATAAGAGCTACTGTGCATTCTACATTTGGAGTCCCATCCTTTCAATTCCTGAGATCACACTGTGCTTATTTTTTTTTTTTTTTCATGCTCTTATAAAATAATTGCACATGCTTTACGGTTAGAAACAAAGGTGTCAGATACTTAACATAAAATGTCTATTGAGCAAAACACCATTATTTGTATTAGTATGTTAGATCATACCCTATATAATTCCTTGCGTCTTGGCTCCAGTACAGTTTGGAATATGTCCAGATCAATACAGCCCTTTATTCTCTGAAAGCATATAGAACCACTTGATGAAATGAGAAGAGTTACTTACTTTTTCCCCTGGGGGTACAGAAGCAACAAAAACACTTAGCAAACGGCAAGATCTTCTGTGGCAGCACTTAGTATATTCACAGAAAATATTGCATCATTTTTAATTAACATGAAACTAATACAGAATACTTTTGTCATTTTACACCTGAAAAGTATGTTGGAAAGTCAAAATATTAAAGATCTTTTTACAAAGAGATTTGTATTTTTTTTTTTTTTTTGCCTCCTTGAGGCCAGATATCATTTTAATATATCTCCATAAATCTATGGTTTTATTGATGATATTAATGAGGACACAAGAGAGTAGTAAGGAAGACTCCATAAAACTGAACCTGATACACATACTCATAACATTACTATGTGTAAGAAGTGCTGCATGAACTATGGTGCTTTGTGAAAACAGCATTTTCAGGGAGGCGTCAATTTTTTGTTAAACACGTAACAATTTTAAGAAGTGGCTCTGGAGTAGGGATGAGCTTCGTGTTCGAGTCGAACATACGTTCGACTCGAACATCGGCTGTTCGATCGTTCGACGAAGATCGAACGATTTGGGCCGTTCGCGCCAAATTCGAGTGACGCGAACGGCCCACAATGCACTACGCCATCGCAGTGTCATCCAGGCGCTGTGATTGGCCAAGCATGCACTGTGACCCCGCATGCTTGGCCAATCACAGCGCCGGCAGCGAGGAGAGCAATGATTGGCCACAGGCAGGATGCCTGTGGCCAATTATTGCTGAGGGTGTTTAGTACACGCCCCACACTATAAAAGGCCGCCAGCACGGCGGCCTAGTGTAGTGTGTTTCGGAGCAGGGAAAGACAAGCATAGGCAGGGACAGTGACATTTATTTCTTTCTTGCTTAACCTGGATTCCTTTAGTTTAGGGAAAGAGAAGGATAGGTAGGGAGAGTGTCAGTGTGTTTTACTGTGCGAGTCCTTGTTTCTAGGGACAAAGAAGGAAAGTGAGGGGAATTCTCCTTGTGCTATAGTGTGCTTTAAAAAAACATTTTTTCTAGGGACAGAAAACTCTAGGTAGGGAGAGTGTCAGTTTCTTTCACTGTGCCAGTCCTTGTTTCTAGGGACAAAGAAGGAAAGTGAGGGGAATTCTCCTTGTGCTATAGTGTGCTTTAAAAAAACATTTTTTCTAGGGACAGAAAACTCTAGGTAGGGAGAGTGTCAGTTTCTTTCACTGTGCCAGTCCTTGTTTCTAGGGACAAAGAAGGAAAGTGAGGGGAATTCTCCTTGTGCTATAGTGTGCTTTAAAAAAACATTTTTTCTAGGGACAGAAAACTCTAGGTAGGGAGAGTGTCAGTTTCTTTCACTGTGCCAGTCCTTGTTTCTAGGGACAAAGAAGGAAAGTGAGGGGAATTCTCCTTGTGCTATAGTGTGCTTTAAAAAAACATTTTTTCTAGGGACAGAAAACTCTAGGTAGGGAGAGTGTCAGTTTCTTTCACTGTGCCAGTCCTTGTTTCTAGGGACAAAGAAGGAAAGTGAGGGGAATTCTCCTTGTGCTATAGTGTGCTTTAAAAAAACATTTTTTCTAGGGACAGAAAACTCTAGGTAGGGAGAGTGTCAGTTTCTTTCACTGTGCCAGTCCTTGTTTCTAGGGACAAAGAAGGAAAGTGAGGGGAATTCTCCTTGTGCTATAGTGTGCTTTAAAAAAACATTTTTTCTAGGGACAGAAAACTCTAGGTAGGGAGAGTGTCAGTTTCTTTCACTGTGCCAGTCCTTGTTTCTAGGGACAAAGAAGGAAAGTGAGGGGAATTCTCCTTGTGCTATAGTGTGCTTTAAAAAAACATTTTTTCTAGGGACAGAAAACTCTAGGTAGGGAGAGTGTCAGTTTCTTTCACTGTGCCAGTCCTTGTTTCTAGGGTCAAAGAAGGAAAGTGAGGGGAATTCTCCTTGTGCTATAGTGTGCTTTAAAAAAACATTTTTTCTAGGGACAGAAAACTCTAGGTAGGGAGAGTGTCAGTTTCTTTCACTGTGCCAGTCCTTGTTTCTAGGGACAAAGAAGGAAAGTGAGGGGAATTCTCCTTGTGCTATAGTGTGCTTTAAAAAAACATTTTTTCTAGGGACAGAAAACTCTAGGTAGGGAGAGTGTCAGTTTCTTTCACTGTGCCAGTCCTTGTTTCTAGGGACAAAGAAGGAAAGTGAGGGGAATTCTCCTTGTGCTATAGTGTGCTTTAAAAAAACATTTTTTCTAGGGACAGAAAACTCTAGGTAGGGAGAGTGTCAGTTTCTTTCACTGTGCCAGTCCTTGTTTCTAGGGACAAAGAAGGAAAGTGAGGGGAATTCTCCTTGTGCTATAGTGTGCTTTAAAAAAACATTTTTTCTAGGGACAGAAAACTCTAGGTAGGGAGAGTGTCAGTTTCTTTCACTGTGCCAGTCCTTGTTTCTAGGGACAAAGAAGGAAAGTGAGGGGAATTCTCCTTGTGCTATAGTGTGCTTTAAAAAAACATTTTTTCTAGGGACAGAAAACTCTAGGTAGGGAGAGTGTCAGTTTCTTTCACTGTGCCAGTCCTTGTTTCTAGGGACAAAGAAGGAAAGTGAGGGGAATTCTCCTTGTGCTATAGTGTGCTTTAAAAAAACATTTTTTCTAGGGACAGAAAACTCTAGGTAGGGAGAGTGTCAGTTTCTTTCACTGTGCCAGTCCTTGTTTCTAGGGACAAAGAAGGAAAGTGAGGGGAATTCTCCTTGTGCTATAGTGTGCTTTAAAAAAACATTTTTTCTAGGGACAGAAAACTCTAGGTAGGGAGAGTGTCAGTTTCTTTCACTGTGCCAGTCCTTGTTTCTAGGGACAAAGAAGGAAAGTGAGGGGAATTCTCCTTGTGCTATAGTGTGCTTTAAAAAAAACATTTTTTCTAGGGACAGAAAACTCTAGGTAGGGAGAGTGTCAGTTTCTTTCACTGTGCCAGTCCTTGTTTCTAGGGACAAAGAAGGAAAGTGAGGGGAATTCTCCTTGTGCTATAGTGTGCTTTAAAAAAACATTTTTTCTAGGGACAGAAAACTCTAGGTAGGGAGAGTGTCAGTTTCTTTCACTGTGCCAGTCCTTGTTTCTAGGGACAAAGAAGGAAAGTGAGGGGAATTCTCCTTGTGCTATAGTGTGCTTTAAAAAAACATTTTTTCTAGGGACAGAAAACTCTAGGTAGGGAGAGTGTCAGTTTCTTTCACTGTGCCAGTCCTTGTTTCTAGGGACAAAGAAGGAAAGTGAGGGGAATTCTCCTTGTGCTATAGTGTGCTTTAAAAAAACATTTTTTCTAGGGACAGAAAACTCTAGGTAGGGAGAGTGTCAGTTTCTTTCACTGTGCCAGTCCTTGTTTCTAGGGACAAAGAAGGAAAGTGAGGGGAATTCTCCTTGTGCTATAGTGTGCTTTAAAAAAACATTTTTTCTAGGGACAGAAAACTCTAGGTAGGGAGAGTGTCAGTTTCTTTCACTGTGCCAGTCCTTGTTTCTAGGGACAAAGAAGGAAAGTGAGGGGAATTCTCCTTGTGCTATAGTGTGCTTTAAAAAAACATTTTTTCTAGGGACAGAAAACTCTAGGTAGGGAGAGTGTCAGTTTCTTTCACTGTGCCAGTCCTTGTTTCTAGGGACAAAGAAGGAAAGTGAGGGGAATTCTCCTTGTGCTATAGTGTGCTTTAAAAAAACATTTTTTCTAGGGACAGAAAACTCTAGGTAGGGAGAGTGTCAGTTTCTTTCACTGTGCCAGTCCTTGTTTCTAGGGACAAAGAAGGAAAGTGAGGGGAATTCTCCTTGTGCTATAGTGTGCTTTAAAAAAAAAAATTTCTAGGGACAGAAAACTCTAGGTAGGGAGAGTGTCAGTTTCTTTCACTGTGCCAGTCCTTGTTTCTAGGGACAAAGAAGGAAAGTGAGGGGAATTCTCCTTGTGCTATAGTGTGCTTTAAAAAAACATTTTTTCTAGGGACAGAAAACTCTAGGTAGGGAGAGTGTCAGTTTCTTTCACTGTGCCAGTCCTTGTTTCTAGGGACAAAGAAGGAAAGTGAGGGGAATTCTCCTTGTGCTATAGTGTGCTTTAAAAAAACATTTTTTCTAGGGACAGAAAACTCTAGGTAGGGAGAGTGTCAGTTTCTTTCACTGTGCCAGTCCTTGTTTCTAGGGACAAAGAAGGAAAGTGAGGGGAATTCTCCTTGTGCTATAGTGTGCTTTAAAAAAACATTTTTCTAGGGACAGAAAACTCTAGGTAGGGAGAGTGTCAGTTTCTTTCACTGTGCCAGTCCTTGTTTCTAGGGACAAAGAAGGAAAGTGAGGGGAATTCTCCTTGTGCTATAGTGTGCTAAAGCATTCCTCATCAACCATCTTTGAAATCCTTGTTTTTTGGACAGTCAGGGAAATTGTCGTTGTGCTATTCTGTGCAAAAGCAATAATCCTCAACCATATTTAGAAATCCTTAAGTAAAGGGACAGAGAAGGACACCTGAAGGTAGCCCTTATTGCTTTTTTCCCATCTCCCTGCAGGCCATCTATTAGAATGTCTGGAAGGCAAACAAGGAGAGGCAGACAGTCAGGAGGCAATAAAAGAGGGCAAGCAGGCTCTGTGTCTGGGGGCAACAGTGCTGGTCGTGGACGCGGTGCATTGTCATCAGCACATGGCCATGGGACACGCTTGTCCTTCTTTTCGGCAGCTGGACATGTTGAGCCACATCATGCCGAAGACTTGGTAGAGTGGATGACCAAGCCCTCCTCCTCCTCCTCATCCTCTCTCACCCAGGCTCAGGGTACTGGCAAAGCAGCTGCCAAAGCGTCCTCTTCCCTGGTATCAATGTCAGACTCATCATCAGTCACTCCTTCCCTAGACCCACCATGTCCTCCTCCTGAGGAGTCCCCCGAACTGTTTGAGCACAGTGTTGGGTACATGCTCCAGGAGGATGCCCAGCGTTTCGAAGGGTCTGATGATGAAACCCAGCTACAGGAAGGCAGTAGCGTGAGAGCAGACAGAGGGGATGCTCAAGAAGGACACCAATCTGGCAGTCATGTTCCAGCAGCTGCAGCATACTGCCAGATTGGCTCCAGTGATGAGGAGGGAGGGGATGATGAGGTCACTGACTCCACGTGGGTGCCTAATAGGAGAGAGGAGGAGGAGGAGGATGAGGAGGAGGCACATCTCCAACGAGGCAGGATGCCCTTTGGTGGCCAGCGTAAGGGCAGTACACCGACGGAATCACACCGCAGAGCTCCGCCTGTGCAGGGCGCAGCCTCTGCCCGTCATTCAAAAAGTTCCTTGGTGTGGGCCTTTTTTGAGGCTAGTGCATCAGATCGCACAGCTGCTGTTTGCAACATATGTCTCAAGCGTATATCGCGTGGCCAAAACATCAGCCGCTTGGGTACCACATGCCTGACCAGACATATGTTGACCTGCCATGCAGCTCGTTGGCAAGCCTACCTCAAAGACCCACACCAAAGAACAAAGCGGACCTCTCCTTGCACCGCATCAGCTGGGATCTCCAACCCCACTATAACTTCAGTCCTCTCTGAAACATGCACTGAGAGGAATGAAGGTGTAGAATTAGGTGTGTCACAGCCAAGTACTTGCGGCCACTCTGCTAGCAGTACACCGACGTCCGATTCTAGCAGGAAAATTTCCCTGCCCCAGCTGCTGGACCGTCGAAAGAAGTTCACTCCCAGCCATCCACATGCCCAGCGGTTGAATGCTAGCTTGGCTAAATTGCTAGCGCTTCAACTGCTGCCTTTTCAGTTGGTAGACTCGGCCCCCTTCCGTGAGTTTGTGCAATGTGCGGTTCCTCAGTGGCAGGTTCCCAAACGCCACTTTTTCTCACGGAAGGCTATTCCGGCTCTCTACCGGCATGTGGAAGGCAATGTCTTGGCCTCGCTGGACAGGGCGGTCAGCGGTAAGGTGCATATTACCGCTGACTCATGGTCCAGCAGGCATGGACAGGGACATTACCTTTCTTTCACGGCCCATTGGGTCACTCTTTTGGCAGCTGGGAAGGATGCAGGACAAGGTGCAGTAGTGTTGGAGGTTGTTCCACCGCCACGCCTCCAAAATGCTACTACTGGTTGTGACACACCTCTCTCCTCCACCCCCTCCTCTTCTTCTTCCTCCATGGCCTCTTCCTGTGGTTTGTCCTATGAACCAGCGGTGCTCCGTAGCCGTTCACGGGGCTACGCAAGTACGCAGGCAAAAAGATGCCATGCCGTGCTTGCGCTGGAGTGTTTGGGGGACAGAAGCCACACTGGGGCAGAGGTCCTGTCTGCTCTGCAGGGCCAGGCCGAGAGGTGGTTGACGCCACGCCAGCTTAAGCCAGGAATGGTGGTTTACGACAATGGCACCAACCTCCTCTCCACCCTCCGACAGGGACAACTGACCCATGTGCCCTGTGTGGCTCACGTCCTTAACCTGGTGGTGCAGCGGTTCTTGGGCAGGTACCCGGGCTTACAGGATGTCCTGAGGCAGGCCAGGAAAGTCTGTGTGCATTTCCGCAGATCTTATAATGCCAGTGCTCGCCTGGCTGAGCTGCAAAAGGAGTTGAACCTGCCCAAGAACCGCCTTATATGTGACATGCCCACCAGGTGGAACTCAACGTTGGCCATGCTGCAGCGGCTGCACACGCAGCAGAGGGCCATCAATGAGTACCTGTGCGACTACGGCACCAGGACAGGGTCAGGGGAGCTTGTTTTTTTTTCTCCACGCCAGTGGGGCATGATCAGGGATGCATGCACTGTCCTGGCACCATTTGAGGAGGCCACGAGGATGGTGAGCAGTGACAGTGCATGCATCAGTGACACTGTACCTCTTGTCCACCTGTTGGAGCACACGCTGCGTGGAATAATGGACAGGGCACTTGAGGCAGAACAGAGGCAGGAAGAGGAGGACTTCCTTGCCTCTCAAGGCCCCCTTTACCCAGACAGTGTTCCTTCTGTCCCACCCATCGCACAGGAAGAGGAAGAGGAGGAGGAGGAGGAGGAGGAGGAGGAGGATTGTGTCAGCATGGAGGTGGAGGCTGGCACTCAGCATCATCAGCAGCAGTCTTTTAGGGATGATTTACAGTCCCAAGAAACCAGTGGACTTGTACGTGGCTGGGAGGAGGTGGCTGCGGATCATGTCGTCCTTAGTGACCCAGAGGACTCCGGAGCGAATGCCTCAGCAAACCTACGCTGCATGGCCTCCCTGATCCTGCAAAGTCTGCGGAAGGATCCTCGTATTCTTCGGATCAAGGAGAGGGACCATTACTGGCTGGCCACTCTCCTTGATTCACGGTACAAGGGTAAGGTTGCGGACCTTATGTTACCTTCGCAGAGGGAGCAGAGGATGAGACAACTCCGGGAGGCCTTGCAGAAAGGTCTGTGCAACGCATTCCCAGAGACTGGGAGGTTACAAACTCCTGGTCCTGGACAACGAGTTGCTGAGGCTTCGGCCAGTCAAAGAAGGAGCGGTGGGGAAGGTGGCCGTCTGACCGATGCGTTCAGACAATTCTTTAGTCCGCAGCCCCAAAGTATGATCGGTTCCAGCAACCATCGCCAGCGTCTGATAAACATGGTGCAGGAATATCTAGGGGCAAGGTCAGACTTGGACACCTTCCCCACCGAAAATCCTCTGGCTTACTGGGTCTTGAGGATGGATCACTGGCCAGAGCTTGCACAGTATGCAATTGAGCTACTGGCCTGTCCTGCATCCAGCGTTCTTTCGGAACGCACATTCAGTGCTGCTGGAGGATTTGTCACGGATCACAGGGTGCGCCTGTCCACCGACTCGGTTGATCGACTGACTTTCATCAAGATGAACCAGTCTTGGATCACCACCAGCTACCACACACCTGATGCTGATATAACAGACTAATTGATTTTAACATGTCACATCCCTTCAAGACTGATGCTGATGCTGAGTGCCTGTGCTGTTATGTTGACTGGCTATCCTCCTCCTCCGAGTCCTCAATGATACGATTGATGATGATAGCTTGGAAGATCATTTTTGTTTATGGGTGCCGCCACCAGTGGCTAAGGCCCAATTTTTCAGCCCCTGTTTTACAGGGGCGTGCAATTACAATTTTTTTAGCAATAATTTGCCATAGGGCTCATTGCTGTGCTCCAAGTACAGTATCTGTGAGGGGTTGGAGTGTTGTGGCACCAGTGCCTAAGGCCCAATTTTTCAGCCCCTGTTTAACAGGGGCGTGTCATTACAATTTTTGAAGCAATACTTTGCAACAGGGCTCATTGCTGTGCTCCAAGTACAGTATCTGTGAGGGGTTGTAGTGTTGTGCCACCAGTGCCTAAGGCCCAATTTTTCAGCCCCTGTTTAACAGGGGCGTGTCATTACAATTTTTGAAGCAATACTTTGCAACAGGGCTCATTGCTGTGCTCCAAGTACAGTATCTGTGAGGGGTTGTAGTGTTGTGCCACCAGTGCCTAAGGCCCAATTTTTCAGCCCCTGTTCAACAGGGGCATGCAATTACAATTCTTGATCTAATAATTCACAGCAGGGCCCATTGCTGCACCCACCAAGAGTAACTCTGAGGGCTTACAGTGTTGTGGCAACGCCACCACCACCACCACCACCACGAAAGGCCCAATTTTTCAGCCCCTGTTCAAAAGGGGCATGTAATTACAATTCTTGATCTAATAATTCACAGCAGGGCCCATTCCTGCACCCACCAAGAGTAACTCTGAGGGCTTACAGTGTTGTGGCAACACCACCACCACCACCACGAAAGGCCCAATTTTTCAGCCCCTGTTCAACAGGGGCATGCAATTACAATTCTTGATCTAATAATTCACAGCAGGGCCCATTGCTGCACCCACCAAGAGTAACTGTCAGGGCTTACAGTGTTGTGGCACCAGCACCACCATCAAAGGCCCAATTTTTACTACCACTGTTCAACAATTATATGTAATTAAAATTCCTGATATAATAGTTGACAGCAGGGCGTTCCAGCACCAACCAAGAGTAACTGTGAGTGCTTACAGTGTTGTGCCAACACCAACAACTAAGGGGCCTATTTCTGCAGAGTATATACGGCAGGTCCCTACTTTCAAACATCCAACTTACAAACGACTCCTACTTGCAAACGCAAGAAGACAACAGGAAGTGAGAGGAAATCTACCACTAGGAAGGAAAATTCTCTCCTGTAAGAATAAATATGGGAGAAAGGTGTCTCCTCTGTACTGATGCTTTATCAGCAATCCTTGTTTCAAGAAAAACACCACATTTCAAAAACAGTTGTCATTGGGACGGAAAGTGAGGTGAAATGTTCTGAACAGGGGCACAGACAGCAAAACAAATGTTACAGGGGTGATAACCCTTACCTATGTTTTCCAAAAAGTTTAAAAATAGATTTTTGGGCTGGAGCTACACTTCAACAATGTACCTGTTCAAAATTACAAACAGATTCTACATAAGAACAAACCTACAGTCCCTGTCTTGTATGCACCGCCTGTATACGGCTGTTCAGAGTATATAGGGCCTTTTTTATTTTATGTGCGGGGTTCCCCTTAATATCCATACAAGACCCAAAGGGGCTGGTAATGGGCTTGGGTGGGGGGGGGGGTCATGGGGTAGCTTTGCCATTTTTCTTAAAGATTTTCATCCATATTACCGGGACCAGACATTACATTAAAGCCGCAAGCAGTTTTAAATGGCTTTTTTTTCCTTTAGAAGTGTCATTTTGTGCAGGGACAGTTCTAAACACGGGAAACACGTGGCACTTCACAGGCATACTTTAGACACCCCCCAGGTACGATATTTAAAGGAATATTTGACTTTTTTTTTTCACTTTATGCATCATTAAAATGACTGCTCCCGAAAAACGACCGTTTTTAAAACTTCTTTTTGCATTGATACATGTCCCCTGGTGCAGAACCCGGGTTCCCAAACCCTTTTTTAGGACAATAACATGCATAATAGTTGTTATAATTAGCACTTTAGAATTCGAACGTTCGCATCCATTGTATTTAATAGGGTTCTAATGTTCGTACGAACTTTCGGTCCGTTCGCGGGTTCTGGTGCGAACCGAACCCGGGGGTGTTCGGCTCATCACTACTCTGGAGCCAAGTGGAACACACAACAAACATTTCTATATAGCAGGGACAGGTAAGTATAAGACTTATCAGAATCTAATTTCACACATCTTGTAAGCAGAAAATGATCCCTTCATTTTGGTGTAGAAAATAACTTTTATAAATGCTTTACCAGAAGCATAACTATCAAAATGTGCTCCGAGTAATTTTAATTTTCACTTAGTTTAGAGGCTGTAGTACATGTATTACATCTTAATACAGGAATTACTGCGATCTGGTCCAGCGAGTCTCCAAATTGCAGCTTTTGCTGATGATTTACTTTTATTTAAGTCAAGACAGCACATACTTAGATTCCTATGGAACAGTCTGAATTACTCAGCAAACCATATACGTTCAAAATTAATTTTCAAAATTGGAAGCACTTACAGTTTGTATAGCCAGCACTGGGTGCACAATGCTCCTGATGGTCATGCTTTCAAATTACCTAAGCAAGCCAGCTAATGACTATTCCTTTGAGCGAGGAAGTTTGCTTGGGAGAGCCATAAGAAAGAACCACATGTCTTACAACAAATACTGCAGGCTGTGTTCTTTTTAATAAAGCAGAGTACCTGGCAGAATGAATGTCTTACTAACAACATACGTTGTACAAGCTATTCTGTTTAATACATCATTATAACCACAATACTGAGGACGTAGGAAATAGGCATAAGGAATGTACTCGATAACCCTCCTGAAATATTATCAACCAGTGATGAAGTTTAAGAAGTTTTCTAAGAGCCTGTTCACACCACATGTGTAGGACTGTGTTTTACTCAATGCTGTTCCAATGCATGGACTAGGCAATTTTCGTTACGTCTCGTTGTTTCAGTTCACACCAATGTGATGTGTTGGTGTGTGCTGAAAAAAGTAAGACAAGACATTATTATGCAGTGTAATATGATGTGATGCAATAAACTGCATCACAACACCCTTCGGTGCAGTAATTTTGCACCACCCCTAAACAACACACACCAGTGGGTGTACAATATACAGATATTAATGCGTGCTCCCTGGTGTCAATGGGCCCTAACTGTCTTACCTAAATGAAATCTTTATTTTCGTTAAATATTGATACAATATATATAATTAATACTTGAATTTGTAATTTAAACTGTATTTTTAACTATTAAAATTGTTTTTTGTTACCTGGTCCCCCCCCCCCCCTAAACTGGATAATGTTTCATCCTTTTTAGGAATTATTGTTATCTTTTTAGTGCTTCAGCCAACAATTTCTGCTTTTGCATCAATGCAGGAACGATATAGGGCCCCTGGAATGATGTCCAAATCACACATCCCAGCAGGATGTGGCCCCGGATAGGCACATGTGTGCAGTGGGATTGTGCATATGCAAAGATGTGTTACAGGTCTTTGGCACCTTGGCACATCTGCTCCCATGTTGGATTTTTGTAGCAACACAAAAGCAAGATGTAGGGATGAGAACATTAGGAAAGGGAAGCCCCTCTTTGATATCTCTGAACATAACCTATAGCAGTGTTTCTCAACTCCAGTCCTTAAGGCGCCCCAACAGGTCATGTTTTCAGGATTTCCATTATTTTGCACAGGTGATTTGATCAGTTTCACTGCCTTAGTAATTACCACAGCCGTTTCATCTGAGGAAAATCCTGAAAACATGACTTGTTGGGGCGCCTTGAGGACTGAAGTTGAGAAACACTGACCTATAGTATATGATTTTCTGCCATAAATCATTATTTCTCTACTTCTTATCCCTCCTCTTCTGTTTGGGTAGTGCCATTCAGAGCAGTGGTACTGGGCTTTTGTGTAATGGGTTGATGGGTTGAAGGACATTGGCTGTCATATAACCTGGAGGACTGGCAGCATTACATGGTGTTTAAAGCAAATACTGTGGGGAGCAACTGAGTATTGAAGGTGAGTATTGCAGTTTTGAATTTTCAATGACAATCCGTTTAAACTGGAGAACAACAAAGGCAATAAACACAAGCATCCACTATAAAGCAGTAAGGTTGGCTTTAAAAGGCGGTCACACATTTATTTTTGAAACGGCAAATCTCTATAACCAATACAACTGTAGTTTAACTAGAAGTTCTTTTCCTCATTGTTGTGTAACATGACGTAGCGGGGTCACTAACACAGGATACAGATTGTCCTACCACTGCTTTGGCTTTATTCTTACATACAATCTTACCTGATGGTTGTGGCCTAAAATGGTAATATTAGATGTGTAGACCCATATTAGCAATTTTAAAATGACTAAAGGTATAGAGCATACACCATTATATATTGCATTATCTTTATGGCAATGTTATCAATATATATAAAATACAGTATTAAAAAACTTTCTCTTTAAAAAAGTTCAGACTAAAACTGCAGCAGCGCTACGGACAAAAGTTCATATGTACGTCTTCTATATTGATTGCTTATATAGGTGATGAAGTAGTGGATAGTGAGTCTAGTTGTATTTAATCCAAATCTTATTTTCAGTGCTCCTTTCACCAAAGTGTATTTCACCGCGTGGGGGGATTTTTGAAAGTCCCCTTCAGGGGGCGCACTCACCAGAAATTAGAAAAATGCAAGCATAGATAAAACCATCCTCCTCCAACAATGTTACAATATCTTTCTCTTCTTCCCCACAGTAAAATCAACAAGGTGTCACAGGTATATGTAAGGGTAAAGAATAAATCCACATAGGGTAATATTGCTTTAAACAATTTATTGAAGATAAACCCTTTAGTTTCCCCCCTTACATATTGTGCGTACCAAACTGAAATAGTATGCAGGTGAAATAATAATAATGATAAACAAGCGCTTCTGCGCTTGGAACTTGCCCCTGATGAGCGTTGAACGTGTAATCCTGTTGGCGTCTTCCTGTGAGGCAGGTCCTGGAACGCACCAGCGTCACTTCCGGTTTGCTAGATGTGTTGGTCACGCCCTGATGTTTCGTCACTTCCTGACTTCTTCTGAGGGCGTGACCAACCGTCATAGCAACCGGATTATGTACACCACTGAATCCCGCCCCCCGGCTGGACGTCAGACCACGCTCGGCGTGCCTGCGTCATCACGCATGCGCACTGAGTCAGTGTGCGTCCATGCCCTGATGTGGGCGGAAGTAGTCCGGAGTGCAGAACGTTATGCCCCGCTCTGATTGGCGCTTTCACATGGGCTGCACCTCGATTGGTTAATGTACGTTTACATGTCAGGATAAGATGGACCAATACAATTACGAGTCTCGAGGGGACATCTATATGCTGATTGACAGGATTAATCCCATAAACAACCTCATAGTTATGTCACCGCCGCGGACGACACCTACGTAGGAGTACTAGATGAGCATGTTTAAACTGCATGAGAAAGTTTACCCTGCCCTCGGTGCCAGACTTCCCTGTTAGTATGTAGCTACCCGGGGTTTGAGATTAAAACAATCTAAAACTATATGCAATAAAATCCATTAAATGTGTTAAAATACATGCATCATCTTACTAAAAAAACAGCAGTCTAATACCAAAAAAATGACAATAAAATACCAATAAAAGATTGAAGAAATAAAATTGATATAAGCATACATATTCGTACATAGAGCACACTATAGGTCTGTTAATAAAAACTACCCTGAATATGAATACCTAATACATAAAATCACCGCCCTAAAACCTCCTGTTCATTATTTTGGGTTTTGGGTTGTGTAGGATAACTTTAGTGATGGTCAGCCTTTCTTATTGGGCCCCTCACTATTGGTATATTCTGTGGGTGATGTTTTCTCAATGGGTTGAGGGTTCACCCAACTGACTATTATTGAGAAAAGCAGACATATGTAGATATTTGTGAACCTTGTGAATAGCACTGTAATAGTGTATCGTACTGTTTTTATGAGTCACTTATAAAACAGTTGATGTCCAGCTCTATGTTTAAACCTTTGGGCGCTAAAACTTCAGTTAAAAAAATCCATTTTGTTTCTTTCTTAGATAATTCGCGGACTCTGTGTGAACCCCTCCAGTGTGGTTCCAGGCTTTCAATACCCCAGAATTGGAGGCCTGAGGGGTCCTGGTTATGTTTGAGTTTGAAGTGTAGTGACACGTTATGGTCTTTATAACCAATCTTTATGTTATTGACATGTTCTGCTATTCTAATTCGCAGTAGTCTTTTGGTGCGTCCAATATAAAGGAGTCCGCACGGACATTTCAGAGCATAAACCACAAAGCTGCTGTTGCACGTAGTAAACTGTTCAATGTCAAATTGTTTATGATTAGAAGGAGAGATTAAATTCTCTAGACCTCTAATTGGTCGTGTCACTTCCTTGCACGCTCTGCACCTCCTACAGGCAAAGAAACCATTTTTATTCCAGAACGTCTGAGGTTTGCTTGGAGGGTCTAGAATTTTTTTCACTACACGATCACCGTGATTAGGAGCTTTTCGGTATATGAATTGCGGTTTTGAGGGCAGCACAGGGCCCAATTTTTTGTCCAAAAGTAATATGCGCCAGTGTTTTTTGAAGATATCTTCTACTTCCCTAAATTGACTGTGGAATTGCGATATAAAGCCCCATTCCTTTGAATTAGTTCCCCCTAGTGCTGGTTTGGGTTTGTTCAGCAGGCACGTTTCTCTGGGTATTTGTTCAACTTCTTCTATGATTTTCTGCAAGTGCCCAGGAGCGTAGCCTTTTGCTACAAATCTATCTGTGAGGACTTTTGCTTGTGTGAGAAAATTCTCATTGTCTGAGCAATTTCGTTTCACTCGCATGATTTGGCCTTTCGGAATATTTTTAAGCCATTGTGGATGATGTCCACTAGTGATAGGGAGGTAGCTGTTCCTATCTGTTGCCTTAAAATAAACCTTGGTTCCAAATTCTGTATTATGCCGAAAGACCGTGACATCCAGGAAATTTATTGTTTCTCTATTCCACTCAGAGGCTAGTTTAATGTTATTGTTATTGATGTTTAAAGTTTTTAAGAAAATCTGTAATGATTCTTCTGGACCGGCCCAAATTAAAAACATATCATCGATAAAACATTTTTAAAAAATGAGCTCAGCTCTTCTGTCTTTAAAAATAATTTTGTCTTCCCATTCTGCCATGAATAAATTGGCAATACTGGGGGCAAATTTAGCCCCCATTGCAACACCCCTCTGTTGTAAGTAGAATTTATTGTCATACCAAAAATAGTTATGCGATAGACAGAAGTTGAGGGCATGGCCAATAAATACTTTTTGATTATGTGGGAGTTCCTCCCTCTTACTCAGAGCCCAATTCAGGGCTAATAGTGCATCCTCATGTTGAATTATTGAGTAGAGGGAGGATACATCCGAGGTTACCAACAGGATTTCCTGGTCCTTTCTTAATGATATGCTTTGTAGACAATTAAGGAAGTCTTTAGTGTCTCTCAAATAAGCTTGCGTAGTTGTCACACTTTTCTGCAAGAACGTGTCCAGATATTGTCCCAATCTTGCTGTGATTGAATCTATGCTGTTTACAATCGGTCTAGGCGGTGGATTGGTGGAATCCTTGTGAATTTTCGGTAGTGTGTAGATTGTGGGAATCTTATTACTAGTTGGTATCAGGTACTGTCTTTCCTTATCCGAAAGTACCCCTGACTTCATGCCTATTTCGACTAAGGTGGTTAGTTGGTTCCTAAAAGATTGTGTTGGATCCTTATCCAAAGCTTTATAGGCATTAACATCTGCTAACATCTCAAGGATCTGTGCGTGGTACATCTCTGTAGGAAGAATGACAACTCCGCCACCTTTATCAGCTGGCCTAATGATGATGTCTTTTCTTTTTTCCAAAGCAACGATCCCATCCTGGATGTGTTTCAAACTTGTATTCTTTTTAGGTACAAGTTGATTCAGGTCACGTATAATCAGGCCTTTGAATACCTCTACCTGGTGGTTGGGGATATTCAGGGGGTTAAACAGTGATTTATTTTTTAAACCGCTGTTAATGATACCTTGGAGATTCTCAATGGTGGGCACCTTCTGTGTGGTTAGTTCCACAAAGTGTTTCTTTATGTTCAATTTCCTTATATATTTGTGTACATCTATGTACACATTAAATTTGTTTAATGGCTGCTTTAATCCGCATTTGAGGCCCATATTCAGGATGTTTAACTCTTTGTGCGTCAGCTCTACTGGACTTAAATTGAAAATACCGGTTACTAATTGTTTCTCCTTCTTTTTTTGCACCTTCCTTCCGGCCCTACATCCTCTGGTTCTGTGTTCCTTTGTTTTGCATAATAGGTTTGTTCTCTGGTCCATTGATTCTGGGGATGTGGTTCTCTCCAATCCTGTTCTCTCTGATGTACCGGGGGGTATTGGGGTTTTCCTCTGTGCGGTGGAAATCCTCGACCCCTTCTCTGTCCTCCCCCTCCTCTCCCTAAAAAAGGACGGGGTGGTTGATAATTATTTTGCTGTTCTAAGGGGTAAAATCTATTTTGAGTTGGTATTTGGTATGTAGTGAAAAAAAATAATTCTAGACCCTCCAAGCAAACCTCAGACGTTCTGGAATAAAAATGGTTTCTTTGCCTGTAGGAGGTGCAGAGCGTGCAAGGAAGTGACACGACCAATTAGAGGTCTAGAGAATTTAATCTCTCCTTCTAATCATAAACAATTTGACATTGAACAGTTTATTACGTGCAACAGCAGCTTCGTGGTTTATGCTCTGAAATGTCCGTGCGGACTCCTTTATATTGGACGCACCAAAAGACTACTGCGAATTAGAATAGCAGAACACGTCAATAACATAAAGATTGGTTATAAAGACCATAACGTGTCACTACACTTCAAACTCAAACATAACCAGGACCCCTCAGGCCTCCAATTCTGGGGTATTGAAAGCCTGGAACCACACTGGAGGGGTTCACACAGAGTCCGCAAATTATCTAAGAAAGAAACAAAATGGATTTTTTTAACTGAAGTTTTAGCGCCCAAAGGTTTAAACATAGAGCTGGACATCAACTGTTTTATAAGTGACTCATAAAAACAGTACGATACACTATTACAGTGCTATTCACAAGGTTCACAAATATCTACATATGTCTGCTTTTCTCAATAATAGTCAGTTGGGTGAACCCTCAACCCATTGAGAAAACATCACCCACAGAATATACCAATAGTGAGGGGCCCAATAAGAAAGGCTGACCATCACTAAAGTTATCCTACACAACCCAAAACCCAAAATAATGAACAGGAGGTTTTAGGGTGGTGATTTTATGTATTAGGTATTCATATTCAGGGTAGTTTTTATTAACAGACCTATAGTGTGCTCTATGTACGAATATGTATGCTTATATCAATTTTATTTCTTCAATCCTTTATTGGTATTTTATTGTAATTTTTTTGGTATTAGACTGCTGTTTTTTTAGTAAGATGATGCATGTATTTTAACACATTTAATGGATTTTATTGCATATAGTTTTAGATTGTTTTAATCTCAAACCCCGGGTAGCTACATACTAACAGGGAAGTCTGGCACCGAGGGCAGGGTAAACTTTCTCATGCAATTTAAACATGCTCATCTAGTACTCCTACGTAGGTGTCGTCCGCGGCGGTGACATAACTATGAGGTTGTTTATGGGATTAATCCTGTCAATCAGCATATAGATGTCCCCTTGAGACTCGTAATTGTATTGGTCCATCTTATCCTGACATGTAAACGTACATTAACCAATCGAGGTGCAGCCCGTGTGCAAGCGCCAATCAGAGCGGGGCATAACGTTCTGCACTCCGGACTACTTCCGCCCACATCAGGGCATGGACGCACACTGACTCAGTGCGCATGCGTGATGACGCAGGTGCGCCGAGCGTGGTCTGACGTCCAGCCGGGGGGCGGGATTCAGTGGTGTACATAATCCGGTTGCTACGACGGTTGGTCACGCCCTCAGAAGAAGTCAGGAAGTGACGAAACGTCAGGGCGTGACCAACACATCTAGCAAACCGGAAGTGACGCTGGTGCGTTCCAGGACCTGCCTCACAGGAAGACGCCAACAGGATTACACGTTCGCCGCTCATCAGGGGCAAGTTCCAAGCGCAGAAGCGCTTGTTTATCATTATTATTATTTCGCCTGCATACTATTTCAGTTTGGTATGCACAATATGTAAGGGGGGAAACTAAAGGGTTTATCTTCAATAAATTGTTTAAAGCAATATTACCCTATGTGGATTTATTCTTTACCCTTACATATACCTGTGACACCTTGTTGATTTTACTGTGGAGAAGAAGAGAAAGATATTGTAACATTGTTGGAGGAGGATGGTTTTATCTATGCTTGCATTTTTCTAATTTCTGGTGAGTGCGCCCCCTGAAGGGGACTTTCAAAAATCCCCCCACGCGGTGAAATACACTTTGGTGAAAGGAGCACTGAAAATAAGATTTGGATTAAATACAACTAGACTCACTATCCACTACTTCATCACCTATATAAGCAATCAATATAGAAGACGTACATATGAACTTTTGTCCGTAGCGCTGCTGCAGTTTTAGTCTGAACTTTTTTAAAGCAAAGTTTTTTAATACTGTATTTTATATATGTGCATTTGATTTTAAGCAGCTGCTGTTTATACACAATTTTTTTTACTACTGTTTATATCTTTTATGGTTTTTATCCAGAAGCGCAGAGTGATACTAGGAAGGAGGGCCAAGCTATTTTAGTATCTTTTATCAATGTTATCAATATGTACTGTATTTGAGTAACAAAATTAATGTAACAATTAAGTTTTATTTCATGAAAAAAATAAAGTGCTTTTGATTTATAACATAATAATGTTATTTGGTAATTCAGACATTTGCTCTATTGATTCTTCAGAAGTGTTTTAATATTTAAACATTTTAAAATATATTTTAATGTTAGATCAACTTTAAAGGTGATTAGCAGCTTTGCAATTCAGCATTAATAAATTCCTGACAAATCTTTTGCTATTCAACACTGTTACTTTAACTGACAATTGTACGGTCATGCAACACAGTATGCAAATAAAATGTATATTATTTTTCTCAAACAAATAGAACTTTCTTTTGGTGGTATTTTTTATTTTTTTTTATATAAATAAAAAAGACTGAACATTTTGAAAAAAAAAAAAAATTCTACTTTCTGTTATGAAGCATATCCAATAGGAAAAAATAATTTTAAAAAAATCTAATTTCTAGTAGGTCTTCCCTGACATTTTTTTAGTCGCATCCTACAGCAGGAGAAGGGTACAAAATAATTTTCAAGGCATTAGATATACGTTGGAACACAGTGAAGACAGTTATCATCAAGTGGAGAAAATATGGCACAACAGTGCCATTAACAAGAACTGGACGTCCCTCCAAAATTGATGAAAAGACAAGAAGAAAACTGGTCAGGGAGGCTGCCAAGAGGCCTACAGCAATAATAAAGGAGCTGCAGGAATATCTGCCAAGTACTAGCTGTGTGGTACATGTGACAACAATCTCCTTCTTCATATGTCTGGGCTACGGGGTAGAGTGGCAAGAGTGGCCTTCTCTTATGAAGAAAAACATCCAAGGCCCGATAAATTTTGCAAGAACACATCTGAAGTCTCCCAAAAACATGTGGGAAAATGTTTTGTGGTCTAATGAAACCAAGGTTGAACTTTTTGGCCATAATTCCTAAAGATATGTATCAAAAACAACACTGCACATCACCAAGAGAACAACATACCCACAGTGAAGCATGTTGGTGGCAGCATCATGATTTGGGGCTGTTTTTCTTCAGCAGGAACAGGGGCCTTAGTCAAAGTAGAGGGAATTATAAACAGTTCCAAATACCAGTCAATATTGGCACAAAACCTTCAGGCTTCTGCCAGAAAGCTGAACATGAAGAGAAACTTCATCTTTCAGCATGACAACGACCCAAAGCATACATCCAAATCAACAAATGAATGGCTTCACCAGAAGAAAATTCAAGTTTTGGAATGGCCCAGCTGAAGCCCAGACCTGAATTTGATTGAAAATCTGTGGGGTGATCTGAAGAGGACTGTGCACAGGAGATGCCCTCGCAATCTGTCAGATTTGGAGTGTTTTTGCAAAGAAGAGTGGGCAAATATTGGCAAGTCAAGATGTGCCATGCTGATAGACTCATACCCAAAAAGACTGAGTGCTGTAATAAAATCAAAAGGTGCTTCAACAAAGTATTAGTGTAAGGTAGTGCACACTTATGCAAGCATATAATTGAATTTTTTTATTTTTACTTCCCTCCACCTAAAATATTTCAATTTGTTGTTCAACTGAAATGTACAGTTTAAAGGTTACATGATAGGTGGAAAAAGTTCTGAAATCATTTATCTTTGTCTCATTTTTTTACATCACAGAAACCTGACATTTTAACAGGGGTGTGTAGACTTTTTATATCCACTGTATACTGGAATTTACGCAGCTATAGATGCTATACTGTAATGGCAGTGATCAGCGACATCTAGTGGGACTGTGATAGGGTGGTGGGCAATCAGGCACTAACAGGCACTGGCTGGGAAGTTCACTAACTGACAGTGATGTCACATGAGTGCCCCAAAACTGGAAGTAGGCTGGTCAAATACATGTATGTGACTGTGCCTGTACCTGCCACCTGCTTGCAGTATATTTACTGTGAGCGGTCGGCAGGTGGTTAAAAACCAGGCCTTCAACTCCAATCCAGTGAGTATGCCTACACTGAGATGATGTCATCAGTCTGCTGCAGACCAGATAAAACATTTCCCAGTCTCCTCATCCCCAATCATCAGACTGCAACATTGCAACTATGTAGCAAATCACAAAGTTAGAGACTGAAGTGGGGGTTGATCTGCATTAGAGATTTGTGAACAGAGCCAAGAACTGAACAGGCACTAGGAATTACAGGACTGTGTCATCCCCAAGCCACCATTCTAGTCCAAAAAACTGCTACTTACTCTTTTCAATAAAACTTTATTGTTAAAAAAAACATCAACATCTTGCTAAACACAGAATTCATCTCACAGATGCATTTTGCATGGCCTCTACATTTATGCCCTTTGCGTGTTTGAACCTGTTCCTTACACCCATTGATACAGTCTCACTAGCATGTGGCCATAATTCCGGAAATACTCTAAAAGTATTTATCCTTGAAGAGTAAAGGTTTTCTCAGTTTGAAAGTCAACAATAATGGTAGAAATTATGTTATTCCACCTTCAAAACAAAATACAACTTGGTCCAGTAAAACAGAATATATAGTGTACATTTGGTCTGCAGACGTTTGTCATCAGAATATATACATTTTACAACTTTTCCTTTTTGTAGTGCCAAACTTTATAAAAATCCTAACCTTGAAATTGTTCATGCCATTCATAAAGCTGCCCAATCCCACCTTGAAAAGCTGAGTAAATATGTCCACACACTGATAAGATAAGGTGATCTATTGCAAACAGCAGGTCACAGGCTGATGGAATGCATAACAGGCAGAATCACTAAAATCTCACAACCCTGCAACCGAGATGAGGGAGGACTGCGGCACTATGGGACAGTATTCTGAGTTGTATTTTTTTTCCTTAGCAGAGGTATTTAGTCAAAGCTGATATCTTTTTGTATGAGTTTATAAATGCTAACATTAAAAAAAATGTTATTGTGTTTATAAAAATAGGGGCATATTTATCACAGGTATTTTGTTGCCACATGTGCCATCATTGCTTGGTTTCTTGCTTTTTTCAGAAAAATCTATAAATCAAAAAATACTTATCAGGTGTAGCTTTTAAAAAAGTTCTGTTTTTTAAACTTTGCTAAATGTAAATGGGGAATATATCCGCCAACACTCCAGTTTGGTTTAGTAAAAAATAGTCTCCAAAATTCAGGATGTGGAATTCTATATGTTTTTAATCACTTGCTAATATGCTTACATCCTGGTTTATGACTCATAGGTCATAATAACTGTAGTGGTACTATGATATATGCATTATGGTTTATATAGGTTAAATACATTTTTAATTTTTATTTAATTTTAATTCATTAAAAATTTTGGTAATGTCAGCTTTCAACATGTTATTTGTAGACATTTTACAAGATCTCAGTGCCGTTGAGTAACTAATACCATGTAATTATGGTTGGTTACATTTGTTTTTATGAGTTAAATGTTTTATGATGAGCGGTAGTAGTGACACGGGAAGACGTAGTCGAGCAACTCACTTCCGGTGTCACGCCCGCAATAGGGGTATATAAACGTGGTGATAGACGTCGGGACGTCAGCCTCCGTTCCCAGTAAAATCTTGTACGGGGAAACGCGTAGGGTGGAGCAACAAGTCTCTGACGTCATCACGTTCCAGCCAGCTGGTGCGAACCGCGGCTGTGTTTGTCTCTGTTTTATGGATGTCAGTATGTAACGAAGCCTGTGCAAATAAATACATTTTTTACGAGGAAATACTGCACCATGAGGATTTTTTCTTCTTCCTTTCCTTGGTAACTGACTGCCGACTCTCGGATGTAAATCTTTGCTGGTGTTGTGTGGAAAACGTGAGTTATAAAAACTGGTAAAACTCACTTCATCACATCTGAAGGATCACTGAGTTATCCGCAGCCTTTGGGATCCAGCTACATGGTGTCCGACTCTGGAGTTTACGATCGATCCGTGTGTGGGGAGCACCGAGGATAGATTGCCTGAAGGCAGGTCGGCCTAGTCCTGAGCCCAATACCCTCATCTATCTGGTAAGCAGCCATTTACTTATCAGTAGTCCATTGGATGTGAAGTTTATGATATCAACCCATCTGCCTGTCATATCTTTTGCCGCATGGGAATATATTCACGGCAACAATCTGTGTTTTCATCTTACCTGGGACTTTATCCACTTATAGATTTAAATACCTTATGGACTTTTATCATACCTAGTTCCTATCTGGCTAAGTGTCCACTGGTTTCACTTGCACTTCACGAATATTAATTCTAATTTAAATTTTTATTCATGTCCATGATGTCATTCGTATAGGATATCAGTCTAGCATTTTATTTTATTTATTACTTTTCATCAATTTTTAATAAATTTTTTATAATTTTTTATCACTTAGAGTAACTAATTGGCTTGCGCATTTTTTGATTTCTTTATTTTTTTCCACTGTTTATGAGTCTTATTCAGGCTAATTGCTGTATTTATTGGCGTATAACACTAACTTTTTTACCCTGAAAATAGAGGGTAAACTGTGCCTGCGTGTTATACGCAGGGGGCTGTGGAAAGTTTTTTTCCTGAAACTTCCCTCTTAAAGTTAGGGTGCGTGTTATACGCCTGTGCGTGTTATACGCCGATAAATAAGGTAAATTGCAGCACCCACACCCCTTCAGGTGAAAGTTTTTAACCTTTCACCATCTGATTAACTCACACTTTCAGAGTATCACTAGGGATGAGCAGAACACCCTCCTGTTCGGTTCGCACCAGAACCTGCGAACAGACCTAAAGTTTGCGTGAACTTTAGAACCCTATTAAATACAATGGACTCGAACGTTAGCACAAAAGTGCTAATTATAATGGCTAATATGCAAGTTATTGTCCTAAAAAGGGTTTGGGGACCCGGGTCCTGCCCCAGGGGACATGTATCAATGCAAAAAAACGTTTTTTCGGGAGCAGTGATTTTAATAATGCATAGAGTGAAAAATAAAAAGTGAAATATTCCTTTAAATTTCGTACCTGGGGGGGTGTAAAATATGCCTGTAAAGCAGCGCTTGTTTCCCTTGCTTAGAACTGTCCCTGCACAAAATGTAATTTCTGAAGGAAAAAAAGCCATTTAAAACCACTCGCGGCTATAATGAATTGTCGGCTCCCGGCACTACAGAGAAAAGTCATTGATAGAAAAAAAAAATGTGTGGGGGTCCCCCCAAATTCAATTACCATGCCCTTCAGGTCTGGTATGGATATTAAGTGGAACCCTGCATCAAATTTTAAAAAAAAATGACGTGAGGTCCCCCCCACAGTCCATTACCAGGCCCTTTGGGTCTGGTATGGATTTTAAGGGGAACTCCACCCCAAATAAAAAAAAAATGGCGTGGAGTTCCCCCAAAAATCCATACCAGACCCTTTATCCGAGCACGCAACCTGGCAGGCCGCAGGAAAAGAGGGGGGGGACGAGAGAGCGCCCCCCCTCCTGAACCGTACCAGGCCACATGCCCTCAACATGGGGAGGATGTCCCCATGTTGATGGGGACAAGGGCCTCATCCCCACAACCCTTGCCCGGTGGTTGTGGGGGTCTGCGGGCAGGGTGCAGAAATTCCCCTCACTTTATTGTTTCTTCGGGACAAAAAAGAAAGGAAATCTTTGTAACAGGACACAGACAGCAACAAATAAACTAATAGGGGTTTTAACCCTTCCCTACTCTATCTAACCATATGAAGAAAAAAGTTAAATAAACAATCTATACATTGTACAGGACGCCAAGGTTGGATCCTGGGCGGGTGCTATATAGCACTAATATTTGGGTTGTGGTCCCTTTAAGGAGTGGTGACGGTGTTCAGGAGGTCACCCAGAATGGGTGAGGAATTCCCGGCAAAAGAAGTAGTCCAGAGAGGACTGGCTCGCAGTCCTCTTTGTCTTGAAAGAGAGTTATTTGTGGCCCGGAATTTCGGAGGCTCTAAAGTGATATTCGGGTGGGATAGAGCCTCCACTCCTGACCACTGGGAGTCAGCACACAGGGGGTTAAAGGCTTCCAGGAAACAGCTCATAAAACAGGAAGTGGGGCAAGAGGTGTTGTGAAAGGAGTATGGGGATTGCACCTGTGAAGGTGAGCTGTGTGTCTGCTGGGAGCTTTTAAGGATTCAACAAGGGCACTGGAATTTCTGGGGCAAAGACCTCTCTACAAAAACTGTATGTGCCTTTTCTTTAATTTGTTTTGTGCTGAAGACAAGCAGGACTTTACTTTATGCTGGAGATAAGTGGACTTTGTTTTTATATTTTTCCTGTGTGCTGAATGAAGCTTTATTTTTGGTTTATTTACAAATAAAAGCCTTTTTGTTCAAGTTCAACGGTTTATGCACTTGGTCCCGTGGAGCTATAATCCCCAAAAGTTTACAACATTTTAATAATAAGTGAATAGCTATAATGTCATAGAGAATCCTTAAAAGTTCATAAACAAGTGAAAAGTCCAAATCACTCACGATCATCCAAGTGCCATGAAAGTGCTCAGTGCTCAAATGTAAACAAACTTGTGCTCCAGTGCTCAAGTGCATGATGACGTCACAGACCTAGCTCTGACCGACGCGTTTCTCCATAATAGGCATCATCTGGAATAAACCTTAACCTGATAAAAATGTTTTTAGCATACATACCTTTTAAATAAATCTTTTGCTTTGCCTATGTAAGGAAAAACAACGGGTTCTCCTTAATGCCCCTCTCCAGTGGAAATAGACACTTATTTTTCTTTGCTCTTCCACCAATTTGTTCAACCACTAGGAGCAAGGAAAATAAAGCATTGTGTAAGCTCTGAGTAGCTGTAATCAAAGTCTACACAGGACGGAAAACTGTATTCCTGCCACCACGCAGCAGCACTGTGCCACCAGGCATCCTTTCAAAAAGGCATGTAGAGTCACACCATTAGTACAAAATAAATTTGAGAATCAATAAAACAATAGTTTTAGTGATCTAGGATAAATATCAAAACCCACAACACACAAAGCTGATAAGCAAACATACTGGTTGTGGTAGTTGCAGAAAGTTTTTGATTCGACTTTGAGGAACATTTTTTTGGGCAGTGATAATAAGTGGCATGTTCTTCTTACTGCACCTATGTACAATCCTTTCACTAAAAAATAGGAAATATGAGGGCTTTCTACTAAGAGATTGTGACTTTGTTTCTTCTAAATATAATTTGTCAAATGTTGGCCTTATTTAAACATGATTCAGGTAAAATTAGAGTGGTGAAGCACCTTCCACAGGCTTTTTCTATCAGTTCTAATGAAAAACTTTTGGTACTCTGGACAGCCATTTTTCCCTAATTTTTTTGTCTTCAGGTACACCAAGTAACAGGATGCAATTAGATACAAACTGTTATCGCAAGGGAACTTTGAAATATGTATTTTTTGATTGTGATTACAATACACATCATCTGTGGGTTTGTTACTTCCTAATAAATGGTATCCATGGCCTTTCTGCGTTCTCCAGACTGGGAATCTTTTTTAGAGCACTAAAGAACAAACAGAAAGTGCACAAGCATAGACACCTATGTGATATAGTTATTAAAAATTTTAAAATTTGCAAAACTTAGCTATCAATGCTGTGAGATGTGAGGAACTTCCTAGCGTCCTTTATGCAAGGGATTAAGCATTCCCACTACCCAATTGACTTTGCTTAGCTGGGCAGATGCCCACCCCCTCCCCCTTGATCTTAAAGAATGCCTAATGTCCACTAACTCTTTGTTTACAATAGCCAATTCCTCAAACTACAAGGCTCTGATATACTCTGAATAGACATAGTGCTTACCACCCTGTCATCCTCTTTTAGCTCAGCCATAACCCGGGCCTCAAAATATGATCGGTGTCATCATAGTCTTTCATAACCCTGTTTATATGTGCTATTTACTATTATTCCTATATTAATCATACACAGATCACCTCAGTATGGATGCTAATCAGTCATATCAACCCCAGACACATAGATACCGCACACAATTATTAGATCCCAGATAGTTGTGTCTTTATTGTGCTTCCATTGGTCATAAGCTCAAAAACGAGAACAAGAGGGTAATTTTGATATATTTCCTCTATACCAACAACATATCTAGAAACAAGATTGGCTCCCAAGCCAGTATACTGACTAGATCTGCGGAGGCTTGATTGTTTAAAGGTTGAAAGACGAATAATGTTTTATAGTCTAGCAAGACATTTACTAACTGTTATAAACATTTTCTTATGTACAATGATTAGTTGAGTACCTTATGTTCCTTCAAATGATGTTATGTTTGACCAAACTTAAGGTCAAGGTTTTACCTCCCCTAGGGAAGGTTGTTCCCCCAATCAGCAATCTTGCTGTCTGTTCAAAACATTCCCTTACACTGTATAGCTACTCCCAACCTACCTCCCTTAACAATTCCTATAGGACTCCCACCCCCCACAATTGTTAGGAGTGGGCAGTTGGCTCGGGGTAACGGAGCTCACCAGGCTCTCCCGGCATACATACTCCACTCTATATTAACTACACGCCATGTATCTCCCCAGGTAAGCAAAAGAAGGCCAGCAAACACATTTGCCACACAAACGGATTGCACCTTCACAAAAATCCACATGAGAGTTGTATTTGATCACTATACCGACTCACTGAACCCCTGGCTATATAATGCTTACATGATAAGATACCGGACTCTTATAGACAGCCATGATCAAGTAATACACTTATCTATACACATCCACCATAATAAGATGGAGCAGGCATTGTCTCTGCAAACAGCCGTACCTATGGAAATGGACATCCTAAAGCATAAAGGGACATTGTGATAGCAAATTTCCCCCCTTTCCCCTCCTAAACAAAGTTGATCGCAGACCCACCTATGCACGGGTTTAGACAGGTATGACTACGTTAGCTCAAGCAAGAATCACAATCTCAACATACCCCATGGATTTTATTCCTCTTAAGTAGACCCTGTAACGTTGTACTCCTTCCTCAGTTGCTTTTGACCTCAACAGTGCTGCAGCTCCCCATCACCTTTTTCTTTTTTTCACTTATACAGCATCTAACTCTTTGTCAGAGAAACACATTGTGAAGAGGCATGTTATACTTCCATTTGAACGCTAGATGGCAGCAAAGTTGACAGTGAAACACTCACACACCACATGACTTCCTGGCTGCCTATAAAAGCTCACCAAGTGCTCAGAGGAATTGCTGGTTTGTCTTCAGCTTCCTGTTTCCTGTGACTTGATCCTGTGTTTGATTACCTGCTGTGACCCGGATTGCCTCTGATTCTGCTAATCTTCTCCTGGACCTGACCTCGGCTTGTATTATGGACTCCACTTGTCTCCTGTGTTTGACCCTCAGCCTGTGACCCGGACTTTGCCTCTTGTCTCCTTGCGTTGACCTTTTGCCTGTGACCTGGACTTGCCTAGTGTGTTCCCTACACAGTACCTCCGGCTGTGTTTGGACTATCTTACCTGCCTGTGCTTGACCCTCAGCCTGGTTTTGGACTCTCTGATCAAGTTCTTCCAGCAAGCCACGCACCTGCCAGTTTGACACAGCTGCTCGACCACTTGAAAGACCCTGATACAAGTCTACATGCACCTGCTGGGTAGCCTGTGCCTCTTTGTGCCATTCCTCCCCTGTCCCACCTCCAGCAGTCAAAGTGTGCTTAGTCGCAAGGGTGAACCGCTCTCTGCATCTCGGCCTCGGTAAGTACTAGTCTGCCCGTGATACACTTTATGCTATCACCAGGCAGCTTATACCGAATTCTGCCAACCTTTTCCAGACTTTTATTGTCACCAGAGTAGATAGCTGGTCTATCTTACTGCTGGAATTACACAGATCCAACACTATTTCCTAAAACTCATAACCAACTCACCCCCCCTCCTTGTTTTTTTTGGGTCCCCCCCTCCTTTTTTTTCTGTATTCCCTTCTCTCTGCGCTCTAACACCAAAAGAGTTTGTTCCTACATAATGCCTTCTAATTCAGTGTAAAAGACTGACGCCAAACTTAAAATTTTCTCCATTAATGCAAAGGGACTAAATCTCCCAGAGAATTGCTCACAGCTACTCTCACATGCACAAGCCCTAGGGGCTAATATACTATTCATACAAGAGATGCACTTTTGGTCAGATTGCACCCCGAAATTAGTCAACCTGAGCTATCTAATTGTCCTACATACAACAAACAAACAAGCAAAGAATAAAGGAGTATCTATTTAAATTTCCAAATGCCTGCCACTGCAAATAGCTGACTCCCTAATAGATGACGATGGCCGATATCTGTTTATTAAAGGGATAGACCCATCACTCTCGCCAATATATACAGCCCAAATACGGCCCAGGTCTGGTTCTTTCGGGATTTTGCAAAAACATTATCTGCCTTCCAGTCGGGCACACTGATTCTGGGGGGATACTTCAACATCGTGCTCAATCCTCTAGAAGACACTTTGACGGGTACTTCCTCAATACCATTCTAAGCACTCAAACAAATCAAGCTACAATTACATGACCTCCTGCTACATGATGCATGAAGAACGTTAAACCCTAACACAAAAGATTTTACATTTTTCTCAGCACCTCACAGCCGTTACTCCAGGATAGATTACTTTTTCCTGTTCAATGCAACGATCGAGCTGATGGTTCTATCAGACCTTCGATTCCCTGGCCAAATTCCCTTTACAAAGACCTGGAAACTTGACCCCTCTATACTCACAGACGCTACGATTACTTCCCACATATGTGAATCCTTACAAAACATCTTTAAAGAGAATGACACCCCTGACGTGACTCCGCCCACTCAATGGGAAACACACAAATGTGTTCTGTGAGGGCCTTTCCTCTCACTGTCCACTGCACAGAAAAGGACTACACAGGCCCGTCTTGCATCTTTGCCACAGACAGTAAGAAAGCTCAAAGAGAGACAATGTATGCTAACCCAACAGGTGTATGTGGAGGTACTTCAGGCACGTGTCAGACTAGCAGAGGAATTAAACCAAAAAACTAAACGTAAATTTGTGCTTTCTCAAAAACTGTTCTACGAGCAAGGAAACAAAAGTGGCAAGCTCCTAGCCAGAGCCCTACAATCTAGGAAGGTGGCTTCCATGATTCATCAAATACAGACCTGTGGTGAATTTCAAAGACATTGCGGCACATTTTGAAAAGTATTATTCGGTCTTGTATAACCTACCCACTGCCCAACACCTGCCCAAAAATCCCGTTCAGAAATCATTTGAGATTTCCTTGTGCAATATAGCCCCAAATCAATCCCCAGTGAGGAAGCCACCCAAATAGATGGTTCATTAACCTACGATGAACTCAAAGTGGCAGTCAAACAACTGAAGTCAGGGTAAAACCCAGGCCCAGATGGGTATACAGCAATTTACTATGAGACATTTCTAGATGACCTCGCCCACCCCTTTCTCAATGCATTAAATTCTCTATCAAAACCAGATGTTAGTATGAATAACCTCTCTGAGGCACATATTTCAGTGATTCCAAAAGCAGGAAAAGACCCCAATCTAATAACTAACTACCGTCCAATTTCCTTACTCAACGTGGGTCTAAAAATATTTTCCAAAATGTTAGCCAATCGCCTTACTCCCATTATTAACACTCTGGTTACTAAAGATCAGGTAGGTTTCATACCAGGTAGGGAGCGGAGGGACAATGCCATTAAAGTAATTAAAGGAACACTAAAGGCAATTTTTTTTTTTATTAAATAACAAACATGTTATACTTACCTCCACTGTGCAGCTCGTTTTGCACAGAGTGGCCCGAACCTGGTCTTTTGGGGTCCCTTGGTGGCTGTCTGGGCTTCTCCCCACAAGAACTATCCACCTTCATGCAAGCTCTCTCGCATGGTGGAAAGTTCTTGCGGCGCGCTCCTGTGATACAGCCGGCGGCTATAGCCGCTCACTGTATCACTCGGCCCCACCCCCCCAGCGCCCCACTTGATTGGATGTGATTGACAGCAGCGCGAGCCAATGGCTGCGCTGCTTTCAATCAACCAATGAATGAGCCGAGAAGCCTGGCCGAGAAGCGGGACTTTCGAGGGGTCAGGTAAGTAAATGGGGGCTGGGGGGGGGGGGGCGCTAATCGGATGTTTTTCGGGGGGGGGCGCTAATCGGATGTTTTTTCACCTTAATGCATAGAATGCATTAAGGTAAAAAAACTTGTACATTTACAACCCCTTTAATATACATCACTGGCTTACAACTTCCAAAAGACCAGGCTTCTTCCTTTCCCTTGATGCGTAGAAGGCATTTGACAGGCTGGCCTGGGACTGACAGTGGTACTACAGAAGTTAGGCATAGACTCGCATGTTACATTTCATTATGGCTCTCTATGCAGCGCCTTCGGCCAAAGTTTGCGTCAATGGCCTCCTGTCAAACGCCTTCTCCATCCACAAGGGGACAAGACAGGGATGCCCTCTCTCCCCAATGTTATTCGTACTTACACTTGAAACCTTTTTTAGACACCTCCGAGAGAACGATAACATTAAAGGGATAACAATAGAGAACCATTAATACAAAGTGGAAGCATTTGCGGATGATGTCCTGCTATTTCTCTCCGAACGGCATATCACCCTACCGAACCTCATACGAGATTTTCACCTATTTCAATTCGCCCCTAACTTAAAAATTTATTTTAACAAATCACACGCTTTAAATGTAACTTTACCAGGACAGCTAGTCAAACAGTGCAAAAATTATTTTCCTTTCACTTGGCAATCAGAGGCAATTACATACTTAGGTATTCAGCTCTCGGTGCGTCTATCGGATCTCTACGCTAGAAATGATTTACCTATACTTCAGACCATAACAGAGGATCTTCGAAAGTGGGATAAACCTATATTCTCTTGGTTTGGAAGAGCAACATACAGTACTACAGTACCAGAACTACAGTACCAGAAAATATGCACTACCTTTCTGTGGGGTAGAAAGCGCCCACGCATTAATTATGCCCAACTACCCCTACCAAAACACAAAGGGGATAGGTCTACCAGACCTAGACAAATACCACAGGGCATGCCACTTAGCCAAAATAATCGATTGGCATGCACACGATGAAGTGAAAGTTATGTACCCGCAAATATGTTATTCTAATATAAGGTTTGATGTCATAATTTGATACAAGAATGGGGCAAATGCCCACTGATCACTTGCTTTAATAGGCTTTGATTTTGATAAGTCTATAACATTTACTTTGAATGCGTTGTTTAATACCAAATAAACTATGTTTGCAAAAAAATAATTAATAGTAAAATTTGATTCTCAGAAACTTTCTTTGTAGACTCATTTTATTACATAAAATAGAATTCAGGAAGAGACCAACCTGTACCTCACTACACAGGAAAAAAATAAACAGTAAATACCATCAATCACGTCATTCAGCGATGTAGATCCTCGTCAATCACAATGAAAGGCACCCGCCAAAAGAAGAAACTATTGATACTAATGCAATGATGGACACGTGCTGAATGGCAGTTGCCCAAGCTGCCATTAGCAATATATGGGAAGGGGCTGGTATAGTTGTGACCTCATTGGCCAAATATGACCATGGCCATATTTTGTGAATGTTATTGCCCAAATATGGTACTGTGGCCATGTTTAGTCAATGATGTCACCACCCTATTTCCATCACTTTGCTTAGGTGGCCACTGGCCAGGGATTCTCGGACATGTAGGCAAATAGGGCCATGTAAAGTCACCCATTCACATGGTTGGGAATCACCAGTCATGTGAGAGGAAGGTGTGCAAGGGCAGTGTAAAAATATTGGGGGTGATGTTTTATGGGGATTTATATTAGAGGGAGAGTTGGGAGAGGGTGAAATCAAAAATTCTAAATAAAATTCTTCATTAGAAAGTAAAGTATTCATAATTAAAGCTTCACTGCTGCCTATACTTAAAAATGATTAAGCTATATTTTCATGCACCATGGCAACTGCAGATCAAACGGAAAGCTATGTTTACAACTTTCTTTGTTGTTAAGGATATAAGGGTTTAGAGGCTTTAAGAGGGAGAAGGTAATGAAAGGTTAGCTGAATGGTGAAAAGGGCGGTTTTTACATAGGGATTGAGAGGGGTACCAAGCTGTTTTGTTTGGAGGTAGTGCCCATAGAAATGTGGTGTGAAAGTAAAAAGGTGATGTAGATTTTGCATGGAAAAGAGCAGCTGGAAGGAATAGGAGTTTCTTGTGTAGGGGAGATTGAGAAAGTATGGAGGAATGTGAGTGAGAGGTAGCATGGATGGCTGTGCATAAATGTCTGCAGTCCCTACAATAGAATTTCAGGGAAAGAGGAGATATGCAGGTAGTGAGGTGTGTCCGAGGGAGGGTACGGGGGAGTTGAGACTGCAGAACATATTTTTTGGGGAGTGTAGCTTTCCAAAAGAGGTATAAGGGTGTTTAGGGAAGATGATAAAAGGTTTGACTGGGGTTGATAGATTGACATATAAGATGGTGATGTATGGGTTGTGTATGGTTGGAATGAGTGAAGCAAGAGTGTTATAGATATCTGTGAATTGCATAAGAAATAGCTCATGGGATGAAAGAAATATTTTGATTTTCAGGAGGGAAAGTTTGAGAGTGAGAGAATGTGGGGCCCTGATCTGTAGACAGTTGTTTTTTATGATTATTTTGATTATTTTTAAGGTGGAACCAGAGAATGCTGAGAACATCTGGCATTTTAAATGTTGGAAAAGATGCAAAGGATAATTTCTTTTGTGGACGTTGTCCTATGATAAGCATCTTTTTAACTTTAACTGATTAATTTAGATTTTTTGATTTTAAAGATAAATGTCCAATAACTAGCGTAGGGTTTTTATTTTGTTATGTACAGTATATGGTGTGCTTTTATCTTATAGGGTCAGTATAGGATTTTGTTAATGGACAGTCATAGAATGTGTAGCAGTTTTATATAGGGATTTTATGTAGGGATGCTCCAATATCGATATCGGTATCAGTGCCGATACCAAGCATTTGTGTGAGTATTGGTACTTGCCCAAATGCTACTGATACTGAAACAAATGAATTGACGCAAATTGCACTGCAAAGAATCGCATGTGATTTGAACAGGAATACGGTGCAAATCCTGTTCGAATCGCATTCGATTTCCCCCACTGCTCCAGTGTGTGTGTGTATACAAAGGGATTAAAAATGTTAGAACCCACAGTACATATCTGGTAGCAAATCAGTGCCACTGGAGGTGCTCACAGGGCTGGAGTTGTAGAGGCAGTTCACGCTCAAGCTGACATCACTTCCACTCTATACCCACAGGGTTCCGGAACGCCTCCTCTAGCCCTGTGAGCACCTCTGTGAGCCCTGATTTGCTACCATTGGCGGATCAGGACACCAAAGTAGATTATTTTGCATGTGGCCAGATATATATTGTAAGTTCTAACATTTTTTAAACTGCCCACTGGGTGACGCCTTAATCTCTTTTCACATACACACACACACACACACAGGTGCAGTGGGGGAAATCGCATGCAATTCGGACAGGAAACGCACTGCATTCCTGTTCAAATCGCATGTGATTTTTTGCAGTGCTATTTGCGCCAATTTTTTTTTGCATTGATGCAAATTGCACCACCATCTATTGGTACCCGGTATCTGCGATTACTTGACCGAAAGTATCAGTACTTGTACACGCCAATAAAAAACGGTATCGGTGCAACGCTAGTTTAATGTGTAGATGTGAAGAGAAATAAATAAATATGTTATATTTGTGTGTATACTGTGTGATTATTCATTTTGTATTTTTCTTCTATTTTGCAGGGTGAGCGCAGGATTTCACATACACACACACGCACACACAGGTGCGGTGGGGGAAATCGCATGCAATTCGGAGTGGAAACGCACTGCATTTCTGTTCAAATCGCATGTGATTTTTTGCAATGCTATTTGCGGCAAATTTATTTGCATTGATGCAAATTGCACCACCATGTATTGGTACCCAGTATCTGCGATTACTCGATTGAAAGTATCAGTACTTGTAATCACCAATAAAAAACGGTATCGCTGCAATGCTAGTTTAATGTGTAGATGTGAAGAGAAAGAAATAAATATGTTATATTTGTGTGTATACTGTGTGATTATTAATTTTATATTTTTCTTCTATTTTGCAGGGTGAGCGCAGGTCTCAACAGAGTGATAGCATTAGAGAGAAAGTGCCGTGTTTTTTTTTAAGTCTAAATGTCTAAATGTGAAGAGAGATAAATGGAAATTTGTGAAGGGGTAGTTCCACAATTGTATCTTACTAAGGAAAGACTGATTGTTATGTAATTTTTTCTGTACACTTTTAATACATTTTAAATAATAGAATTAAAAAAACTCCAACCCTCCAAAGTGCAGCCCAAGTAGGAGAATATTTACCTTACTTCTGACCCTGGTTTTCTATTTATGTGTTCATTGGTGAAACTTGTCACTGAGACAGAAATTGATGGGAATTTACCACAATGAGAACACATACTGCAATACAATTAAAGCTCTCACTATCTAAATAGAAAACACATTTTAGTTAGGGTTCCACTTATTTTAATTATTTTGACCATTGGTAAATTCCTACCTAATTCAATATGTGCACCTGTTCAATAAGGAACATTCAATTTGTCCAGTACCCCCACAGTTATTGGAGCGAGGCATTCATTTCAAGTGTATTTATACAAAAAAATTACAGAAGAATTAGAACCCCTCATGTTTTTTTATGCTCACAGGGGAATAGATATGAACTTCAAATTATGGTCTAACATGAGTTTGACTGGAACCCAAGATGTTCGAGGTTAGAGAAAATGGCAAACTAATGTGGCCATTTGTGGCTATAGTAAGCAATTACCAAATATTAACTCCGTGGCCTCTGAACTGTGGTCAGGTCGCTGAGAAGGGTCATGCATAGGGGTTTCCTTACATGCAAGCCCCTCTATAGAGGTTAGTTGTCCGTGTTGAAGGAGAAATTGAGTTGTTGGGGACAAATCACAGAATGTTTGCAGAGAGAGGTAGTTGCTGCTGCTAAGTGTCCTCTAGCAGATAGGGACAAATCACAAAGTGTTTGCAGGGAGAGCAAGCTGCTGCTGCTGATTGCTGAAAACACCACTATTTACAGACAGACACTCACTCACTGTGTGTTGGATAATCCTCGAATGGATATTAATAGCTCACAGAGTCTGTCAGATAGTTCAACCAAGAGAAAACAAAAGGAAGGCAAAGAACCATATGAAGCATGAACCATCGGCTGTTCGGTTGTTCGCCGAATTGCAAACATTATGGGCCGTTCGCGCCAAATTCGAGTGGCGCGTCATGGCCCATAATTCACTGGCTTTGGCCAATTATGGCTCAGGGGGTTTAGTACACGCCCGCACTATATAAGGCCGCCGGCTTGGCGGCCTTGTGTAGTATGTTGGAGTTGTTAAAAGAGAGAGATATCATAGAGAGACAGTGTCATTTATATTGAATTAGATAGAGCAGGCAGGCGAGTCAGTTAGCTGCAGTTACAGTGTGTAGAGGATATATATGCATCCTAGGTGTTGTATATATATTTATACACTGTATTCAGTTTAGCTAGATCCATTCCTGTTATTCTCTATACTGTGACAGGCAGGCAAGTGATTGTGCTAGCTGCAGTCAGTGTTTCACTTAGTGTAATGTGGCTTTGCACAGCGTTCACCTAAAGCTTACCTGAATACAGTTAGTGACTATTATAGTAGTGTTATCATAATAAAACCACAGGCAGAGAGCTGCAAGTATTTTCAGTGTACTTTGTCCTCTGCACAGTTTTCACCTAAAACTAACTGAAAACAATTGCTGCTTTTCCCATACTAATCCCACAGCAGGCAGATATATATATATATATATACATCCCATTTTTGTGCAGCTACATCTCACTGCAGGCCATTAGTATGTCTGGAAGGCAAACAAGGAGAGGCAGACAGTCACAAGGCAATAAAAGAGGGAAAGCAGGCTCTGTGTCTAGAGGCAACAGTGCTGGTCGTGGACACGGTGCATCCTCATCAGCACGTGGTCGTGGGACACGCTTGTCCTTCTTTTCGGCAGCTGGCCATGTTGAGCCGCAACATGCCCAAGACTTGGTAGAGTGGATGACCAAGCCGTCCTCATCCTCCTCATCCTCTCTCACCCAGGCTCAGGGTACTTTGTCTGGCAAAGCAGCTGCCAAAGCGGCCTCTTCCCTTGGCTCAATGGCATCAGTTACTCCTTCCCTAGCCCCACCATGTCCTCCTGAGGAGTCCCCCGAACTGTTTGACCACAGTGTTGGGTACATGCTCCAGGAGGATGCCCAGCGTTTTGAAGGCTCCGATGATGGAACCCAGCTGGAGGAAGGCAGCAACGTGAGCCCAGAGAGAGGGGGTAGTAACGTGAGCCCAGAGAGAGGGGGTGCCCAACAAGGACAGCTATCTGGCAGTCATGTTCCCCCAGCTGCAGCATACTACCAGATTTGCTCCAGTGATGAGGAGGGAGGGGATAATGAGGTCACTGACTTCACGTGGGTGCCTGATTGGAGAGAGGAGGAGGAGGAGGAGGCACATCTCCAACGAGGCAGGATGCCCTCCAGGGGCCAGCTTAAGGGCAGCACACAGACTGCATCACACCGCAGAGCTCCGCATGTGCAGGGGGCTGCTGTCTCTGCGCATTATTCCAAAAGTTCTTTGGTGTGGGCCTTTTTTCAGATGTGTGCAGCAGATCGCACTGTTGCCATTTGCAACATATGTCTAAAGCATATCTCGCGTGGCCAAAACATGAGCCGCTTGGGCACCACGTGCTTGACCAGACATGTGTCGACCTGCCATGCAGTTCGTTGGCAAGCTTACCTAAAAGACCCACACCAAAGAACAAAGTGGGTCTCTCCTTGCTCCTCATCAGCTGGGATCTCCAACCCCACTATACCTTCAGTCCTCTCTGAAACCTGCACTGAGAGGAATGAAGGTGTAGAATTAGGTGTGTCACAGCCAAGTACTTGCGGGCAATCTGCTATCGGTACACTGACGTCCGATTGTACCAGGCAAATTTCCCTTCCCCAGCTGCTGCACCACCGAAAGAAGTTCGCTCCCAGCCATCCACATGCCCAGCGGTTGAATGCTAGCTTAGCTAAATTGCTAGCACTTCAACTGCTGCCTTTTCAGTTGGTAGACTCTGCCCCCTTCTGTGAGTTTGTGAAATGTGCGGTTCCTGAGAGGCAGGTTCCCAAACGCCACTTTTTCTCACGGAAGGCGATTCCGGCTCTCTACTGGCATGTGGAAGGCAATGTCTTGGCGGTAAGGTGCATATTACCGCTGACTCATGGTCCAGCAGGCATGGACAGGGACGTTACTTATCTTTCATGGTGCATTGGGTTACTCTGCTGGCAGCTGGGAAGGATGCGGGACAAGGTGCAGTAGTGTTGGAGGTTGTTCCGCCACCACGCCTCCAAAATGTTACTACTGGTGATTCTGACACACCTCTGTCCTCCACCCCCTCCTCTTCTTCTTCCTCCATGGCCTCTACCTGTGCTTTGTCCTCGGAACCAGCGGTGCTCCATAGGCGTTCAAGGGGCTACGCAAGTACGCAGGCAAAAAGATGAAATTCGGTGCTTGAGCTGGTGTGCTTGAGGGACAGGAGCCACACTGGGGCAGAGATTTTGTCAGCTCTGCAGGGGCAGGCTCAGAGGTGGTTGACACCACGCCAGCTTAAGCCAGGAAAAGTAGTTTCCGACAATGGCACCAACCTCCTCTCCGCCCTCTGACAGGGACAACTGACCCATGTGCCCTGTTTGGCTCACGTCCTTAACTTGGTGGTGCAGCGGTTCTTGGGCAGGTACCCGGGCTTACAGGAGGTCCTGAAGCAGGCCAGGAACCTCTGTGGGCATTTCCGCCGGTCATATAATGCCAGTGCTCGGCTGGCTGACCTGCAAAAGGATTACAACCTGCCAAAGAACCGCCTAATCTGTGACATGCCCACCAGGTGGAACTCTACGTTGGCCATGCTGCAGCGGCTGCACACACAGCATAGGGCCATCAATGAGTATCTGTTGCAATATGGCACCAGGACAGGGTCAGGGGAGCTTGGATTTTTTTCCCCACGCCAGTGGGCCATGATCAGGGATGCATGCACTGTACTGGCACCATTTGAGAAGGCTCCCGAGGATGGTGAGCAGTGACAGTGCATGCATCAGTGACACTGTCCCTCTTGTCCACCTGTTGGAGCACACGCTGCATGGAATAATGGACAGGGCACTTGAGGCAGAACAGAGGCAGGAAGAGGAGGACTTCCTTACCTCTCAAGGCCCCCTTTATCCAGACAATGTTCCTGCTGGCCCGGCTATCACACAGGAAGAGGACGAGGAGGAGGAGGAGGAGGATTATTGTGTCAGCATGGAGGTGGAGCCTAGCACTCAGCATCAGCAGCAGTCTTCAAGAGATCAATTACAGTCCCAAGACACCCATGGACTTGTACGTGGCTGGGAGGAGGTGGCTGCGGATCATGTCGTCCTCAGTGACCCAGAGGACTCCACACCGAATGCCTCAGCAAACCTACACTGCATGGCCTCCCTGATCCTGCAAAGCCTGCGGAAGGATCCTCGTAGTCATGCGATCAAGGAGAGGGATCATTACTGGCTGGCAACCCTCCTTGATCCACGTTACAAGGGTAAGGTTGCGGACCTTATCTTGCCATCGCAGAGGGAGCAGAGGATGAAGCATCTTCGGGAGGCCTTGCAGAAAGGTCTGTGCAACGCATTCCCAGAGACTGGGAGGTTACAAACGTGTTGCTGAGGCTTCGGTCAGTCAAAGAAGGAGCGGTGGAGAAGGTGGCCGTCTGACTGATGCATTCAGACAATTTTTTAGTACGCAGCTCCAAGGTATGATCGGTTCCAGTAACCATTGCCAGCGTCTGGTTTACATGATGCAGGAATATCTAGGGGCAAGATCGCACTTGGACACCTTTCCCACCGAAAATCCTCTAAGTTACTGGGTCTTGAGGATGGATCACTGGCCAGAGCTGGCACAGTATGCAATTGAGATACTAGCCTGTCTTGCATCCAGCATTCTTTCGGAACGCACATTCAGTGCTGCTGGAGGTTTTGTAACCGATCACTTGGTGTGCCTGTCCACCGACTCGGTCGATCAACTGACCTTCATAAAAATTAATCAGTCTTGGATCAACACCAGCTACCAAGCACCTGATGCTGATGTAACCGAATATTTTTTTTTGAAATGTCAGATCCCTTCAAGACTGCCTATGCTGATGCAGAGTGACTATCCTGTTATGCTGAGTAACTATCCTCTTCCTCCTCAATAATCATGCTGATAGCTTGTAAGGACATTTTTGGTTCTGTGCACCGCCACCAGTGGCTAAGGCCCAATTTTTCAGCCCCTGTTTAACTGGGGCGTGTAATTAAAATTTTTGATGCAATACTTTGCAGCAGGGCTCATTGCTGCGCTCCAAGTACAGTATCTGTGAGGGGTTGCAGTGTTGTGGCACCAGTGCTAAGGCCCAATTTTTCTGCCCCTGTTCAACAGGGTCATGTAATTACAATTCTTGATCTAATAATTTACAGCAGGGCCCATTCCTGCACCAACCAAGAGTAACTGTGTGGGCTTACAGTGTTGTGGCAACACCACCACTACCACCAAAAGCCCAATTTTTCTGCCCCTGTTCAACGGGGGCATGTAATTACAATTCTTGATCTAATATTTCACAGCTGGGCCCATTCCTGCGCCCACCAAGAGTAACTGTGAGGACTTACAGTGTTGTGGCACCAGCACCACCACCAAAGGCCCAATTTTTTCTACCACGGTTCAACAATGGCATGTAATTACAATTCTTGATATAATAGTTCACAGCAGGGCGTTCCAGCGCCCACCAAGAGTAACTGTGAGGGCTTACAGTGTTGTGGCAACACTAACACCTAAGGGCCAAATTTCTGCAGAGTATATACGGCAGGCCCCTACTTTCAAACATCCGACTTTCAAATGACTCCTACTTGCAAATGGAGGGAGACAACAGGAAGTGAGAGGAAAATTACCCCTAGGAAGGGAAATTCTCTCCTGTAAGAGTTAATATGGGAAAAAGGTGTCTCCTCTCCACTGATGCTTTATCACCAATCCTTGTTTCAATAAAAAACCCAAATTTTCAAAAAACATTTGTCATTGGGACGGAAAGTGAGGTGAAATGTTCTGAACAGGTGCACAGACAGCAAAACAAATGTTACAGGGGTGATAACCCTGCCCTATATTTTCCAAAAAGTTTAAAAATAGATTTTTTGGCTGGAGCTACACTTAAAAAATTTACCTGTTCCAAATTACAAACAGATTCTACTTAAAGGGGAGTTCCAGACTTTTTTTTATGTTTATTAAAAGTCAGCAGCTACAAAAAGTGTAGCTGCTGGCTTTTAATAAACATACACTTACCTGTTCCACTGTCCAGCAACGCGACGCCCGGAGCTCTGCTCCTCTCCTCCCTTCTCCACCGGCGCCTCCATTCATAGTGTGGGCACAGCTTTCGGCTTCACGGCTGAGCACTCACTGCACATGCCCAAACTGTGCAGCGCTCTCTGAGTGGACAGGTGATCGCCTGGGACCTGTCACGTCCCAGGTGATCGCCTACGGGGAGGGGCCACCAAAAGGCGATATGACAAATTGCCTAGGCGGCCCCAGGGCGGAAGGAGGAAGTGGGACAGGAAGTCCCACTCCTACTGAAGCCCCCACTCCCCCCCCCCAAAAAATGGCATGTAAGGGGGCGAGGAGTGGATGGAGCGGAAGTTCCAAATTTGGGTGGAACTCCGCTTTAAGAACAAACCTACAGCCCCCGTCTTGTTTGCACCGCCTGTGTACTGCTGTTCAGAGTATATAGGGCCTTTTTTTGCAGGGTTCCCCTTAATATCCATACAAGACCAAAAGGGGCTGGTAGTGGGCTGGGGGAGGGGGTTGGGGGGGTACCCATGCCATTTTTCTCAATGATTTTCATCCATATTGCCGGGACCAAACATTACTTTAAAGCCGCAAGCAGTTTTAAATTACTTTTTTTCCTTTAGAAATGTAATTTTGTGCAGGGACAGTTCTAAACACGGGAAACACGTGCCACTTCACAGGCATACTTTAGACACCCCCAGGTACGATATTTAAAGGAATATTTAACTTTTTTTCACTTTAAGCATCATTAAAATCACTGCTCCCGAAAAAACGGCCGTTTTTAAAACTTCTTTTTGCATTGATACATGTCCCCTGGGGCAGGACCCGGGTCCCCAAACCCTTTTTAGGACAATAACTTGCATATTAGCCGTTATAATTAGCACTTTTGATTTCGACTGTTCGAGTCCATTCTATTTAATAGGGTTCTAAATATCGCGCGAACTTTCGGTCCGTTCGCAGGTTCTGGTGCGAACCGAACCGGGGGGTGTTCGGCTCATCCCTACTGGTGATATTACCACTAAATGCTAATATACAGTTATATTTTGTGAATTTATTAATGTATCCAGCTCTTTTTTTTTTAACAGTCTAGTGAGCTGGCCAGAATTATTTAATGAGGAAGTCTATTCCACATTTTCACAGCTCTTACTGTAAATAAACATTTCTGTATGAGGAGGTTAAATCTCTTTACCTCCAGACGTAAAGCGTGCCCCCTTGTTCTTTGTAATGAGCTTAAAGTATAACTAAAGGCAAAACTTATTTTTTTGTTTTGGATAGAGTAGAGGTAGATTAGGACACCTGACAGTTTTTATTTCTGTCTGTGCCCCATTAGGGAGATTCACCCTCTCTATTTGTCCTGTTTACCATTATCATTGAAAGTAAAAGTAAATGAAAATACCCACATTTTGGGTTGTACCCAGAATAGTAAAATCTTCCAGTGGGGGCACTAGTTCTGGTGACCTAGGGGTCCCCAAGAAATTCCCTTAATTTGCAGGGATTTCCTCTCATTTCCTGTTTGACTATGGGACAAAAATGAAGAGAAATCTCTGCAATGGGACATAGCGGGGCAAAAAAAAAAAAGCTGACAGGGGTTATAACCCTCCCTTGCTCTATTCAAGATGCAAAAAGAAAAAAAAAATTGCCCTTAGTTCTACTTTAAAGCGAACACCAAATTCACTATATGGACCCTTTATGCATTTGTACATAGTTATCATATCCTCCCTTAATCACCCCTTCTTAAGAGGGAATACATTCAGTTCAGCTAATCTTTCCCTTATAGCTGAGATCCTCCATGCCTCTTATCAGTTTGGTTGCCCTCCTCTGCTTTTTTTCCCCCCAATATCCTTTTTTGTAAACTTGTGTCCAAAACTGAACTCCATATTCCATCCAGATGAAGTCTTACTATTGATTTGTACAGGGGCAAAATGATGTCTCTCTCTGGAGTACCTCTTTTGTACCTCTTTTAATATACAAACATATTTTGCTTGCTTTAAAAACTGCAGTTTGGCATTGGGTGCTATTATTAAGACTATGATCTACCAAAACACACAGATTCTTCTCCAACATTGACTCCCTGTATGGCGCGTGCATGATTTTAGCCCCTAAGTGCATACCTTTACATTTATCAACATTATACCTAATTTGCCACATAGTTGCCAATTTAAACATTTGACATCCTGTAGGGACATTATTCCACTACAGTGGCGGCTGGTGCTCAAATTTTTTTTTTGGGGGGGGGGGGGCACAAACAAACAAAAAAAAAAAAACATAAGTTGCAGCCACACTGTGCCCATCAATTGCCGCCACTGTGCCCATCAATTGCCGCCACTGTGCCCATCAAACGCAGCCACTGTGCCCATCAAATGCAGCCAATGTGCCCATCAAACGCAGCCACTGTGCCATAAAATTGTCACAACTGTGCCATGCCAAACGCAGCCACTGTGCCATCAATTGTTGCCACTGTGCCATGCCAAATGCAGCCACTGTGCCATGCCATTGTCGCCACTGTGCCCATCAATTGTCGCCACTGTGCCATGCCAAACGCAGCCACTGTGCCATGCCATTGTCACCACTGTGCCCATCAATTGTCACCACTGTGCCATGCCAAACGCAGCCACTGTGCCATGCCATTTTCGCCACTGTGCCCATCAATTGTTGCCACTGTGCCATGCCAAACGCAGCCACTGTGCCATGCCATTGTCGCTACTGTGCCCATCAATTGCCGCCAGTTTGCCCCTAAAATGCCGCCAGATTGCCCCCCCCCTGCCTGGCACTTACCTTTCTCGGTCAGCCATCCTAGGATCCTCCTCCACGATCCCTCGATGTAGTCCCATCCTCGATGTCGCTTAAGCCAATCAGGTTACTGGTAACCAGATTGGCTGAGATGCGCATCAGTGTTAACCATGCGTTAACCGTGCGTCCCCTGGTTAACTATTTGGAAGTCGATTACAGCCCTCAGGCTGTAATTGGAAAGCCTATCAGAGCTGCTGGCTCTGATAGACACTTCCACAGCCAACCAGCTGCCGTTATTCAGATGGCCGGCGCTCGCCAGTGGGCCGGCCATCGGAATAGTGGGCGGCAGCGGCGACATTACATAGATTCATGCAATGCATGAATCTATGTATTGTTTTTCAGTGGCGGTGCAGGAGCGAGAGGGGGCGAGAGGGGGCGGCGCTCCTGCGCCCTCTATGGATGCACCGCCACTGTTATACTACATTAGTTAGTTCGTTTCTTCTGCAAACACAGAAATGGTACTTTTAATCCCAAACTTCATATCATTTATAAATATGTCAAAAAAGTAAGGGTCCCAACACTGAACCTTTGAACACATCACTAATAATCTTAGAGTATTCAGAGTATGAATCATTAATCACTATTCTCTGAATACAGTCTTTTAGACAGTTTTTTAGCCATTTACAAACATAATTCTCTAAGCCTATAGACTTTATATTACATATTAGCCATGTGTGGGAAACTGTGTCAAGTGCTTTTGTATAGTACAGTAAAACCTTGGATTGTGAGCATAATTAGTTCCGGAAACATGCTTGTAATCCAAAGCACTTGTATATCAAAGCAAATTTCCCCATAAGAAATAATGGAAACTCACATGATTCGTTCCACAGCCATTTATTTATAAATCCATATAGTCCATATAAAAAGATTTTAGCAATGTGATAGGTTGTGTAACCATAAAATGTCCATCCACAAATGGAATCCTCCACAAGGGGATTAGAAGCAAAATCCAGCAGGCGCTACAGAGTATAAAAGAGAAGAGAGGCGCCTCTAAGTGTAGCAATATCATTACATTTAATGAAGGTACAACATTTAGCAACTCACATGGTTGATGAATAAAAGAGGCACATCTAAGTAGGCATCCGGGGTAAAGCTGACCACATAGACCATCCCCCGCACAGCCAGCTCTCACCGCTGTCAGTCTGCAATCGTGACCGGGAAGACTACCCTGCAGTAAAGCGATCTGAAAGCGAGGCTTACTTTCACAATTTTTTTTTATATTGTGAAAGATAATGTTACGCCGAGTAAATTGATACTTAACATGTCACGCTTCAAAATTGCGCCCGCTCGTGGAATGGCGACAAACATTTACCCTTAAAAATCTCCATAGGCAACGTTTAAAAATTTCTACAGGTTACCAATTTTGTGCGGTTTAAACACTGTTTTCATATGCGGGCGCTACTCACGTATGCGTTCGCTTCTGGCCGCAAGCTCGTCAGGACGGGGCGCTTTAAAAACATTTTTTTATTTTGACACAATTTAAAACAAAATTTTAAATTTGGGTCACTTTTATTCCTATTACAAGGAATGTAAACACCCCTTGTAATATAAAAAGCATGACAGGACCTCTTAAATATGAGTTCTGGAGTCAAAAAGACCTCAAATCTCATATTTACACTACAATGCAATAAAAAAAAGAAAAAGAAAAAAAATTCTCCTTTAAGAGAATTTAACGTTTGATGTCACTTCCGCACTCCCATGCCATGGAGCCGAGCAGGGGCCATCTTCCCCTTAGTCGGCAGCCAGGCATCCACGGGAGAGGATGCGATCGTCTCCGCCGCCACCGGCGGGTCAGGTAAGCGACAGGGATGACCGGATCACGGCGGGAGGGGGGCACCTCTTCCGCTGCCGATAAAAGTGATCTTGCGGCGAATCTGCCACAGAGACCACTTTTATCTGAAAGATAAATGCATGCCATTCCAGAAAATACCGGGGTTATGGCAGCTAGCTGCTGCCATAACCCAGGTATTTAGCGTCAAAATACCGACTTACGGGTACGGTGATTTGCGTGAAGTGATTAAGATCACCTATAAAGCTCTTCATGGCTTGGCATCCCATTATTTCTCTGAACTATTATCAACTTACTCCCCCCCCTCGTAACCTCCGCTCCTCAAATTCTGGTCTTCTGTGTGTACCCCCTACTCACTTACACTCAATGGGAGACATAGCCTTCTCCTGCTATGCTCTAAAACTCTGAAATTCACTTCTAATGCCCTGTATACACGATCGTGTGTGGGCCCCAACAGAACATGTTTTAAATTTTTCCGATGGAAAAAACAACTATAGGAAATTCCGATTGTCTGTGTGGAACTCCATCGGAGAAAAATCCATGCATGCTCAGGCTAAATTAGAAGACGGGAGCGCTCGTTCTGGTAAAACTAGCGTTCGTAATGGAGATAGCACATTCGTCATGCTGCACATTATTGCATCGTTAAATGTAGCCCATTCTTTTCTTCTTTCTAATGCTCGAAAAAAAAATAGTTTTCGTTGCGGATATTCACATAGAGTTCTGACAAACGTATTTCTTTGTGATCTCATGAATCTTTTTCTTTTATTTTAAAGCCAGGTCTCCAAAATATCTTAATTTTTTTATTTATTTTTTGGTGATTTGAACCAAGATCTCCTTATTTTTTTGTGCCCTTTTAATATTTTCTTGTTCTTGTTCTTATCACAACAACATTATTATCTTGTATTTTTTTCCCTCAAGGAGGTTGGTGTTGGTGTTCCTTGTTAATTACACATTGTAGTTATGAAATGTACCTTCCTACTCACAAGAAAAACACATAGGCAAGTATTTAAAGTAAATCAAATATCCATTTATTATGGTTAACAAAATAAAGAGGAAAGGCAACAATTGAGAAATTAGTTGAATTTATGCAGCCTTTGGACCCCAAAGGCAGACATGAAGTGTATGGAAAATAAGCTAAATAACGTGAGGAGTCCCTCTAATTGGTATCACAATCTGGTCCCCAAATCTCAGAAATCAGAAGCAACAGCAGATGTCATACATGTCCCCAAGCTGTGGTACTCCAACAAACTGCGTCTTCTGGCAGAGCAGCTTGAAGCCAGGGATTCACTTTATGGTCCTCCTTGTAGCCTTCCCTGCACGGCTCCCTGCAGCGTTCCCTCCACACTTCCCTGCAGCGTTCCTTCCACGGCTCCCTCCACGCCCCCTTGCAGGCTGAGGCTCTGGTGGTGGTAATGTGGCATGAGGAGGAGGAGAAGGAGGAGAAGGATGGGCGAGATCACAAAGATGGGTGGTCTCAGTCAGCTGGCCCCTCACCGCCCTCTGAAGGACTCTAAAAAAAAGCTCCTCACAGAGGGCACGTTGTCCCTCCTCCAATTTATGGAGCTTATCGGCCAGATAGCAGCTACAGGCCTCTACACTGTTGAGGGGGGCCCTCATTACCTCTGCTGCTTCCCTTATGATCATCAGGGATTCCTCCTCCACCTGGGTCATCTTCCTGGGCCTTTTTGCTTTGACGTGGAGGGGAAGCACCTGTGACTGGGTGCTGCCACTTGGCCTGGGCACCTGCTGACTGCCACTTGGCCCTGCCTCCTCCTGGCTGCCACTCACCCCTGCCTCCTCCTGCCTGCCACACCCCAGAGCCTCGTCCTCCTGGTTGACCTCATCCTGTGTATAAAAAAGGGACATAGTTTTAGTTTTTGGTTCATCAATCACACTTTTCAGCTCATGACTGTTGCAAATTGAATGTTAATAAATAGAAAAGACTCTCATTCTGACCCCAGCATTTTTCATTACTGTCCCAATCATTTCTGGCCACTACTATCTATTGTTATTTTTTGTTTAATTTTTTTAATTATTTAATTTGGAAATAATAACATCTAGTTCCCAACAATAATTCTAGGACAATAAATATGTATTAAAATACTATACCAATGTTATATACCGGTAATCATCTGATCACTACTTCTGACTCAAAGCTACCTTCATATGTGGAAAAATGGGAGAAAGAACTTGGAACTAAAATCGACATTTCCGACTGGAATAAAGTCTGGACCAATACAAAAAAGTCTTCTCAAAATATAATTGCTTTGGAAACAAACTATAAAATAATCATGCACTGGTACTTGGTTCCTGTTAAAATAGCAAAATATGCTCCTCAATGCTCCCCATTCTGTTTTCGTGGCTGTGGTCTGGGAACGCACTTACATACATTCTGGGATTGTACAATTGCAAAAAAGTTCTGGAATGAAATTTCCCTCATGGTATCTAAAATATTTAAGATAGCTATCATTCCAAACACGACTATTGCGCTTTTAAATATAAAACCATTTCATATTTCTTACACTCAATTTAGGCTCTTTCTCCAAATCACCACAGCCGCAAAGCAAACCATTGCCAAAGCTTAGAAAACCAATACATTAATGATCTCTGAAGCTAAAAACAGAATAAACCAAGCAATGATCCTTTCCAAATCAGAAGCCATAACCAACGATACTATACAGAATTTGGAGAAACTATGGAATCCTTGGATGACGTATTTTCTCCCTACGATCCTTGACAATTCCCTATTAAGACCTTGATATACTATAATACTATAATATTATACAACAATATGAGTGGAAACAAGTACAAAACATGAACATTTATCTTCTGTACTAACTTAATAATATTCTTACAATATAGATGCTCCGGAGAACTTTCTTACACTAGACTCTTTTCTCTCTTTCTTACCTTCATTCTTTCCCTTTTACTATTACTCTGTCCTTTTTTTTCTATTTCCCTATTTTTTGTATTACCATATTTAAATGGTAATGTATTATACATAAATACTATATTTAGTTATTACTTACAATAATTATACATTTTTGAAGTTTGTATTGAATTAGTTGATTTACAATGAGCTTTCTTTCCATAGTGGCTATATATTAATTGAATATGCCTGGAACTAAGTGTATTAGCACATATTTACATATTACATTTTTTCAATTGTTTATATTAACTTAACATTTCATTTTCGAGTTGATTACCTGTTTATGTAAAATATCTAATCTTCAGATATGTATAATTCCATCCAATTTATTATCATATACTTAACTAATATTACCATTTGTTGTAACTATTTATTACTAATTGTAACTGTCTTTATTATTTAATATTCAATAAACAAAATTGACAAGACAAATATTATACCTGGCTATATATGTGTGGGCTCTTCAAGGTCAGCTAGCTCCTCGGCACCCTCTGCAGGGGTGGAGGGAAGGGTGGAGGGAAGGGTGGAGGAAACGCTGGAGGGAAGGGTGGAGGGAAGGCTGGAAACAGATTCCCTGGCTTCAATCTGGTCGTCCAGAAATCGCAGGTGTTGGTAGTACCACAGCTTGGGGACATGTACTTGGTCTGGTGCTGCTCCTGATCTCCGGGATTCGCAGACTTCTTTGTACTGTTTTTTGTAGATATTCCTCACGTTATTTATTTTATTGTTCATCATGGTATAGTCTACCTCTGGGATCCAGGTCTTCATATATTCCACTAATTTCACAATTGTTGCCCTCCGTACCACACGATTATGATACAAACTGTTTTTTACCTTCCACAAGTTTTTGAGCTCTCTATATTTATCTATGAATGCTCTCATGACCACAGGTTCCTTAACCACTTAACGACCGCTCACTGTATATATACGTCGGCAGAATGGCACCGACAGGCACAATCACGTAGAGCATACGTGATCGCCTTTGTATAGTTGGGGGGTCCGATCGGACCCCCCTCCTATACAGTGAGCGGCCGTTAATCGTGGGGGAGCGTTCGGAGATGAGGGGGTGACCATTCGATTTCGGCCACCCCCTCGCGATCGCTCCCGGCCAATGAAAATGCTTCCTCTGCCATGTGATGTAAACACAGGCAGGAGGAAGTGATGTCATCTCCCTCGCGGCGGTCTTTTCGATTCCGGCGCCGAGGAGAGAAGAAGCAGGTTAGTGCACCAACAGTCCACTGACACTTAGGTACACATAGGCACACATTTCACCCCCCAGTCACCCCCAGATCACCCCCCAGGTCACCCCCCAGCCCCCAATCACAGTGTCACTGATTGCAGTGATCATTTATTTTACTGATCACTGCATTTAGTGTCATCTGTGATAATAAAAAGTTGCAGGGCAGTTAGGATTAGGCCCCTTTAGGTCCAGGGTAGCCCCCTAACCCCCCCTAATAAAGGTTTAACCCCTTGATCGCCCCCCAGGTAACCCTTTCACCCCCTAACGCCAGCGTCACTAATCGATCGTATTTTCGATCGCTGTATTTAGTGCCGGTGGTGCCCTACATAGCCAGTTAATTATTTTTAGGTTCACCGCAGGTTTTTATTAGCGTCAGATACCCCCATATATTATTTTAACCCCCTGATTGCCCCTAGAGTTAACCCTTTCACCAGTGATCACCGTATAAGCGTCACTGGTGACACTGGTTACCCAGTTAGTTATTTAGTTACTTAGGTAACCCGTCAGGTTTTTATATAGCGTCGGTTACCCCCATATTCAACCTAATAAAGGTTTTAACCCCCTGATTGCCCCTAGTTAACCCTTTCACCAGTGATCACCATATAAAGGTTACGGGTGACGCTGGTTGGTTAGTTTGCTTTTTATAGCATCAGGGCACCCGCCGTATATAACCCAATAAAGGTTTAACCCCCTGATCGCCCGGCGGGTGAGATCAATTAGGTTTTAGCGCCAGAGAGGGTCTGCGTCGCCCCAGGCAGCGTTAGGTTAGTGCCAGTAACGCTAACACCCACGCGCAAAGCATACACCTCCCTTAGTGGTATAGTATCTGATCAGATCTATACTAGCGTCCCCAGCGGTTTAGGGTTCCCAAAAATGCAGTGTTAGCGGGATCAGCCCAGATACCTGCTAGCACCTGCGTTTAGCCCCTCCGCCTAGCCCACCCAAGTGCAGTATCGATCGATCACTGTCACTTACCAAACACAAAACACATAACCGCTAACAGTTTTTTTGTAGCGTTTGATATATTTGCTGACGACAGTCGGGTGCTTTTTTTTCCTGTGAATCTTACTAGTGTACCCCTAAATTTAGAGCCCAAAATGGCAAGTCGAAGGTACACTAGTAAAGAGGCCTACGAGATTCTGAGCATGACAGATAGTGAAGAGGAGGTCACGTATCTGTCAGATTCAGGCTCAGAATATCTTCCCGTAGAAGACAGTGACGTCAGCGGCCCCACGTCAGATAGCTCTGACGACGAAGTTGAGGTCCCTGCTAAGGTCAGGCGTACCCGATCCCGATCTTCTGAGGTTGTTGAGGAGCAAGAACCGCAGGGCTCTCGTATCATGGAGCAGAGGAGTACTAGCGCCGCTATTCCTTCTGGTGATATGGCAAGCACCAGCGGCCTAGTACAGCCTGGGCGTACATCCAGCACTGCAGTATCACGTGGTGACGTGGCGAGTCCCATAAGTGCAGTTCAAGCTGGCGAGGTGGCAAGCACAAGTAGTGTCCCGCTGCCACCAATAAGAAGACAAAGGCAGGCCCGTCGTGCCCATAGTAAGCTTCCTGCAGAATTCGCCTATCCTGATTGGGTCCCCACCACTTCTGCAGAACCCGTACTTCCCCCATTCACTGCCCAACCCGGTATTCAGGTGGAAACAGCTGATTTTATGCCAATCGATTATTATTCGCTGTTTTTCACGGAAGATCTCTATAGATCTATTGTGGACCAGAGTAATTTATATGCTGGTCAATTCATCGCTGCTAATCCCCAGTTGCCTTCCATTGCCAAAGATTGGAAACCAATTACGGTTTCCGAATTTAAGACCTTTCTGGGCCTTTCCCTCAACATGGGCACACATAAATTCCCGTCATTGCGTGCTTATTGGTCCACGCACCCAATTGACCACATGCCCGTGTTCTCTGCCTCCATGCCCAGGAAACGATACGAGCAGATTTTGCGGTTCATGCACTTCAACGACAATGAACTTTGTCGTCCACGTGGGGACCCTGAATACGACCGGCTCTATAAAATTCGGCCCCTCATAAACCACTTCAACGAACGTTTTGCAGCCTTGTTTATTCCCGATCAAGCTGTCTGCATTGATGAGTCCCTGATTACATTTTCTGGCCGCTTGGCTTTCAAGCGGTACCTTCCCAGCAAGCGTGCCAGATACGGGGTCAAGCTCTATAAGTGCTGTGACAGGGCAACAGGCTATGTATGGAGCTTTATGGTTTATGAGGGAAAAGATAGTCAGGTTGAGCCGGTCAACTGCCCGGATTACATAGGGAGCGCTGGCAAGATAGTGTGGAACTTGGTGTCACCCTTATTCGGAAAGGGGTACCACTTGTATGTGGACAATTATTACACGAGCGTGCCACTGTTTAGTCACTTGTTTGATCATCAGATTGGAGCATGTGGCACCGTGCGACCTAATCGCCGGGGCTTTCCCCAGCGGCTTGTAGATGCCCGTCTTAGGCTGGGGGAGAGAGCCTGCGTAAAGTGTAATAACTTGCTCGCTATGAAGTGGAGGGACAATAAGAATGTTTTCCTTCTTACCTCCCTTCATGCAGACACGACAGTCCAAATTCGTACGGCGACTGGTGTTGTGGAGAAACCCCTCTGTGTCCACGAATATAACAAAAATATGGGAGGGGTGGACCTCAACGACCAGTTGATGGCGCCGTATCTAATTGACCGTAAGGCGAGACGCTGGTACAAAAAAGTGTCTCTATCCTTATTTCAATTGGCTTTGCTGAACGCTCATGTGCTATACAGAGCTTCAGGCGGGACTTTATCTCTTCTAGAATTCCAGAATGAGATAGTCACAGAACTCCTGTATCCAGGCGGTTCTGCACCTCACCATCCCCTACCAAATGCAGTAAGCCGGCTGCATGAGAGGCATTATACGCATCTCCTCCCGAGTACCCCTACCCAACGAACCCCCCAAAAAATATGTCGTGTCTGTAGCAAGCGCGGATTTAGGTGTGACACCCGTTATTATTGTACACTCTGTCCTGACAAACCTGGTCTTTGCCTTGGTGAATGTTTTGAACGCTACCACTCAAAAGTGAAGTTTTAGCGTAGGGTACAGCATTTCACAGACTAGGACACACTTACACAGGGTCTCCCAAGATGCCATTACATTTTGAGAGACCCGAACCATTACAGTTGTTAAAGTTTAAAAAAAAAGTGTAAAAAAGAAAAAAAAAACACAAAAAAACAAAAAAACAAAAATAGTTGTAGTTTTATTGTTCTCTCTCTCTCTCTCTCTCTATTTTCTCTCTATTGTTCTGCTCTTTTTTACTGTATTCCATTCTGCAATGTCTTATCATGCTTGCTTTTCAGGTATGAGCGGAGGAGCGATTTTGCTCCTAATGCCGCGTATATACGGTCGAAATTCTGACGGAGACTTGCCTGTGGAAAAGTTTGACCGTGTGTACGCGGCATAACTTTTTTGCGGGAGGATGCCCCCATGCTTCGGCATATATATATTTTAGGCACAGGTTGCGTTAAAAAAATGTTTTATTTTTTACTAGGTTTTGTTTTGGTATTTGCTTTGCAGGTATGGTAAGGTAAGGTCTTACTGTTGTACTGTAATGTTACTTTGTTTTAATGTTAACCATCATTTGCTTAGCAGGTACGCCATTCAGTTGCATCGCGGATTTATTTATCTTGACAGCAACAGCGTTTGCTCCCACGATACATAAAGCCGTGACTCCAACGCTGTAGGAGGTGATTTCACCACCACAGTTAAAAAAAGAGCATATATGCCGAAGCATGGGGGCAGCAGGGGCGGAGGAGCGATTTTGCTCCTAATGCCGCGTATATACGGTCGAAATTCCGACGGAGGCTTGCCCGTAGAAAAGTTCGACCGTGTGTACGCGGCATAACCTTTTATGCCGCGTACATACGGTCAAAATTCCGGCGAAGGCTTGCCCGTGGAAAAGTCCGACCGTGTGTACGCGGCATAACTTTTTTGCGGGAGGATGCCCCCATGCTTCGGCATATATGCCCATTAGGCTTGTGCAATTCGTTTCGTAACGAATCGAAATTCGTCCGAATTTAGCAACTTTCGGACATTCGAATTTCCGAACAAAGCAATTACGAATAAAACCGAATCCGAAATAAATTATACTGCAAAATAGCGAATGCCCGAATGCCTTCGGCATAATTTGTTATGAAAAAAGTTACGAATGTACGAATCCATACGAAGCACAATAACACTCACTCTGCTCTGCTCTCTGCTTCTCCCACACCGTGCTGAACTCCCTCTCAAAATGGTGTACAGCAGCGGAGGCTATAGCCGCATGTAAAAAACGAAAGTAAAATACGAGATTTCAAATCCATTCGAAGCACAATAACACTCACTCTGCTCTGCTCTCTGCTTCTCCCTCACCGTGCTGAACCCTCTCAAAATGGTGTACAGGGGCGGAGCCTATAGCTGCATGTAAAAAACGAAAGTAAAATACGAGATTTCGAATCGTTACAAATAACCGCTATGTATTTAGAAAAGTACAAATCCATTCGAAGCACATTAGGCATAATAGGCAGCGTCGTTGTGAGAGAGACACCGAAAATTACGAATCAACGAACCCAAAAAAAGTTACGAAAGTAGGAGTTCTGTCCAGAATCAACGAAAAACAATGTACTCTACCGAAAGTACGAATTATAAAGCAACAAAAAATTCAACGAAAAATGTCGCTTGCGAAAATACGAATTAGTCCGAACACGAAAAATCCCGTCTAGCAAAATTACGAATGATTACGAATCAACAGGACCGGAAAGAAACGAACCGAAACGGAACAAATTTTTCCGTTGTGCACAAGTCTAATGCCCATCATTAGAAGTGGGTGGATGAAGGGAGGTATTCTAATGGTGGGCATACCCACCGATCAATCTCTTTTTTTCGTTCAGCCAACAGGCTGCATGAAAAAAAAGATTACAATACATGTCCAACAAGGACCAGCAACGTACTGGTATGTTGCTGGACTTTGAATGGTTATACCAGATTGATGCCTGCGGGTATCATTCTTTTCAGCCAGCAGCCGGCTTTCATGTAAAAGCAATCCTAGTGGCTAATTAGCCTCTGGACTGCTTTTACAAGCAGTGGGAGGGAATGTCCCCCCCCCCGGATATAAACAGCGCCATTGGGAAAATGGGAAAGCATTTTATCCCACCGATCTTGGTGTGGTCAGATGCTTTGAGGGCAGAGGAAAGATCTAGGGTCTAACCCCCCATTTTTTTTCAAAAAAAGAGTACCTGTCACTACTTATTGCTATCATAGGGGATATTTACATTCCCTGAGATAACAATAAAAATGATAAAAAAAAAAATATGGAAGGAACAATTTAAAAATAAAATAAAAAAGCAAAATAAATAATAATAAAAAAAAAAAAAAAAAAAGCACCGCTGTCCCCCCCTGCTCTTGCGCAAAGGCGAACGTAAGCGTCGGTCTAGCGTCATATGTAAATAGCAATTGCATCATGCATGTGAAGTATCACCGCGAAGGTCAGATCGAGTGCAGTAATTTTAGCAGTAGACCTCCTCTGTAAATCCAACGTGGTAACCTGTAAAGGCTTTTAAATGCTTTTAAAAATGAATGTAGTTTCTCGCCGCTGCGCGTTTGTGCGCAATTTTAAAGCATGTCGTGTTTGGTATCCATGTACTCGGCCTAAGATCATCTTTTTTATTTCATCAAACATTTTGGCAATATAGTGTTTTTAGTGCATTAAAAATAAAAAAAGTGTGTTTTCCCCCAAAAAATGCGTTTGAAAAATCGCTGCGCAAATACTGTGTGGAAAAAAAAATGCAACACCCACTATTTTAATCTGTAGGGCCTTTGCTTTAAAAATATATATAATGTTTGGGGGTTCAACATAATTTTCTTGCCAAAAAAAAATGTTTTCATGTAAGCAAAATGTGTCAGAAAGGGCTTTGTCTTCAAGTGGTTAGAAGAGTGGATGATGTGTGACATAAGCTTCCTAATGTTGTGCATATAATGCCAGGACAGTTCAAAACCCCCCCCCCAAATGACCCCATTTTGGAAAGTAGACACCTCAAGCTATTTGCTGAGAGGCATGTTGAGCCCATTGAATATTTTTTTTTTTTGTCCCAAGTGATTGAATAATGACAAAAAAAAAAAAATTTACAAAAAGTTGTCACTAAATTATATATTGCTCAAACATGCCATGGTTATATGTGGAATTGCACCCCAGTATACATTCTGTTGCTTCTCCTGAGTACGGGGATACCACATGTGTGAGACATTTTGGGAGCCTAGCCGCGTACAGGACCCCGAAATCCAAGCACCGCCTTCAGGATTTCTATGGGTGTAAATTTTTGATTTTACTCCTCACTGCCTATCACAGTTTCGGAGGCCATGGAATGCCCAGATGGCACAAACCCCCCCAAATGACCCCATTTTGGAAAGTAGACACCCCAAGCTATTTGCTGAGAGGTATGTTGAGTATTTTGCAGATCTCGCTTTTTGTCACAAAGTTTTAAAAATTGAAAAAAGAAAAAAAAAATGTCTTTCTTCATTTTCAAAAACAAATGAGAGCTGTAAAATACTCACCATGCCTCTCGGCAAATAGCTTGGGGTGTCTACTTTCCAAAATGGGGTCATTTGGGGGGGTTTTGTGCTATTTTGGCATTTTATGGCCTTCGAAACTGTGATAGGTAGTGAGGAGTGAAATCAAAAATTTGCGCCCTTAGAACTCCTGAAGGCGGTGCTTGGTTTCCGGGGTCCCGTACGTGGCTAGGCTCCTAAAAAGTCCCACACATGTGGTATCCCCGTACTCAGGAGAAGCAGCAGAATGTATTTTGGGGTGCAATTCCACATATAACCATGGCATGTGTGAGCAATATATCATTTAGTGACAACTTTTTGTAATTTTTTATTTATTTTTTGTCATTATTCAATCACTTGGGACAAAAAAAAAAAATATTCAATGGGCTCAACATGCCTCTCAGCAATTTCCCTGGGGTGTCTACTTTCCAAAATGGGGTCATTTGGGGGGGTTTTGTACTGCCCTGCCATTTTAGCACCTCAAGAAATGAGATAGGCAGTCATAAATTAAAAGCTGTGTAAATTCCAGAAAATTTACCCTAGTTTGTAGACGCTATAACTTTTGCGCAAACCAATAAATATACGCTTATTGACATTTTTTTACTAAAGACATGTGGCTGAATACATTTTGGCCTAAATGTATGACTACAATTGAGTTTATTCGATTTTTCTTATAACAAAAAGTAGAAAATATCATTTTTTTTCAAAATTTTCGGTCTTTTTCCGTTTATCTCGCAAAAAATAAAAATCGCAGAGGCAATCAAATACCATTAAAAGAAAGCTCTATTTGTGGGAAGAAAAGGACACAAATTTCGTTTCAGTACAACATTGCATGTCCGCACAATTTACAGTTAAAGCAGCGCAGTGCAAAATTCTGAATTCACCTCTGGTCCTTTAGCTACCAAATGGTCCGGGGCTTAAGTGGTTAAAACTCTGCATATTTTCTGCAAGATAAAACACAAGACAAAAACACTAGGTCAGCCTAAACTGTCCTAATCTTACCCCAATATAGCCCTTTAAATTCATGAATCAGTATAGGCCACTGATGCCCCAACTTTAATTTTTACCTTCGTTAGTGATGTTCGCAACTTCCGGTACTCCTTACTCCGCGCACACAACGTCGTTACGACACATGCGTGTTATCATTATATATCCTGTGCATGCGTGAAACTCCACCCACGTCGGCCGCCCCTGACTTTCCCGCCCCTGACGCTCTTCCTTGGATATTCCCCACCCCTTCTCGTTCGGCAGCAGGTGCGGGTTGTTTTAAGTTGTTTAAAGTTCTGACGAGGAAAGCCCGGAGTCGGAAACGTCCCGATCCAGGAGAAGATACAAGGCCAGCAATATGTCCTTTGCTGAGATGGCGGAGATGGTGGACATCTTGCAGAGGAGAGATTATGATGGGAAGCATGGGCCGTAAAACACCCCTAATCTCAGGAAGGCAAAAATAATGGGCAAAGTGGTGAGGAGTCTGTACCATAAATTTGGGGTCCGGAGATCCAAGGAGCAGCTGAGAAAAAGGTGGTCTGACCTGAAGCTGAGGGAGCCGGAGCAGTACAGGAAGATAAAAAAAATGCTGGCAAAAAGTAAGTATTTCTCCTGTGTTATAATTAATTTGATTATTATACTTGCATGCTTTGCTCCATGTGCTTTGATTGACTGGTTGGATATTTGAAATGGCAACTTTCAGGGTAGTGGCCAAAGTATAATCGTTTCGTAGTAAACATCAATCGTCAACAAAATATGATGTTTTGCGCAGATACAGGTAAACCACATTTGGTCATGCCTATTTGTATTAAAACAATGTTTATAAACATTGTTGCCTAGATGATGTGTTTGGAACTAGAATGTGAAATGCAAACTTGATTCAGTGTAAAGGAGAGGACACTCAGCAGCTGTTTCCACAGCTGTACTCTGGAGCACCTGTGTGGTACGCCAGAACAACCTTTTTAGGGTGTCCCACACAGGTGCTCCAGTGGATACTTTTGGGGTGTCTCCATGTGTGTAACTTGGACAAAAAAGGTCAGTATTCCAGGTTTGAAAAAATAAATAAAACATGTCTTCAGCTTGTAACTCTGCCAAAACAGACAATTACATCCCACTTCCAAGCAATGTTTCATATTCCTATTTCTGCCCTCAAATATCTGTGTGCTAAAGTATACCTTTTGTTTCATTCTCATAGGAGAGCAAAGACTTGGAGCAAACCACTCTGAGTAGGCCAGGAACCCCACACCTTGGAAAGAACAGAGGGAACATGTGCTATCTGCCATCGGGGCAAATCAATGTACGTGTTTTGAGGGTGCAACCCCTTCCTCGCAACTCAAGTAGGTGAGAGGAAGGGTTTGCTCCCCCAAAACACGTCCATTGATCCCCCATGATGACAGATAGCACATGTTGACATTAGGCATGGGATCAGGAGGGAAATCCCCATTTTGACACACAATTTGTGTGCATCTTCTAAATTTGGCTTGTTCAGGGGTGATATCACCTCATCTCATGAAGGCAACAGCAAAACATTTTTGAAACACTATATAATGTCTGATATTGCCTTCAGTTTTTCAAAGGTTGAACTTTGTAAGTTCCATTGTTTTTATACGTTTTATTGTTTGAAACATGCCTGTTTATGCAAAACCAAAAAAACTAAATATATTTTTGTTAAAACACTGTTTAGAATGTTCTAAAAAAAATTATAACGCACAGGTTGTGCACAAAGTAAAAATATTTTTCAACTCAACAATGTGTGGCTTCTTCTTTCTATGCTCAATACCAGTTTGAAAATTAAGTTCTTGTTTACTGTGACAATGGTGGTTATTTACTAAAGACAAATCCACCTGGCACTACAAGTGCACTAGGAGAAACTGGGAGACAGATAAAAGAAACACATGCAATAATGACAAATCAAGTTTTTTAGCAGAAATTTTATTTTGGTTTATTTTTAACTCCGAAAATCAGAAATTGTCTGCCCCCCTGCCCGTAAAGTACTCCACATATTTATCCCGCACTTCACGGGCGCTTTGGGGGGCCAAGCCAATACAGCCAGTATACAGGCCCGTCAGGGTAGTGTCCGAAAGTCCGGCCTCAGGCCCAACATTTGTGATATAATTAGGTGCATTTCTGCATAAAAAGTTATGCAAGATGCAGCAGGTGAAAACAATATGATTAAGTTTGTATTCCACCATATGGATAGAGGTAAGGAACAGGCAGAACTGGCTGGCCATTATCCCAAAGGCATTCTCAACAACCCTTTGGGCTCTGGCCAGCCGGTAATTAAAAACCCTCCTCTCCGGGGTGAGGGTCCTCTGGGGGAATGGCCTCATCAGGTGTGGTCCCAGTCTGAAAGCCTCATCCGCAATAAAGACAAACAAAATTCCCTCCACGCTGTCTTCATCAGGTGGCAGTGCCAGGCCACCAGTCTGGAGACGTCGGGCAAATTCCGTCTGTGCGAACACACCAACATCCATCATCCGGCCATTCTTCCCCACGTCCACATACATAAATTCATAGTGTGCCGACACCACCGCCATCAACACAATTCTATTAAATCCTTTATAATTATAATAGTACGACCCCGAACAGGGTGGTGGCACTATGCGGACGTGCTTCCCATCTATCGCCCCTCCGCAGTTAGGAAAGTCCCACCGCTCGGCAAAATGGGAGGCCACAGTCTGCCATTCTTGTGGCGATGAAGGAAACTGTGGAGTCAAACAAGAAAAAATAATATCAGTACTTTTGCACATAACATTGCAAGCAGATTACACAAAAACAGTCATGGCCAGAGTATTTAAAGACAAAAATAGAAGGCACAATTATCACATTCCTCACCCCCTCTGATGGTTAATTGGACACATTTTAGGGGGGGGGGGAGGGGTTCTAGCTGAGTTTGGGCCCTCAAATAAAACCTCTACCACTCTGCCTGAATGTAATGAGAAGCAAAACATTTTGGCACATTTTAGGGGGGGGAGGGGTTCTAGCGGAGTTTGGGCCCTCAAAAAAAAGCCTCTGCCACTCTGCCTGAATGTAATGAGAAGCAAAACATTTGGACACATTTTAGGGGGGGGGGGGGTTCTAGCTGAGTTTGGGCCCTCAAAAAAAGCCTCTACCACTCTGCCTGAATGTAATGAGAAGCAAAACATTTGGACACATTTTTTGGGGGGGGGGGGGGGTAAAGCAATACAATGGAGCTGACAAAATACATTATTAAGTGACTAGGCTAGGTGTGTTTGGGCCCAGGATAGCATGCTGGAGAGGTTAGTGAAGGCAAATGTGCATGTAGGCCAAAAAAAGCTTACAGCATGCATGAGGACAAAGGGGACATTCACAGCATATTACAATCATGGTAATTAGGGAATGAAGAAAGAAATACAATACATTAGCAAGCATTAAGATACAAAGAATATGATGTTAAAGGAGAACACTTACCTTAATATAGTCCTTCTGCATAACTTGAATTATAGTAGAACAGGTTTCTGGGATAATGGTCCCCAGAGCCTAAGGGGAGATGCCTGTCGTGAACTTCAGGTCCTGCAGACTTCTCCCAGTCGCCAGGTATCGCAACGTAGCGATGAGCCTCTGCTCGGCAGTGATGGCCTGGCGCATCACAGTGTCCTGCCTCGTAATATAGGGGGACAGCAAATCCAACAGACGGTGAAAAACGGGGTCCCTCATCCGAAGATAATTCCTGAAGTCACCAGGATTATTCTCCTGGATTTCCCACAGCAGAGGCCTATGAGAGAATTGGTCCCGCTGGAGCAACCAATTCTTGGTCCATGAACTCCTCCTCACCCTGTTTATGGACTGAGCTTGGGTCAAAGTATTAACCGCAACACCAAGCGCATACGCAGCACGAGCTCTACGATGAGAACGTACTTCCAACATGGCTAGAAAACGGCCGGCTGGTCAGAACGAACTTAAACAGAACGCACTGAGGAACAGCAAGGCCTATGAAGAACGACCTGAAAACCAGTAAACTAGTGGACAAGAACGCACTGAAAAACAGATACGACCTGACTATACGCACTGATAGACAGATACGAACCCACAAGCACAAACTGAACACCAGAAAACGATCTGAAAAGCACGGAGACTGAAAAGCGCAAACCGGCTAACACCAAACTTTTACTAATACGCGGTAACACGAAATCAGCAAAAGCAGCCCAAAGGGTGGCGCCATTGGATTTGAACTTCCCATTTATAGTGCCGTCATACGTGTTGTACGTCACAGCATTTTGGATGGTTGGAATTTTGTCTGATGGTGTGTAGGCAAGACTGATGGAAGTCATATAAAACAGTGATGGTGTTAAGCACTGTGTTTAAACAGACAAAGAAAGGAGGGAGAAGTGGGAGTAGTGTGACTGATAACACACTCAATCAAAACATATATATATAATGTATAATGTGACCTTGATGCGAATAGATTGGCTAGGTAAGTAAAAGAGCTCTAATCCTCTACTATTCACATCCATCCATCCTAGCCAATTGTGAATAATCCAAAAAGAAGAAAAGTATATTAAGGGTGAGTTATCTAAAAAAGTGTACTAATACATAAAACAATCCACAAAAAATACAATGCAATTGACAAGAAAATATATGTGTATAAAAATCCCAAAAAAGTCCAATTTACACCATGCAATTTCAAAGTGAATATACAGTGGTTCCCATCACCAAAGTGAACCAGTACATAAACTGAAAAAGTGGCATACACATCAGTATGATATTCCAAATACTGGTCTCTCTTCAGTGCTCCACCTCTGTGCCTGCAAGCAGCTTACCTTATTGCTAATAAAGCTTAGCATGGGCAGGTCACAGGGATAAAGGAAAGGAGGGGGAAGGAAAAAATGGAGGGGAGGGGGGTGTGAAAAAAAAAATCGGAAAAAACCCATGCTAATTAACTATATTCAATAGATGAATAGAATCCCATACAATAAGAGACGCCTCATAAGTGCTGGGTAGGTGTAACAAATGTGGTGTAACTTAAAAATCACTTAGAAAGCAGTTGAGGTCGAACTCTATGTTCAGACCCTTCGGGGCCAGAGTATCCATACAAAATATCCATTTGGATTCGACTTGGCTCAGCGCTCTAACTTTATGGCCACCTCTCCAGGGTCTGGTATATGGGACAATTCCCCAAAATTTTAGGTGGTTAGGATCTTTATTATGTACTTCTAGGAAATGTCTGGAGACGCTGTGCTTCGGAAATCCATTTAGGATGTTTTGGACATGTTCTTTAATCCTAATCCGCAAGAGTCTCTTAGTGCGGCCTACATACTGTAGGCCACAGCTACATTCTAATACATACACTGCTCCCTCAGTGTTACATCCTACAAATTCCTTTATCTCGTATCTAGTACCATTACTGGTTGATTGAAACAGGGTTCTTTTTTCATTAGGCCGTTTAGTACGTTTGCAGGCATAGCATCTCTTACACGGGTAGAAGCCTTTGCCTGTAAAGAAGGTAAATTGTTTTTTAGGTGGGTTGATGATGTTTTTTACCAGTTGGTCACGTAGGGTTGGAGCTCTTCGATAAATGAATTTAGGTTTAGCGGGTAATATTTCATTTAGTCGTCTATCAGATTTCAGAATATGCCAGTGGCGTGCAATAATTTTTAAAAAAATTTTGTGTTGGACATTGAAATCTAGAATCATAGGGACTTGATCAGGTTGCGTGGTAATCTTCTTTTTTTCTTCTAGCAGAGTTTTCCTTGGTATATGAACTACCTCATCTATTATCTCCTTTATAAACGGTTCTTCATATCCTTTTTGAATGAATCTTTCGCCAATCATTTTGGCTTGCACCTGAAAGTCATCTATTTTTGTACAGTTCCGTTTTGTCGCTCCATATTCTACCATCTTCTGGGGGGGTGGTATTCCGGTCCTCTCTCGAAAAAAGACCTATTATATCCTCGGTCCTGACGGCTTTTTCCCCCCACTTTTTTCATACACCTACTGATTCTTCTAATACTCCCGCTGCAGCCATGGAGATTTTCACGTTCATAGAACAAAGGGAGGTGGACCTTGACGTGGTATTTAATAATGAAGACCCAAAGACAGAGTCGAACGTTGAGCCACTTATGCGTAAACTTGGTCACAATATGGATAAAAAAATTGGCCTCTGGTGGGATGTCACCACCTTTGATAGATACATTAAGGCCAATATTGTACCAAGACGCCTAAGATGGGATGTGCCTCTCAACGATGGACTTCTTCTTTTTTTCTTCTAGCAGAGTTTTCCTTGGTATATGAACTACCTCATCTATTATCTCCTTTATAAACGGTTCTTCATATCCTTTTTTAATGAATCTTTTGCCAATCATTTTGGTACTAGATATGAGATAAAGGAATTTGTAGGATGTAACACTGAGGGATCAGTGTATGTATTAGAATGTAGAGAATGTAGCTGCGGCCTACAGTATGTAGGCCGCACTAAGAGACTCTTGCGGATTAGGATTAAAGAACATGTCCAAAACATCCTAAATGGATTCCCGAAGCACAGCGTCTCCAGACATTTCCTAGAAGTACATAATAAAGATCCTAACCATCTAAAATTTTGGGGAATTGTCCCATATACCAGACCCTGGAGAGGTGGCCATAAAGTTAGAGCGCTGAGCCAGGTCGAATCCAAATGGATATTTTGTATGGATACTCTGGCCCCGAAGGGTCTGAACCTAGAGTTCGACCTCAACTGCTTTCTAAGTGATTTTTAAGTTACACCACATTTGTTACACCTACCCAGCACTTATGAGGCGTCTCTTATTGTATGGGATTCTATTCATCTATTGAATATAGTTAATTAGCATGGGTTTTTTCCGATTTTTTTTTCACACCCCCCTCCCCTCCGTTTTTTCCTTCCCCCTCCTTTCCTTTATCCCCCCTCCCCCCAACTCCAGCCACCCCTACCCCCCTGACTCCCCCCTTCCTGCCCTCTACTAACACATCACCCTATTAACAGACCCCGTCTTTCACTCCCCAACCCCCCCTTACCCCACCCCCCCTTCTCTTTCTTCACCAACATATTAATAAACCCCTCATAACAACCCCCACCTCCACCACCCCCCCTCCTCCCCTCCTTCCCCCCCCAATCCCCTCACTTCCCTCTTCCTGCCCTTTACTAACACATTATCCTACTAATTAACCCCTTCCTTCACTCCCCACTCCCCTTCCCCTGCCCCCCTTCTCCCACCCCTTTTTCCCTTTTTCCACTCACACATTAACAAACTCCTTTCAACACTTTCCCCCCCTCCCCCCTTCCTCCCCTTTTTTTGTCCCCCTTCCCTCCCCCACCCCCTAACCTCCTCCTCCTTTCCCCTCCCTGTTTCCTTCCTGCCCTCTACTAATACACTAATATATCTCTATTTCTCTCACCCCCTTTCCCCTCTTTACTAACATATTAACAAACCCCTTATAACAACCCCCACCTTTACAGCCCCCCTTCCCCCCACAGCCCCTCCCTTCCTCCCCTCTTTTTGTCCCCCTTCCCTCCCCCACCCCCTAACCTCCTCCTCCTTTTCCCCTTCTTGTTTCCTTCCTGCCCTCTACTAATACACTAACACATCTCTACTTCTCTCACCCCCTTTCCCCGCTTAACTAACATATTAACAAACCCCTTAGAACAATCCCCACCTCCACAACCCCCCCCCCCAATCCCCTCACTTTCCTCTTCCCCTCTCCCCCCTACTAATAAAACTAACCCTTTTAACTAAAACACCTCCCTTCCTCCCCCCCCTCTATTTTCTCCACTTCCCCCCTCCCCCCTCCCATTCCCTTATTCCCCCTCCCCCCTCCTTAACCAACAATCCTTTCCTTTTCCCCTATTCCCGTTTACTTTTGAACCCCCTCCCTTTTGTTTATCATTCCATTTATTGATTTTCTGTATCTTTTTACCTGAGTACACTTCGATTAAATGTTTGAATCTATATATCATAACAAGATGGTTCAGTGTGCTAGGGTCTAGGATTCTCTTTCAAACACCCTCACATCCCAATATATTTTTCCAATGTATCGCCCCTATTCTATACCATCGCAATATCATATGCCTAGGGTATTTTTTATGTCACAATATTTTAACATAAAATATATCATATGCATGTTTATATATGTAATTTTATACCCCTATATGATTTCATATAGTTTAGAAATTATTTATCTATGCATATTATTGCATTAGATAAGAGCTTAGAATCTGAGCCTAAGCCAGATATTTCAATATTTTAACATTTTAATACTTTTACCATGCATCATTTTTTCTTGTTTCTCTGTGTTAATGAGCTACCTATCTTGTCGGTCTTCTCGCCACTTCTAGCCTTATTGGTGCATATTGCAGCCTAGATCATTGGTTGTCCAGCCTATGATTTTGGTAACATTAGGGTAGAGAGATGTGAGTGATGACTAGATGTGTACATATTTAACTCCCCCTGTCATATGTGTCCCTAGTGATGCAGCCGACCCATACTATCTGCCTGTATAGCCAGCTTAAGAAACAGAATTTAATGTATACCAGACTGACCAGCATCAGCCTGGATATAATGACATTCTCTGATCCGCCGGATTAATTATCATGAGCCACAATAAAATGGCGGCTGCGGACCAATGGCTGAGCTACGTGTATTAATATACACAATACAGGCTCAACACTCCGGAACATCCTAAGCAAAATGGCGCCGGTTTGTTTACAACCTAGGACCACAACAAAATGGCGGCCTCATATGTTTTGTATACTCGATTAAGAGACTATAAATTGTCCGCAGCCCTATACTCTAGTATCCCCTGATGAAGTTACGTGACACGTGACGATACGCGTAGGGAGAGGAGATTCGCTGACACACCAGGATTAGATCAGGCAGACGAGTGAGGTACTCGTAGGATACTCTGCCTTCCTTTTTCAACATATCATGTGAGTGTTTTATACTGTGTGTTTTTAATAAACTATATATTTTATACGGGATTATGTGATGTCTGCCATATCTTCTTTATTACATTGACTGCTACGATCTACTGAGATCCCCTGCTGTTTGGAGAGCCACACAGAGCCACTGACACTTTGAGGGACGACGAGTTCCGTGCTCGTGGAGACGGGCCCTTACTGTCTCTCTCTCAGTGAGTGCTTATCTGATGTCTGTCTGTGCCTCGAGACAGTGGCGGAACTACACTATATTGTTTTTTTTTCTTTTCTGCATCTATGTGTGACGTTTGAGAGGATTACAACTATAGGAAGGAGACTAGCACTGCTATAACCTCTGCTCACCAGCCCTCAACGCCTCAACACCCTGTGACCTGCCCATGCTAAGCTTTATTAGCAATAAGGTAAGCTGCTTGCAGGCACAGAGGTGGAGCACTGAAGAGAGACCAGTATTTGGAATATCATACTGATGTGTATGCCACTTTTTCAGTTTATGTACTGGTTCACTTTGGTGATGGGAACCACTGTATATTCACTTTGAAATTGCATGGTGTAAATTGGACTTTTTTTGGATTTTTATACACATATATTTTCTTGTCAATTGCATTGTATTTTTTGTGGATTGTTTTATGTATTAGTACACTTTTTTAGATAACTCACCCTTAATATACTTTTCTTCTTTTTGGATTATTCACAATTGGCTAGGATGGATGGATGTGAATAGTAGAGGATTAGAGCTCTTTTACTTACCTAGCCAATCTATTCGCATCAAGGTCACATTATACATTATATATATATGTTTTGATTGAGTGTGTTATCAGTCACACTACTCCCACTTCTCCCTCCTTTCTTTGTCTGTTTAAACACAGCGCTTAACACCATCACTGTTTTATATTGCTTTTAGTTTCTCTGAATCGGATTCATAGGTGTTCAGCAGCAGTGCCCCCTCCCCCTCTCCCCCCCCCTTTTCCCCTAGCTACGTATTTATTTCACGTTAGGGCAGCGCGGGAGTTCCCCCCACTTTTTTCACTGATGGAAGTCAGCTTCATCGGAATTTTGACGGAAAAATCCATCAGATTTTAGACAATCTAAATTCCGATCGTGTGTACAGGGCATAAAGGACATCAAATAGTCATCTTCTGTAAACTCATTCAAATCAAATCTAAAAACTTTTGCCTTTAGTCAAGCTTTTATGTAATTGTCCCTTCTTTCTTTTATTTTATCCTGTGTATTTCTTGTGTTTTCTTTGTAAAGCGCTTAGAAAAGATACCTTTAAAGGCGCTATGTAAAGTAAAATAAATAAAGTTTATATATTTTTCCTGCTACATTTCAAGGAAAAAAAGTACAGGAGAACCCCCCCCCCCCCCCCCCCAACAGGACACAGACAGCAAAAAATTAATTGACAGGGTTTTTTTTTTTTCAAATATGAATTTTATTAGTTTTTTCCCAGAAATGAACAGGGTTAACATAACATTACATAATTTATCAATAGGTGGTTATTAACTCTCTAAGTTGATTCACTTATACATATAACATTAATTAGATTACAGATATAACATATACTAAATTTAATACAAGAATATCCTCTTATCACACTAACTTTTATCTCCTTCTTCATACCACCTTATATAATATAATTCCCCTCCTCATTCCCTCTACTTTAGGTTAAAACAAAATAAAATTAAACCAAAAAAAATAAAAATATATATATATCAACAAAGATGTCACCTGAATATATATGCTACTATTGAACCACGCATCTGCCACTTCCCATAGCCCAAATTCCTGTAGCTATTTTATGTCCCCAGAAGGGATATCCCCTCCTCTGATTGGATAAACAGATTCCAAGATGTCCAGGTCTCTCTATACACCTCCTGTCTATCAGATGCTGTCAAAATCAGATCTTCCATTCTTCTAATGTCTTCTACCTTCCTCAGCCATAAAGCTATGGTCGGGGGGGTCTTTTGTTTCCATAATAGAGGAATGCAAGATTTAGCTGCATTTAGTAGATGACACAGAATAGACTTTTTGTAATTTTTGATTGATATGGTAGAGACATGTAATAGAAATAACGCCGGATCGTTTGGAATCTGAAAATCACTGAACTTCTGAGATATAGTACGGACCATTGTCCAAAAGGCCGTTAACTTAGGGCACATCCAGAATATGTGTAACATCGTTCCTCTGTCTTTGCCACATCTCCAACAATATTCTGATGTATCGGGAAACATTGTATGGAGTCGACTGGGCGTCATATACCACTTTGTTAATATTTTATAGTCGGTCTCTTGTACCTTAGTACAAATTGAAGATTTATAAAAGAGACCAATCATAGATTGAACTTGTATTGCAGTAAATGTACAATGTAAATCTTCACCCCATTTTAATATACATGTTAACTCTGGCTGTTCTCATGGGGAATTAAGTAACGCATATGTCTTAGAAAGAATATGAGGTAGTGATTCTGTTCCAGAGCAAAGCTCCTCAAATTTGGTTAGTTGCCTAGTATATGCCTGCGGATCTGGTATGGTCTGCAGAAAGTGGTATAGCTGAGCTGCATTCCAAAATGTGAGTCTATATGGACCCATGGAGTTTGTCAGCTCCTCCATGGTAGCCCACCTATTTCCTCTCACAAATTGTGATGCGCTCATTTGCTCAGTCTCTCATAACGTCGAAAATTGTGTCATTGAAAGACCTGGTAGAAATTTAGGATTCCCAATAATCGGGGTCAAAGGGGATGTTTTGGTCGTTTGGCCCGCATGTAGAATAGCTTGTGAGCATTGTTTCAAGGTGTTCCCTATCAGGGGGTGTGATTTCAACTCTGATGGTACATGTTCCCAACACCATAATGCTCTCTCTAATGGTATGGGGATTGATGCTGTTCTATTTGCACCCATAGCTTCAGGTCATTATTGCGTTGCCAGTCTATTACTCTGCTAAGGTGTACTGCCTGATAATATTGTCGAACGTCTGGCAATGCTAAGCCCCCATATTGCTTTGGTAGTGTTAATAAGCTACGAGATAAACGTGGTTTCTTATGGGCCCATACGAATCGTGTAAACATTGCTTGTACTTGTTTAAAATAAGATAGTGGTATCCGTATCGGTAGGCCTTGAAATAGGTATAGGAATTTGGGTAATATACACATTTTTATTAGGTTACATCTACCGAACCACGAGTGAAAATTTATATGCCATTTTTCCAATAATAACCTAGATTTTGTAAGCAGGGGGGGGGGGAAATTTAGTTCATAGGTACGAATTATACTTGTTGCGATATACGTGCCTAGATAATTTAATGCCGATGTGGTCCACTTAAAGTGGAAACCACCTCGCAGTTGTTCCAGGATTCGTATGGGTAGCCCAACCCCCATTGCCTCTGACTTCAAGATTTTTTTTTTTAAATTGGATAGAGCTCCATATAACTCAAATTGTTTAAGGAGGTTTGGTAGTGAAACTATTGGGTTTGTTAAAGAGAATAACAGGTCATCGGCATAAGCCGAGACCTTATATTGTTTATTACCTACCATCACTCCTTGTATATCAGAGTCAAGTCTTATCGTAGATAGGAACGGTTCTACAGTTAAGGCATATAAAAGAGGGGATAAGGGGCATCCCTGTCTGGTACCGTTCTTAATTGGAAACGACTCTGAGAGCACACCGTTTGCTTTCACTTGTGCAGTCGGATTTGAATATATTCTTGCTATCCGGCCTATCATCACTTCTCCTAACCCAATATGTCTAAGTACGGAGAACATAAATGACCAGTTTACCCGGTCAAATGCCTTCTCCGCATCAGTGTTTAACAATACACAAGGGGTATTTGTAGATTGAGTTACATAGAGTAAATTTAACACTTTAGATGTGCTATCTCTTGCTTCCCGTGTGGGAATAAATCCAACTTGATCCAAATGGGTCAATTTTTGTAGGTGGTTTGCCAGACGGGTAGCTAAGATTTTAGTATATATTTTGATGTCTACATTTAATAGTGAGATAGGCCGGTAACTGCCACATGCAGTAGGGTCTTTCCCCTCTTTGTGTATTAAGGCAATGTGGGCTCCCAGAGTGTCCCTACTGAATGAAAATCCGGAATCTATCGCATTGAATAAATTTATCAAACGCGGGCCTAATATTGTTGATAACGTTCTGTAATATTGTACCGTAAACCCATCCGGCCCCGGGGCTTTCCCTAGTTTCATAGAATTTAATGCTTGTTGAAATTCCACTAAAGATATGGGGGCATCTAGTTCTTCCCATACTCCATTAGTCAAAGAGGGCATTTGGGACGCCTGAATATATTCATCTATGACTGTTCTAGATGGTAAAGGTAATGATAAGTCATATAAATATCCATAGTACTCTTTAAATTCCTGGGTAATATGTTTTGGTAAAGTTATCTTTTGACCTACGCTATTGACGACTTGAGGTATGTATGTTGATAGTTTATGTTCTTTGACCCTTCTTGCTAGTACTTTTCCACATTTATCTCCTAGTTCATAGTTCGCCTTGCGGCAGAACTGTAATGCTGCTTTTGCTTTATAATGAAGCAAATCTGTAATTTGTTTCCTAAGTCCTGTGAGTTCTATTTCTTGAGTCTGATTAGGGGCATGTTTATGCCTAGATTCCGCCTTCGCTAATTTACTAAGTAGTTCGGTAAGTTGTTTAATTCGCTCCCGTTTGATTCGAGCACCATGTTTAATCAGAATACCTCTAAGAACTGGTTTATGTGCCTCCCATAGGACTCCTGGGTCGCAATCTGCTAGGTCATTCATCTGGAAATATATTGTCAGCTCTCTAGTCACTTCTTCCAGAACTTCTGGACTCTGTAAAAGGCTTTCATTCAATCGCCAAAAGCGATGTGTGAGTGATTGTGTTCCCATTAGGTCATACGTCATGAACACAGGTGCATGGTCTGACCATGTAATATTGCCTATGTGTGTAGCTCTAACCGCATGTAGATAAGTATGAGGAACCATAAAATAATCAATTCTGGAATAAGTTTTGTGTGGGGGGGAATAGAATGAATAATCCCTTTCCCCAGGATGTTGTAGTCGCCAAACGTCGATTAGCTGGTTTTTATGTAGCAATTTTGCAATCCGTTTGGATTGTTTTGGCGAAATAGATGATTTGCCTGTAGAGGTGTCTATTGATGGTACCAGAGGTATATTAAAATCCCCTCCGAGTATCAACTGCCCCTCCATAAAATCTACAAGTTTCCTCGTTATTTCATCCAAAAAAGATGCCTGATTTTCATTGGGAGCATAAATTGTTGCTAATGTCATCTGTCTATTCCCCAGGAGTCCCTTAATGTAAATATATCGACCCATAGGGTCTATTACCGGGCTTTGATGTTGCCATGGGATTTTACTAGAGATTAGTATTGAAACACCTTTTGATTTAGCTATTGGATTAATAGAATGGTAAGTCCATGGATAAAATCTATTTTGGAGATATTGGGATCTGTCTATCCTAAAATGTGTGTCTTGAATAAAAGCTATATCAGTACCAGAGCGTTTTAAGTCCTGTAGCAGCATATGTCGTTTCTCAGGTATATTGAGACCCTTGGCGTTCAGGGACATCACTACCATACCATCAGTCGTCATATTAATTAGAACACAAAAAAAAAAGAAACAAGTCACAATGGGTTTCAACTACCCAAGTTCGACTACATACCCCTGTAATGGCTTCCAGTGGTATCAAAGCAATTTGCTTTGTGCACTCTGTCTACTCTAAGAGTGCTGACCTATTTGGGGGGTGGTTAGGTGTGACCAGGGACATCAGAAAAAAAAAAATCAAGAGTGGCTCCCAGATCCTCCCCCCAGCTTCTCCTTGAAATAAAAAATGAGTAAGAGGAGGGAACAAATAGAGCTCATGTACCAAGGCAAAGAAAATTTAATCTAGACTTATATTTAAGTCCTTATGCTCCTTATCTTTTCCTTTAATTTTCCTTTAATTTTCCCCCAATTCCCTCCCCCCTATCTAGTCTGAGGAGTCTCTATTAATCCCTCAAAAATCTTTCCATATAGAAGATACATAGAAAAGATATTCAATATTATGAACCCCCCCAAAAGGAAAAAAAAAAGAAGGGGGGGCAGGGGGGGAACTCCCCCTCTTCTCCCCCCCCCCCCATTCCCCCCCATTTCCCCTCTCTCTTTCCCTCCCCCTCCCCTCTCCCGCCACCCCCCCCATATCCTCGTATTACTCCAATTGCTCCAGTTATAGTTAGTTACTAATTTCAAACCCATTTCTCTGTTCCCATTCCCTTATATCCTCTCTCCTGCTTCTCCTGCCCCCTCTTCTCTCTAATCCCTATATCCCTATATCCCTATATCCCTATATCTATGTGATGTGTTTAGTGTATTAGTGTATTAATGTATTAGTGTATTGGACTATATTAGTCCTTACTTAATCCTTAGTGTTTTATTTATATTTTATATCTGTGTACTCCCCTATGTGCCATTCCTTTTATATTAGGAGTCTCTTTAGACTCCTGTGTTCTCCTCTTTATTTCCATATTTTCATAACCCCTTCCCTTCCCAAGAAAAAAAAAAAAGCAAACAGGAGAGAGGAAAGGAGGGAATACATGTTTTCTCTCTCCTTCCTCACCCCTTGTTTTGTGACTAACCACGTGCATATGTGTAGTTTTATTTCACCCATATCCATCTCTATTAATATCCTTATATAATTGAGAGAGAGGAGACAATACCAAGGGGGGATTCATCTTATATTACCAAATCCAGGATTAAAATTTTAGTATTTACACTGTGACAGCAGGAAGGTAAAGTCACCTGGTTGCATCCAGGGGGGTAGATATATTTCGCCCAGATTCAGGCTTTACGCCGACTTATACAACTAGGTGGAGAGTTGTATAAGCCCAGCTGAGGCTAGTAGGCTCATGGATGACTCATACCTCTAGGGAGAGTGTGGGGCGTCGTGCAGACAGGGAGTTGATGAGACCAGCTGAAGCTTGTCAGCTCATTTAGGCCTCTATAAGAACTCCCAGCTTCATTAGGGGTTAGCTCATGCCTGGAAGCAGACCTGTGTGGACTTCCTGGAGAGAGTGAACCCTTGTGCGGTGAGACAAAGCCTGTGTGGCTATTTGCTTGGACATTTAAAACCAGGGACTTAGGGACTAGGACAGCACTAGGCTGATCCCAGTTGTTAGTTAGGAAACCTGTATGTTTAGTCAGAGGTCAAGTTGACCAGGATTTATTTTGTTTATGTTTCTTTTGCTTTGCTGTGTTTTGTCACTGTAAATAGAAAATAAACCGCACCTTTTTGATTTTGAAAACCACAACCTCCGTTTGCTGGGCCTGTTTTGTGTGGGGAGCCCATCCCGGGGGTCACACACACCCGCTGCCGAGCTAACCCCCTCACAGTTGGTGGAGAACCAGTGGCAGTTTTTTTTTAAGCCAGCATGGAGGAGATACTGAAGCAGCTGGCTCTAGCAAATGCCAATCAACAGCAGACAAATGCAGGTTTGCAAAAGAGCCTTGCAGCTCATCAACAGAGCCTTGCAGCTCAACAACAGAACTTCGCAGCCCAGCAGCAAGCTCATCAACAGAGCCTTGCAGCCCAGCAGCAGACAAATGCAACTTTGCAACAGAGTCTGGAGGCTCAGCAACGAGCCCAGCAGCAATCTGAGGCCCGCTTCATAGACCTGTTGCAGAAGCAAGAGCAGAGACTACAACAACAGATGGAAGCAGTAATGCAGCAACGTCCGCAGACCAGTGAGGAAAGCCGTCCCACTAATACCGCGTCCTTTGGGGTGAGTCGTTTATTGACAAAAATGACTGGAGAGGATGACCCAGAGGTATTTTTGACCACATTTGAAAGGACCGCTGAAAGAGAAAAGTGGCCTGAGGAGCAGTGGGCTGGACTGGTGGCTCCTCTGTTAACTGGTGAATCGCAGAAAGCTTACTATGACCTGGAGCCTAACCAAGCAAAAGACTATGTGATGCTAAAAGCTGAAATATTGGCAAGGCTGGGTGTCACCCAGGCTGTCCGGGCTCAGCGTGTGCATAACTGGACTTTCCAGCTTGGAAAACCCCCCAGGTCTCAAATGTATGATCTCATTCACCTGAGCAGAAAGTGGCTACAGCCAGAGACTTTGTCCGCACCAAAGATTGTGGAACGTGTTGTAATGGATCGGTTTTTGAGAGCTCTTCCTACTGCCATCCAAAAGTGGGTAAGCCATGGAGACCCAGAGACGGCCGATGGTCTTGTGGATCGTGTGGAGAAATACTTGGCTACAGAGAACCTGACGGCCTCTTCCAGAGACACTCTGACTTTCCACCCTAAGACCAGACCATCCCCAGGGGCGGATAAGAGGATTCCAAGGGGTGAGGGTGGAGAGAGTGAGAGGGTGGGAGCTCTACCCCAAAGTTTGGCGAGAACAGCCTGGGAAATCAGCGGCTCAAGAGGCGGCAAGAAGGATCGTTTGCTACCGCTGCTGGCAAGCGGGACATATTGCAGCCAATTGCCCGGTTGTGGAGGAACCCATGCAGTGTGACTTTCTGACGGGCAGACGTCAGTCGCTGTGTGCGACAGTCGCATGCACTGCCATTCGAGGAACTGAGAAACATTTATGCAAAATGTGTGTTAATGGTAGAAATGTTGTGGTATTGCTGGATTCAGGTAGCCTTGTGACCCTGATAAAGGCTGAGTTAGTTAAAACAGAGGTCTCTGGGAATAGCAAGGTAGCTGTTATTTGTGTGCATGGGGACACCCGAGAGTATCCAGTGACTACAGTGTGTTTCGAGACCCCCAAAGGTACCCTCTCTCATCCAGTGGGCTTAGTATCTCAGTTACCGCATGACGCCATTGTGGGAAGGGATTTTCCGAAGTTCTGGGAACTGTGGGATGATCCTGAGCCCCCCCACTGGTGCCCCTATGTACCAGGAATGTGATAGCCAGAACTCCCCTGAGAGTGGTGAGGACTCTCCGGAATTTCCCTTATCAGTATTGGCAGGGGAGACTCAAGAAACTGGAGAGGAGCCCACCTCCTCAGACGAAAACCTACCGTCTGTGGAGTTTTCTGATCTTGAGGTTCACAGGGAAAACTTTGCCACAGAACAGTTGAAAGACCCCGCCCTAATAAAGGCACGGGAAAACGTAGTGAAAATAGATGGCGAGTTAGTGAACCCAGATAATACCTGCACTTACCCATACTTCAGCGTAGAGAAGGACCTACTGTATCGGGTGGCAAAAAGGGCAGAAGAAACCGTTGAGCAGCTTGTGGTGCCCAAACCTTACAGGAAGTTGGTGTTGGAGTTGGCCCATGGGCACATTCTTGGAGGTCATCTGGGGACAGAGAAAACCCGAGAGAGGGTATTACAGAGATTCTATTGGCCGGGGGTGATGAAGGACGTAGAAAATTATTGTTCCTCCTGCCCTGTGTGTCAGAGGTCGGCCCCGATGCCACATTTCCGTAGCCCGCTGGTCCCTCTACCCATCATTGAGGTCCCGTTTGAGAGGATCGCCATGGATTTGGTAGGTCCTATAATCAAGTCCGCTAGGGGGCACCAGTACATATTAGTTATAATGGACTATGCCACCCGTTATCCAGAAGCGATCCCTCTCCGAAATACCTCGGCCAAAACCATAGCCAAAGAGCTATCTCTTGTGTTTAGCCGGGTGGGTATTTGTAAAGAACTGCTTACGGACCAAGGTACACCCTTTATGTCCCGGGTTATGAAGGAGCTGTGTAAATTATTCAAAGTGACGCAATTACGTACATCTGTGTATCACCCCCAAACCGATGGGCTGGTTGAAAGATTCAACAAAACCCTAAAACAAATGTTGAAGAAAGTGGTGGATAGAGATGGAAAGGATTGGGACTGTCTACTTCCTTATCTGATGTTTGCTATTAGGGAGGTGCCCCAATCCTCTACGGGATTCTCCCCCTTTGAGTTACTGTATGGGAGACACCCAAGAGGGCTGTTGGATATTGCCAAGGAAACTTGGGAAAGTGAGAGTTCTCCCCACAGGAGTGTGATTGAGCATGTCGCCCTGATGCAAGACCGAATTGCACAGGTAATGCCCATCGTGAAGGAACATTTGGCCCAAGCGCAGTTAGCACAGCAGAGAGTGTACAACCGTGGAGCCAAGACCCGTACCTTTTCCCCGGGGGATAGGATACTGGTACTTGTCCCTACGGTTGAAAGTAAATTCCTTGCCAAATGGCAAGGCCCCTACGAGATAATGGAAAAAGTGAGCGAAGTGAATTACAAGGTCAGACAACCAGGAAGGCGAAAGCCTGAACAGATCTATCACGTTAATCTGTTGAAAGCCTGGAGGGATAGAGAGTCCCTAGTCGCAGACACTTGGTCACCAGCTCAAACTGGTTGCGTGATTCCTGAGGTTGGAATAGCAGCCACCTTGTCACAACCCCAACAACAGGAGGTTAAGGAGTTTGTGCTTCGCAACAAGGAGGTATTCTCTGAGCTGCCGGGACAAACATCTGGGGTAGAGCATGACATCATTACCCCGCCCGGTGAAAGGGTGAAGTTAAAACCCTATCGGATCCCAGAGGCCTGACGGGAGGCAATACGGGAGGAAGTACAGAAAATGCTGAACTTAGGGGTGATAGAGGAGTCCCAAAGTGATTGGTCTAGTCCCATCGTGTTGGTGCCTAAACCGGATGGGAGCTGGCGATTTTGTAACGATTTTCGTCAGTTGAACAAAGTTACAAAATTTGACACCTACCCCATGCCACGTATAGATGAGTTGATCGACCGGCTGGGAACAGCCCGATACATGACGACTCTTGACCTCACAAAAGGGTATTGGCAAATCCCCCTGGCCAAGTCGGCCAAAGAGAAAACCGCATTTGTAACCCCAGACGGGGCGTTCCAATATAAAAGAATGCCGTTCGGGTTACAGAATGCGCCGGCCACATTCCAGCGGAAAATGGACCAGATGCTGAGGCCCCATCGGAAGTATGCTGCGGCTTACCTGGATGACGTAATTGTCCATAGCACAGATTGGGCCTCACATCTGCCAAAAGTGCAAGCAGTCCTGGACTCTGTTCGGGAAGCGGGGTTTACGGCTAACCCCAAGAAGTGTACCATTGGACAGGAGGAGGCCAAATATCTTGGGTACACCATTGGGAGGGGAGTAATAAAACCCCAACTCAACAAAGTCGAGGCCATCCAGAGTTGGCCACGTCCCAACAGCAAGAAGCAGGTACGAGCCTTTCTGGGAATCGCTGGGTATTATCGGCGATTCATTCCCCACTTTGCTTCTAAGGCTGTGCCCCTAACCAACCTGACGAAGGGGAAAGGGTCGGTCATGATTAAATGGACCCCCGAGGCTGAGGCAGCATTCCAATTCTTGAAACAAGCCTTATGTAGCCAGCCAGTGTTGTACTCACCCGACTTCTCTAAAGACTTTGTCGTACAAAGTGATGCATCAGATGTGGGGTTAGGAGCAGTATTGTCCCAGGTCTGGAACGGGGAAGAGCACCCAGTCATTTACCTCAGCAGGAAGTTGAAGTCCCATGAGGTAAATTACGCCACCGTTGAAAAGGAGTGTTTAGCGGTGAAGTGGGCTCTAGATTCCCTTCGGTACTACCTGCTAGGTAGGCACTTTGACATGGTTACGGATCACGCTCCGTTAAAGTGGATGGCTCAAAACAAGGAAACAAATAGAAGAGTGAATAGGTGGTTCCTGGCCCTCCAGGAATTCAACTTCACAGTAAAGCATCGCCCTGGCGTTCAAATGGGGAATGTGGATGCTTTGTCTCGAGTACATGAATGCCTGATTGCTGGTGTTCCAACCCCGAGGTTAAAACAAGAGGGGGGGGTATGTGACAGCAGGAAGGTAAAGTCACCTGGTTGCATCCAGGGGGGTAGATATATTTCGCCCAGATTCAGGCTTTACGCCGACTTATACAACTAGGTGGAGAGTTGTATAAGCCCAGCTGAGGCTAGTAGGCTCATGGATGACTCATACCTCTAGGGAGAGTGTGGGGCGTCGTGCAGACAGGGAGTTGATGAGACCAGCTGAAGCTTGTCAGCTCATTTAGGCCTCTATAAGAACTCCCAGCTTCATTAGGGGTTAGCTCATGCCTGGAAGCAGACCTGTGTGGACTTCCTGGAGAGAGTGAACCCTTGTGCGGTGAGACAAAGCCTGTGTGGCTATTTGCTTGGACATTTAAAACCAGGGACTTAGGGACTAGGACAGCACTAGGCTGATCCCAGTTGTTAGTTAGGAAACCTGTATGTTTAGTCAGAGGTCAAGTTGACCAGGATTTATTTTGTTTATGTTTCTTTTGCTTTGCTGTGTTTTGTCACTGTAAATAGAAAATAAACCGCACCTTTTTGATTTTGAAAACCACAACCTCCGTTTGCTGGGCCTGTTTTGTGTGGGGAGCCCATCCCGGGGGTCACACACACCCGCTGCCGAGCTAACCCCCTCACAACACCTATCCTCCTAAACCAAGGTGAAAAAAGGGGGGGGGCAGGGGACGGTAGGCCCCTAAAAATGTTTTTTTTTTTTAATTAAACCCCTAAACATCCTATATCCATTATTATTATATTAAGGGCATTTTATTGAACACTCTTTAAACCTGTCAACTTGCTTAATAAATGTTGATATCTCTTTCTTATAAATGGTCAAAAAGGGGTGAAGTAAAAAGAGCCACCAGGGGGGGGGCACCACATGATAAACCCCTTTTCCTGTCCTCTTGACTGAGCTCCTCATGGTCCTCTCTCTCCCCCCCTCTTCAGCAGTATAGACACGTATACACACACATATACATACGTATATGCCTATATATATATATATACCCTCCATCCTTTTTCCCTCTCCCTCCTCCCCTTCCCCCCTTCGCATTTTATACCACATAATGTAATATTTTTCATTTCATATCATACTGCCATTTCATTATTCATTCATTATTCATTTCAGAGTATCCAAACTAATAAAGGGTATAGGACCCCAAAAGAAAAATTATATTTATCACCTTATTACCTTTCCCTCCACCCCCTCCCCCAAAAAATTACACCTATCACCTCTTCCCCCCACCCCCCCCTCCCCCCGCACACAACCCATCTATTTATCAATTCATTAGTTCATCTATTCATCAAAAAAAAAAAAGAAGGGAAAACCCCCCAAAAAAAAGAAAAAGTGAAAGACAAACAAAAAAAAAAAAATACCAAATCAACCCCCCTAAAAATAATACCTCTCCCCCTTGTAGGGGAAGAGGAGGGGGCGGGGGGAAAAAAGAAAAAAAAATAGTTCACTCGTCTCTTCATGTTTTTAATTATATTGATTGTATTATATAGTTCAGGTTCTTGTATATTTTATCTCCTCATTGGTACCTGTAGCCAGTCTTGAACCGGAAATGGTTCACTATCTAGAAACTTAAAAAGATCTGGTAAGTCTATTTTAGACCGGAGCCAAAACGATGTACCCCCTTTTCGTACTAAAACTGAAATCGGGAATCTCCAACGATATGTACCGCCACAGTCTCGTATCTGTTCCAGCACTGGGCGTAACAGCGCCCTACATTGCAATGTAGCCCTTGAGAGGTCCGGTAAAATTTTTATCTGTACCCCCTGAAAGTCTATCCCTCCTGTTTCCCACGCTTTCTTTAATATTACTTCTCTATGCCTGAAGTAATGTAAGCGGCATATTACGACCCGTGGGCATTTTAGATCTTTAGATTTGGGTCCTAGGGCTCTATGAACTCTATCGAGCTCAAAGTTCAAAGGGGTAACATCTTCTATAATTTTTTTAAAAAATAGTTTTTACCGTATCCTGAAGATTTTCTTGTTCCGTTGTTTCCGGAAAACCTCGGAGGCGCACGTTATTTTGTCGACTTCGGTCCTCGAGGTCCTCGATCTGTAGCTGGAGTGCCACCATTTGTTTATTATAAGCCAGTCTATCTTTCTCTAAATCAGACACTCTTTGTTGGCTTGTGTGGCTAACTCTTCATCTGTGACCCGCTCTGCTAAATCTTGCACCTCTGTATGTATCTGTTGCAGATCTTTATTGTGTGTTTCCTCTATTTTTGTCATAATTGCTTCAATATCCACTCTAGAGGGGTGAGCCTGTATAAGCATTCTCAGCTCTTCTATTTTTAGATTCATAGGCTCCATATCTTCACCCTGCTGAAGCAGTCCTTTCACCCCTATCGTTTGAACTGAAGGGCTCTGTGGAATTACCTGAAGTGCCTCCAAACTTCTCCTCACCTCTCTTTGTGTTTGTGTCTGGAATTGCACTACTGCAGGGAGCTTCTCTCCCAAATGGTGTGGTATGGAGGTAACGGCGGTGGGAATGCTCTCCGTCTCCGTCTCTGGATCTATCTCTGGATCCAAACCCCGCACCGTCTGATAGAATTGCCGTATCTCCGGCTGCAACACTCCACTTCCTTCTTTGGGATGTTTCCCTGTCTTCCCTCCCTTCGCTGCTGCTGCTGCTTTGCGGGAGGTATTCGTCTCCCGCTGTCTCCCTGTTTGCATACCGTATTGCCGTTCAGATGATTCGCTGGACTGAAAAGCTGGTATACAGGAGACAGGGAGACAGGGAGGCACGCTAATATTAGTGACCTCTTAGTCTCCTCTCCGACTCTCCGGCTCTCTGGCTCTCTGGCGCTCTGATGTCCTGGCACAGGCACTGGCTCTCGGACTCTCCTCTCTGATTTTCTCGTATGGAGCTGGTTAGCGTGGACTCGGGAGCTCACATCACGTACGTCCTCACACGGCCATACTCAGACCACGCCCAGGGGTTTTAACTAGGGCTGTTACTGATTAAAATTTTCGTGTTCGATTAATCTATTTTTTTTAATCGATTAATCGACTAATTTTGATTAATTATAACTAGGGGTGCAACGGATCAAAAAACTCACGGATCGAATCTATCCTCGGTTCAGAGTTACGGATCGGATCATTTTTCGGATCGGCAAAAAAAGACAAATCTCCACCGGAGTTTTAGATTTCACAGTTATTTTCAACACAAAACGGAGCTTATATGCTTAAATACATTATTTGGAAATCCAACGGACTGTTTACATGTTAAATTTTAAAAGCAGCAGCAAACCTGCTGACCTTACATGCTTGCTAATGTGACAAAAGACCTCTGATTTTCACATTTATCTAAATGTTAAATGTGAAAATCAGAGATGTTCTGTCACATTAGCAAGCATATAAGGTTTGCTGCTGCTTTAAAAATGTAACATGTAAACAGTCCGTTGGATTTCCAAATAATGTATTTAAGCATATAAGCTCCGTTTTGTGTGAAAAATAACTGAAATCTAAAACTCCATTGGGTGTAACAAGATGTCCGCTTGGCCCCTGCACAGTAATGATAGTGAGGAGTGTGGGGTGGAGCAAGATGGCGGCGGCGAAACGTCACTACAGTGGCCGCCGCCAGGTGTACAAAGATGGCCGCCGCTCCGGAGCTAGGCCGAAGCCGCGGCCTTTCCTATGGATGAGGCTCTGGAGTGCTCCGCGGATCGTGTGGTGTCCCGATCCGAACAGGGTGACCCGTTAAGATCACGGATCACCACCGATCCGTTGCACCACTAATTATAACGCACATACAGATCCAACTACTTTTAGCTAGTCTCCTTGCAGGCCGATTCCCAGTGCAGCTACCAACCACTAGAAAAATGGATAGCAGGATACAAAAAAACACACAAAGGCAGCGCTCGATGGGAATAGCATTAAAACTTTTATAGTCTTCAAGTAGGTAACAAAATACATATTGCACTGGGGATAAAATCAATGTAGCTACATAAACTGTAAAAATGGTGCGAGTAATACCAAACGTTAGCAAAAGCAGTCATAAAAACATGTAGCTAAGTATGATACTGGTATAAAAATGTGTACAATGATACCACTGCTGAATCCAGATGAGGAGGGGTTAACATCAGTCTTTCGGCATGTAGATGTCCCGTGAAGGAAACTATCACAATTCCCAGTGGATGGCTGTAGAATCCCAGGTTGATAGAGGGAAGTGATAGAGGGAAGTGATAGAGGGAAGTGTAACAGCCCTTGCGTGTGGCAGATAGTAAGGTCCCGCCGGCATGCAGATATGAAGGCACAGCAAAGGAGCCCTTCAGATGGACACGGCAAGCCCCGCTGGTGTCTGTGACGTCACCGGATCTCCGACGGAACTCCCTGAAGACCCGGAAGCTGGTAGAGAGGTGAGTACCAATCAAAATCATTTTGACCGATCAAAAAAATTTATTGATTAATCAAGGAATTAATAGTTAATTTCCACAGGCCTAGTTTTAACCCTTCCTAACTCTATCCAAAAAAAGGTTTTGCTTTACATACACTTTATACACATTAAATCTGCTGTTTAAGCAATGGATTGCAGCAAATTGAATGCAATTCCCTCTGAGCCATTTAAATCGGATGTGATCATTCATATACAGTAGAACTAAACTACACTGAAATTGTTAATATCATAATGAAGATAACTTTATCCATATAGTTTACAATGTTGTTAAACCCTTTAATTTGTTGTCAGACTGTTGCTGTTATTTAAGTTCTTTACCTCGAAAACCATTCTATCCTAGGTCAAAAGTAGCCAATCCTGCAGTGACTCCTATTCCATATGGTGGATTACTATCATCTCTCAAAACAGTGAAAAAACCTGCCACAGCAAATGGATACTCAGTATATAAAGCTAACAGTCATCTTCATACTCTGCAAGGATTCACATTAGTAAGAGATGACTAAATATTTGGAATAGAATACAAAGACATACTGTGACTGATGTGTGCAGAGGGCAAACCTTATCTCTCTAACACAGGCAGCTTGGACACATGGCAGCTATACCTATTACAGACATAGGGCCTACTTGCCATTGCATAATATGAATATAATTCTCCATTACAAATCTCATAGTGTAAAAATCATTTAGCTGTCATATGCAACACAAATACGTCCACCTTGCTAAATATATGATGCACAGAGTTATCCATAGCCTAAAGTATAATTGTGTTTTATACCCTACTTAAAAAAATTAGCAAAAAATATAACTTAAAAATTGTGCATTGCAAAGAAGTTTTGGCATACATACAGTATATACACAAAAAACAGGCAATTATTAGACATGGGTTGCACACATTGCCTACCACCTGTAGAGCACATTTAAAGTAGTTGTAAAGGTTGAAGGTTTTTTACCTTCATGCTTTCTATCCATGAAGGTAGAAAACCTTGTGTCTGCTGCTCCCCCCCACAGCCCCCCCAATACTCACCTGAGCCCCCTCTCGATCCAGTGATGTGCACAAGAGCCTTGGCTGTCCCCTCTCCTCATTGGCTGTCAATCATAGGAAGTGAGCCAATGAATAGAGAGCAGGGGCTGGGCTGAGCTGCAGCTCTATAAGTCTTATGGACGCATAGAGCAGGGCTCAGGAGTGCCCCCAGAGCAAGCCGCTTGCTATAGGGGCACTGGTCATAGGGGACCCGAGAAGAAGAGAATTGGGGCTGCTCTGTGTGAAACCATTGTACAGAGCAGGTAAGTATGACATGTTTGTTTTTTTTTTCAAAAAAAAAAAAAAAAGCCTGACATACCACTTTAACTATATGCAATATACATGGAGCCCACAACGTTTATTGTTGGTTGGTCAGCAAGCCCTAATTTACCAAAATTACCGCTAGTAAGTTGGGAAACCAGCTTGCTAGGCCACAATGGCATCTATATAAATTTTCAGTGTAGTCTGTTATATTTAACCTCTAGCTAGCACTTTACCATAAACCACACAATGCTCATTGTTTGCCGAGGACTCCGGTGCAAACACCCTTTATATATAGCCCTTATATTTTAATTGTATATTGTTTGTGTTCAGGAGGAAATGGCAATTTTGCTCCCTGGGATACACACAGTTCCCAGAAGGCAGCGGGCCCCATTCACAAGAAGACACTGAGTATAGGACGAGGAAGAAGATCCACCGTGGAGGATGAAGAGGCAGATTAGGGACTTCTGCATAGCAACCGCTATTTCTGGTAAGTAAAAATGTTTATTTATTTATTTATTTATTTTTATTTTTTATTTGTAGATTTTTGGTGAAATTTTTTTTTTGGGGTGGAACTCAACTTTAAGGAAATGACAGTTGCTGGAACTTGGAGCCATGGAGTCAGAGAAAATAATGTCCCAACAACAAAGTAGGAGCACAGAACAGGCTCTTAGGCAGGTCTTTTGCTTTTAAAGAGAGTTGATAGTCTTTAAAATTGTTATTATATTTGTAAGCTATATGTTCACTACCCTAATCTCTGCCACTGACATGCATTTCCTTGCCCTCTGACACTACACCAACTTGGACTCTCCAGCACTGCATGACACTCACTTCCTTGCTTGCCACCACTAGCAGAACACCTGTCAGGTTTTTATTCCTGTCTGTCTTATTACTGACTACTGCCTGGTAGGGAGATCCAGCCTCTCTATTTGTCATGGTGACCATTATTATCATAGGAGAAATTAAAAGGAGATCTCAAAACAGAATATGAACAAAGAGCTAACTTGTTGTCTAAGCCTACTTTTAAGAAGACCTTTTTTAAAGTAGTCAGAAATTACTTAGTGACTTGCAACTGTTAAGACAATAAACACTTTGGTTATAGGACTAGGAGTATGTAATGTACAGTAGCAAGCACTTTGTTACATATAATACAATGTATAGAGTGCAGCAGTCAGTAGTGTGTGTCATAGTGCCCCTTATATTGCTGGTCAACAAGAGCATAAAATGGCAGGTGTTTGTTGTCAATAGGGATGAGCCGAACACCCCCCCGGTTCGGTTCGCACCAGAACCTGCGAACGGACCGAAAGTTCGCTCGAACGTTAGAACCCTGTTAAAGTCTATGGGACTCGAACGTTCGAAAACAAAAGTGCAAATTATAAATGCTAATATGCAAGTTATTGTCCTAAAAAGGGTTTGGGGACCCGGGTCCTGCCCCAGGGGACATGTATCAATGCAAAAAAAAGTTTTAAAAACTGACGTTTTTTCGGGAGCAGTGATTTTAATGATGCTTAAAGTGAAAAAAAAAGTGAAATATTCCTTTAAATATCGTACCTAGGGGGTGTCTATAGTATGCCTGTGAAGTGGCACGTGTTTCCGTGTTTAAAACTGTTCCTGCACAAAATAAAATTTCTAAAGGAAAAAAAGTAATTTAAAACTGCTTGCGGCTTTAATGTAATGTCTGGTCCTGGCAATATGGATGAAAATCATTGAGAAAAATGGCATGGGTACCCCCCCCCCACCCATTACCAGCCCCTTTGGGTCTTGTATGGATATTAAGGGGAGCCCCGCACCCAAGTTAAAAAAAGGCCCTATATACTCTGAACAGCAGTATACAGGCGGTGCAAACAAGACAGGGACTGTAGGTTTGTTAAGTAAAATCTGTTTGTAATTTTGAACTGGTACATTTTTAAAGTGTAGCTCCAGCCCAAAAATCTATTTTTAAGCTTTTTGGAAAACATAGGGAAGGGTTATCACCCCTGTAACATTTGTTTTGCTGTCTGTGCACCTCTTCAGAACATTTCACCTCACTTTCTGTCCCAATGACAATTTTTTGGGGAAAATTTGTGGTTTTTATTGAAACAAGTATTGGTGATAAAGCATCAGTGGAGAGGAGAAACGTTTTTCCCATATTAACTCTCACAGGAGAGAATTTCTCTTCCTCGGGGTAGATTTCCTCTCACTTCCTGTTGTCTCCTTCCGTTTGCAAGTAGGAGTCGTTTGTAAGTTGGATGTTTGAAAGTAGGGGCCTGCCGTATATACTCTGCAGAAATTTGTCCCATAGGTGTTAGTGTTGCCACAACACTGTAAGCCCTCACATTTACTCATGGTGGGCACTAGAATGGGCCCTGCTGTGAACTATTATATCAAGAATTGTAATTACATGCCATTGTTGAACAGTGGTAGAAAAATTGGGCCTTTGGTGGTGGTGGTGTTGCCACAACACTGTAAGCCCTCACAGTTACTCTTGGTGGGCGCAGGAATGGGCCCTGCTGTGAAATATTAGATCAAGAATTGTAATTACATGCACCTGTTGAAAAGGGGCAGAAAAATTGGGCCTTAGGCACTGGTGCTACAGCACTGCAACACCTCACAGATACTCTAGTTGGAGCGCAGGAATGAGCCCTGCTGCAAAGTATTGCATCAAAAATTGTAATTATACGCCCCTCTTAACCACTTAACGACCGCCCACTGTAAATATACGTTGGCAGAATGGCACCGACAGGCAGAATCACGTATATCTACATGATCGCCTTTGTATAGTTGGGGGGTCCCATCGGACCCCCCTTCTTTACAGTGAGTGGTGGTTATGTGTTCGGGAGCGATCCGGGATGAGGGGACGGACGTTCAATTCCGGCCACCCCCTCGCGATCGCTCCCGGCGAATGATATGCTTCCTCTGCCTGTGTAATGTAAACACAGGCAGAGGAAGTGATGTCATCTCTCCTGCGGCGCTCACATATACCGAGCGCCGCACAAGAGAAGATGCCAGGTTAGTGCACAAAACACTACACTGACACCAGGACACATAGGCACATAAATCGCCCCCCCAGGCCCCCCCAGACACCCCCAGATCACCCCCCAGATCACCCCCCAGCCCCCAGTCACAGTGTCACTGCAGTGACCATTTATTTACTGATCACTGCAATCAGTGACATTTGTGACTGTAAAAGTGTCACTTAAGTTAGTTTAAAGGCCCGTACACACGGTCGGACTTTTGCCCAACAAACTTAGTTTTAAGCAAGTTGGACCAACAATCCGACCGTGTGTACGCTCCATCGGACAAACTTTTTTGAGTTTGGTTTTGTTTTCATCGGACAAAAGTTGGGTCTGCGAACGGACAAACTTTTGCCCAACAAAAGTCCTATGGAGCAAAGTCCTATGGAGCAAAGTCCTGCCGTGTGTACAGAAAACCATAGGACAAAAAAAACAATGTTAAAAGCAACCAACAATAGCAGAAGTTGACCAAAGGGTGGCAGTAAAGATCAGAAAAGAGCAGAAAAAACAAGTGATGTTGTAAGAAGTTTTAGGAAAGTTTGCAGAAAAGTCAGAGCGTGTGTATGCTATGGGTGTTCCCGACCAACTCCGTTCGGACAAAAAACCACGGAAAAGTCAGATGGAAGTCCGACCGTGTGTACAGGGCTTTAGGTCCAGTGTAGCCCCCTAACCCCCCCTAATAAAGGTTTAACCCCCTGATCGCCCCCCAGATAACCCTTTCACCCCCTATCACCATTGTCGCTAAGCGATCATTTTTCTGATCGCTGTCTTAGCGTCGGTGATGCCGATCTGTAGCCAGTATTTTTTTTTAGGTTCGCCGCAGGTTTTTATAGCGTCAGGTACCCCCATATATTATCTAATAAAGGTTTAACCCCCTTGATCGCCCCCCAGGTAACCCTTTCACCCCCTATCACCACTGTCGCTAAGCGATCGTTTTTCTGATCGCTGTCTTAGCATCGGTGATGCCGATCGGTAGGCAGTAATTTTTTTTAGGTCCGCCGCAGGTTTTTATAGCGTCAGGTACCCCCATATATCTGATTAAGGTTTAACCCCCTTGATCGCCCCCCAGGTAACCCTTTCACCCCCTATCACCACTGTCGCTAAGCGATCATTTTTCTTATCGCTGTCTTAGTGTCGGTGATGCCGATCGGTAGCCAGTAATTTTTTTTAGGTTCGCCGCAGGTTTTTATAGCGTCAGGTACCCCCATATATTACCTAATAAAGGTTTAACCCCCTTGATCGCCCCCAAAGTAACCCTTTCACCCCCTATCACCACTGTCGCTAAGCGATCGTTTTTCTGATCGCTGTCTTAGTGTCGGTGATGCCGATCGGTAGCCAGTAATTTTTTTTAGGTTCGCCGCAGGTTTTAATAGCGTCAGGTATCCCCATATATTATCTAATAAAGGTTTAACCCCCTTGATCGCCCCCCAGGTAACCCTTTCACCCCCTATCACCACTGTCGCTAAGCAATCGTTTTTCTGATCGCTGTCTTAGTGTCGGTGATGCCGATCGGTAGCCAGTAATTTTTTTTAGGTTCACCGCAGGTTTTTATAGCGTCAGGTACCCCCATATATTATCTAATAAAGGTTTAACCCCCTTGATCGCCCCCCAGGTAACCCTTTCACCCCCTATCACCACTGTCGCTAAGCGATCGTTTTTCTGATCGCTGTCTTAGTGTCGGTGATGCCGATCGGTAGCCAGTACTTTTTTTTAGGTTCCCCGTCAGGTTTTAATAGCGTCAGGTATCCCCATATATTATCTAATAAAGGTTTTAACCCCCTAATTGCCCCTAGTTAACCCTTTCACCAGTGATCACCATATAAGTGTTACGGGTGACGCTGGTTAGTTAGTTTGCTTTTTATAGTGTCAGGGCACCCGCCGTATATAACCCAATAAAGGTTTAACCCCCTGATCGCCCGGCGGGTGATATCAATTAGGTTTTAGCGTCAGAGAGGGTCTGCGTCACACCCCAGGCAGCGTCAGGTTAATGCCAGTAGCGCTAACACCCACGCGTGAAGCATACACCTCCCTTAGTGGTATAGTATCTGAACAGATCAATATCTGATCTGATCAGATCTATACTAGCGTCCCCAGCAGTTTAGGGTTCCCAAAAACGCAGTGTTAGCGGGATCAGCCCAGATTCCTGCTAGCACCTGCGTTTTGCCCTTCCGTTCAGCCCAGGCCACCCAAGTGCAGTATCGATCGATCGCTGTCACTTACAAAACACAACACACATAACTGCAGCGTTCGCAGAGACAGGCCTGATCCCTGCGACTCCAGTGCTGTAGGAGGTGATTTCACCACCACAGTTAAAAAAAAAAAGCATATATGCCGAAGCATGGGGGCAGCAGGGGCGGAGGAGCGGAGGAGCGATTTTGCTCCTAATGCCGCGTACATACGGTTGAAATTCCGACGGAGGCTTGCCCGTGGAAAAGTCCGACCATGTGTGTGCGGCATAACTTTTTTGCGGGAGGATGCCCCCATGCTTCGGCATATATAAATGGTGCGTGTATGCCCATCATTAGAAGTGGGTGGATGAAGGGCGGTATTCTAATGGTGGGCATACCCACCGATCAATCTCTTTTTTCGTTCAGCCAACAGGCTGCATGAAAAAAAAAGATTACAATACATGTCCAACAAGGACCAGCAACGTACTGGTATGTTGCTGGATTTTGAATGTTTATACCAGAATGATGCCTGCGGGTTTAGGTATCATCTTGGTATCATTCTTTTCAGCCAGCGGCCGGCTTTCATGTAAAAGCAATCCTAGTGGCTAATTAGCCTCTGGACTGCTTTTACAAGCAGTGGAAGGGAATGTCCCCCCCCCGGATATAAAAAGCGCCATTGGAAAATTGGGAAAGCATTTTATCCCACCGATCTTGGTGTGGTCAGATGCTTTGAGGGCAGAGGAAAGATCTAGGGTCTAAAAGAGTACCTGTCACTACCTATTGCTATCATAGGGGATATTTACATTCCCTGAGATAACAATAAAAATGATTAAAAAAAAAATATGGAAGGAACAGTTTAAAAAACAAAAAAAAGCAAAATTAATAATTAAAAAATAAAATAAAAAAAAGCACCCCTGTCCTGACCTGCTCTTGCCCAATGGCGAACGCAAGCGTCGGTATGGCGTCAAATGTAAACAGCAATTGCACCATGCATGTGAGGTATCACCACGAAGGTCAGATCGAGGGCAGTAATTTTAGCAGTAGACCTCCTCTGTAAATCTAACGGGGTAACCTGTAAAGGATTTTAAAGGCTTTTAAAAATGTATGTAGTTTGTCGCCAATGTGCGTTTGTGCGAAATTTTAAAGCATGTCGTGTTTGGTATCTATGTACTCGGCCTAAGATCATCTTTTTTATTTCATCAAACATTTGGGCAATATAGTGTGTTTTAGTGCATTAAAATTAAAAAAAGTGTATTTTTTCCCCAAAAAATGCGTTTGAAAAATCGCTGCGCAAATACTGTGTAGAAAAAAAATGCAACACCCACCATTTTAATCTGTTGGGCCTTTGCTTTAAAAATATATATAATGTTTGGGGGTTCAACATAATTTTCTTGCAAAAAAAAAATGTTTTCATGTAAACAAAAAGTGTCAAAAAGGGCTTTGTCTTCAAGTGGTTAGAAGCGTGGATGTAAGCTTCCTAATGTTGTGTATAAAATGTCAGAACAGTTCAAAACCCCCCAAATGACCCCATTTTGGAAAGTAGACACCCCTAGCTATATACTGAGAGGCATGTTGAGTTCATGGAATATTTTATATGTTGACACAAGTTGCGGAAAAAAGACAATTTTTTTTTTTTTTGCACAAAGTTGTCACTAATTGATATATTGCTCAAACATGCCATGGGCATATGTGGAATTACACCCCAAAATACATTCTGTTGCTTCTCCTGAGTACGGGGATACCACATGTGTGAGACTTTTTGGGAGCCTAGCCGCGTACGGAACCCCAAAAACCAAGCACCGCCTTCAGGCTTTCTAAGGGTGTAAATTTTTGATTTCACTTCTCACTGCCTATCACAGTTTCGGAGGCCATGGAATGCCCAGATGGCACAAAACCCCCCCAAATGACCCCATTTTGGAAAGTAAACACCCCAAGCTATTTGCTGAGAGGTATTGTGAGTATTTTGCAGATCTCACTTTTTATCACAAAGTTTTGAAAATTGAAAAAAAAAAATATATATATATTTTCTTTCTTCATTTTCAAAAACAAATGAGAGCTGTAAAATACTCACCATGCCTCTCAGCAAATAGCTTGGGGTGTCTACTTTCCAAAATGGGGTCATTTGGGGGGGGGTTTGTGCTATTTTGGCATTTTATGGCCTTCGAAACTGTGATAGGTAGTGAGGAGTGAAATCAAAAATTTGTGCCTAGAAATCCTGAAGGCGGAGCTTGGTTTTCGGGGTCCCGTACGTGGCTAGGCTCCTAAAAAGTCCCACACATGTGGTATCCCCATACTCAGAAGAAGCAGCAAAATGTATTTTCGGGTGTAATTCTACATATAACCATGGCATGTGTGAGCAATATATCATTTAGTGACAACTTTTTGTAATTTTTTTTTTGTCATTATTCAATCACTTGGGACAAAAAAAAATATTCAATGGGCTCAACAGGCTTCTCAACAATTTCCTTGGGGTGTCTACTTTCTAAAATGGGGTCATTTGGGGGGGTTTTGTGCTATTTTGGCATTTTATGGCCTTCGAAACTGTGATAGGTAGTGAGGAGTGAAATCAAAAATTTGCGCCCTTAGAAATCCTGAAGCCGGTGCTTGGTTTTCGGGGGCCCGTACGCGGCTAGGCTCCCAAAAAGTCCCACACATGTGGTATCCCCGTACTCAGGAGAAGCAGCAAAATGTATTTTGGGGTGCAATTCCACATATAAACATGGCATGTGTGAGCAATATATCAATTAATGACAACTTTTTGTAATTTTTTTTGTCATTATTCAATCACTTGAGACAAAAAAATATTCAATGGGCTCAACATGCCTCTCAGCAATTTGGGGGGGTTTTGTACTGCCCTGCCATTTTAGCACCTCAAGAAATGAGATAGGCAGTCATAAATTAAAAGCTGTGTAAATTCCAGAAAATGTACCCTAGTTTGTAGACGCTATAACTTTTGCGCAAACCAATAAATATACGCTTATTGACATTTTTTTTACTAAAGACATGTGGCTGAATACATTTTGGCCTAAATGTATGACTAAAATTTAGTTTATTCGATTTTTCTTATAACAAAAAGTAGAAAATATCATTTTTTTTCGAAATTTTTGGTCTTTTTCAGTTTATATCGCAAAAACAAAAAATCGCAGAGGCAATCAAATACCATTAAAAGAAAGCTCTATTTGTGGGAAGAAAAGGACGCAAATTTCGTTTGGGTACAACATTGCATGTCCGCACAATTTACAGTTAAAGCAGCGCAGTGCAAAATTCTGAAAACAGCTCTGGTCCTTTAGCTACCAAATGGTCCGGGGCTTAAGTGGTTAAACAGGGGCTGAAAAATTGGGCCTTAGGCACTGGTGCTGGTGCCACAACACTTCAACCCCTTACAGATACTCTAGTTGGAGCGCAGGAATGAGCCCTGCTGCAAAGTATTGCATCAAAAATTGTTATTACACGCCCCTGTTAAAAAGGGGCTAAAAATTGGGCCTTAGCCACTGGTGGTGGTGCCCAGAACCAAAATGTTCTTACAAGCTATCAGCATGATCATTGAGGAGGGGGCCTTGAGAGGTAAGGAAGTCCTCCTCTTTCTCCCTCTGTTCTGCCTCAAGTGCCCTGTCCATTATTCCATGCAGCGTGTGCTCCAACAGGTGGACAAGAGAGACAGTGTCACTGATGCATGCACTGTCACTGCTCACCATCCTTGTGGCCTCCTCAAATGGTGACAGGACAGTGCATGCATCCCTAATCATGGCCCACTGGCGTGGGGGAAAAAAAACAAGCTCCCCTGACCCTGTCCTGGTGCCATATTGCAACAGATACTCATTGATGGCCCTCTGCTGCATGTGCAGCCGCTGTAGCATGGCCAACGTAGAGTTCCACCTGGTGGGCATGTCAAAGATTAGGCGGTTCTTGGGCAGGTTGAATTCCTTTTGGAGGACAGCCAGCCGAGCACTGGCATTATATGACCTGTGGAAATGCACACAGAGTTTCCTGGCCTGCTTCAGGACATCCTGTAAGCCCGGGTACCTGCCCAAGAACCACTGCACCACCAAGTTAAGGACGTGAGCCAAACAGGGTACATGGGTCAGTTGTCCCTGTCGGACGGCGGACAGGAGGTTGGTGCCATTGTCACAAACCACCTTTCCTGACTTAAGCTGGCATGGCGTCAACCACCTCTGAGCCTGCCCCTGCAGAGCTGACAGAATCTCTGCCCCAGTGTGGCTCCTGTCCCCCAAGCACACCAGCTCAAGAACCGCATGGCATCTTTTTGCCTGCGTATTTGCGTAGCCCCTTGAATGCCTACGAAGCACCGCTGGTTCCGAGGACAAAGCACAGGAAGAGGCCATGGAGGAAGAAGAAGAGGAGGGGGTGGAGGAGAGAGGTGTGTCAGAATCACCAGTAGTAGCATTTTGGAGGCGTGGTGGTGGAACAATCTCCAACACTACTGCACCTTGTTCTGCATCCTTCCCAGCTGCCATCAGAGTCACCCAATGCGCCGTGAAAGATAGGTAACGTCCCTGTCCATGCCTGCTGGACCATGAGTCAGCGGTAATATGCACCTTACCGCTGACCGCCCTGTCCAGCGAGGCCAAGACATTGCCTTTTACATGCCAGTAGAGAGCCGGAATCGCCTTCCGTGAGAAAAAGTGGCGTTTGGGAACCTGCCACTGAGGAACCGCACATTCCACAAACTCATGGAAGGGGGCAGAGTCTACCAACCGAAAAGGCAGCAGTTGAAGTGCTAGCAATTTAGCCAAGCTAGCATTCAACCGCTGGGCATGTGGATGGCTGGGAGCGAACTTCTTTCAGCGGTGCAGCAGCTGGGGCAGGGAAATGTGTCTGGTACAATCTGACGTCGGTGTACCGATAGCAGATTGCCCGCAAGTACTTGGCTGTGACACACCTAATTCTACACCTTCATTCCTCTCAATGCAGGTTTCAGAGAGGACTGAAGATATAGTGGGGTTTGAGATCCCAGCTGATGAGGAGCAAGGAGAGGTCCACTTTGTTCTTTGGTGTGGGTCTTTTAGGTGTGCTTGGCAATAAACTGCATGGCAGGTCGACATGTCTGATCAAGCATGTGGTGCCCAAGCAGGTGATGTTTTGGCCACGCGCGATACGCCTGAGACATATGTTGCAAATAGCAGTGCTGCGATCTGATGCACTTGTATCAAAAAAGGCCCACACCAAAGAACTTTTGGAATAACGCGCAGAGACAGCAGCGCCCTGCACATGCGGAGCTCTGCGGTGTGATGCAGTCGGTGTGCTGCCCTTAAGCTGGCCCCTGGAGGGAATCCTGCCTCATTGGAGATGTGTCTCCTCCTCCTCCTCCTCTTTCCTATCAGGCACCCACGTGGAGTCAGTGACCTCATCATCCCCTCCCTTTACTGGAGCAAACCTGGCAGTATGCTGCAGCTGGGGGAACATGACTGCCAGATTGCTGTCCTTGTTGGGCACCCCCTCTCTCTGGGCTCACGTTACTACTCCCTCTCTCTGGGCTCACGTTACTGCCTTCCTCTAGCTGGGTTCCATCATCTGAGCCTTCACAACGCTGTGCATCCTCCTGGAGCATGTATCCAACACTGTGGTCAAACAGTTCGGGGGACTCCTCAGGAGGACATGGCTAGGGAAGGAGTGACTGATGCCATTGAGCCGAGGGAAGAGGCTGCGTTGGCAGCTGCTTTGCCAGACAAAGTACCCTGAGCCTAGGTGAGAGAGGATGAGGAGGATGAGGACGGCTTGGTCATCCACTCTACCAAGTCTTCGGCATGTTGGGGTCAACATGGCCAGCTGCCGAAAAGAAGGACAAGCGTGTCCCACGGCCACGTGCTGATGAGGATGCACCGTGTCCACAACAAGCACTGTTGCCTCTAGACACAGAGCCTGCTTGCCCTCTTTTATTGGCTCGTGACTGTCTGCCTCTCCTTGTTTGCCTTCCAGACATACTAATGGCCTGCAGTGGGATGTAGCTGCACAAAGGTGGGATGTATATATATATATATATATATATATATATATATATATATGTACTGATTATACTGCAGCTAGCAGAATCAACTGCCTGCTGTGGTATTAGTATGAGAACACCAGCAATTGTCTTCAGTTAGTTTTAGCTGCACACTGTGCAGAGGACACAGTACACTAACTGAAAATACTTGCAGCTCCCTGCCTGTGGTATTAGTATGAGAACACCACAAATTGTATTCAGAAACCTTTAGGTGCATGCTGTGCAAAGGACAGTACATTAAGTGAAAATACTGCAGCTAGCACAATCACCTGCCTGCCTGTCAGTATAGAGAATAACAGGAACAGATCTAGCTAAACAGAATACAGTGTGTAAATATATATACAACACTTAGGATGCATATATATCCTCTACACACTGTAACTGCAGCTAACTTACTCGCCTGTCTGCTATATCTAACTCAAATCAAATTACACTGTCTTTCTCTCTCTCTCTGTCTTCTAACCAACGCCGCAACACACTACACAAGGCCGCCACCCCGGCGGCCTTCTATAGTGTGGGGCGTGTACCTTCTCCTCTGAGCCATGTTTGGCCAAAGCCACCCTGGCTTTGGCCAATTATGGTTCTCTGTACTTACGGCGCTGTGATTGGCCAAGCATGCGGGTCATAGTGCATGCTTGGCCAATCATCAGTCAGCAATGCACTGCGATGCCGCAGTGAATTATGGGCCGTGACGCGCCACTCGAATTTTTGCGCGAACGGCCCATAATGTTCGAAATTCGGCGAACAGCCGAACAGTCAATGTTCGAGTCGAACATGGGTTTGACTCGAACACGCAGCTCATCCCTAGTTGTCAATAAGAGTAAAAAATGTCTAGCATTGATGGCTAGAGGAGGTAAAATTGTTTACCATTAGTGGTCATAGGGAGGAAATATACCCGGTATTGGTGGCTAGTGGGAGGAAACAAACAAAAGCCAGTATCAGTGGTCAGTAAGCGGAAACTGGTGCTCTGCGCAGGGAGAGGGTAAGGGACTCTAGTACTCTACAGAGGGAAAGGGGGCACTGGTGCTCTGTGGAAGGAGAGAAAGGCACTAATGCCCGGTGGAGGCATTGGGGAGCACTGGTATCTGTGGAGGGAGATGGGAGGCACTGGCACTCTTCAAAGGGAAAGGGGGTGCACTAGTGCTCTCTTGGGGGAGGGGGGCACTGATGCTCTGCCAAGGGAGTAGGGGGTGCTGGCACTCTGCAGAGAGAAAGGAAGGCACTGGTCACTGGTGCTCTATGAAGGAAGAGAGGGGGAGGGGGGACACTGGCACTCTGAGAAGGAAAATGGAGCACTGGGGCTCTGTGCAGGGAGATGGAGGGGTGCGCTATTGCTTTGCAGAGAGAGAGGGGACACTGATGCTTTGTGTAAGGAAAGGGGGTGCTGGTGCTCTGCAGAGGAAGGGGAAGGCACTGGAACTTTGCAGAGGGAGAGGGGGGTGCTGGCACTCTGTGGAGAGAGATGAAGGCACTGATGCTCTGTCGAGAGAGAGAGGATACTGGTGCTCTGCAAGGGAAGAGGAAGACACTAATGTTCTGTGGAGGGTGGGGGACACTCGAGCTCTGTATAGGACAAGGGAACACTGCTGTTCTGCAGAAGGAAACAGGGGCACTGACACTTTGAGCAGGGAGAAGGGAGGGGTGCTGGTGCTCTGCTGAGAGAGAGGGGGTACTGGCACTCTGTGGAGGGAGAGGAAGGCACTGATGCTTTGTGGAAGGAGAGGGGTTCTGGTGCTCTGCGGATGTAGTGGGAGGTGCTGGTGCTTTGCAGAGGGAGAGGGGGTACTGGCACTCTGTGGAGGGAGAGAAAGGCACTGATGCTCTGCGGAGAGTGAGAGGGCACTGGTGCTCTGCAAGGGAAGAGGGGGACACTGATGCTCTGCGGTAGTAAAGGGGATGCACTGGTGCTCTGTGAAGGGGGGGAAATTAATGTTCTGAGAAAGGACAGGAGGTTGTTGCCACCCTGCTAAAGGAAAAGAAGGCTATGATGCTCTGTGGAGGGAGAGTGGACACTAGTGCTGTGTGGAGGAGAGGGTCACTCATATTCTGAGGAGAGAAAGGGGGCACTGGTATTCTGAGGAGGGAGAGGGGGGCACTTATGTTTTGAGGAGGGAGAGGGGGCACTTGTGCTCTGTGAAGATGGGATAGAGAGCTAGAGAGCAGCTGAACATGTGCAGAGCAGGATGAGCCAGTGTATTATTGGATTTTAAACAGTATAGGCACTCATTTTTTATATTTTACATAGCAATACCTGCAAAAGGGACCAGCCTAAAGTGATCTAGCAGGACCTAATTTTATGGCTAAAGTTCCACTTGAATGCATTCTATGCATTAAGGTAAAAAACTTTCTGTGCGGCAGGATCCCCCTAGCCCCCCCCCCCCTTATACTTACCTAAGCCCCTCTTGATTCAGTGATGTGCATGAGAGCAGGGTGCATCTTCTCACTGGGCAGATTGATAGCAGCAGGAGCCATTGACGCAGACTGGGTGGCTTGGGAGCAAGCCCACACAAGTGCCCTCATAGAAAGCAGTTTTCTATGGGGGCACTCGCCAGAGGGGCAGAGCCTGGAGCACCGGAAGGGACCCCAGAAGAGGAGGATTGGGGCTGCTGCAAGACCATTGCACAGAGCAGGTAAGTATCACAAATGAAGCTTTAATGTTACTATAAAGGGCCAAAGAATGGAGAATGGAGCTTTTACAAATAACTCAACTAGCAGAACAGCCTGTTTACGTGAAAAGGGTACAGCTGTGGCAGTCACCTCTTCCATGGTTTCCCAGCAGCGGTGATAACATTTCTCACTAATGGCTGGGAGAGCGACTGAAAAGCAGCTGTGTGTCCAGTGCCAGGCTCTGCCCACCGTGATCCTGAGCTCAGGAGCAAAGTACGGGAAGAGGTGGGCTTTCAGTACAAAGCTCATCACTGCAACTACTAAGTGCAAGTCAGGGCTTACCTGTCATAGGAGGACAACCAGAAGTAACAGTGCTGCTGAGCTACCGCTAACTCGTGTGAATGAGAGAGAGCAGGGAGATGAGCGCTGCAGTGTTTTGGTTGCAGGACACAGCTTGAATCTGCCAGATGCTGGGACTCATTTTCTGCTACAGTCCCACAGGATCCGGGACAGGTGGAAGGCACGTCTATAGATAAAGAGTCTCATTATTATTGCATAACAGACCCAATAACTGCAGCAGATTTGTAAATTGCATGTCAGCAGTTTGCAAAGAGTTAGTGACCTGTCAAAACCACTTTATTACCTCAGTGATTTCTGTCTGAATGAGGCTAACAATCATAATCACATAAACACTTTAGCAATAGTTAATTAATAATTCACACAAAATGTATTAGCATGATTCCAGTAACCCACAAGAAAATAACAATTTTATCATTTAAAATTACTCATATGGTGCACACAGGCACATCAAATTATATTTGATAATCAATATATAAATAACATAACTAGCATTATTTCAACATACACTCATATTTTTAGGGGATAACTATAGAAGCAGGAAAAGCAACAATTATATAATGTAAAATGAAACCTAAACTAGATACACAAACCAGGTGAAAAGGAAAGGAGGTAAAGAGCTTAAAGGGGTTGTAAAGGTTCGTTTTTTATTTTCTAAATAGGTTCCTTTAAGCTAGTGTATTGTTGGTTCACTTACCTTTTCCTTAGATTTGCCTTCTAAATGTTTTTTTCTTTGTTTTCTTTGTCTGAATTTCTCACTTCCTGTTCCTCCTCAGTAAGCTGTTCAGTAAGCTGTTCTGGCTGACTCCACACCACTCGGATGATGGTGTGAAGTTTACTGAGGAGAAACAGGAAGTGAGAAATTCAGACAAAGAAAAAAAACATTTAGAAGGTAAATCAAAGGAAAAGGTAAGTGAACCAACAATACACTAGCTTAAAGGAACCTATTTAGAAAATAAAAAACAAACCTTTACAACCCCTTTAAACATAAATGCCAGTGGGGAACTGGGAGTACGATGAGATGCCAAGTAAAGAGGACAACTGGAACTTAGCATGGGCTACAGTACCATTTGATCAGGGGCAAAGTTTGGCAGCTCAAAATGTTCCCAATGCCATTTTTAAATGCTTAACCTCGTCTCCTGTTTAACCACTTGTCCCCTGCCCACTGTCAATTGACGGCGGGCGGAGGATACTCTCATTCTGGGAGGACGTCATATGACGTCCTCCCTTTAAAACGAGCTAGAAGGCGCGCGCGCGCCGCGTTCACAAGGCCCCGGTGCGCATGCCCAGCGGCCGCGATTGCCGCCGGGCACCCCCGATTGCCCGGGAAACGAGCAGGAAAGTGGGTCTCTGTGTGTAAACACAGAGATCCACGTCCTGTGAGGGAGAGGAGGCTGATGGTGTGTCCCTTGTACATAGGGACAACCATCGGTCACCTCCCCCAGTCAGTCCCCTCCCCCCACAGTAAGAACACATTGAGGGAACATATTTAACCCCTTCCCGCCCCCTAGTGGTTAACCCCTTCCCTGCCAATCACATTTATACAGTAATCAATGCATTTTTATAGCAGGGATCGCTGTATAAACGTGAATGGTCCCAAAAATGTGTCAAAAGTGTCCGATGTGTCCGCCGCAATATCGCAGTCACAATAAAAAATCGCAGATCGCCGCCATTACTAATAAAAAAATAAAAAAATAAAAATGCTATAAATCTATCCCCTATTTTGTACACGGTATAACTTTTGCGCAAACCAATCAATGCGCGCTTATTGCGATTTTTTTTTTTTACCAAAAATATGTAGAAGAATACGTATCGGCCTAAACTGAGGAAAATTTTATTTAAAAAAAAAAATGGGTATTTATTATAGCAAAAAGTAAAAAATAGTGTTTTTTTTCCAAACTGGACGCTCTTCTTTTGTTTATAGCGCAAAAAATAAAAACCGCAGAGGTGATCAAATACCACCAAAAGAAAGCTCTATTTGTGGGAAAAAAAGGACACAAATTTTGTTTGGGAGCCACGTCGTACGACCGCGCAATTGTCATTCAAAGTGTGACAGCGCTGAAAGCTGAAAAATGGCTTGGGCAGGAAGGGGGTTTTCGTGCACAGTAGGGAGGTGGTTAATCAGGTTTCATTCAGTAACAATCTTTAATTTCTTGCTTTCCTTTTCTTTTTAAGAATTAAAGTGTTGCTAAACCCAGGACCCTGTATTCACTGTATCTGATCTCTCACAGTACACATGTAGTGCCCTGCTCCCAATGACTGGGCGCTATGTTTCAATTTAGAGGGTATCTGAGCCAATAGCTAGGCTCAGATGTAAATAATTGATGTTAAATTAGCCTCTGTTCCGGCTATGGCTGTGTTGGGCAGACTTACCACTGTTTGCTTGTAGGTGGCATTACCACCTCGGGCCAATGTGGAAGACTGACAAGCCAGAGTGTATTGGGTACCTTCCCCCGGGAACAGTTCAGTGGGCATGGTCAACCTGCTGAGCATGCTGGGGAAGGGTACTTAAGGGGCAGACACCATCTTTTGGGGTCCTTCGTCCCCTCGCGGCCCTCCTAGCGTGAAGGGTGTATTGTGTGATTTTTGGCCTCAGAACCATGCTGGTCCGAGGCCGCAACTCCAACCAGTAGGCCCAGTTATGCTGACCGGGTCTGCACTTTGAAGGTGATCCTGTGCTGTCCGTCCTGAGGGAGGAAGCCACTCAATGGAGGAAACCAGGGGAGGACCTGTCCTGGAAAAGACCAAGCGGAAGGCTGGTGTCTTGAGGAGGGCCTGGTATTAAACCTAACTGCTTAAGGTTTTACATCTTGTGTGGACATTGGAGTTTCTACAGACTTTCTTCCCCTAGACAACGAATACCGAGGTAACGTGCAGGCCCAAAATTAAACCAGCAGCTCCTGCGGGGGTGTGCTACACGTGGGGGCTCGTCCGGGATTTGCCGTTACCTCTCGCAACTGTAAAAAGGATATTTGCTTTATTGAAAGTCTACAAGAACTGACATCTAAAATGTGCCTCCTTTTCTATCCTATTCCTGATATTTCTATAACACATACTAGGCTAATACAGACATTATTCAGCTCAATACACTGGGCTATAGCTCTTAACTGGCATTCCTCTACTGTGCCATGGTCTCAAATTAGGAATCGCATGCTGGCCATCAAGCTATCAGAACATATCCATTACACTTTATTCGATACTATGGACACATATGATAAAAAATGGAAACCTTGGGATCTATCTCGGTTAATTCATGGAACTACATGATGATACTGTTGAATTTCTTTTCTTTTTTTCTTTTTCTTATTAAACTAATCCATGAGAAATAATAGAGGTATAAAGACCTTATCAATGATTTAATTATACATCCTAATGTTTGTATCCCTCCCTCTTATATCACTGCTACTTATAAAATGATGCTGATATTTTTTGCTCCCTTCTTTGTGTATGTACCTCTTACCAATGTACAGTTAAAATTGTATTGAGACTTATTTTTCAATAAACCGTTTGTAAACAAAAAAAAGAAAGTCTACAAGAAGGTGTTGGACTGTGCTTGGATTGAAACCAAAGGGGTAAAGGTGCAAAAAGAACTCAAAGGGGAGGAGTTCCCGCCAACTGTGTGCTACACGTGAGTGTGTTTGGCGCCAAAGACCGGAGGCTGCCAGATCAAGTGAGTGGATCAGAAAGCAGCATGTCTTTGATTTCGTGGGCACCACCTAGGCCAGGGCCTAGAATGTTCCCCATGCCCACCGATGTGAGTGCTAAGCCATCCGGAGCCTTTCTCACGGATACAGGGATCAGATTGAAGCCACGTGGACGCTTTGTGCTTTATACAAGCGGAGATGTGGAGGTGCTGTGCATGCTGTGCCCTAGATGTGAAGGACTGGCAGTTCAGCTACGTCCATTTGCCCAGTGCCCATCCTGTGGGGAATACTTATTTGAGGTAGAGCAACCCACTGCATTGCCTCGTGCTTATTGGGTGGACTGGGATACAGGCGCCGCTACGTTGGGGAATGTCGCCTTCGCCCCTGCGGTTCAGCCTGTGCGCACTACTTCTGCTGCAGAAAGGGAGCCTGAAAGAGATGTCACTACCAGTACAGAGGTACCAGCGGACATTGCAGCGGATACCACGTCTACAGCATGTGTCTCCATCCCACCCATGAAACGGAAGGTGGGATACGTCAAGGCTTCCCATTAGGGATGAGCTTCGTGTTCGAGTCGAACATACGTTCGACTCGAACATCGGCTGTTCGATCGTTCGACGAAGATCGAACGATTTGGGCCGTTCGCGCCAAATTCGAGTGACGCGAACGGCCCACAATGCACTACGCCATCGCAGTGTCATCCAGGCGCTGTGATTGGCCAAGCATGCACTGTGACCCCGCATGCTTGGCCAATCACAGCGCCGGCAGCGAGGAGAGCAATGATTGGCCACAGGCAGGATGCCTGTGGCCAATTATTGCTGAGGGTGTTTAGTACACGCCCCACACTATAAAAGGCCGCCAGCACGGCGGCCTAGTGTAGTGTGTTCCGGAGCAGGGATAGAGCAGCATAGGCAGGGACAGTGACTTTTATTTCTTTCTTGCTTAACCTGGATTCCTTTAGTTTAGGGAAAGAGAAGGATAGGTAGGGAGAGTGTCAGTGTGTTATGTGCTTGTGCTATAGTGTGCTTAAAAAAAACATTTTTTCTAGGGACAGAAAACTGTAGGTAGGGAGAGTGTCAGTTTCTTTCACTGTGCAAGTCCTTGTTTCCAGGGACCTGGAAGGACAGTGAGTGAATTCTCCTTGTGCTATATTGTGCTTAAAAAAAACATTTTTTCTAGGGACAGAAAACTGTAGGTAGGGAGAGTGTCAGTTTCTTTCACTGTGCAAGTCCTTGTTTCTAGGGACCTGGAAGGACAGTGAGTGAATTCTCCTTGTGCTATATTGTGCTTAAAAAAAACATTTTTTCTAGGGACAGAAAACTGTAGGTAGGGAGAGTGTCAGTTTCTTTCACTGTGCAAGTCCTTGTTTCCAGGGACCTGGAAGGACAGTGAGTGAATTCTCCTTGTGCTATATTGTGCTTAAAAAAAACATTTTTTCTAGGGACAGAAAACTGTAGGTAGGGAGAGTGTCAGTTTCTTTCACTGTGCAAGTCCTTGTTTCTAGGGACCTGGAAGGACAGTGAGTGAATTCTCCTTGTGCTATATTGTGCTTAAAAAAAACATTTTTTCTAGGGACAGAAAACTGTAGGTAGGGAGAGTGTCAGTTTCTTTCACTGTGCAAGTCCTTGTTTCTAGGGACCTGGAAGGACAGTGAGTGAATTCTCCTTGTGCTATATTGTGCTTAAAAAAAACATTTTTTCTAGGGACAGAAAACTGTAGGTAGGGAGAGTGTCAGTTTCTTTCACTGTGCAAGTCCTTGTTTCCAGGGACCTGGAAGGACAGTGAGTGAATTCTCCTTGTGCTATATTGTGCTTAAAAAAAACATTTTTTCTAGGGACAGAAAACTGTAGGTAGGGAGAGTGTCAGTTTCTTTCACTGTGCAAGTCCTTGTTTCTAGGGACCTGGAAGGACAGTGAGTGAATTCTCCTTGTGTTATATTGTGCTTAAAAAAACATTTTTTCTAGGGACAGAAAACTGTAGGTAGGGAGAGTGTCAGTTTCTTTCACTGTGCAAGTCCTTGTTTCCAGGGACCTGGAAGGACAGTGAGTGAATTCTCCTTGTGCTATATTGTGCTTAAAAAAAACATTTTTTCTAGGGACAGAAAATTGTAGGTAGGGAGAGTGTCAGTTTCTTTCACTGTGCAAGTCCTTGTTTCTAGGGACCTGGAAGGACAGTGAGTGAATTCTCCTTGTGCTATATTGTGCTTAAAAAAAACATTTTTTCTAGGGACAGAAAACTGTAGGTAGGGAGAGTGTCAGTTTCTTTCACTGTGCAAGTCCTTGTTTCCAGGGACCTGGAAGGACAGTGAGTGAATTCTCCTTGTGCTATATTGTGCTTAAAAAAAACATTTTTTCTAGGGACAGAAAACTGTAGGTAGGGAGAGTGTCAGTTTCTTTCACTGTGCAAGTCCTTGTTTCTAGGGACCTGGAAGGACAGTGAGTGAATTCTCCTTGTGCTATATTGTGCTTAAAAAAAACATTTTTTCTAGGGACAGAAAACTGTAGGTAGGGAGAGTGTCAGTTTCTTTCACTGTGCAAGTCCTTGTTTCCAGGGACCTGGAAGGACAGTGAGTGAATTCTCCTTGTGCTATATTGTGCTTAAAAAAAACATTTTTTCTAGGGACAGAAAACTGTAGGTAGGGAGAGTGTCAGTTTCTTTCACTGTGCAAGTCCTTGTTTCTAGGGACCTGGAAGGACAGTGAGTGAATTCTCCTTGTGCTATATTGTGCCTAAAAAAAACATTTTTTCTAGGGACAGAAAACTGTAGGTAGGGAGAGTGTCAGTTTCTTTCACTGTGCAAGTCCTTGTTTCCAGGGACCTGGAAGGACAGTGAGTGAATTCTCCTTGTGCTATATTGTGCTTAAAAAAAAAAAAATTCTAGGGACAGAAAACTGTAGGTAGGGAGAGTGTCAGTTTCTTTCACTGTGCAAGTCCTTGTTTCTAGGGACCTGGAAGGACAGTGAGTGAATTCTCCTTGTGCTATATTGTGCTTAAAAAAAACATTTTTTCTAGGGACAGAAAACTGTAGGTAGGGAGAGTGTCAGTTTCTTTCACTGTGCAAGTCCTTGTTTCTAGGGACCTGGAAGGACAGTGAGTGAATTCTCCTTGTGCTATATTGTGCTTAAAAAAAACATTTTTTCTAGGGACAGAAAACTGTAGGTAGGGAGAGTGTCAGTTTCTTTCACTGTGCAAGTCCTTGTTTCCAGGGACCTGGAAGGACAGTGAGTGAATTCTCCTTGTGCTATATTGTGCTTAAAAAAAACATTTTTTCTAGGGACAGAAAACTGTAGGTAGGGAGAGTGTCAGTTTCTTTCACTGTGCAAGTCCTTGTTTCTAGGGACCTGGAAGGACAGTGAGTGAATTCTCCTTGTGCTATATTGTGCTTAAAAAAAACATTTTTTCTAGGGACAGAAAACTGTAGGTAGGGAGAGTGTCAGTTTCTTTCACTGTGCAAGTCCTTGTTTCCAGGGACCTGGAAGGACAGTGAGTGAATTCTCCTTGTGCTATATTGTGCTTAAAAAAAACATTTTTTCTAGGGACAGAAAACTGTAGGTAGGGAGAGTGTCAGTTTCTTTCACTGTGCAAGTCCTTGTTTCTAGGGACCTGGAAGGACAGTGAGTGAATTCTCCTTGTGCTATATTGTGCTTAAAAAAAACATTTTTTCTAGGGACAGAAAACTGTAGGTAGGGAGAGTGTCAGTTTCTTTCACTGTGCAAGTCCTTGTTTCCAGGGACCTGGAAGGACAGTGAGTGAATTCTCCTTGTGCTATAGTGTGCTTAAAAAAAACATTTTTTCTAGGACAGAAAACTGTAGGTAGGGAGAGTGTCAGTTTCTTTCACTGTGCAAGTCCTTGTTTCTAGGGACCTGGAAGGACAGTGAGTGAATTCTCCTTGTGCTATATTGTGCTTAAAAAAAACATTTTTTCTAGGGACAGAAAACTGTAGGTAGGGAGAGTGTCAGTTTCTTTCACTGTGCAAGTCCTTGTTTCCAGGGACCTGGAAGGACAGTGAGTGAATTCTCCTTGTGCTATAGTGTGCTTAAAAAAAACATTTTTTCTAGGGACAGAAAACTGTAGGTAGGGAGAGTGTCAGTTTCTTTCACTGTGCAAGTCCTTGTTTCTAGGGACCTGGAAGGACAGTGAGTGAATTCTCCTTGTGCTATATTGTGCTTAAAAAAAACATTTTTTCTAGGGACAGAAAACTGTAGGTAGGGAGAGTGTCAGTTTCTTTCACTGTGCAAGTCCTTGTTTCCAGGGACCTGGAAGGACAGTGAGTGAATTCTCCTTGTGCTATATTGTGCTTAAAAAAAACATTTTTTCTAGGGACAGAAAACTGTAGGTAGGGAGAGTGTCAGTTTCTTTCACTGTGCAAGTCCTTGTTTCTAGGGACCTGGAAGGACAGTGAGTGAATTCTCCTTGTGCTATATTGTGCTTAAAAAAAACATTTTTTCTAGGGACAGAAAACTGTAGGTAGGGAGAGTGTCAGTTTCTTTCACTGTGCAAGTCCTTGTTTCAAGGGACAGAGAAGGACACCTGAAGGTAGCCCTTATTGCTTTTTTCCCATCTCCCTGCAGGCCATCTATTAGAATGTCTGGAAGGCAAACAAGGAGAGGCAGACAGTCAGGAGGCAATAAAAGAGGGCAAGCAGGCTCTGTGTCTGGGGGCAACAGTGCTGGTCGTGGACGCAGTGCATTGTCATCAGCACATGGCCATGGGACACGCTTGTCCTTCTTTTCGGCAGCTGGACATGTTGAGCCACATCATGCCGAAGACTTGGTAGAGTGGATGACCAAGCCCTCCTCCTCCTCCTCATCCTCTCTCACCCAGGCTCAGGGTACTGGCAAAGCAGCTGCCAAAGCGTCCTCTTCCCTGGTATCAATGTCAGACTCATCATCAGTCACTCCTTCCCTAGACCCACCATGTCCTCCTCCTGAGGAGTCCCCCGAACTGTTTGAGCACAGTGTTGGGTACATGCTCCAGGAGGATGCCCAGCGTTTCGAAGGGTCTGATGATGAAACCCAGCTACAGGAAGGCAGTAGGGTGAGAGCAGACAGAGGGGATGCTCAAGAAGGACACCAATCTGGCAGTCATGTTCCAGCAGCTGCAGCATACTGCCAGATTGGCTCCAGTGATGAGGAGGGAGGGGATGATGAGGTCACTGACTCCACGTGGGTGCCTAATAGGAGAGAGGAGGAGGAGGATGAGGAGGAGGCACATCTCCAACGAGACAGGATGCCCTTTGGTGGCCAGCGTAAGGGCAGTACACCGACGGAATCACACCGCAGAGCTCCGCCTGTGCAGGGCGCTGCCTCTGCCCGTCATTCAAAAAGTTCCTTGGTGTGGGCCTTTTTTGAGGCTAGTGCATCAGATCGCACAGCTGCTGTTTGCAACATATGTCTCAAGCGTATATCGCGTGGCCAAAACATCAGCCGCTTGGGTACCACATGCCTGACCAGACATATGTTGACCTGCCATGCAGCTCGTTGGCAAGCCTACCTCAAAGACCCACACCAAAGAACAAAGCGGACCTCTCCTTGCACCGCATCAGCTGGGATCTCCAACCCCACTATAACTTCAGTCCTCTCAGAAACATGCACTGAGAGGAATGAAGGTGTAGAATTAGGTGTGTCACAGCCAAGTACTTGCGGCCACTCTGCTAGCAGTACACCGACGTCCGATTCTAGCAGGCAAATTTCCCTGCCCCAGCTGCTGGACCGTCGAAAGAAGTTCACTCCCAGCCATCCACATGCCCAGCGGTTGAATGCTAGCTTGGCTAAATTGCTAGCGCTTCAACTGCTGCCTTTTCAGTTGGTAGACTCGGCCCCCTTCCGTGAGTTTGTGCAATGTGCGGTTCCTCAGTGGCAGGTTCCCAAACGCCACTTTTTCTCACGGAAGGCTATTCCGGCTCTCTACCGGCATGTGGAAGGCAATGTCTTGGCCTCGCTGGACAGGGCGGTCAGCGGTAAGGTGCATATTACCGCTGACTCATGGTCCAGCAGGCATGGACAGGGACGTTACCTTTCTTTCACGGCCCATTGGGTCACTCTTTTGGCAGCTGGGAAGGATGCAGGACAAGGTGCAGTAGTGTTGGAGGTTGTCCCACCGCCACGCCTCCAAAATGCTACTACTGGTTGTGACACACCTCTCTCCTCCACCCCCTCCTCTTCTTCTTCCTCCATGGCCTCTTCCTGTGGTTTGTCCTATGAACCAGCGGTGCTCCGTAGCCATTCACGGGGCTACGCAAGTACGCAGGCAAAAAGATGCCATGCCGTGCTTGCGCTGGTGTGTTTGGGGGACAGAAGCCACACTGGGGCAGAGGTCCTGTCTGCTCTGCAGGGCCAGGCCGAGAGGTGGTTGACGCCACGCCAGCTTAAGCCAGGAATGGTGGTTTGCGACAATGGCACCAACCTCCTCTCCGCCCTCCGACAGGGACAACTGACCCATGTGCCCTGTGTGGCTCACGTCCTTAACCTGGTGGTGCAGCGGTTCTTGGGCAGGTACCCGGGCTTACAGGATGTCCTGAGGCAGGCCAGGAAAGTCTGTGTGCATTTCCGCAGATCTTATAATGCCAGTGCTCGCCTGGCTGAGCTGCAAAAGGAGTTGAACCTGCCCAAGAACCGCCTTATATGTGACATGCCCACCAGGTGGAACTCAACGTTGGCCATGCTGCAGCGGCTGCACACGCAGCAGAGGGCCATCAATGAGTACCTGTGCGACTACGGCACCAGGACAGGGTCAGGGGAGCTTGGTTTTTTTTCTCCACGCCAGTGGGGCATGATCAGGGATGCATGCACTGTCCTGGCACCATTTGAGGAGGCCACGAGGATGGTGAGCAGTGACAGTGCATGCATCAGTGACACTGTACCTCTTGTCCACCTGTTGGAGCACACGCTGCGTGGAATAATGGACAGGGCACTTGAGGCAGAACAGAGGCAGGAAGAGGAGGACTTCCTTGCCTCTCAAGGCCCCCTTTACCCAGACAGTGTTCCTTCTGTCCCACCCATCGCACAGGAAGAGGAAGAGGAGGAGGAGGAGGAGGAGGAGGAGGATTGTGTCAGCATGGAGGTGGAGGCTGGCACTCAGCATCATCAGCAGCAGTCTTTTAGGGATGATTTACAGTCCCAAGAAACCAGTGGACTTGTACGTGGCTGGGAGGAGGTGACTGCGGATCATGTCGTCCTTAGTGACCCAGAGGACTCCGGAGCGAATGCCTCAGCAAACCTACGCTGCATGGCCTCCCTGATCCTGCAAAGTCTGCGGAAGGATCCTCGTATTCTTCGGATCAAGGAGAGGGACCATTACTGGCTGGCCACTCTCCTTGATCCACGGTACAAGGGTAAGGTTGCGGACCTTATGTTACCGTCGCAGAGGGAGCAGAGGATGAGACAACTCCGGGAGGCCTTGCAGAAAGGTCTGTGCAACGCGTTCCCAGAGACTGGGAGGTTACAAACTCCTGGTCCAGGACAACGAGTTGCTGAGGCTTCGGCCAGTCAAAGAAGGAGCGGTGGGGAAGGTGGCCGTCTGACCGATGCGTTCAGACAATTCTTTAGTCCGCAGCCCCAAAGTATGATTGGTTCCAGCAACCATCGCCAGCGTCTGATAAACATGGTGCAGGAATATCTAGGGGCAAGGTCAGACTTGGACACCTTCCCCACCGAAAATCCTCTGGCTTACTGGGTCTTGAGGATGGATCACTGGCCAGAGCTTGCACAGTATGCAATTGAGCTACTGGCCTGTCCTGCATCCAGCGTTCTTTCGGAACGCACATTCAGTGCTGCTGGAGGATTTGTCACGGATCACAGGGTGCGCCTGTCCACCGACTCGGTTGATCGACTGACTTTCATCAAGATGAACCAGTCTTGGATCACCACCAGCTACCACACACCTGATGCTGATATAACAGACTAATTGATTTTAACATGTCACGTCCCTTCAAGACTGATGCTGATGCTGAGTGCCTGTGCTGTTATGTTGACTGGCTATCCTCTGTCATGGATATGCATTAATGTCTGTCTGCCATCTTACCTTCCTCCTCATGTGTTCATCTAGAGACCAGACCTCCTTCACCTGGCTTCCTTTATAATCTCCTCCCAGCCTGACTCCACCCCAGGCCCTATCACTGAACACTATATTAACCTGTGCACTGCAAGCCTGCTTTGCTGATCAACGTGTTTGTTAGGCATTGTGTGTTTGGGTTCCTGCCTGCCGTGTGCTACGTCTGTCTCTCTGTTACGTTATTGGCTTGTCCCCGACCATCCCTGTCTGCTCGTGACCCTTGACCTTCGGCTCGTTCTTCGTTATCCTTGTCTGCTTGTGGCCCCTGACCTTCGGCTTGTTATTCGGTTCTCTCTATCGTGTGCTGCTGCTTCCCCTTATCCTACGGGGCGTGAGCTAGGAAACTCCAGGGGCCGCGACCTGGTCCCAGCCTGCAGCGTAACATCCTCACCACTAGAGGCCCTGGAGAAGACCAGCTGGGTCTTAGACTCCGCGCCCTGGGGAATCTTGGCTCTCGCTTCCGTTGGGATCCCGGTTGTGCTCCTCTGGTCCCGCTTTCCACAACCACCCAGTTTCCTATCCACAGAAGCCAGCCATAGGGTTCACTACCTCGCGGTGCACTCCTGTCCCCCTACGGTGTGCATCTGTCACCTGGCCACAGGTGACCCTGACAGTTTGATCAGCCATGAACCCGGCTGACATCCCGCTTCCCGCGGATGATCCATTGCAGGGCATAGTTCGCAGACTTGAGACCCAGGAATCAAATCAGACCCAGGTGATGCGATTCCTCCAGGATCTGGCTTCTCGATTCGAGCAGCTTCAGGTCTCCTTGGGAACCCCGAATCCGCAACCCCAAGTACAACCAGCGGCTGTACCTATCGCACCAGTCGCAGCCTCACACTCACTAAGATTGCCAGCTCCGTTCCGTTTCTCTGGGGACTCCAAGGCCTGCAGGGGGTTTCTCAGCCAATGCACTATTCATTTTGAGCTTCAGCCTCAAAGCTTCCTATCTGACCGGGCTAAGGTAGCCTATATCATTTCCCTCCTCTCCGGTGAAGCTTTGGCCTGGGCTGCCCCCCTGTGGGAGAGGAACGATCCGGTGGTTTCCAGTCTGTCCGAATTCTTGAAGCTCTTTCGTAATATCTTCGAAGAGCCGGCTCGGGCTTCTTCAGCGGCTAGTGCTGTCTTACGTCTTCGCCAAGAATCTAGTTCAGTGGGGCAATATGCTCTTCAGTTCCGTATCCACACAGCTGAATTGAGCTGGAATAATGAGGCCCTGGTCGCTACCTTTTTACATGGCCTCTCTGACCGAGTGAAAGACGAATTAGCGGGAAGAGCCATTCCCGTCGGTCTGGACGATGTAATTTCATTATGCAACCAGATCGACATTCGTTTTCAAGAGAGGTCCTTAGAAAAAAGACGCCAGCACTCTCTGGGTCCTAGCCAGTCTGAGCTCCCCTCCCTTCATTCCGTGGAGCATCCTCTACCTGCTGAAGAACCTATGCAGCTGGGCCGGACCAGACTAACCCCCGAAGAACGTGCTAGGCGCAGAACTCTGGGCTTGTGCCTCTATTGTGGGGGCAAGGGTCATTTTCGTGACTCCTGCTCGCTTCGTCCGGGAAACGCTCGGGTCTAATACATTTGGAAGGTGGAGTATTGGACCCAGAAACATCACCTTCTCGCCTGCTCTTGCCGGTGTCCCTTCATGTAGGCACTTCTCCTCAGTCAACCCTTGCATACCTGGATTCCGGGGCTGCCGGCAATTTCATGGATTGGAGAACTGCTTCTTCTATGAAGCTTACCCTTTCACCTCTCACTACCCCATTGGTAGTCTCGGCAATTGATGGCACTGTTCTCCCAGGGGGCCCTATTCGCTTCCAGACGCTACCCATTAGGATGTCGGTAGGGATTCTCCACCAGGAGTGGATATCCTTTCTTATTCTACCCAAGGCCTCTACCCCAGTTGTATTGGGCCTCCCTTGGCTACAGCTCCACTCTCCACATGTGGACTGGGTCTCTGGGCAGATCCTGGCCTGGGGTTCCTCATGTTTCTCGTCGTGTCTTCTCAAGGTGACCCCCAAGGAGAGTCTTCCGGTTGCTGCCACTTCTGTTTCTTCTGATCTTCCCGCCGCATACAGCGATTACCGGGATGTGTTCTGTAAAAAATCAGCTGAGGTGCTTCCTCCCCACAGGTCTTTTGACTGTGCTATTGATCTTGTCCCCGGAGCAACTCTACCCAGGGGTCGTACCTACCCTCTGTCCATCCCAGAGACCCAGGCCATGTCGGAGTATGTAGCAGAGAATCTGGAGAGAGGGTTCATCCGGAAATCCTCATCGCCTGCAGGGGCAGGGTTCTTTTTTGTTGCCAAAAAGGATGGTACCTTAAGACCCTGCATCGATTATCGGGGTTTAAATGCGGTTACTATTAAAAATCGATACCCCTTACCCTTAATATCTGAGCTATTCGATAGGTTGAAGGGTGCCTCCATTTTCACCAAGTTGGATCTCAGAGGCGCGTACAATCTCATTCGAATACGGGAGGGTGACGAATGGAAGACTGCATTTAACACTAGAGACGGGCATTACGAATATCTGGTGATGCCTTTTGGTCTGTGTAATGCTCCAGCCGTGTTTCAAAACTTTGTCAATGAAATCTTCAGAGATCTGCTGTACCAGTTTGTTGTCATCTATCTGGATGACATTCTGATCTTTTCTGAAAATCTGCTCGTCCACAGAAACCATGTCCGCACTGTACTTCAACGTCTTAGAGAGAACAATCTCTATGCCAAGCTGGAGAAATGTTCCTTTGAATGTTCTGAGGTCCTGTTTTTGGGGTGCTTTGTCTCATGTTCGGGGCTTCGTATGGACCCTGGGAAGGTCTTGGCTATCACCAACTGGCCTCTTCCTGCTAGCCTCAAGGCCACACAGCGCTTTCTTGGCTTCACTAATTATTATAGGCAGTTCATAAGGAATTACTCTTCCATTGCCGCGCCTATTATCGCTTTGACCAAGAAGGGTGTGAATGCCAGAGACTGGCCTCCCGAAGCTGTCTCTGCATTTCACAACCTGAAACAGGCCTTTGTTTCTGGCCCCCTCTTGAGGAGACCAAATCCTGGGAATGCATTTTTTATTGAAGTGGACGCTTCCTCAATGGGGGTGGGAGCTGTGCTTCTTCAAATCTTTGAGAAGAGACGCCAACCATGTGCGTTCTTCTCCAAAAAATTTTCTCAGGCAGAGAGGAATTATGCCATCGGTGATCGGGAACTTCTCGCAATTAAATTGGCGTTAGAGGAGTGGCGTCATCTCTTGGAGGGTTCCCCTCACTCCATAACGATCTTTACCGATCACAAGAATTTACAGTATCTACAGAATGCTAAACGTCTGAATCCTAGACAGGCCAGGTGGAGTCTCTTCTTTGCCCGTTTTAATTTCACGATTACCTACAAACCTGGTTCCTGCAACGGTCGGGCTGATGCGCTCTCTAGGTCATTTGACACTTTGGACGAGGAGTCCGCCCCTGAACCTGAGCCGATCATTCCCACCTCATGCATTGTTGCCCACTCTACCACCCTGAAGTCTAAAATTCCGCCTGGTAAGACCTTTGTCCCCACTGAGCTAAGAGCTAAGATCCTTCATTGGGGACATGATTCCAAGGTGGCAGGGCATTCTGGATTCCTCCGATCCTTCCTACTCATCAGTCGTCACTACTGGTGGCCTAATCTCCGCTCAGACGTCAAAGACTACGTTAAAGCTTGTCATGTCTGTGCTCAGTCCAAATCCTCCACACAAGCTCCTGCTGGTCTCCTCATGCCCTTGCCTATTCCTAAGGAACCCTGGGCCCATATCGCCATGGATTTTATCACCGATCTCCCACTGTCTGAGAATAATACAGTCATTTGGGTGGTAATCGATCGATTCTCCAAGATGGCTCATTTTGTTCCTCTTCCTGGTCTTCCTTCTGCCCCTGCCTTGGTTCCCATTTTCATTCGAGAAATTCTCCGCCTACATGGGGTCCCTTCTCATATTGTTTCCGACAGGGGAGTCCAATTCACGTCTCGTTTTTGGAGAGCCTTTTGCAAATCCCTCAATATTGTCTTGGATTTTTCTTCTTCTTACCATCCCCAATCCAATGGACAGACTGAGAGGGTTAATCAGGAGTTAGAGGTCTTTCTTCGCACCTTTGTGTCTTCTCACCATGACGATTGGTCCTCTCTACTCCCGTGGGCAGAATTCTCCCATAACAATCATGTGAATACCAGTTCGCAGAAGACACCCTTTTTCACAGTTTATGGAAAACACCCTCAACTTCCTCTTCCTATGATCTGTTCTCCAGACATTCCAGCTTTGGCTTCGGTTCAGGAGTCTCTCAATTCCGTTTGGGGTCACGTTCATGATTCCCTCCGGGCAGCTGCTGAAAAATTCAAAGGCTTTGCCGACCGCCGCAGGCGTAAACCGCCTTCTCTTCAGCCAGGGGACAAAGTCTGGCTCTCTACCAGGAACATCAAGCTCCGAGTTCCTTCTCTGAAGTTTGCTCCACGATTCATCGGTCCATACACGGTAACTGCTAAACTGAATCCGGTTTGTTTCAAACTCCAGATTCCTAAGAGCCTTAAAATCACTAACTCCTTTCATGTTGCTCTTCTAAAGCCTTTAGTCCTCAATAAATTCTCTCGTCCTCTTCCTACCGTGGCGCCTGTCTCGGAGGATAATCAGGAGTACGAGATCAGTCAAATTCTGGACTCCCGACTCTGTAAAGGCGTTCTTCAGTACCTCGTTCATTGGAAAGGGTTTGGTCCTGAGGAGAGGTCTTGGATCACTGCATCTGAGGTCTTTGCACCTCGTCTGTTAAAGGAGTTTCATCTGAAGTTTCCCTCTAAACCTGGGCCCAGGCGGGGAAGGGGGAGGCCTCGTAAGAGGGAGGGTACTGTCATGGATATGCATTAATGTCTGTCTGCCATCTTACCTTCCTCCTCATGTGTTCATCTAGAGACCAGACCTCCTTCACCTGGCTTCCTTTATAATCTCCTCCCAGCCTGACTCCACCCCAGGCCCTATCACTGAACACTATATTAACCTGTGCACTGCAAGCCTGCTTTGCTGATCAACGTGTTTGTTAGGCATTGTGTGTTTGGGTTCCTGCCTGCCGTGTGCTACGTCTGTCTCTCTGTTACGTTATTGGCTTGTCCCCGACCATCCCTGTCTGCTCGTGACCCTTGACCTTCGGCTCGTTCTTCGTTATCCTTGTCTGCTTGTGGCCCCTGACCTTCGGCTTGTTATTCGGTTCTCTCTATCGTGTGCTGCTGCTTCCCCTTATCCTACGGGGCGTGAGCTAGGAAACTCCAGGGGCCGCGACCTGGTCCCAGCCTGCAGCGTAACATCCTCACCACTAGAGGCCCTGGAGAAGACCAGCTGGGTCTTAGACTCCGCGCCCTGGGGAATCTTGGCTCTCGCTTCCGTTGGGATCCCGGTTGTGCTCCTCTGGTCCCGCTTTCCACAACCACCCAGTTTCCTATCCACAGAAGCCAGCCATAGGGTTCACTACCTCGCGGTGCACTCCTGTCCCCCTACGGTGTGCATCTGTCACCTGGCCACAGGTGACCCTGACATCCTCCTCCTCCGAGTCCTCAATTATACGATTGATGATGATAGCTTGGAAGATCATTTTTGTTTATGGGTGCCGCCACCAGTGGCTAAGGCCCAATTTTTCAGCCCCTGTTTTACAGGGGCGTGTACTTACAATTTTTTAGCAATAATTTGCCATAGGGCTCATTGCTGTGCTCCAAGTACAGTATCTGTGAGGGGTTGTAGTGTTGTGCCACCAGTGCCTAAGGCCCAATTTTTCAGCCCCTGTTCAACAGGGGCATGCAATTACAATTCTTGATGTAATAATTCACAGCAGGGCCCATTCCTGCACCCACCAAGAGTAAGTCTGAGGGCTTACAGTGTTGTGGCAACGCCACCACCACCACCACCACGAAAGGCCCAATTTTTCAGCCCCTGTTCAAAAGGGGCATGTAATTACAATTCTTGATCTAATAATTCACAGCAGGGCCCATTCCTGCACCCACCAAGAGTAACTCTGAGGGCTTACAGTGTTGTGGCAACACCACCACCACCACCACCACCACGAAAAGCCCAATTTTTCAGCCCCTGTTCAACAGGGGCATGCAATTACAATTCTTGATCTAATAATTCACAGCAGGGCCCATTGCTGCACCCACCAAGAGTAACTGTCAGGGCTTACAGTGTTGTGGCACCAGCACCACCATCAAAGCCCCAATTTTTACTACCACTGTTCAACAATTATATGTAATTAAAATTCCTGATATAATAGTTGACAGCAGGGCGTTCCAGCACCAACCAAGAGTAACTGTGAGTGCTTACAGTGTTGTGCCAACACCAACAACTAAGGGGCCTATTTCTGCAGAGTATATACGACAGGTCCCTACTTTCAAACATCCAACTTACAAACGACTCCTACTTGCAAACGAAAGAAGACAACAGGAAGTGAGAGGAAATCTACCCCTAGGAAGGAAAATTCTCTCCTGTAAGAATAAATATGGGAGAAAGGTGTCTCCTCTGTACTGATGCTTTATCAGCAATCCTTGTTTCAAGAAAAACACCACATTTCAAAAACAGTTGTCATTGGGACGGAAAGTGAGGTGAAATGTTCTGAACAGGGGCACAGACAGCAAAACAAATGTTACAGGGGTGATAACCCTTACCTATGTTTCCCAAAAAGTTTAAAAATAGATTTTTGGGCTGGAGCTACACTTCAACAATGTACCTGTTCAAAATTACAAACACATTCTACATAAGAACAAACCTACAGTCCCTGTCTTGTATGCACCGCCTGTATACGGCTGTTCAGAGTATATAGGGCCTTTTTTATTTTATGTGCGGGGTTCCCCTTAATATCCATACAAGACCCAAAGGGGCTGGTAATGGGCTGGGGTAGGGGGGGGGGGGGTCATGGGGTAGCTATGCCATTTTTCTTAAAGATTTTCATCCATATTACCGGGACCAGACATTACATTAAAGCCGCAAGAAGTTTTAAATGGCTTTTTTTTCCTTTAGAAGTGTCATTTTGTGCAGGGACAGTTCTAAACACGGGAAACACGTGGCACTTCACAGGCATACTTTAGACACCCCCCAGGTACGATATTTAAAGGAATATTTGACTTTTTTTTTTCACTTTATGCATCATTAAAATGACTGCTCCCGAAAAACGACCGTTTTTAAAACTTCTTTTTGCATTGATACATGTCCCCTGGTGCAGAACCCGGGTTCCCAAACCCTTTTTAGGACAATAACATGCATAATAGTTGTTATAATTAGCACTTTAGAATTCGAACGTTCGCATCCATTGTATTTAATAGGGTTCTAATGTTCGTACGAACTTTCGGTCCGTTCGCGGGTTCTGGTGCGAACCGAACCCGGGGGTGTTCGGCTCATCACTACTTCCCATGGCCGCGGTCAAGGCCTACCCCAGTGTTTACCAGAACCGGACCCCGTGAGCGATGATATTCCTGGGACATCCACGACAGGAGCTGGTAGAAAACCTGGGGGAAAAGTGACTGGACTTTAGTTAATTATTTGCCAGCAGAAGAGTTGGCAGACTCTGATCTAGACTCTTTGTCAGATGCTGGTGATGACCATTTATTTGAGCCCAAGCCCAGAGAGTTGTTGTGGAACAACATGGGAGATGCTGCCTCAACACGTAGCTGTTCAGAGTGGGCAGATATGGACTCCAGGGAAACTACTCTCAGGGAGGGAACACCAGACATTGCTAGAGTGACTTTGCCTGTAAAGAGGACTGTTCTTAAACATACAAAGTCATATGGTGAAAAAGTCACCGGATTCGTGTGTGTTGCCCGGGATGGGGAGTTCTCGGACATTGCCTAGACTAGACCATCTACAACGAGTGCTGATGAAAAGGGTAGCCACGGAGTACAGTCTGGAGTTCCCGTATGTACCTAAAGAAATAATGCAGGAAGTTGAAGAAAAAAGGGAACAGTGGTGCAGTGAAGCCATCTGGGACTATTTGGGAGTACCGAAGCCGTTCCAAAACTTGGACTATTAATTCATAATGGCTGAGTGGTTCCAGGGGTGCCAGTTAGATTGGAGCTATGGGCGGCATATCCACGCTGATCGGATAGTCATCTGCAGACCCGGGAAGGACAATGTTACTTATTTTATTACAACCCTGGACAATGAAGGAAAACCTCTGACTTTGTCGGACCCCAGGTTTTACCTATGAGGTTTCAAAGTAACTCTTTTTGTCTTCGACTACATTTTTTTCTTTTGTCAAGGAAAAAGTAAACCTTTCAACTGAGAGAAGGATTTTTGTTGCCTTCTCGTTTTTCATGCTAACTGGACTTTGGGGAAGTTAGCCAGTTAGGAATAGGGTGCTGAGGACGTCGGGATCAAGATCTCAACTGTTACAGCACCTGCTTAAAGAACGTTTGTGTGTTTTTTTTTGTTTAATATATTTTTATTGAGAAGCTATGTAGATACAACAATAGAAACAGATACAAAGTAAATGGTACGTCGGGTTAGCAAACAAAGAAGAGTCAGCCCATTTTAGAATGAAAAACATCTTGAGTAACCCGAGTACAATGAAATGAACAATAGCTTGATTAACAGATAGGAAAAAGAGGGGGAAGAGGAAGAAGAAAAAGGAAGGTAGGAGGGGGCTAGGAGAGAGGGGGGTAAGGGAGGAGGGAGCAGGAAGGGGAGAGGGGAAACTGGCATACCTGGCAGTAACAATGAGCAGATATCAAATGCGTTTAGAGTAGGGAGGTCTTAGAGGGAGGATAGTGCCTCTACAGTCAATATAGATGTACCAAAAATGGTACCAGGAATAGCGGTCAAGTTATGCAAGAAGCTTGGGTAGCTTAAGTGGACGAGGAGATAATGTCTTTGTAGCATTGGTTGGAGAGGAAGGAGGACCAAGGTGCCCAGGTTAGGGTATGTTGTGTAGTAGTGTCTCTCGCAATGTGGGTGAGTTCCTCCATGAGACATACTTCCGAAACTTTTTGTATCCAGGACTTTATGGTTGGAGTTGTGGGTTGGCCCCAGAGGGTAGGTATGAGGGCTTTAGCAGTATTAAGGAGATGTGGCGTGAGTGAACGTTTATATCTACCTATGGACATCAAGGTAGCGTGAAAGAGGACTACCCACGGATCCATAGGCAATCTAACATTGGTGACTTGGTGAATCAGGTCTAGCACTTTAGACCAGTAAGGTCGAATAAGGGGGCAAGACCACCATATGTGGGCATGAGTGGCATTCTGACCACAATTCCTCCAACATAGCGGGGAGTTAAAAGGGAACATGCGGTGGAATTTGTGGTGCCATCTAGTAAGAAGTTTAAAGTTAGACTCAGCCATGGAAGATGCCAAGGAGGAGACATGAGTAAGTTGGAGAATTTTGTCTTTTGTCTTGTCTAGGGATGGGCCCGGTGCTCGATTCGGAAACATGTTCGAATCGAGCATCGGGCGTTCGCTCGCTCGTCGAGCCCAGAACTATTTGGGCCGTTCGCATCACATTCGTGTGATGCGAGCGGCCCCGCAATGCATTGCGGCCGGCGCGGCCGGCGCAGTGCATTGCTGGCTGATGATTGGCCAAGCATGCACTGTGACCCCGCATGCTTGGCCAATCACAGCGCCCGAAACTCGGAGAGCAATAATTGGCTACAGGCAGGACGCCTGTAGCCAATTACAGCTCAGGGGCTTTAGTACACGCCCCACCATTTAAAAGGCCGCCACGCCATCGGCCCCGGTCACATGAGTTCCGGCTTTAGGAGAGATTAGTCTGCTGATTCAGTCTTTGCTTGATACTGAAAGATTTGCTCTTCTTTGCTAAACCATTGGCTATTTCTTTGCTAAACCATTGCTACCTAAGTCATTGATCGTTCATTGCTGCTGATTGCACAGTTAGTGTGTTATTAGCTGCTGCTGGGGATTAGTCTGGTGCGTGCTTACTTTAGTACAGTATTGCAGTAGTACCAACCGCAGTGCTGTTAGCACAGCATTGCACCCCAACAGCACCCATAGGACTTCTAGTGTGTTAGTGGCAGCAAACAGAGCTCCTATATTTTCTTCTCAGCAGCACCCATAGGACTTCTAGTGTGTTAGTGGCAGCAAACAGAGCTCCTATATTTTCTTCTCAGCAGCACCCATAGGACTTCTAGTGTGTTAGTGGCAGCAAACAGAGCTCCTATATTTTCTTCTCAGCAGCACCCATAGGACTTCTAGTGTGTTAGTGGCAGCAAACAGAGCTCCTATATTTTCTTCTCAGCAGCACCCATAGGACTTCTAGTGTGTTAGTGGCAGCAAACAGAGCTCCTATATTTTCTTCTCAGCAGCACCCATAGGACTTCTAGTGTGTTAGTGGCAGCAAACAGAGCTCCTATATTTTCTTCTCAGCAGCACCCATAGGACTTCTAGTGTGTTAGTGGCAGCAAACAGAGCTCCTATATTTTCTTCTCAGCAGCACCCATAGGACTTCTAGTGTGTTAGTGGCAGCAAACAGAGCTCCTATATTTTCTTCTCAGCAGCACCCATAGGACTTCTAGTGTGTTAGTGGCAGCAAACAGAGCTCCTATATTTTCTTCTCAGCAGCACCCATAGGACTTCTAGTGTGTTAGTGGCAGCAAACAGAGCTCCTATATTTTCTTCTCAGCAGCACCCATAGGACTTCTAGTGTGTTAGTGGCAGCAAACAGAGCTCCTATATTTTCTTCTCAGCAGCACCCATAGGACTTCTAGTGTGTTAGTGGCAGCAAACAGAGCTCCTATATTTTCTTCTCAGCAGCACCCATAGGACTTCTAGTGTGTTAGTGGCAGCAAACAGAGCTCCTATATTTTCTTCTCAGCAGCACCCATAGGACTTCTAGTGTGTTAGTGGCAGCAAACAGAGCTCCTATATTTTCTTCTCAGCAGCACCCATAGGACTTCTAGTGTGTTAGTGGCAGCAAACAGAGCTCCTATATTTTCTTCTCAGCAGCACCCATAGGACTTCTAGTGTGTTAGTGGCAGCAAACAGAGCTCCTATATTTTTTCTCAGCAGCACCCATAGGACTTCTAGTGTGTTAGTGGCAGCAAACAGAGCTCCTATATTTTCTTCTCAGCAGCACCCATAGGACTTCTAGTGTGTTAGTGGCAGCAAACAGAGCTCCTATATTTTCTTCTCAGCAGCACCCATAGGACTTCTAGTGTGTTAGTGGCAGCAAACAGAGCTCCTATATTTTCTTCTCAGCAGCACCCATAGGACTTCTAGTGTGTTAGTGGCATCACACAGAGCTCCTATATTTTCTTCTCAGCAGCACCCATAGGACTTCTAGTGTGTTAGTGGCAGCAAACAGAGCTCCTATATTTTCTTCTCAGCAGCACCCATAGGAATTCTAGTGTGTTAGTGGCATCACACAGAGCTCCTATATTTTCTTCTCAGCAGCACCCATAGGACTTCTAGTGTGTTAGTGGCAGCAAACAGAGCTCCTATATTTTCTTCTCAGCAGCACCCATAGGACTTCTAGTGTGTTAGTGGCAGCAAACAGAGCTCCTATATTTTCTTCTCAGCAGCACCCATAGGAATTCTAGTGTGTTAGTGGCATCACACAGAGCTCCTATATTTTCTTCTCAGCAGCACCCATAGGACTTCTAGTGTGTTAGTGGCAGCAAACAGAGCTCCTATATTTTCTTCTCAGCAGCACCCATAGGACTTCTAGTGTGTTAGTGGCAGCAAACAGAGCTCCTATATTTTCTTCTCAGCAGCACCCATAGGACTTCTAGTGTGTTAGTGGCATCACACAGAGCTCCTATATTTTCTTCTCAGCAGCACCCATAGGACTTCTAGTGTGTTAGTGGCAGCAAACAGAGCTCCTATATTTTCTTCTCATCAGCACCCATAGGACTTCTAGTGTGTTAGTGGCAGCAAACAGAGCTCCTATATTTTCTTCTCAGCAGCACCCATAGGACTTCTAGTGTGTTAGTGGCAGCAAACAGAGCTCCTATATTTTCTTCTCAGCAGCACCCATAGGACTTCTAGTGTGTTAGTGGCAGCAAACAGAGCTCCTATATTTTCTTCTCAGCAGCACCCATAGGACTTCTAGTGTGTTAGTGGCAGCAAACAGAGCTCCTATATTTTCTTCTCAGCAGCACCCATAGGACTTCTAGTGTGTTAGTGGCAGCAAACAGATCTCCTATATTTTCTTCTCAGCAGCACCCATAGGACTTCTAGTGTGTTAGTGGCAGCAAACAGAGCTCCTATATTTTCTTCTCAGCAGCACCCATAGGACTTCTAGTGTGTTAGTGGCAGCAAACAGAGCTCCTATATTTTCTTCTCAGCAGCACCCATAGGACTTCTAGTGTGTTAGTGGCATCACACAGAGCTCCTATATTTTCTTCTCAGCAGCACCCATAGGACTTCTAGTGTGTTAGTGGCAGCAAACAGAGCTCCTATATTTTCTTCTCAGCAGCACCCATAGGACTTCTAGTGTGTTAGTGGCATCACACAGAGCTCCTATATTTTCTTCTCAGCAGCACCCATAGGACTTCTAGTGTGTTAGTGGCAGCAAACAGAGCTCCTATATTTTCTTCTCAGCAGCACCCATAGGAATTCTAGTGTGTTAGTGGCATCACACAGAGCTCCTATATTTTCTTCTCAGCAGCACCCATAGGACTTCTAGTGTGTTAGTGGCAGCAAACAGAGCTCCTATATTTTCTTCTCAGCAGCACCCATAGGACTTCTAGTGTGTTAGTGGCAGCAAACAGAGCTCCTATATTTTCTTCTCAGCAGCACCCATAGGACTTCTAGTGTGTTAGTGGCAGCAAACAGAGCTCCTATATTTTCTTCTCAGCAGCACCCATAGGACTTCTAGTGTGTTAGTGGCAGCAAACAGAGCTCCTATATTTTCTTCTCAGCAGCACCCATAGGACTTCTAGTGTGTTAGTGGCATCACACAGAGCTCCTATATTTTCTTCTCAGCAGCACCCATAGGACTTCTAGTGTGTTAGTGGCAGCAAACAGAGCTCCTATATTTTCTTCTCATCAGCACCCATAGGACTTCTAGTGTGTTAGTGGCAGCAAACAGAGCTCCTATATTTTCTTCTCAGCAGCACCCATAGGACTTCTAGTGTGTTAGTGGCAGAAAACAGAGCTCCTATATTTTCTTCTCAGCAGCACCCATAGGACTTCTAGTGTGTTAGTGGCAGCAAACAGAGCTCCTATATTTTCTTCTCAGCAGCACCCATAGGACTTCTAGTGTGTTAGTGGCAGCAAACAGAGCTCCTATATTTTCTTCTCAGCAGCACCCATAGGACTTCTAGTGTGTTAGTGGCAGCAAACAGAGCTCCTATATTTTCTTCTCAGCAGCACCCATAGGACTTCTAGTGTGTTAGTGGCAGCAAACAGAGCTCCTATATTTTCTTCTCAGCAGCACCCATAGGACTTCTAGTGTGTTAGTGGCAGCAAACAGAGCTCCTATATTTTCTTCTCAGCAGCACCCATAGGACTTCTAGTGTGTTAGTGGCAGCAAACAGAGCTCCTATATTTTCTTCTCAGCAGCACCCATAGGACTTCTAGTGTGTTAGTGGCATCACACAGAGCTCCTATATTTTCTTCTCAGCAGCACCCATAGGACTTCTAGTGTGTTAGTGGCAGCAAACAGAGCTCCTATATTTTCTTCTCAGCAGCACCCATAGGACTTCTAGTGTGTTAGTGGCATCACACAGAGCTCCTATATTTTCTTCTCAGCAGCACCCATAGGACTTCTAGTGTGTTAGTGGCAGCAAACAGAGCTCCTATATTTTCTTCTCAGCAGCACCCATAGGAATTCTAGTGTGTTAGTGGCATCACACAGAGCTCCTATATTTTCTTCTCAGCAGCACCCATAGGACTTCTAGTGTGTTAGTGGCAGCAAACAGAGCTCCTATATTTTCTTCTCAGCAGCACCCATAGGACTTCTAGTGTGTTAGTGGCAGCAAACAGAGCTCCTATATTTTCTTCTCAGCAGCACCCATAGGAATTCTAGTGTGTTAGTGGCATCACACAGAGCTCCTATATTTTCTTCTCAGCAGCACCCATAGGACTTCTAGTGTGTTAGTGGCAGCAAACAGAGCTCCTATATTTTCTTCTCAGCAGCACCCATAGGACTTCTAGTGTGTTAGTGGCAGCAAACAGAGCTCCTATATTTTCTTCTCAGCAGCACCCATAGGACTTCTAGTGTGTTAGTGGCATCACACAGAGCTCCTATATTTTCTTCTCAGCAGCACCCATAGGACTTCTAGTGTGTTAGTGGCAGCAAACAGAGCTCCTATATTTTCTTCTCAGCAGCACCCATAGGACTTCTAGTGTGTTAGTGGCAGCAAACAGAGCTCCTATATTTTCTTCTCAGCAGCACCCATAGGACTTCTAGTGTGTTAGTGGCAGCAAACAGAGCTCCTATATTTTCTTCTCAGCAGCACCCATAGGACTTCTAGTGTGTTAGTGGCAGCAAACAGAGCTCCTATATTTTCTTCTCAGCAGCACCCATAGGACTTCTAGTGTGTTAGTGGCAGCAAACAGAGCTCCTATATTTTCTTCTCAGCAGCACCCATAGGACTTCTAGTGTGTTAGTGGCAGCAAACAGAGCTCCTATATTTTCTTCTCAGCAGCACCCATAGGACTTCTAGTGTGTTAGTGGCAGCAAACAGAGCTCCTATATTTTCTTCTCAGCAGCACCCATAGGACTTCTAGTGTGTTAGTGGCAGCAAACAGAGCTCCTATATTTTCTTCTCAGCAGCACCCATAGGACTTCTAGTGTGTTAGTGGCAGCAAACAGAGCTCCTATATTTTCTTCTCAGCAGCACCCATAGGACTTCTAGTGTGTTAGTGGCATCACACAGAGCTCCTATATTTTCTTCTCAGCAGCACCCATAGGGCTTCTAGTGTGTTAGTGGCAGCAAACAGAGCTCCTATATTTTCTTCTCAGCAGCACCCATAGGAATTCTAGTGTGTTAGTGGCATCACACAGAGCTCCTATATTTTCTTCTCAGCAGCACCCATAGGACTTCTAGTGTGTTAGTGGCAGCAAACAGAGCTCCTATATTTTCTTCTCAGCAGCACCCATAGGACTTCTAGTGTGTTAGTGGCAGCAAACAGAGCTCCTATATTTTCTTCTCAGCAGCACCCATAGGACTTCTAGTGTGTTAGTGGCATCACACAGAGCTCCTATATTTTCTTCTCAGCAGCACCCATAGGACTTCTAGTGTGTTAGTGGCAGCAAACAGAGCTCCTATATTTTCTTCTCAGCAGCACCCATAGGACTTCTAGTGTGTTAGTGGCAGCAAACAGAGCTCCTATATTTTCTTCTCAGCAGCACCCATAGGACTTCTAGTGTGTTAGTGGCAGCAAACAGAGCTCCTATATTTTCTTCTCAGCAGCACCCATAGGACTTCTAGTGTGTTAGTGGCAGCAAACAGAGCTCCTATATTTTCTTCTCAGCAGCACCCATAGGACTTCTAGTGTGTTAGTGGCAGCAAACAGAGCTCCTATATTTTCTTCTCAGCAGCACCCATAGGACTTCTAGTGTGTTAGTGGCAGCAAACAGAGCTCCTATATTTTCTTCTCAGCAGCACCCATAGGACTTCTAGTGTGTTAGTGGCAGCAAACAGAGCTCCTATATTTTCTTCTCAGCAGCACCCATAGGACTTCTAGTGTGTTAGTGGCAGCAAACAGAGCTCCTATATTTTCTTCTCAGCAGCACCCATAGGACTTCTAGTGTGTTAGTGGCAGCAAACAGAGCTCCTATATTTTCTTCTCAGCAGCACCCATAGGACTTCTAGTGTGTTAGTGGCAGCAAACAGAGCTCCTATATTTTCTTCTCAGCAGCACCCATAGGACTTCTAGTGTGTTAGTGGCAGCAAACAGAGCTCCTATATTTTCTTCTCAGCAGCACCCATAGGACTTCTAGTGTGTTAGTGGCAGCAAACAGAGCTCCTATATTTTCTTCTCAGCAGCACCCATAGGACTTCTAGTGTGTTAGTGGCAGCAAACAGAGCTCCTATATTTTCTTCTCAGCAGCACCCATAGGACTTCTAGTGTGTTAGTGGCAGCAAACAGAGCTCCTATATTTTCTTCTCAGCAGCACCCATAGGACTTCTAGTGTGTTAGTGGCATCACACAGAGCTCCTATATTTTCTTCTCAGCAGCACCCATAGGGCTTCTAGTGTGTTAGTGGCAGCAAACAGAGCTCCTATATTTTCTTCTCAGCAGCACCCATAGGAATTCTAGTGTGTTAGTGGCATCACACAGAGCTCCTATATTTTCTTCTCAGCAGCACCCATAGGACTTCTAGTGTGTTAGTGGCAGCAAACAGAGCTCCTATATTTTCTTCTCAGCAGCACCCATAGGACTTCTAGTGTGTTAGTGGCAGCAAACAGAGCTCCTATATTTTCTTCTCAGCAGCACCCATAGGACTTCTAGTGTGTTAGTGGCATCACACAGAGCTCCTATATTTTCTTCTCAGCAGCACCCATAGGACTTCTAGTGTGTTAGTGGCAGCAAACAGAGCTCCTATATTTTCTTCTCAGCAGCACCCATAGGACTTCTAGTGTGTTAGTGGCAGCAAACAGAGCTCCTATATTTTCTTCTCAGCAGCACCCATAGGACTTCTAGTGTGTTAGTGGCAGCAAACAGAGCTCCTATATTTTCTTCTCAGCAGCACCCATAGGACTTCTAGTGTGTTAGTGGCAGCAAACAGAGCTCCTATATTTTCTTCTCAGCAGCACCCATAGGACTTCTAGTGTGTTAGTGGCAGCAAACAGAGCTCCTATATTTTCTTCTCAGCAGCACCCATAGGACTTCTAGTGTGTTAGTGGCAGCAAACAGAGCTCCTATATTTTCTTCTCAGCAGCACCCATAGGACTTCTAGTGTGTTAGTGGCAGCAAACAGAGCTCCTATATTTTCTTCTCAGCAGCACCCATAGGACTTCTAGTGTGTTAGTGGCAGCAAACAGAGCTCCTATATTTTCTTCTCAGCAGCACCCATAGGACTTCTAGTGTGTTAGTGGCAGCAAACAGAGCTCCTATATTTTCTTCTCAGCAGCACCCATAGGACTTCTAGTGTGTTAGTGGCATCACACAGAGCTCCTATATTTTCTTCTCAGCAGCACCCATAGGACTTCTAGTGTGTTAGTGGCAGCAAACAGAGCTCCTATATTTTCTTCTCAGCAGCACCCATAGGAATTCTAGTGTGTTAGTGGCATCACACAGAGCTCCTATATTTTCTTCTCAGCAGCACCCATAGGACTTCTAGTGTGTTAGTGGCAGCAAACAGAGCTCCTATATTTTCTTCTCAGCAGCACCCATAGGACTTCTAGTGTGTTAGTGGCAGCAAACAGAGCTCCTATATTTTCTTCTCAGCAGCACCCATAGGACTTCTAGTGTGTTAGTGGCATCACACAGAGCTCCTATATTTTCTTCTCAGCAGCACCCATAGGACTTCTAGTGTGTTAGTGGCAGCAAACAGAGCTCCTATATTTTCTTCTCAGCAGCACCCATAGGACTTCTAGTGTGTTAGTGGCAGCAAACAGAGCTCCTATATTTTCTTCTCAGCAGCACCCATAGGACTTCTAGTGTGTTAGTGGCAGCAAACAGAGCTCCTATATTTTCTTCTCAGCAGCACCCATAGGACTTCTAGTGTGTTAGTGGCAGCAAACAGAGCTCCTATATTTTCTTCTCAGCAGCACCCATAGGACTTCTAGTGTGTTAGTGGCAGCAAACAGAGCTCCTATATTTTCTTCCCAGCAGCACCCATAGGACTTCTAGTGTGTTAGTGGCAGCAAACAGAGCTCCTATATTTTCTTGTCAGCAGCACACATAGTACCTATAGTGTGTTAGTGTCAGCACCCATAGGACCTACAGTGTGTTGTGAGCACACATAGGAGTTCTATTTTTTATACTATATACACTACCGACTACAATGGCTGGAAGACCGCCAAGGAGAGGCAGAGCGTGCCGAGGCAAGAACACAGGGCAGGCAGGCTCTGTTTCTAGAGACAACAGTGCTGGCCGTGGACGTGGTCGTGCATCGTCATCAGCACGTGGCCATGGGACACGCTTGTCTTTGTTTTCGGCAGCTGGACATGTGGAGCCGCATCATGCCGAAGGCTTGGTAGAATGGATGACCAAGCCCTCCTCATCCTCCTCATCCTCTCTCACCCAGGCTCAGGGTACTGGCAGAGCAGCTGCCAACGCGTACTCAATGGCATCATCAGCCACCCCTTCCCTAGACCCACCATGTCCTCCTGAGGAGTCCCCCGAACTGTTTGAGCACAGTGTTGGGTACATGCTCCAGGAGGATGCCCAACGATTCGAAGGCTCGGATGATGATACCCAGCTTGAGGAAGTCAGTAGTGTGCGCGCAGAGAAAGGGGATGCTGAAGGACAGCAATCTGGCAGTAGTGTTCCACCAGCTGCAGCTTACTGCCAGGTTTGCTCTAGTGGTGAAGAGGGAGGGGATGATGAGGTCACTGACTCCACGTGGGTGCCTGAAGGGAGAGAGGAGGAGGAGGAGGAGGATGCAGCGTCACATGTCCAACGAGGCAGGATGCCCCCTGGAGGCCAGCTAGAGGCCAGCACAGCAACTGTACCACACCGCAGAGCTCCGCCTGTGCAGGGCGCTGCCTCTGCACGTTATCACAAAAGTTCTTTGGTGTGGGCCTTTTTTGAGACGAGTGCATCAGATCGCACCACTGCTATTTGCAATATTTGTCTCAAGCGTATCTCGCGTGGCCAAAACATCAGCCGCTTGGGCACCACAAGCATGAGCAGACATATGTCGACCTGCCATGCAGCTCGTTGGCAAGCACACATAAAAGACCCACACCAAAGAACAAAGCGGACCTCTCCTTGCTCCTCATCAGCTGGGATCTCCATCCCCACTATATCTTCAGTCCTCTCTGAAAGCTGCTCTGAGAGGACTGAAGGTGTAGAATTAGGTGTGTCACAACCAAGTACTTGCAGTACACCGACGTCCGATTGTAGCAGGCAAATTTCCCTGCCCCAGCTGCTGGACCGTCGAAAGAAGTATACTCCCAGCCATCCACATGCCCAGCGGTTGAATGCTAGCTTGGCTAAATTGCTAGCACTTCAACTGCTGCCTTTTCAGTTGATAGACTCGGCCCCCTTCCGTGAGTTTGTTCAATGTGCGGTTCCTCAGTGGCAGGTTCCCAAACGCCACTTTTTCTCACGGAAGGCAATTCCGTCTCTCTACTGGCATGTGGAAGGCAATGTCCATGCCTCGCTGGACAGGGCGGTCAGCGGTAAGGTGCATATTACCGCTGACTCATGGTCCAGCAGGCATGGACAGGGACGTTATCTTTCTTTCACGGCCCATTGGGTCACTCTATTGGCAGCTGGGAGGGATGCAGGACAAGGTGCAGTAGTGTTGGAGGTTGTTCCGCCACCACGCCTCCAAAATGCTACTACTGGTTGTGACACACCTCTCTCCTCCACCCCCTCCTCTTCTTCTTCCTCCATGTCCTCTTCGAGTGCTCTGTCCTCGGAACCAGCGGTGCTCCGTAGGCGTACAAGGGGCTACGCGAGTACGCAGGCAAAAAGATGCCATGCCGTGCTTGCGCTGGTGTGTTTGGGGGACAGGAGCCACACTGGGCCAGAGGTTCTGGCAGCTCTGCAGGGGCAGGCCGAGAGGTGGTTGACGCCACGCCAGCTTAAGCCAGGAATGGTCGTTTCTGATAATGGCACCAACCTCCTCTCCGCCCTGCGACAGGGGCAGCTCACCCATGTGCCCTGTATGGCTCACGTCCTCAACCTGGTGGTGCAGCGGTTCTTGGGCAGGTTCCCAGGCTTACAGGATGTCCTGAGGCAGGCCAGGAAAGTCTGTGTGCATTTCCGCCGATCTTATAATGCCAGTGCTCGGCTGACTGAGCTGCAAAAGGAGCTGAACCTGCCCAAGAACCGCCTAATATGTGACATGCCCACCAGGTGGAACTCAACGTTGGCCATGCTGCAGCGACTGCACACGCAGCAGAGGGCCATCAATGAGTACCTTTGCGACTACGGCACCAGGACAGGGTCAGGGGAGCTTGGCTTTTTTTCCCCACGCCAGTGGAGCATGATCAGGGATGCATGCACTGTCCTCTCACCATTTGAGGAGGCCACGAGGATGGTGAGCAGTGACAGTGCATGCATCAGTGACACTGTACCTCTTGTCCACCTGTTGGAGCATACGCTGCGTGGGATAATGGACAGGGCACTTGAGGCAGAACAGAGGCAGGAAGAGGAGGACTTCCTTGTCTCTCAAGGCCCCCTTTATCCAGACAATGTTCCTTCTGTCCCACCCATCACACAGGAAGAGGAGGAGGAGGAGGAGGAGGAGGAGGATTGTGTGAGCATGGAGGTGGAGCCTGGCACTCAGCATCAGCAGCAGCAGTCTTTTAGGGATGATGTACAGTCCCAACAAACCAGTGGACTTGTACGTGGCTGGGAGGAGGTGGCTGGCGATCATGTCATCCTCAGTGACCCAGAAGACTCCGGACCGAATGCCTCAGCTAACCTACGCTGCATGGCCTCCCTGATCCTGCAAAGCCTGCGGAAGGATCCTCGTGTTCTTCGGATCAAGGAGAGTGACCATTACTGGCTGGCCACTCTCCTTGATCCACGGTACAAGGGTAAGGTTGCGGACCTTATCTTGCCGTCGCAGAGGGAGCAGAGGATGAGACATCTCAGGGAGGCCTTGCAGAAAGGTCTGTGCAACGCGTTCCCAGAAACTGGGAGGTTACAAACTCCTGGTCCTGGACGACGAGTTGCTGAGGCTTCGGTCAGTAGCAGAAGGAGCGGTGGGGAAGGTGGACGTCTGACCGATGCGTTCAGACAATTTTTTAGTCCGCAGCCCCAAGGTATGATCGGTTCCAGCAACCATCGCCAGCGTCTGATATACATGGTGCAGGAATACCTAGGGGCAAGGTCAGACTTGGACACCTTTCCCACCGAAAATCCTCTGGCTTACTGGGTCCTGAGGATGGATCACTGGCCAGAGCTTGCACAGTATGCAATTGAGCTACTGGCCTGTCCTGCATCCAGCGTTCTTTCCGAACGCACATTCAGTGCTGCTGGAGGATTTGTCACCGATCATAGGGTGCGCCTGTCCACCGACTCGGTTGATCGACTGACCTTCATAAAAATGAATCAGTCTTGGATCACCACCAGCTACCAGACACCTGAAGCGGATATAACGGAATAATTTATAATGTCACATCCCTTCAAGACTGCCTATGCTGATGCTGAGTGACTGTCCTGTTATGTTCACTGACTATCCTCTTCCTCCTCCTCAATGATCCATGCCACCACACCAGTGCCTAAGGCACAATTTTTCAGCCCCTGTATAACAGGGGCGTGTAATTACAATTTTTTAAAAAGATGCTTCGCAACAGGTGTGACTGCTGTGCTCAGAGTACAGTATCTGTGAGGGGTTGCAGTGTTGTGGCACCAGCACCAGTGCCTAAGGCACAATTTTTCAGCCCCTGTATAACAGGGGCGTGTAATTACAATTTTTTAAAAAGATGCTTCGCAACAGGTGTGACTGCTGTGCTCCAAGTACAGTATCTGTGAGGGGTTGCAGTGTTGTGGCACCAGCACCAATGCCTAAGGCACAATTTTTCAGCCCCTGTTTAACAGGGGCGTGTAATTACAAATCTTGATCTAATAGTTCACAGCAGGGCCCATTCCTGCGCCCACCAAGAGTAACTATGAGGGCCTACAGTCTTGTGGCAACACCGTCCACCACCACCACCACCACCAAAGGCCCAATTTTTCTGCCCTGTTCAACAGGTGCATGCTATTACAAATCTTGATCTAATAACTCACAGCAGGGCCCATTCCTGCACCCACCAAGAGTAACTGTGAGGGCTTACAGTCTTGTGGCAACACCGTCCACCACCACCACCACCACCACCAAAGGCCCAATTTTTCTGCCCGGTTCAACAGGTGCATGCAAGTACAAATCTTGATCTATTAACTCACAGCAGGGCCCATTCCTGTGCCCACCAGTCTTGTGGCTACACCAATATCTAATAGGGCAAATTTCTGCAGAGTATATACGGCAGGCCCCTACTTTCAAACATCCAACTTACAAACGACTCCTACTTGCAAACGGCAAGAGAAAACAGGAAGTGAGAGGAAATCTACCCCTAGGAAGGAAAATTCTATCCTGTTAGATTTAATTTGGGAAAAAGGTATCTCCTCTCTACTGATGCTTTATCACCAATCCTTGTTTCAATTAAAACCCCACTTTTCCAAAAACATTTGTCATTGGGACGGAAAGTGAGGTGACATGTTCTGAACAGATGTGCAAAGACAGCAAATGTTACAGGGGTGATAACCCCTCCCTATGTTCTCCAAAAAGCTTAAAAATTGATTTTTTTGGGATGTAGCTACACTTCATAATGTACCTGTTCAGATTCTACTTAAGAACAAACCTACAGTCCATGTCTTGTTTGCACCACCTATATACTGCTGTTCAGAGTATATAGGGTTGTAGGTATAGGGTTTTATTTTGGGTGCGGGGTCCCCCTTAGTATCCATACAAGACCCAAAGGGGCTGGGGTGGGGGGGGGGGGTGATGGGGTAGCCATGCCATTTTTCTCAAGGATTTTCAGCCATATGGCGGCCAGGACAAGACATGACATTAAAGCCGCAAGTGGTTTTAAATGGCTTCTTTTTTTCCTTTACAAATGTCATTTTGTGCAAGGACAGTTCTAAACACGGGAAACACATGCCACTTCACAGGCATACTTTAGACACCCCCCAGGTACCGTATTTAAAGGAAAATTTCACTTTTTTTTTTTTCACTTTATGCATCATTAAAATGACTGCTCCCGAAAAAACTTTAGTTTTTAAAATTTCTTTTTGCATTGATATATGTCCCCTGGGGCAGGACCCGGGTCCCCAAACCTGTTTTATAACATTAACATGCATATTGGCCGTTGTAATTAGCAATTTTGATTTCGAACGTTCGCGTCCATTATAACGAATAGGGTTCGAAAATTCGCGCGAACTTTCGGTCCGTTCGAAGGTTCTGGTGCGAACCGAACCCGGGGGTGTTCGGCTCATCCCTAATCTTGTCCGTGATAATAACATCCAGATCGGTCTCCCATCTGGGCAGGTAGTTTGGGTACGCAGGACTCTGCAAATTTGTGATCGCTTTGTAGAACTGGGAGATACTGTGTAGAGGGGGGTCTTTATGGAGAAAGAGCTGTTCAATACCATTTAGATCTTGAAGTCCCCGTAATGGCTGGGGAAGAGTCTGAAGGAAGCGTTTCAGTTGGTTATATCTCCATGTGTCCATAAATGTAATTGGTTTATGGCCCAAAATTTCTGGCAAAGGTTTAAGGGCATTGGGGGATAGGACATGGTGTAGCAGGAGAGGGCCGCCGGGTGACCAGGATTGAAATCCTGGGTCAATGGAGCCTGGCATGAAGTATTTATGCTGCAGCAAGGGGGTCAGTGGAGAGTCATAAGACCATGCAAATTTTCTATGGAGACCATCCCATACGCCCAATGAGGATGTGGTGAGAGGCGAGGTGTTGTGGGAGAGTTTTCTAGAAGAACGTGGAATCCACGGGGCCGTGGAGAGATCTGAGCCGCTTAAGGAGTATTCTAATTGTACCCGGAGTTTAGTAGCAACGGCATACTTCCAGTCTGCTATACGTGATAGAATAACAGCGTTATAGTAGGCCTTAAAGTTAGGAAGAGACAGTCCCCCAGAACGCTTGGCTCGATAGAGGACTTCCCGAGAGATCCTGGGATGGCCGTCCCTCCAAACAAAGCGGGCGATCATGGTCTGCAGTAGAGTAAAGAAGCCTATGGGGACCTTCAAGGGGATCATTTGAAGAATAAAGAGGATACGGGGGAGTATGTTCATTTTGATTATATTAACCTTGCCTAGCCATGAATGTGAGAGGGAAGACCACTTCCTGAGATCAGCTCTGATATTATTGAGGAAAGGGATGTAATTATGCCTAAAAAGGGAATGCAGGCGAGGGGGAAGGTACATGCCCAGATATTTCATTCGTGAGGATACCCAACGGAAGGGGAATAAGGGTTTCAATTGATCAGCTATTGATTGGGGTACTGTGATGTTTAAAATTTCAGACTTAGCTAGATTGATTTTAAAGTTAGATAAGGTTTGGAAGGTGGAGAATTCAGACATTAAATTCGGCAGTGAAATGCGTGGTTGTTGAATGTAAAACAAAATATCGTCAGCGTATGCTGCATATTTATGAAGTCTATTACCGACTTGGATGCCATTAATATTCCTATTGTGCCTAATAGTAGCTAGAAAGGGTTCAAGGGAAATGGCAAATAAGAGAGGAGATAAAGGGCAGCCCTGTCTGGTTCCGTTATGTAATGTGAAGGGGTCGCTCAAGAAGCCGTTTATGCGTATTTGCGCGGTGGGGTTATAGTAGAGAGAGGAAATACGGTGGAACATTTTAGGACCAAGGCCAAAATACCTAAGGGTAGTTTTAAGGTAGTCCCAGTCCACCCTATCAAACGCCTTCTCTGCATCAGTAGAGAGAAGGAGGGTGGACTGGGAGCACCTGCGAACATAGTGGATCAAGGACAGAGTGCGGAGAGAATTAACTCTGGCCTCTCTATTAGGAATGAACCCAGTTTGGTCAGCCGAGACCCATTTAGGTAAAAGGGGGAGCAGTCTATTTGCCATTACCTTGGCATATAATTTGGTGTCGACGTTTAGGAGAGATATGGGTCTATAGCTACCACAAAGTGTGGGGTCCTTGTCGGGTTTGGGAATAACGGTAATGTGGGCAGATAAGGATTCCGAACGGAGGCCAGATTTGTGGGAGATTGAATTAGCATAAGTTGTGAGATGGGGGAGTAAAATGTCGCTGAAGGTTTTATAATATAAAAGGGTGAAACCGTCCGGGCCAGGAGCCTTACCGGAAGGAGAGGATTTTAGCGCGCATTGGAATTCTTCTACGGAGAAATCTGCTTCTAGGTCATTAAGGGCCGATTTTGACAGTTTTGGGAGGCCAGCGTCTCTAAGATATTTGAGGATACGCTTACGTTTTTCTGGTACTGATAGAGAAGCCAAACCTCCCTCCACATTATATAAATCAGCATAAAATTCCCTGAAGGCCTTTGAGATTTGGGGGTAGTGTGCACTAGGTCCCCTGATGACAATTTGATTTTGGGTATAAAGGATAAAGTTTTCTTAGCAGTAAGGGATCTAGCCAATTGTTTACCTGGTTTGTTACCCCATTCATACACTTTCTGAGATACGTAGTGAAATTTCCGCTTAGTTTCTAGGGCGAGGAGAGTTTTAAGTTCTTCTCTTTTAAGAGTGAGCGCTTCGAGGTGAGAAACGTGCAACGAGAGCTTGTGCTTTTTATCTAATTCAGCAATTTGTTGTAGGACCTGTTTAAGCTGCTGGCCATGTTCTCTCTTTCTCCTTGCACCAAGTTCGATAAGGCTACCTCTCATTAAGGCCTTATGTGCCTCCCATAGAACAGAGGGGGAGGTGTCCGAGGCAGAGTTTTCTTTAAAGTATTGGGATAAGGTAGTAGAGAGGATGGAAACCTCTGTTGGGTTAGTGATGAGAGAGTCATTAAGCTTCCAGCTGTTGGGGCGGGGAAATAAATCGGGCACGGTCAAGCTGACAGAAACAGGTGCATGGTCAGAGAGAGTAGCCTTCCCTATGTTGGCTGAGCTCAGGAGAGGAAGGTGGAAGTGATCTAGGAAAATATTGTCTATTCTGGAGTATGAGTTGTGCGTTTTTGAAAAGTGGGAGTAGTCTCTTCCTTTAGGGTGTAGGAGACGCCAAGCGTCCATAAGTTGTAGATCTAGTAGTTTTTTTTTCACTTGTGCTAATATTTTAAATGGGATACTGGAGCGGCCGTGGGAAGTATCTATAGTGGGATCTAGAGGCATATTTATGTCCCCCGCAAGGACTAACATTCCCTCAGCGAATTGTGAAAGTTTTGTGAGGGTTTGAGTAAAAAAAGTAGGCTGATTACGATTGGGACAGTAAACATTAGCTAGGGTGCAACAAGTATTGCCAATATATCCTTTAACAAAAAGAAAGCGACCATGATCATCCGCTAACATGTCAGTAAAACGGAATGACGTACCTCTGCTGAATCCAGTGGCCACTCCCTTGGCCTTGTTAGTGTCCGATAGACTATAGTACCATTGAGGAAAGTGTTGCGAGTATAATTTCACTGAAGTAGTATGAGTCAAATAGGTTTCCTGAAGGAAAGCAATAGAACATGCGGATTCCCTTAATTCTCGCAACACTTGATGTCTCTTTGCGGATACACTGAGGCCTCTTACATTATAAGAAAGGAGCTTTAGGTTAGCCATGTCATCAGCGAGAGGTAGACCACTACTTCATATAACCTTGTATGCCAGTAATACAAAGGGGGAGGGGAGAGAGGGACCAGAAGAGGGGGGGAGAGGAGAATCCAGGAAGGAAGAAGAAAGGGAAAAGAAAGAAGAGAGAGACATATGAAAAACATTAGAACAATCTATAGAACGAATGGGATTGAAAAAAGAGTCACGCAGAAGTCTGCGGTGTTCCCAGTGGGGATGAGGGGAGCAGGCAGCCAAAAAGGTTTCCCAGAGGGAAGTAACAAGGAGAAAATAAAGACTGCCAACTCCAATCAACCCCAAGAGAATAGGGGCAGGGAGCAAACGCCTTTGTGGGGGCATCAATGTGGAGCATTAAGCTCCGTCAGCTATCGGCCTGTAAAAAAAAGGGAATTAACATTTGTAAAGACAAGCAATGGTCAAAGCATGAATGCAACGCTCTCCAATCATCAGGTCAACTAACAGACCCAATGTGAGCATAATAACAGTACTGTAGGAGTATAACTAAGAGAGTTTAGTAAGGCAAGTCAAACTTTTCGTATGGGAGAGAAATAATTGAAATCGAAGTGTAGGTTGTCATCCAGATAAGGAGGAAAACTATCAAGTGGGATGATTGTGTTCAACAGAGTACCTCAACCATTCTTCTGAGATGAACATGGAGTTGAAACACGCCTTTGCTTGGCTGGGGTTTTCCGCCACTGGGAGGATTGGAGAGCAGAGAAAGTGGGTAAGGGGTTCTGCCAGCCTGGCAGCTCCACGTGCGGCAGGTTTAGGTCTCGAAGGAAGGTGGGGAGATCCTCAGGGAACCGCAATGTGGAGGAGCGGCCATTCTTAGTAGCAATTAAGCATGCGGGAAAACCCCAACGGTAGTTAGTTCCATCACCCCTTAGTTGCTCCAAGAGGGGCTTAAAAATGCCCTGCGGCGGTCAAGAGTCTCCTTAGATAGATCTGGAAAGATGTTAAGAATAGCACCATCAAAGTCAATGTTGGGGGTGTTCCGCATTTTGGTCATGATGGCGTTTTTGTCTTCGAAATAATGGAGACGGCAAATCACATCTCTAGGTTGATCAGACGAGAAGTTGCGAGGTCTCAGAGCGCGGTGCACTCTGTCGAATCGCAAAGGATCCGTAGCAGGATTGCCCAGGATAGTATTAAAGATACCTCGAACCGAGGGTTCTAGATCATTATCTCTGGTTGCTTCTGGCAGTCCGCGTATACGCAAATTGTTTCTGCGGTTGCGATTCTCGAGATCTTCGAGTTTGTATAGCGAGGCCCTATTTGCATACGCTAATTGAGTGACGGTATCCTGCAATTCTTTAATGGCAACCTCATGTGAGTCTTGACACTGTTCTGTTTCCTCTATTCTGACGAGTAAGTGCGCCACATCCGCTCTAACCGCGGAAATCTCCTTTTTGATGGATTTTTCCATACTGTGAAACATACTCGCCATCTCCTTTTTAAGTTCATTCATCAGGGAAGACATGTCGGAACCCGTGGGGGACCCGGGCTCCTCCATTAACTCAGAGCCGCAGGAAGAGGCTGGAGAGCTCTCACGGGCAGAAGCGGCGTGTGAAGCTGGGGAGATAAGTGATCTCGAGGCTCTGGTTTTGTTGATCCTAGTACTGGGGCTTTCTCTTTCCGCGGCTAGGAATCTTTTAATGGTCCCCGCACTGGTTTGATGCAGTTTTGAGGTTTTTGCAGAACGCTTTCTTAATGTTGAACGGGAGGAAGAGCCTTTGGATGGCATTGCTTGTTAGTGTAAGGCCGACAGCTAGACGGAGAGCATTTCAAGTGCTGCTTTTTAGCGCCATGCGTAGGCTAGCTGCCCTGGGGGGGACGTGTAGATGGCGTAAATGTAGTGGGGGGAATGGCCCTTTGAGCCAAGGCACCTCGGCACCAAGGAAGATGTGGAGGTTAAACAGTGGAGAGGTATAGGGGCTGTGAATAAATTTCAGGGTGTAGCAAAATGTCCGCTGATCACTTGCTATGTTCTCTTGCCTATTGAGAAGGGCACCTCTATAATGTCCGTGGGGAGGAGATAAAAGAGCAGGCCACTGTGATTTGAAAGAATGGAGCTGGGATGCAGGAGAGCTGGAATTGTGGGGAGTTTAAGCTCTTGGGTGTACTAAGATGGCCGCCGTGCTCCGGGAGTAGGCCGAAGCCGCGGACTTTCCTGAGAGCGGCGTGGACGCTCCGATCCGCTCGGGCCACAGTTTCACTGCAAAAGATAGGGGACAGTTCCCAGCAGGCAGGGTGGGGGTGGCAGCACCGGGGTTAGCTCGGGGGTGAGGGCGAGGGACGGTGAGGCAGCTAAGGAGTCACAGTACCTGAGGGGGGCGGCTTCAGCCGGGTCCGCAGGCCGCAATATGGCGCCGGTTCCCAGGATGGTGGAGCTGTCCTCCGTTGATCGCTCCCGCTGTATCACTGCTGTATCACTGCCCAGTGTCCTCTGTGTATACAGCAGCCGTTAAACAGGCCTGGGGAGTGCGATCCCCTCGTAGTATACAGCTCGCTGGCTCGGGGGCATAGGAGGCTTCACAGGCCTCAAGATGGCGGCAGGCCTCAGCAGTGTGGAGCTAGACGCAGGCCAAAGCAATAACAGCCGGGCAACCTCGACGATATCGGCAGGTACCGCAACAGTACGTGTCCTTGGATGGATATCAGAACGTTTGTGTGTTGCCTCTGACACTAGGTCGCAGTGGTTGATAGAGTAGGGAAATACTTTTTCTATCATTTATGCTTTAAAACTCAAGAAGGAAAGTTCCACCTCTAAAAAGAGGTGTAGCTCTGCTTCTGAAGAAATGTTTAGGATGTATACAGTTATTTTGCTGTGTGTCTTTTGTGTCTTGTTTTCTCTTTTAGGTACCAGATCTGCTTTCAAGGCCTCCGGAGAATGGGGAGGGCTAGATAGTTAGTGACGGGTGGTAACATGTGATGTATAATGTATATTGTGCTATGCTTTTATTGAAAATTTATACTATTGTTATGTTTGTCCTTTTCCTCTCTCCCTTTCCCCATCCAAGTTTTTGGTTCAGGTGCCAAATCCTCAGGCTTGAGGAGTTGTTTTTTTTCCCCAGACACTGGGGACAGTGTCTTTATGTAGAAGGGGGAGTATGTAGCGCCCTGCTCCCAATGACTGGTGGGCACTATATTTCAATTTAGAGGGTATCTGAGCCAATAGCTAGGCTCAGATGTAAATAATTGATGTTAAATTAGCCTCTGTTCCAGCTATGGCTGTGTTGAGCAGACTTACCACTGTTTGCTTGTAGGTGGCATTACCACCTCGGGCCAATATGGAAGACTGACAAGCCAGAGTGTATTGGGTACCTTCCCCCGGGAACAGTTCAGTGGGTGTGGCCTACCCACTGAGCATGCTGGGGAAGGGTACTTAAGGGGCAGACGCCGTCTTTTGGGGTCCTTCGTCCCGTCGGGGCCCTTCTGACGTGAGGGGTGTATTGTGTGATTTTTGGCCTCGGAACCATGCTGGTCCGAGGCCGCAACTCCAACCAGTAGGCCCAGTTATGCTGACCGGGTCTGCACTTTGAAGGTGATCCTGTGCTGTCCATCCTGAGGGAGGAAGCCACTCAATGGAGGAAACCAGGGGAGGACCTGTCCTGGAAAAGACCAAGCGGAAGGCTGGTGTCTTGAGGAGGGCCTGGTAAATCTATTGGAGGATGCACCACAACTAAAGTTACCTTACAGTCTGCCGGGTCGGCTTAAAGGCTCTTGACTGTTTGGCTGGAAGTTCAGGTGTTGAGTCCTGTGGCAGAGGATCCCGGATTATCCAATTCTGTGCATCACCAGTCTGTGGCAGAGACTGGTCCTGATATTGTTCGTGCATCATACCGGCTGCTAGGCTAGGTGAGAGAGGCCTATCAGGGTGAGCAATACCCACTCCAGGGAGAGTGATGAGTGACTGTATACTTAAGGAGTTCTCCCCAGTGATCTGTACCATGTGCCTGAACCTACCCTTTTCCCTTCACCTTTCTATATGTTTATGCAAAAAAGGAAAATTAAACCTAACTGCTTAAGGTTTTACATCTTGTGTGGACATTGGAGTTTCTACAGACTTTCTTCCCCTAGACAACGAATACCGAGGTAACGGGCAGGCCCAAAATTAAACCAACAGCTCCTGCGGGGGTGTGCTACACACAGAACATGGAAATGCAATTATTTTTGTAAATATAAACTGCTAAATACCTTTTCTCATCAGCAGTATACAGTATAGCAGCCTTGTGACTTGTATCAGTCTCTGCTTAAAGTTTGTAGGAGGAGTTTTCATTCTCCACGATCCTCTGTCTGGACATTTCTGGACAGTGCTGATTGGCCCTGTGAGTGCACTCTCCCAAGAAAAAAAACCCCCAAAAACTAGAAATACACCCCAAACTGAGCATGTGCGGCTTGTCCCCAACCCTCTATAATATCCGGAGATGAGTTGTAGACACTGGAAGAAGGTGAGGATCAGAGGAGACATGATCAAACAGTCATTTTACATAATGCAGAGCACAGTGAGTATAACAAGCATGCTTTATTGCATATACTATACTGATTTTACTGTTGTGGGTTTAGTAACACTTTAATGGATGTTTTGGGCAATGCACATATAAGCTGCTCTATTTGTGGGCACCGTAGTGTACCTAGCAATCCTGGAACCCAGGGCTGATGGTTAATTTACAGTCCCCTCCACCACACAAAAACACACCAAAAGAAAAAAAACAAAAGGGACATAGTGGTGCACGCAAGTCAGTGTGGCCAAATTGCACTATCTATGGGAAGGGCTTAAAGTGCTTCTAAGGCTTTTAGTTTTTTTACCTTAAAGGGTAACTCCGCTTTCATGGAACAAAATTAGCAAAAAATTTGCAAAGTCCCTCTTTCCTCCTCATTTGTCCCTCATTTTGGTCTGATCTATATAGTTGTATATAAAATGCACTTTTTATCTTTCAAAAAGTTTTTCCCAGTGCTAAACTTTCATAAAAAATTCCAAAATGATGCATTTGTAAGTTCCAAGAGCCAATATAAAGGAATAGTAGTGTTAAAAAAGTACATTTGTACAATTCTCCCTTAAGGGGACGTGGCAGGGTGTGTGTCCTATTCCTACATCGTTTTGCGAATAGGTGTCCCTCGTTCCCATCTCAGAAAGTTGGGAGGTATGAAAATGCCTCCCAGATATGTAATTTCCTGCTTCTGTGATTGGCACACTGATTTTCCCAAAAGTCTGTACTAAGATACAAGTCAGATATAATTTTTGGTAAGATACTCACAAGGTGCAGGTGCTGCAGCTGGTTGATAATCAAGAAACCACTCCCATTAGATTCACTGAGCCCAGGGGCACAGAGGAACAAACGGGGATTTCTTCAGAATAACAAAAGGTAGGAATCTGCAGCAAAGATTGTCAAAATCCTTGCAATGTACATAGATCACCCATGGGGGAATGTTTTTTTTCTCAACAAAAGTGGAGTTACACTTTAAAGCGGAACTTTACCCAAAGCAACTTGACAAGAAATAAGGTTCTTTTGAAAGTAACATACATTGCACATTTTTAATTAGGCCACTGAATTTAGTGTGTACTGTAAATTTCTTCCAGTATTGTTCCTGTTTCTTCTTGCAGGAGGATGCCATTTTGCTGAAACTCAGAGCCCTTGAGCAGCAGTAAATCTTTAGGCTGTCAGCAGATCGGCCTCTAGTGGTTGTGATTTTCAGCACAGTGCCAAAAAAGAGAGAGCAACTGAGCATGTGCGGAGCATGATGAGTCAGTATATTACTGGATTTTAAACAGTATAGACACTCATTTTTAATATGTTACATAGCAATACCTGCAAAAGGGACAAGCCTAAAGTGATCTAGCGGGACCTAATTTTATGGCTAAAGTTCCACTTGAATGCATTCTATGCATTAAGATAAAAAACCTTCTGTGCTGCAGGATCCCCCTAGCCCCCCTCCCCCCCCATTAAACCTACCTGAGCCCTATTCTGATTCAGCGATATGCAAGAGAGCAGTAGCTCTTGCCACTGTCTCCCTCCTCACTGGGTAGATTGATAGCAGCAGGAGCCATTGATGGCAGACAGGGTGGCTTGGGAGGGGGCACTCACCAAAGGGGCAGAGCCTAGAGCACCGGCAGGGACCCCAGAAGAGGAGGATTGGGGCTGCTCTGTGCAAGACCATTGCAAAGAGCAGGTAAGTATCACAAATGAAGGTTTAATGTTACTCTAAAGGGCCATAGTTTAATAAAACCTGAGCCTAATCACTGTATACACAGCTCACCTATGCCACAGTATTTGTGCCTCCACTCTCGGGAGTGCATAAGACACAGAGTGCAGGACCCAGGAGTGGGTGATGCACAGGCCTCTGCACAGAATACAACCAAAAATGACCCCCTCCTGAAAGTACAAATCCAAGCCCATACCTCTCACAGTACAGATCTCAACCAACAGTCCCAATCTCTCTGGTACCAAATTTCCCAGACAGCCCTAAATTCCCCCTCCCAGCCCACCACCTCAGTAAGCCTCCCCTTTCCAGCCTAATCTCTCAGTATAGACCCTCCCAGTACAGACCTTTCCCAGTACACAGCCCCAACCTAAGTACAGTCTCAGCATTATCCCTCAATACAAACCCCTCTTCCAGCCTAACCACTCAGTACAGACCCCTCCCTGCCAATCTATCCCCTCAGTACAGACCTTCCCTAGTACAGCTTCCCCGGGCTAACCCCTCAGTTCAGCTCCCCCTCCTTCCAGCCTAACCCCTTAGTAGTGTTGAAGGTTTTTCATACTCTCTTGCCACCCACATTTTCTTCAGTCCGTTGCCAGACCTCTACAGTACAGACCCCCTCCCAGCCTTTTTCACCTCACCCAGGTTTTATCCAAGACTTTTTATGGCGCTTATGTTGCATTTTCTTGTCAGTTACTTGGTATTTATGATGCGGACAGTGGTGTTGGTGTAGTTAAAGAAGCTGTCACTCAAAAAACTGCAAGGAGGTAATAAAGTGTAGGCAGCCACCTATGAGTCCTGATGCTATGCTCTAGTGCCAGGCCATTCTCACAAGAAAGCTCCAACACCTAGTAGTGTTTTGACCAGCCCATTTTTGGAGTTTTGTGTGACATTATGTCCAATTTGCTTTTTTCCCTCCCTTTTTTGTTTTGTTCCAATACACACAAAGGGAATAAACATGTGTATAGCAAAATATGTGTTACTGCAATACTTTTCTGTGAGAAATACTTGATTTTCTGGAAAAATTTCTGGGGTGCCAACTAGTGTTGAGCGAACCCGAACTGTAAAGTTCGGGTTCGTACCGAACTTTAGCTTTTTCCCGAACCCGAACCTGGACTTTGCGCGAAAGTCTGGGTTCGGGTTCGGGTTTGGCAATCTAATGGCGCAGTTAGAAATGCTTCAGGGGCCAGCCAATCACCTTTTGATTAGCTGGTGTGCCCTTAGAAGCCATCATAGCCATGCCTACTAATGGCATGGCTGTGATTGGTCAGTGCAACATGTGACCCAGCTTCTATATAAGCTAGAGGCACACAGCACACACGTCACTCTGCTTCAGAATAGATAGGGAGAGGATCTTGGCTGCTGCTGTTGCTAATAGGGAGAGATTGTAAAATACATGAGGTAGTCCTGATTCTGCAATCTGAGGGAAAAGATAGAGAGATAGTGTAGTGTAGGGCCAGGTTCCTGTTGGTGCTTTCAGGGAGAGAGATTTATTATATAGGAATCCAGATTTAGAGATATAACTCAGCGATCTGCATAGGTTTACCTGTTTGTGTTGCAGTGCACAGTCTTTTTACACTGCCATGAGCCCAGTGTCAGAGAAAATCTAACTTTTATCTGCAAGCTCAGTGCACCAGCACTGCATATATTACGTTGAGAGATACACCGTTTCCATACTGTGGGTGTATTCTGCTCTTGCAAAAAGACCCATTTAGGGCAAAAAAAAACCAGCACTTTATTGTGCTTTTTTCCAAAAGACCCATATAGGGCAAAAAAAAAGAAAAAAAAACAATTTGCATTTTATTTTGCTTGTGCAAAAAAAAAAAAAAATTGCACTTTAATGTACTCTTGCAAAAAGAGCCATTTAGGGCCACAAAAAATATTTTGCAGTGTGAAATACATATCTGGAGGTGTGTGAAATAAACAATTTCTATATATTTTTCTTGTACTGTGCTATATTAAAAAAAAAACATTTTTTTTTAATAGCATTTTCTGCAGTTCTGTAGCTGTGCGATTCAGCGGTTACGTACTGTGGGTTTGTTGTGGTCTTCCAAAAAACGCCATTTAGGGCCACAAAAAATATTTTGCAGTGTGAAATACATATCTGGAGGTGTGTGAAATAAACAATTTCTATATATTTTTCTTGTACTGTGCTATACTAAAAAAATAACATTTTTTAAGAATAGCATTTTCTGCAGTTCTATAGCTGTGCGATTCAGCGGTTACGTACTGTGGGTGTGTTGTGGTCTTGCAAAAAGCCCCATTTAGGGCCACAAAAAATATTTTTGCAGTGTGAAATACATATCTGGAGGTGTGTGAAATAAACAATTTCTATATATTTTTCTTGTACTGTGCTATACTAAAAAAAAAACATTTTTTTTTAATAGCATTTTCTGAAGTTCTGTAGCTGTGCGATTCAGCGGTTACGTACTGTGGGTGTGTTCTGCTCTTCCAAAAACACCCATTTAGGGCAAGATCCTAAATTTGGAAAATATGAGAAGGTCAAAGGGACGTGGTGGCCCCGGTCATGGTGCTGCTGGTGGAGCTCCTGTTGCAGGGAGAGGACGTGGTGGATCTGTGCCAACTACACGCACAAGTGAAACACCTTTCTCAGGTGCGAGTAGGCGACCGAGCCTGAGGCGGTATTTTGTCGCGCCTAATGAGGCTTTACGAATGTTTAGGCCAGGACAAGTACAGGCGATAGTAGATTGGGTTGCTGACAGTGCCTCGGGTTCCTTCACATTGTCTCCCACCCACTCTTCTGATGAAAGATCAGAGTTGGCACCTGAAACTCATGTCCATCAGTCTTTCACCTCACCCCCTTGCAAATCAGCTAAGCAGTCTGAGCCCCAAATCATGCAGCAGTCTCTTCTGCTTTTCGATGACTCTGTTAGCAGGGTTTCCCAGTGCCATCCACCTAGCCCTGCCCCAGAAGTAGAAGAGATTGAGTGCACCGATGCCCAACCACTTATGTTTCATGATGAGTACATGGGAGGACCATCGCAGCACTTTTCGGATAATGACGAAACACAGGTGCCAACTGCTGCTGCTTTCGCAATTGTGCAGACAGACAAGGAGGGCAGGGGTGAAGACTGGGTGGAAGATGATGTGGAGGACAATGAGGTCCTCGACCCCAAAATGGTCCATGAATCCTACAGAATTAGGGTGTTTGAGCCTATTTACCACTCAAACACTTCCCTTAAATTTAGCACCCTGCTACATTTTTATTTCAAAGTATTTTATTTTCCCACTAGCTTATCCATTAAATTGAATAATTTATTCCAGAAAGGGCGTATTCTGGGGCATTCCCACCATATGTGTGGCATTGTGCCGTTGAGTTTCTGAGGTTCTTAATGACTTCCCGTACCTCTTCTGCTGAAAAGGGGGTCTCCAGCATATTTTTTTATTTTTTTAATGTTATTTTAAGTTATTTCCCTATCCACATTTGTTTGCAGAGCACTTTCCATGCTCTTAACAACATTTTGCTGCCATTTGCAGCCCTCTAGCCCTTTCCATTACTTTTTTAGAGCCTTTTTAGTCCTTAGAAGTCCGGGTCCCCATTGACTTCAATGGGGTTCGGGTTCAGGTTCGGGTTCGGGTTAAAGTTCGGTCCCGAACCCAAACTTTTTTCCGAAGTTCGGCCGAACCCGTCAAACCCGAACATCCAGGTGTCCGCTCAACTCTAGTGCCAACAATTTCGGCCATGACTGTAAACACATGTATATGCATTTGTAAGTGTGTAAATAAAGTTTAAACAAATGGGAAGAATAAATTATCATCATGTACGCATGCATGTCTTTACAAGTTCGCAATTATTTTACTGATCATTAGACAGAAACTTTTCCCCTAGAAAACATGTATAATAACATCAGTAACATTTTTACGGCTGTGTGAATTAAGCCTTATAAGCTGCCTTACTGGGCAATAGTAGTGTGCACAAGGTAGGACAGGTTGGGCTGTCAAGCTTCAACACTGCCAGGAAGTGCCAGAACTTTCCCATCAGAACAGCTAGACAGAGGTGCCCTAAAGGAGAAGTCCAGACAAAACCTAACCAACGCTAAACCTGCTCTGTGCCACTCTGTTCCAAACCTAATCTATCTAACCCTGTAAGGCAAAAATCACTGTACTTGCCTATCCTGCAGCCAATCCAGTCCAGTCCCAGCATCAGCTGTCAGCCAGAGCTTTGCTGTGCAGGAGGGTGTGGGAGAGGCATCCGACAAAGGAAGCCCTATAGTAAGTCTATGGATGATGTCATATTCATTTCACAGCCGTTGCCGGTCCTCTCCTGCACAAAGCATCTGCCGCTAGAGACCAGCCCGGATCGGGTGCAGAATAGGTAAGTACAGCAAGTTTTGCTTTACAGGGTTAGATAGATTAGGCTTAGAATGTGGCACAGAGCAGGTTTAGCGTTAGTTAGATTTTGCATGGACTTACACTTTAACCACCTTTCTACGGGAGAAATTTTTAATCTTTTACCCACCTGTTAAAATTATCATTGTTTGCTAGAAATTACTTTAAACTCTCAAACAATTATATATTTTCTGAATGCAGAGGCCTGAAAAAGACAATAGTGGCAGTTTAAATTTTTTATGTTGCACAACGTTTGCCCAACTGTTTATCCAATGCATATTTTCAGGAAATAATACACTAAAATTTATTTTAGTGCAAGCAAACACAATATAATACTGTACACATTTTTTTTTTTTTGCAAAATCATAAATGGTGGTTTTGAATCAAGTACAGTAGAACCTCGGATTACGGGCATAGTCCGTTCCAGGAGTATGCTCGTAATCCAAAGTACTCGCATATCAAAGCGGGTTTTCCCATTGAAGTCAATGGAAACAAAAATAATTTGTTCCGCATTGACTTCAATGGGATGCAATACCGCATCCGGCCAGAGGTGGGGGCGCCAGAGAGCCTCGGCAAACGTCGGAAAGGCTCGGAAACTGAGTATTTCCGTGTCTTTCCGAGCATTGCCGAACGGCGGCGATCGCCGCTGTAAAGCTCTGCTCGGCTCCGGCGCCCCCGCACATCAGGCCAAATGTGGTACTGCAGGCACTATTAGGTTGAATTCTGCTCGTCTTGCGAGACAACACTCGCAAACCGAGTCAGAATTTAAAAAAAAAAGTTACTTGCAAATCAAATTGCTCTCAAACCAAGTTACTCTTAAACCGAAGTTCCACTGTAAATACATTCCAGGCATGTCAAGTCTTAAATTTTGCACCCCTGTTGCACCCTGCAACACTTTATAAGCCTTTAAAGGTTATAATTTTAAGAGCTATCCATGAATTATGGTCGTGGAATTATTGCCCTCACTTCGATCGTCATGGTGATACCTCACATGCGGAAGTGATGCGTTTCAGGATTCATTAGTCAAGGATAAGATCAGAGAATGGATGTTCCTTGAGCTCCTTGGAGGAACAGGCGAGCCCAGAAACCACTGTAGGTGCTGGGAGCAAGTTGGGTGACACTCTCAGTACCCTGGCTGTAAAAATCAACACCAAGCACATGGAGCTTGTTTTAACCTCTTGAATACCAGGACATTTATAAATGTACCTTGCTGGACAAGTGGTTAAAGTAAAACTTAAAGTGATTGTAAAGATACACTTTAAAAAAAAGAAATAAATACGTCATACCTGCTCTGTACAATGGATTTGCGCAGAGCAGTTCCAATTCTCCTCTTCTGGGGGCCTCTGCTTACACTCCTGGCTCATCCTCCCTTCCACATGCCCCCATAGCAAGCTTGTTATGGGGCACTCGTGTGGGCTCGAACCTGAGCCAGTATGCGCCCCCCTCTCCCTCTTCTTTCGATTGTATTCATAGCAGCAGGAGCCAATGTTTCCACTGCAACCTCTGTATCCAGGGAGGAGAGAGAGAGCAGTACAACAGCTCTTGGACACAGCACTGAATTAAGGCTCAGGCAAGTATTGGGGGGGGGGGGGGGGGTTGGGGGTAGCTGAATTTTTAACTTAATGCAGAGAATACATTATGGTAAAAAAAAATCTGGCTTCACAACCACTTTAGGACAAAAAGAAAAAAAAAAGAAAGAAAAAAATACAGTTGGAATAAAAAATATGTATTGGGGAGTGTATCAGTATCATCGCCTATGTCCATTGAGTATGAACTGACCCAGGAAACAGTAATCCCAAACCAGAAAGTCGCAGACTGGTCTAAATGATTAGCAAAAGCTAGTGTATCATAAAATTATATATAAAAAAAAAATATTAATAATAATGTTTTAGTAGTTTGTCTGGAGTTCTACTTCTAATAGTCCTGTTACTGCCTATGGGACAGTGTGATGGTGCATTGGTTTATCTCCAGCATCAGGAGAGATCAAAGAAAAGCAACATTGTCCACAGATCTATAATTGTTATTTTATATTTTTCATACTGTCACAAGATTGCAAAAAAATTGTCTGTACAGTAAATCTCTGCCACTGTATGTCAAACTCGCATTACACATCACAGGGCTTTGAGCATTTTTGCTGTCCCCAGAGTCCATAAACATTAACAGCTCACATTGAGACTATGGAGAGGGATGGGGGAGGCATGCTGCAGACACCTTCAGAATATCTGAAGGAAAGAAATAGCAATTAGACAAATAACCAACATGTCTGATCAGGTTTTGACATGCCTCAAAACCACACGGGCATTACCGTGTCACCCAATGTCCAAAATTTTACTATGGATGGACCGGTAGGTAAATTCTTTCATTACATTACTTAAGGGACTCCCACCTGGCTTATGCCTAAAAGCAGAACTGTGAACTGTGAACCATAAGAGACTTTAAATCATGCTGATGTCAATCACTACCAGCAGTAAGTTTAAAGCGTCAATGATTCCTTGCCCAAGCCGCCATACTGAGTATTACCCTTGATCAGTGACCAGGATAAATCCATCACTTATTCCATTCAATATTAATTGAGCCAACACCATCAATCATCATATTGTCCATCGTCTATTGCCAGGATTGCCAGGATTGGGGCCACAGTGCTGCCCCCCCCCATTGCCGGCTGTTATATACACATATAATAATTTTTTAAATTTTTTAATACTCTAGGACAGTGGTTCTCAACTCCTGTCCTCAGGACCCACTAACAGGCCAGATTTTAAGTATTACCTTGGTGAGATGCAGACTAGAATACTGCAATCCCTGAGCAGCAAATTATATCACCTGTGATGCATTTCAGTTATCTTGCAAACCTGGCCTGTTGGTGGGCCCTGAGGACTGGAGTTGAGAACCACTGCTCTAGGACATATGCTACCATTTTTATTTGAATTGAATAGTTTCGGGTCATTTCTATCACCCCCTCCTCCTTTTTCCTCCACGCATGGACCAACCCAGTGCAGATCATCTTGTAATTGAATTTTTTAGGGAGCTTTTGCCCCTCAAATTTAAAATAATTCTCCATTTGGAGTGGTGTACCTGCATGGGCTGCTCCAGCACGTCCGGACTAGCACAATGTCAGTGTTGTGTTGTGTTGTGTGTTATTTGTTTGTCTTGTGTTGGGTTTTAACCTATGGCTGAAACATATTTCTGCCAGGCGCCTCCAACTGTTGAGTTTCCTATCTGTTCTTGTACCACATGATTGATAATCAATAAATACATATTAACTTTTTACAGTATCTCCATTGAGTATCTTTTCATGAGAATCGTAATTATCCGTTGCCCTAAGTGACCCCTTTCTCCAGCCTGTTTTTCCAACAGGCAATCCCCTTACCCTTTATATTCACAGTACTATGGTCACGGCAACTACACCCTACACGGTGAACGATTCCTAATCAATCCATTTAACTATATTGGATTGATAATTAGTGGCAAGCTTGCTCCCTCCCTTTTCCCCTTTTCCCTAATTATCTCCAAAATTATACTAGGTATAAGGTAGAGCTTGCTGGACTAGTGCTCGATCTCTAAGAGTAAAGATCATTTCCTAAACAGCAACAATTTTTTTTTTCCTACTAAAGAAATTGTTTGAAAAAAGCATGTTCCAAAGTGGCAGATAATATCAGAAGGATTCTTTCAAGTACAGGAAATGTGAATGCGTATTGAGTACAGTCCTTCACTTATCTTGGAAAACGGAACACGCAATAAGGCTGTACACCTAACTGAAAATGGCTGAAAACCTCGAGCTCTGCAGATCGATTTTCCAAATCTTTTGCTCATACAAATGATCTTTCTTAGATGAATCGATGTTTGACTCAGAGCACCCCTTTCTTCAGACTTTTATCTTATATCTTTGCGCTATTTTTAAATTCTAGCTTTACCACTGTGTTTCTACAGTTGTCTGAACCCTTTGCCTTGTCACATGAATATATAAAAGCAACAAATTGTTATCTTTGACCACAATAAAAGAAATAGACCCTGGAAAAAAATTGTCATATTATTTATTAAATAGTTATTTAAAAAAATGTTTATACAAATTACATAACACAGTTTACATTGTATTTCTAATTCTTTACATAAAGAATCACAGTAAAGCTCTTAACTCCATTCATTCTGGCTCAGCCAGCAAATGGAATGATGTCATTTAACCCTTTTGCTACCAAAGGAGCATGCAATGCCAAGCCATTCCAAGGCCCCTGAAAAGACTGGAGTGCAGCTGGAGACAAAATACTCAATGCAAATTTCACATTACAGCAAAAGTATTTACATAGATAAGGAAACATAAATAGACTGGGCAGGAGGGAGTAAGTTCTTATAGATAAATAATTTACATAAAAAAAAAAAAATAGCACAAAAAACAGGATTGACTGAACTGATTAAAATAGATGAAAAAAATATTTCTGTTTAATTTTATGTTGCTTTGTTTGATAGGCTGCCTCAGCTTTAAAGGCAGACCTACCTCTTCGGTATATAGTCATTGGTAAGAGTCACAGAATAATTTTTACAGTTGCTTGAAATATGAAATTTGCTGAGTATATTACACTGCTGTGCTAACATTAAACATAAACAAAATAATTACTTTATGGATACAAGACAGATCCTTCAATTTCCTAAACATTCATTATCGCCTGTACAGAATTATAGCTACAATATTGTAAGGACATAGGCCATGATAGAATACATGAACATCTGTTAGTCAGTTTTACCTGCTTGCTGGTTACATTTTGTAATAGGTATTTTCTTTATTGAATTGTCCACTTTGAGTGTAGTTTAAAGTAGTTATGATCGAGATAAAAAATGTGGGGTTTGAGAAGGTGTTGATGTAACGAATTGTTTTTAATGCCTTGACCATGGAACAAAAACAGAATTGCTGAATATAGCGCTAACACTGTATTTAACCTTAGTTCTATTGTCAAGTTTGACATTTGTTCTACATTTATGCTGCATTAGGATTCCATTTTACCATGTTTGCTTCTGTTAAAGGTTTAGGATACAGAAAGTTATCAATGGAGAGTGGTGGGTTCAGGCTCTGGCTTCTTATATGCCTTTGATATTACAGCAGTGAAATCCTACCACCATGATTCCTGGCCCTGTTCCTATTCACCTGGGAATTTTGAGCATCCCTCTTGTTGCAATCTCTATATTATAAGTTAAATTAAACACTCAACAGGTAGAAAAAAAAAACATCGTATTGGTAACCACAGGTGCTTAGACCCAGAAACTCAAGAACAGAAATCTCGCCAATGGAGCTCCAAAGATTTTTACGAATAAGTGGTTTAACTTTTTTTTTTTAACAAAATAGGATTTTTGTACTCACCGTGAAATCAGTTTCTCTGACGTCCATGGACTGACACAGCCTCCTAACACTTTACCTGTGGGTTTATGTCCCTGCTTGCAGGAGAAGAGGATTCACCAACCCTACGGGTAAAGTGTTAAGAGGCTGTGTCAGTCCATGAACGATAAGAGAAATTAATATTTTAGAATACCAGCCAGAAAGGTAACCCACATGTAACTATTCCTTAGCAAAATGTCTCATTCACTTTTATAAATAAAAAATAGCTCCAATTGCTAGTTATGACAGTGCGGTTATTTTGCTTGTGCTGGGCATTTCATACAAATCACCATAAATTTTTTAAGTTGCAATTTTTCCAAAAAAAAGTGACTACTGTGTCTATTCAGTATTGTCTTGGACATTCTGTCCTTACCCAAATACAAAGTCCTTAACTGCTGAGAACAGCAACGACCTGTGAAAATATATTAAATGTTGCATTCATCAGATTGTTCCATATAAAATCACACACTAGACTTCAAGTACAATAGTAAAAGCTGAACTGAATTAGTTTACAATTGTATTTGCAACTGCTAATTAAATACAAAAAAACTATTTTGCTATGTTAAGGACAGTTTTCAAATGACTGGAAATTAATTGTAACCTGTTGCATTGTAAGTATCCATCTTAAACACTTCCTAATAAAATAAATCATGATTGTGATTCTGGAGAAAAAAACATTATAGAACGCTAAAACTTGTTGAAAAATTAACCTTTACGGTCGTAGAAAAACTCCAGGAATTAATTTAGGAAAGCATTATGAGAGATACACAGGTTTTTCAGAGATACAAAAGTTTTAAATCCTATTGCTTCCCTTAGATGCCCTCTTCTAGTCCCACTGCATTTTATTATTTATAGTGTAATATGCACAACAGAAGTCTAAAGGGACATCTATTTCAATTCAGGTAAGCACAGGGGCTGGAAATGGTCATTCCAGGGTGCTGCTGCCCTAGCAGTGATGTGTCTACAGCGTGGTATCTAAGAAAGGCTAGCATTAAGGTAAGTGCAATTAACACACTTACCTCTTGCAATTTTTTCTGAAAATTATTCCTAAGGTTTTTCTTTAATGCAACTGTTCTTTTTTTCCCCATTACAGACAGTTGTTATTTTTTCAATGCAACAGTTAACGAAAGGAAACAATTGATTGGTAGGAGAATATTGAAAATCTTCTTTGCATTTGATAAATAAAGCCCACGGTGACTAGAGATAAACCATTTTTTTAATTATACATTGAGGGATGTCAGCCTTGGCCTGTAAAGCCTAGAAGGAGGACTTGAGCTAGCCATAGATATTGGCATGTGTGATCAATAGCTATAATTTCTATTTTCTACTACATTAATGGCAATGACATAAGCAGTGCCTGTGTCTGTCAACCTTTTTTCTTTATAGAGGCACTCAGCTGGTGTCTGTTAAGACATTTTCAAAACAGCATTTTTCTACTGTCCATACTAGTGCGTACTCGGCTGCCAACCAACTTCAAGTAATACATTTTTTGGCAAATGTAGAGTTATCATGACATATGAGAAACAATTAAACGTAGGTGTTTCTAATTAGTAACAACTTATTTTTTGAGTTTGTAATCTGCGTTAGAAACATGTAGGAAATCTGGCAACAAGAACACTTTCTTATATGAAGCCCATTTTATCTTTTTTTATATCTCCTTGTAGTTTATGGTGTTATCTTAACGTGTTTGAAGGGAATAGCTATAACCAATTCTACAATCCAGTGTGCTTGACCACCAGCTGGATGGATCTGACTTTGCTTTGGCAACAGGAACTACCCATTTAATATACTTTTCTACAAACAAAGTCACAACCAAGTTGATTGAGAAGAATTTGAAGTCCCATTAAAGACATGGCAACAAAGAAAATGTTCATTCTTCTGAACGTTCACGCTGTGTATCCAAGGCACTTAAGCAGGAAACAGGACTACGCTTAAATTAAAGTTTATGTAATTAGCTGCTCCTGAAAACGTAAACAACGCCTGTTTTCCTTAACAAAAAACACAGTGACAACAGCAACAACAAAAACTACTTATAGGCATAAGACACTAGTTTCTGCCATTTTGCCAGAACAGTCATATATCGCTGAATAGAATGGGCACTACAATCATTAAACAGAAATATACAACAAAACATCAAATTCAGAATACCTTTACATTGAAACTTATAGGCACCTAAATCATTTCCTAATAATGAAAAGTATTGCCCCTATTTCATTGCTGCTAAGTGCTGGCGAGGGTGTTCTGCTGAGTCACTACACAACTAAACATTCACAGACCTACACATAGGTTTGTGTTTTTTCATCAATTTAAAATTGCCTGTTGTGTAGTGTGGTATAGATAACATATATTACATTTCCTATGCTGAGGTTGAATGTTGTTACCTCTATCATATGATTTAATCTGCTTGTATTGATCAACATTCAGAAGATGCATGAAAATGCATTTAAAGTGAAATCTTGCTTAATATTAGTACTGATGTCACTTTACCACTGCATATATCAGCATATAATAAGCAAAAAATTAAGCTTATTATTGCCGATCTCGGTTCCCAGTATGCTGTTCTCTATCTGAGTGTGTGACTAAGGTGTAAAGCAGAATGGTTTTCTAAAAATATGCACATTGCCCCTACTATTGTACCACAGCATATGATCTTACCATAAACCCCCTTCACTTGTATATCTGTAAGAACACTTATTTTTTCTCATCCAACTCTTCATTGAATGATGCATAGGCTTAATAAACTGTCCAGGGGGGTTAAATTTAAAAGGTACAGTCAATCAAACCAGAGGCTCCTGTGATATAATTCACCTGAAAGGATACTGAATAGATCTTCAATTATAACATATCCATAACCTACACAATGTGGAAAGGTGCATTATGTAGGCAGTTCTAAAATGTCTATTAATTCACTAGCAACCTGTGGAATTGATCCAGAAGCTACAAGACTTTGACTCCTAGTACATTGACTGGATATATTTTCATTAATATCGGTTTAACTTGCGTAATGACAGCTTCTACCATTTCTAGGTGACACATATACATTACCAGTTTGAATGGAACCATGTCGAATTCATAGCAAATGCAGTGTAGGGGTTAAACACAGTTTTCATAAGCTTCACCAGAAAACAATACATGAAATGTAACTACTCCCTACCCCTCCAAACATACAATACATAAAAGGTACAATCAAAGCCAGCTCTGAATATAAAACCCTTTAAAAATATGTCCATTGTTCTAGGCATTTGAAAATGTAAGCGACCACAAGAAGAAGCAAGCAATCACATTTCCATTAGAGACCTGGTTGTAGAAAATGGCTCTTGATCATGACTTATTTTAAGGCTGTTCTGCTTATGTTCAGATGCTGTTGTGCACCTCCTCACTTGGAGTGGGATCAGCATATTTCATCCCACCTAAAAGTGCAGTTGTTTCCAAATATCCAAGTGGCGAAATTAACAGCGCTGAAATCAGAACTGATTCAAATCACTCCTCAATGGAGCGAATACTTTCTGCTGGGATATTTAAACCCATGAAAAAATCTTACATCATGAAAGTAAAACTGGGAGGCATTTGAGTTTTGGGAGGCATCAACGGAAAGGCTATTTTGTCCTTTCCTTTCAAGCAGTTTCCTTCAAACATTGTTTCTTCTCTAATTTGTTGTAAGAAATGTTCATTTCCATGTCTTTAAGAAAAAAGCAGCTGAAATAGCTAATTAAATTACCACCACATTTGATGGTGAGAGAAGATTTTCCAATTGGTAATGTCACCAAGTGTTCAGCATTAAAGTAAACAAGTCTATCACGCTTCAGAACAACACTTCTGTGGATTCATTTTCACTTTGTGCTTTATTCCATCATAGAGCTCAAAATTATAGTTCTCCAAGGTAGTTGAGCTACGAGAAGAGAGGCCTGTGTAAGAGCAAGTGCAGTACAGTAGAAGACCGGCACAGATAGCTCCAAGCAAAACTCCAAGGGAACTCATAGCAATGATAGTAACTAGAATTGGATCCAAAGTATAAAGCCAACTTTCTTCTTTGTCAGTCCTTGGAGTTACCACATTACTGGTGGGGAAAGCTGTATAGAACTCGTACTCATCTAAAGGGAATACAAATGTTAAATAATTAAGACTACTAGTAATTGATGATAGAACAAGCCAAACTGTATATCTGTTATAACAAACGTACCAATAAATATGTCACCTATCAGCAAAGAAAGATTGCTTTAAAGTTAAATAGTAGAGATCAGCAACTTAATTTTGCTAAGTTGATTTTGCTTTTATTAAAATGTCATCAAAGTTCACCATATTTATTACTCCAATGCAATTCACCAGAATTTCACCCAAGGCAAAATATACAAACTGACTTTGCTGACATGTTTGCTGAAATGCATTGAAGTCTGGGAGAGGGAACTGCAAAAAAAGGTTAAATCAATTTGCCAACTTTCTCTGTTAATTCAGAGTTATGTTTCACAGATGATTCAAACCATTTCTTTAGTTCTAATGAATGCTGGAACATATCTAAGTATTTACCACCACACGGCTAACTCAGTCATCCTAACGTATATATGAAGCCAATTTATTTATTTATTTTGGATAGTGTAAAGAAGGGTTAGAACCTTTGTTAGGTTTTTATTGCTTTCTGTGTCTGTGTAAGAGACTTAGAGGAAATCCAAATAGTTGAGCTGACACAGAACTAGAATACAGTAGAAGTCCTCCAATGATGACACTTATTTCTGTGACAACTGTCTAAAAGTGGACTTACCTCATTTTTGGAAATAGTTCTCACTTACTGTTCTGTGTACAGGGCAGGAAGTGGGGAAAAATCTCTCAAATAGGACACAGATGACAAAAACTGACAGGGGTTTTAATCATTTCTTACTGTACCCAAAAGGCAGAAGATGATTGTAAAAGAACATGATAGGCTGTGTGGCTATAAATGCTGGGCTTGTTCCCAACACTCATTAGAACTAAGGAGGCAGCTTGAATAAACTGTGAAATGTCTTCAACATAACAGAACAAGTCCAGTTGAATGTAACTAACTACCACTAGCTATACCATAACCTGGATAAACAAGAAAATTCAAAGACATACACAACTGGATGGATGTTGATGATCAATCTTAAAAATGTAGATATTTAGCTTAAGATCAAGCGTGAATGAATGCATATGCTTTGTCTTTGTACATTTGCCATCAGATATATTAAAAAAAAGTCTTACCAATTTTTCCTCCATAGCGATGACCCTGATTATCAGTTTTTATCACAGGTACATCCACTAAAAGAAACAAAAGAAAAATAGTTTTAATTATTTTTAAGCTCAGAGCTAAGCATCCAAACAATATTAGTCCCAAATAAAATAGTGTTGTAGAATCACTGAATTATTCATGCTGACCAGTGCGTATAGATTTATATTTTGCCATTATTTGGACAAGCACAGCTAATAGCTCTTTAACTGTTGAAAACACAAGTTCATCATACCCAGAAACTGGTAGGGCACTTTGTAGTCCCACTGCCGCTCCAAATGCATCAATGGCCTAGCCCTATTTCAGAATACAAATATGCTAATAGTTATTCCTTGCTTTATGTAAAACTATTTTATTAATTCCATGTCTTTGTGAGTCTTGAGGAATGAAAGCATAATATAAGTAAACAAACTGAAAAATATTTTAGGGAAAGAGGATGAGATAATATGCATGTGTAAAGTTCAGGATAGTCATAATTGTTTGCATACTAAAGATGTTGTTCCATAAGTTAGAATAGCATACATCATAAAAATGTAAATAGAAAATAGGAACAAACGTAAGACCATGCTCTGTTCAGATCCCAGACTCTTATTACAACTTTAAAAAAAACAAAAAAAAAAAACTTCTCCCCCCAATTTATACACACTCCCTTCTGGTAGCGCTGGATCTACCCTTTTATGCTTAGTATCAGTGAAAAACTTATATTCTTTTTCATTATCTTGAAGGACATATTCCTATATTAATTCTATCAGATAAGTCCTATGTATTTTGACCTGTAGAGAATAACACTTCTAAACAGATACAGCACCGGTTCACAGAGGTCCATGATGTGGCTGGTTTAGATAGAAGGGCCAGTTGACATAGTTACATAGTTAGTCAGGTTGAAAAAATACACAAGTCCATCCAGTTCAACCATAAAAAAATAAATTGATAAAATAAAAAATATCGGACAATCCCATATACCCAATTCTATACCCACAGTTGATCCAGAGGAAGGCAAAAAACCCCAGCAGAGAATGCTCCAATTCGCTACAGCAGGGGAAAAAATTCCTTCCTGATCCCCACAGAGGCAATCGGATTTTCCCTGGATCAACTTTACCTATAAATGTTAGTACCCAGTTATATTATGTACATTTAGGAAAGAATCCAGGCCTTTCTTAAAGCAATCTACTGAGCTAGCCAGAACCACCTCTGGAGGGAGTCTATTCCACATTTTCACAGCTTTTACTGTGAAGAAACCTTTCCGTATTTGGAGATGAAATTTATTTTCCTCTAGACGTAAAGAGTGCCCCCGTGTCCTCTGTGTTGACCGTAAAGTGAATAACTCAACACCAAGTTCACTATATGTACTCCTTATATATTTGAACATGTTGATCATATCCCCCCTTATTCTCCTCTTCTTGAGAGAGAATAAATTCAGTTGCTCTAATCTTTCCTCATAGCTAAGTTCCTCCATGCCTCTTATCAGTTTGCTTGTTCTTCTCTGCACTTTCTCCAGTTCCCCGATATCCTTTTTGAGAACTGGTGCCCAATACTGAACTGCATAATCCAGATGAGGTCTTACTAATGATTTGAACAGGGATCATCAGAATGCGGTGCGGATGAAACACACCACACTTGCAGTCTGCAGAGGATGTCAATGTTAACTGAACACCCCAAATGCAGGTTGTAAACACAGTGTGTTTGCCTGCAACGGATCACATGGTACAGTAGCACCATGTGACCCGGTTGCTGTGTGTTTTTAAAAGTCATGCGTGCACTACTTTTGGTGCAGTCTGGCACAATTTCATCTCTTTCAAATTATTGGGCTGACATTGCATGTGAATCGCACAGGAACGCACAGCACGTTCCTGTGCGACTCAAGGTAAGAACAAGCCCTAAATGCAGTTCTTTGGACCACACGGGGGGTATCTTCAAGGAAAGTTATTAACAATTAGAGAAAAAACTGTGCTTTCTGTGGTTTACTTAACCTGCAAAAATTGTTAATGCTGCTTATCATCCACAATGATTGTTTGAGGACTGTTTGTGTGCATCGTGGTCATTCTTTGATAAACTGATATGTTGAGAATGTTATTAAATATTCCAAATCCCAGCTGATTTTCCATTACCCCAATAAGAGACCCTATGTAATGTCATATTTAATACAGATGTATTTTACTGGAATGAGTCAACCAATGATAGGTAAAGGAAATTCAATTTCTTATCCTCATTGTTTTAAGTTCACTTGGCTGAAACAAAAAAAGGCAACATCTTTAGTAAATCAACATATCTAAATCCCAAAAGTTTTTTTGCTGAATCATGTTGGGATTACATAAAACCCCTGTAGGGTTTTTTTGGTTGTTTTTTGCACACTGCATCCCGCTGGGTATATCGCCGTTCACATAATGTTCTAAAGATAGAAAACCCCCTTTTGACAGTTGTCACTGCTACAGGTGTCCCCATTGTAGAGTTTACCCTCATGTTCTAATCTGGGGACAAGTAAAGTTTGGATTTCTCATTACTTTCTGTGCTGGTTACAATAGCCACCTGGACAAATAGAGGAGGTGAATCTCTGTAGTAGGGACATGGACAGCAACACTATAAAGCTGACAAGGGATCTAACTGTTCCTAACTGCCAAAGAGCTGATACATTTCATATATGTTCTTAAAATGAAGAGTGTACATCTACTGGTAAAGCGATATTGATTTTATTATATAATACCCTGTTCTCCAATATATAACACACAGCACAAATTTAACATTGCATTAAAGAAATGGAATGATGGTTTGGGAGTTCTGACTAAGGAACAAATCAACACATTCACGTCACTTCTACTTTTACAATGTTGTATCAGATGAGGGTTGGTTCAAGTTTAGTGATTCGTTTTTCGCCTCTTATTGGTTAGTCAGTGATGTCTGCAAAGGATGTACATCACCAATAAACATACCATAATTTTCTGATTAAACCAACCTTAATCATCTAAATTTGGCTGTGATCCTGGCTTTATTATAATCACTTTTTGTATTATAATCAATTTTTGTATGAAATCAACTTGATCTAATTGTGTAATGCTGCTTAGTCACACCAGTGTGCAACTGTGTTGCTTATATTTTCTCCTTGGGGAAATGGAAAATGATGTTCCATTTTGCAGATTACTCCAGAGAGACAATCTTCATTATAAACACATTCAGGGCAATTTAGCACTTTACTAAAATCCTGTAAGAGCAACCATTGTTGTCTCAGGTGACAGAGTGATTCAAACTTCAGGAAAGGCAGCAAAAAGGCAACACCCTATGAAATAGTAGATGGTGGAGGAACAAAACTGTAAATTTGGTTAAGTGCTTGAGAGCCTGCATCATTTATCTACATTTCCAAAGTTAAGTAAAGACAAACAGATATTTGTACAAAAATACCATCCTTTAATTACATTCCACACAGCACATGATCAAATAAGTTTCAAATTTCTATAAGTTTTTTTTTTTTCGTTCATTCACAGGCAGAGGACAAAGCAAGAGATGCAGCGTAATAAGGAGAGAATGGCTGGATATCATTTTTAACAATAGTGACTAATCCAATGTTTTCAGAGAAAATAACATTATACAAAGTATCAATAAAGGGCAGCATTCTCCATGCTCAAATCTTTGCAAATAAGTAAAATATCAAAAAACCTAAGAAAGAGCTTTATTTTTAAAGGCTTATATCTTTAAGGAGAGTATATATAATCACTTTAAAATGAATTTGAAAAAAATAAATAAAAAATCAAAGCTCTTCTATATGTGAACAAGCAATGATATGAACAAAGGCAGAACAGTGATGATCCTATGGTAGTGAATAATAAGGTACACATGCCAACTATACATATTAGAGTATGTCCCCTGTAGGCAGAACTAACAAAGTTCAACCTACTGGTCACTTGATATCAATAAAGTTGCATGCTGAAAAAATGGTATGCTGTGGTATTCCCACTGCATAGGTATAGGTGACAGGTGCACCTAAGACCACCCCCACATCATGGCTTCATAAGGAATAGGATTTGGTAATATAGACAAAGGCAACAGCAACAGTCACCTGAGGTTGTGTGTGTTAATAGATCATATATAAATTTTCTCTGTGTACACAAATATAATTTAACATGCACCTTCATTTTAAAGTGATTACTCCTTCAGTAAAAAACATCTTCCCATAATGTTAAAATGTAACAATAGCAATCATTTTTTTTTCTATTGAGACAAGCGAAAAACATAAAAAAACCTGCACTAAATGGAATACAAAGATCAAACGGTGTCTTTTGTATTCTCATTATCAATATCTATGTATTAAACATTTTTTTAAAGCAACCCCAGACATCAACAGGACAGAACAGGCGGAACGTAAAATCTTTTACATTGATCAAAAAAAAAAAAAGAAAACATACATATAACAGATTTTTGTACTGTGTTTTTTAACACTTCCAGCTGCAATATTTGTATCGAAAGTGGTAGCCTAGATGTGTGTGTGTTGGCTTAAGGAAGAAAAACAGATTAATGAGGAACAAATTCCAAAAGATAGAAAACTGGGGGCCAAAAGGTGCCTTGGTTTTTCTTCTTTTTTTTTTCTTTTTTTATCACATGCAAGAGCTATTTCTTTTTCTATATATGTACTATTTTTCCTTTGAGTTTTCAGAGTCAAACAGTAAATGCTATTTACAATCATAGAACTTTTGTTCTAAGCATGTGGTAACAGATGGTAAGCCTCAGATACTGCTGTTAGATTAAACAGACGAGAGAAAAGTAACAGTGTAATTACCAATTACGGTGCAATGGACAGAGGGGTGCTGTCTGACACTCTTATGCTATAAGACTGATGTGATTTTTTAAAAGACTTGGTATAAATTTCCTCCTGTGATTGAGCTGTATGAAAAGTCTACGTACAAAAATCCAGTTTCATAAAGAAGACTTTTTTTTTTTTTTCACGAACCATTTTTTAAAAAGGCCTTATAATGTTTTGTGCAGCAAATTGGCATGATAGTGGACTAAGCAAAACACAAAAATTCAATGTAAAAAACAGAGAACCCTGAAGAATAATTTATATCTACAGTATGTACTTATTAAACAGTGTGCTTCCATGTACAGAAAGGAAGCAGCATTTTTGCTTTGTAGGTAAAAAAAAAAAGAATATTCACAAACAAAACAACATACAGGATGGGTTACAAACAGAATACATGAGGTTGCCTTAAAACAGATATGCAATAAGTTCATTTGAAATAACTCTATAGAAAAGGTGGAGAATAATTATACTGACCATACATGGGCTAAAGATCATTGTGTTGCTTATAATAATCTTTACATATAATTAATAGCAAAGGCTTAAAATAAAGGTTCCCCTATTAAATAGGGTCTTTGTTCAGTATGCAGGCCTCCTGGGTGGTATGTGGACTTGGCAGTGCAACCAATTGCTGCAGGTGGACTGCTTTCTCTGCCAAACCCTTGCTAGACCCACCCAGTAGGGTCGATTTACTAAAACTGGAGAGTGCAAAATCTGGTGCATCTCTGCATAGAAACCAATCAGCGTCCAGGTTTTATTGTCAAAGTGTAATTAAACAAGCTGAAGTTAGAAGCTGATTGGTTTCTATGCACAGCTGCACCAGATTTTTTCCTCTTCAGTCTTAGTAAATCAACCCCAGTGCACCTATGACAAGCTAATACAACATTCCAGCTGCACATTACACAGCATTGGACTCCACAGGTGAGAGCTAAAGGTGTAGAGATTCTACTACGACAATTAAGGTCTGTAAGGGACAATGCATGAAGTTCCTATTTAGGAGAGTCCACACATGACTTTAAGTTGGAAGGACAACATTACTCTCTCAGTTTGTAGTCTTAGACCATTTTTTAAGAATAAAAACGTATTAGAACTTCTAACGACCCATATAAAGATCCGCCTATGTTTGGCCAGCATAAATCTGACAAATCATTTGTATAGTTTTCCCAGATCACTGCCTCAATTGCTTTGCAGTACACTTTCTGATAGTACAAAGTATAACAACTTCTAGGCACATACGCATGTGCAGAATCAGATTACAGCACAGAAGAAAAAAATAAAAATCAGCAGTAATGCCATATGGACAAAACCATTCTAATACAAAACGGCTCAAAATTATACACAGCAGTGTACTGTATACTAGCATTTCTGTGAGAAATACATTCAAACACCCAAATAACAGCATGGATACAAAAAAATATACAATTCTATGTCACTTTAGCATATAAGGCCACCCATTTGCTACCTAAAAAATATGTAAAACTGATTGTTCTTAAGCTCCACTAACACTGAAACGTCAAATGTGTGAGCCACAACTGTTATGTACATTGTGTTAAAGAGAAATATAATTAGCACCAGTGCATTTGTCTGTTTGTCTACTTCTTATTGTATTGTGTTAGTATGGACCAGAAAAATGATTAGGTAATCAATAATTTCCCAATGCATATGCTTTATATATTAATCAGGACTGAGGCTATATGTTAGTACAATGAGGAGATTTTTGGCTCAGGTAAACATAAACAAGGTAAACAGAGAGTATTCTGTGGCATGGCACGAGGAAAAGGAAATAATTCACATGAACATATCAGGGGTGTTATTCCGCTCTTATCGCTGGCTTCCTGTGTGCACTGCTAAATTGCAATTAGCATATAGTCTTAACAAAGTTCAGCAGCTGGTAAAGGAAATATGTAATATCTCAAAATGTCTGCAAATATATGAGACTATTTGTAAATTGCCTGAAATATGGCTCAATCTCTGACTTTTACCTATAGGAAAGCCTATAATAAGGCTTACCTATAGGTAGTGTAAATATCTCCTAAACGTTCACCATTTAGGAGCTATTTACTGTACATGCAGCCGGTGATATCACCGGCGCATGCACTCTGAAGGAATGGCCACCCGGGTGGTTCCTTCAGAGTCCTTTGCCGTAAACGCCGACTCCCGCACGCATGCGCGGGAGTGACACCATCGCAGCTCCTGCCAGTTACACAGCTGGAGTCCGTGAACCCGGAAAAAAGACCGGTGCATACTAGCACATTATGACATTACCTTTCAGGGTACAAACCTTTCAGTTTACTACCGCTTTAATTTCAGGGTCCCTATATTGTGATATAAGGCATTTATCCTTTTGGGATCTTTTGACCTAAATGGTTCTTTCAGGGATTTCCTTTTTGTCAAAAGTTTATTTTTCTGTGACCAGCTGTTATTTTTTTCCTGTGCCAGGTATCCAAACCATAAAGATTTTTATGCCATATCAAGAATTCTGGAAGCTGGTGAAAGGGAAGAGGCTGAAGACCACTAATTAAGTTGTCATGGCAGTGTAATTTTATTTTACAGGTGATAGTATAAGGTCTATTTAATTATAGCCATAAAGCAGAACTTCACCCAAAAGGGGAAGTTCCACTCTTCCTCCTCCTTCCCCACTCCTCTGCCACATTTAATTTTTTGGGGGGGAGCGGGTACCTAGTTTTGACAGGTACCTACTCTTTCTGCTCGGACCGCCTAGGCAATCCGAGTGGAAGTTCTTCTTCCCCCCTCCCTGCCCTCAACCTTCTGGAACACATCACAGGTCCCAGAACGCAGTGGGACTATTCACAAAGACAGCGTGGCTCGCTCATGTGCAGTGGGCAGCCAGCTGTGAACCTGCAAGCAGTCACAGTTGGCTGCCCACAGCTAGAAAGCCGATGCCAGGGACCCGAAGACTAGTAAAGAATAGGTCCAGGTGAAGATGGTGCTGGATGCTTGGACAAGTCTCTTGAAAAGTCAGCAGCTACAGTTTTTGAAGCTGCTTACTTTTAATTTTGGCACATGTGACTGAAGCCCATTTTTAATTTTAGATATGTAAGTTAAGCATATCTGGCACTACATTGATGAAACCCATCCACAAGGATTTCAAGAACTCTGACCACAGCCAAGAAAAGCTCCACCTAATTGTTTTCATTTCCTATTATTTTCTTACTGATGATAAAATACAGAAAATATTTACATTCTGTGAATGCTTACCATCAGTGAAAAAAGAAAATGAATGCTGTAAAGAATAGCACCTATTATTTTCTGAATCTGTTGTAATGATCATGACCGGATTTACACCACTAGAGCCCATGAGCACACAATTTTTAACACTGTAAGTAATTACTTTCTCCTAAGTTCACCTCTATTGAATAGAACATTTCCCTTTTCCTGCTGCTACACTGGCTTAGAGTTTTGTGATAATGTTTAAATTTGCCTTTTCATTTTTCTTATTAATGACAGGGAACAAGTGTGACCAGGAAAATACACTTCTTTGTCTCTGCCATCTATAGACACTTGCCTACAGTGCCTAATAGTAAGGTCTTGATGAAATTTATTAACAAGTACCTGTCAGTTAAGTACAGTGTTAGTGGCCATAGCATGGACTAACTATGGTTATCTTTTCTGTAAGCTCAATATTATTTAGCCTCATATAATGATTGATAATATTGATGTTTGTAATTATAGGTAAAATATAACAAGCAGTAGGTTAGCCAAGTGAATTACTGGGCTATAAAAGCCCCATTTTCCAATATGTACTGTTGTGTAATCCTTTGCTTGGTGTATTATTTTGAATGTTACAAGCCTCTGTATAGTAACTTTAATGCCTTGTTAATTCAATGGATATATTGCTGCAAAGTGACATCTGCACTGATGCATGTCTTGTATATTGAAAAATTATATTTCTTGACAAGAATCTCATTAATCAGAGTCATGTAAAACATAGTCATGACTAGATAAGGCAGCAAAAATAATACATAAAAATAATATACACAGGTTTTCGATTTTTAACAAAACACCGGTTAATTCACAGACTGAGCAACGACTGCCAACACAAGATGGCTGAGAGGGCATAAAGCAGAAGCTTAGTAGAGGAGGAGAAAAAGCCGCTGAGATGCAATCTCACCACAAATGAATGTGAGGACAAGTGTGAGGTCGCTCTTTCTCTGACTCTACCTGGTCATTAACAATGGTAACTCTCTGAACAATGATATGTATTTCAGATCTTGTGAGATCTTTTAATGATGGTACTTTCCAGAGCTTTTAGCAACCATATAGATTTGAGTCAGGCCATAAAAGCAAACCAGTGGCTATATAGGCAACCTAATTATTTTTCATATGGTAGTTTTTTTTTACAAATCAACCCACTGTGCTTTACTGATCTGTCGCATGCCCCTGGTCCACTCGGTGATAAAGGCTGAGCTACAGAGGACACTTTTTAACCATTTGGAGCACAAAATTAACCTAACTTGTTGACAAATGGGTTATACCACACTGAAATCCATTAGGTTGATTTACTAATACCGGACATAGATGGAGCAAATTTCTTTTCTGCAGCCACCGGTTCCTTCTGAACCGTCCGAGATTCAGACCATCTATATCTGGCTTTAAGTTGAAGAGATTGTTCACTTGGTTACTTTACAAAATGGATAATCATTTAGCTTAGTGTATAAGGTGAAGCTGTGAATACTTTAAATACCCAATCACATGCAATAAAAAAAAAAGATTGTTTTTGCTTGTGCATGATTGGATAACTATAGTCAACACAACTTCACATTGTTAAGTGGCTAGTCTCTTATCAATCAGTAAATATGCCCCAATGTGTTGCAAATATGGAGGCAAGAGGCTAATCTTGTGCTAGCAAGTGAATAAAAGCAACCTGTGTTGCTCCATAAAAAGAGTTGACTATTTTGGTTTGCAACAACAACACTGATGTGTATTATGGATGGTCTGACCAAAATTATTTTCGAAGTATAAACCACCTAGCGTTTAATATGTTATTTTGCAAAATGTAAATAAAAAAGTGCATTTGTAAAGTACAAAATATTATCATGTTTATTAATTGCATATATGGACTAAATCTGTCTAAATGTATTCTAGAGAGCTCAGATAGCTGTATGTTATGTCCTGTTTATCCTTAGAGCAGCGTTTAATAAAGTCATATACTTTTTTTTCTTATTCTCTTCCTAATCATTGGTTGCATAATCCCCAAAATGACTTATATTTAATCAGCCTTTGCCACGTTTACAGAAACCTGTGCTGAAAGGGTAACATAAGCTGCTATCTTCAGAAAATGCTAGTTGTTTGGCTGCTATGTTGATCCATTACTCTGGAGGCTTTCTAAGTCACTAAGATTGATTTACTAAAAGAGTACAAGCGGTTCAGTTAGCATGGTGAACCTTTACTTTGCAAAGTGTATGCGTACATAGTTTAGTAATTAAGGTAAAACCGTGATTACTTTTAATGTCCAATCATGATCCTTGCTTGAACATATCTTAACCCTATTCTCTAAGCTAAGCGAACATTCTCTGTTGAATGTGAAAATACACTTTGCAAAGTGAACCTGCCTTCGTTTTTTTAAGTAAATTACCACTGACCTGGAAAAAAGTATGCAGGCCAGGTCAGCTTAGTTTACTTGTTCAAAATCAGTGACTCTGAAAGTACTGAAGTAAGAGATAGCCATCTAATTAGCATGTTCAGAAGGAAGACATCAATTGCATTCAATATATTTCTTCCAGGACAGGCTTCCTTTAAATTAGCAGGTGAACAATCTTCAGAAATACAGTAATAAGTGGGTTGAAATACAGTAAATAAGAAGTAGCTTTCAATAGGGTTTAAGATCATCTAGATTTGAACAAGAAATCCAGAAAGGCAGCAAAAAGACTAAATTAAAGATCATCTGTTAGGAAGCCGAAAAGCAGAAGTCACTGATGGAAGCAGACATACCCCAACATAAGGGACGCATAATAATCCTAGGGCAAGTAGGTTGAATTACGATTAAGGTACTGTCCTGGAATCAGTATGGGCGTTGTAATTCAAGTAATAGCAGCTTCAATCAGAGCCTTCTAAGACTGGTATATTGGTTTCTGACAGAGTCTCTTTATGTTTATTAGCTGCCATGAAGGACTAGAATTAGATTCATTACATGAAGGACTGCAATGAGAGCTCGCTCTAATACATTACCATTGCTTGCCTAGTTTAATTTGTGGTTTCCACCACTGCTCACACATGCTATCTCTTACACACAGAATATAGATAGATGTCTACACTCTTCTGACTTTCCTTCATGTTCTCAGGCAAATTTTGTTTCCGTCTGGGGAAAAATTATAAACAAAGCTTGGAAAAAAAAAAAAACTTGTCTTTCAAAAAACAAAACAAAAAACAAACAAACCGAAGAGCATTCAGGTTCGTAAAGGCATTTTGCCTTCTTCTCAAACGTATTCCAAGATGCAGCATTAGATTTTAGAGACAGTCAACGAGGGGTGAGATGTCTATGGGTTCATTTCTTAAAGTCTTCAGAATAAAGTATCATTGGGGCATAAGGGTTTGGAGGAAAAAAGTGCAAATTGAGCCAACAGTTCTTGAGTCTGTTAAGTCTAGATCCAGCATCCGCCTCGCACTCAGCATCGCGAGCTCTGGTCGGGATCATCTTGCTCTAGTTTTATAGTTAAAGTAGGCTCCACTGCCAGTGGTGCACCGTTGGTGTAATGTGAGGATTTGTAGGTGATGGCTGGGTCGCTCTTCTTGGCCGCATAGCGGAATCGGTGGTAGTGGAGCACCAAGGCCAGTGCGACGGAGACCAGTACCAGAACAGCGCCTCCTGCTGCCATAACGTAATACCAGTAGACTGGGATGGGCTGCACTGACACCGTGTCCACTGTGGGCTCACTCCCTGGTAGAAGGGTGCCCCCTGGTGGAGAGACACAGAAGAGCGTTGCTAGGTGGGATGTTGGTGGACTAAAACTGAGAAATCATACATGCTTTTTTCCCTATAATTTAACAACTAAGCTGTTACATATTTCAAATATAACACAATAAATTAATTAATTAACCTGTTTACATATCTAAACACCATTTACTTTTAAATATATATTTTAGTGGCATAGGTATATTATTCTAACATAGTGCTGTCCAACTTGAAGTGTATCTAATCCCAACAACAATTAAACTGCTCTGATCTATTCCAGAAGCACTGCATGACATCTCTTTACCCATGGTAGCCATTCAGCTTTGAACTTCAGTTTGTTTAATTAAAGTGGTTCTAAAGGCTCAATGCTTTTTTTTACCTTCATGCATTCCATAAAAAAACTTCTCTGTGCAGCAGCCCCCCCCCCCCCAATACTTACCTGAGCATGATCTTCCTCCAGAGTCCAATCTTCCTCCAGCACTGTGCACGAGAGCCTCGGCTCTCCGGGGACTCTCCTCCTCATTGGCTTAGACAGCAGTGGGAGTCTGTGCTCTTGCTGCTGTGAATCACAGCCAGGGAGCAAATGAGAAAAGAGAGGGGACAGGGCTGAGCCACGGCTCTGTGTGTGAATGGACATGCAGTGCAGCGGCTTGGAAGTGAACCTGCCTCGGTGCCCCTTTAGCAAGCTGGTAACTCTGGGGACAATCGACAGGAGGGAGGGGATACTCGGTGCAAAACTATCACTAAACTATTACTCTCAGCGTGTTAGGACTTCCAAACACTTCCCCCTGTCCTCATCTCCATAAAATAGAAGGAGGTGTTCAATTGCTCATGGAATTAAACCAGGCAGGGCGGATAACACTGACTGAGATAATACTGCAGTGCCCACAGCTCACTGGAATTATGTGAGGATCAATAGGCACTTATCTGCAAACAAATATGAAATACCTCTTTCAATGGTTTATTTAACAGACCAAAAGGGAACAGATTAGTTAATTGCTAGGATTAACATACACTTCAAGATACAGACATAGTATGACAACAATTACAATAGGCTCAATGAACATTTCTATTTATTTAAAAGAGCCAAATGTGCAATATTTTTGGGATTTTGTCAAATGCAAATATCTGTTATTAAAAAAAAAATGTACATCAATATGGATAAAAACATGCAAAACATGTTGGAAGACATTTCACTAAAAGAGTTAAAGTGGTATTAAACCCAAAAGTAAACATTTATTATATTGCAGCTTACCATTTGTTGGATGTGATGGCTGTATTGTATTGGTTTTCTTTTTTAGACATTCTATTTTCACCTGGTGATCTGGCCAATAAGTCTGCTGTTTTTTTTTAAAAAGAACAAGCTCTCCAGCAGAATGGATCAGTTACAGAGAGGAGACAAACCATTTATCACTAGCAGGGGTGCTAACAATGCTCAGCTTTTATTTATGTAAAACCTTTATCCTAAAGGGAAAAGAACTGTTTTCTGTAACTGATTAAGAGGTGTGGGCTGGAGTTTAGCTGAAATTTTGTTAGTGTATTTAAATCTGCTAACAATCCCCTCCGTTTAGACTGAAAATGTTGCTGTTCAAAGGTTCCCCTGTGCTCCTTTATCCAGAGTGAGGACACTAAGGCCCCTTTCACACTGGGGCGGGAGGTGCGGTTGCGGTATAGCGCCGCTATTTTTAGCGGCGCTATACCGTCGGAATTGCGGCGGTATTCGGCCACTAGCAGTGCGATTTTAACCCCCGCTAGCGGACGAAAAAGGGTTATTACCACCAGCAATGCGCCTCTGCAGAGGCGCATTGCCGGCGGTATAGCCGCGGTTCCCCATTGCTTTCAATGGGAAGGAGCGGTGGAGGAGCGGTAAACACACCGCTCTTCTCACCACTCCAAAGATGCTGCTAGCAGGACTTTTGGAGCGGTCCTGCTAGCGTACCGCTCAAGTGTAAAAGCCCTTGGGCTGCAAACCGCTCCAGTGTGAAAGGGGCCTAATACAGGAGGTATGTTATTGGTCAGATCACCAGGTGAAAACAGAGGGAAAAAAATACCAAAAACAAGAAAAGTAATGTAGCTATCACATCTAATGACTGGAAAGCTGCAATGTATTACATTTTGGTTTTGGGTTTAATAACACAGTAAGATGAAGCCATTAAAATTGTAAAAAACTGAAAAGAACGTATTTATTTTTTCTAAAAGAATGATTTCATACCTGACTTATGTTTTACAGATTATTTCAGGAAGCAAACCTAAATCATAGTGATGTCAGATTCGGACAAGTAATTTGCTTCACTAGCTGAGCCTACTAAAACCACAAACCTCTAACAATATCTGCTCTAACTGTATCATCTTCACCTTATAGGCATGTTCTATTGGTGCATCGGAGGTACTGCAAGCTCCAAGAAAGGAAGATTTCAAAATAATTGTGCAAAAATAAGAAGCAGCAGTTATCTGTCTGCTAGAATTGTACAAAGGACCTATCTGAAAGCTTGGGTATATTAGTAAATGTGACATTCCCTGCAAGTAACTCAATAGCTGTAATTTAAAATGCATGCACCGGGAAGATAAACCTGTAGTGTATGTTTTGTGAATGTCACACTCATTGCTTTATGAAAACATTTTCATTTTGATCAGAGATGGGACGGGTTAATTTTACTTTTATATTTGTGTCCCTATTGGATATTTTTAAAAATTCATTTTTAGGATTTAGAACTTCTAACAATGATTTTATTGCTGCCCATTCTTCCCTGTCTACAACCATACTCCCATTACTTAAAGGCTGGGCTTTTTTTCAGCAGGAACGTAGGAGAACGCAATTTAGGTACCTCCAGCACGGAATGTATGAAATAGCAAGGGGCGATGGGGTGTGCTGGAGGGTCTATTGATGCTGGCTGCTGGGAAAACTATTGTCACTGGTGAGGATCCATTGTTGCTGGAATGGATCCATTGTTGCAGGGTGGGATCTATTGTTTTTGGGGGGTCTATTGTTGTTGGGGGGGTCTATTGTTGCTGGGAGGGACCTACTCTTTACACTCCTTAGACACTTCAGCAGCCAGTGACAATTGATCCTGTTAAGGGATCTATTACTGCTGGAGAGTCTACTGATGCTGGCTGCTGGGAGATTTATTGTTGCCTGCGGGGGTCTATTGCTGCTGGGGTGGATCTATTGCTGCTGGGAGCAGAGGCAACGGGTGACTCGGAAGGGGGGGAGTACCTGCACATATTCTCTAAGTAAAAAAGCCCTGCTTAAAGTGGAAGTAAACCCATTGATTTAACAGTTTAAAAAAACTGTTAAATTCCCGGCATGCCGGAAATGCTAACTGCCACATTGGTTGTGCTCTCAACCAAACTGTCAAACCATCCAATAGCTGTTGTCATAACTGGTCACATGTGCAGCATCATGGCAGTTGAAGATTAAACAAAGGTCAAGATGGCAGCTTCCTTGGCTGAAAACGAAAGGAGGGTTTACTTCCACTTTAAAGGGGTGAGACAGGGACAGGAAATGAGAGAAGATGTCTTCTGGGGGTCACGGAAAGAAATAAAAATCAGACAGGAATCTTAACTTTTACCTACTCTGGTCAAAGATAAACAAAATGATAAAGGAAACCCTGTACTTGTGAAATATGGAGGTTATCAGTGCTAGCTTCCTTCTTCTACAAAATGTCTGACTCTCTCTGGATTCCATACTTTGGTCTGGAGAAAGCATGTGTAGAAAAAAGTAGTTTAGCTATGACTAAGCACCGTGTCTGGTGTGAAACATGTCAGCGGCAGTGCAGTTAGTCTGTACCTACCCTTGATGCCTTGATTTTATACTTTTGAATAAAGGTGAATATTTGGAGTGCGGCTATCCAGCTATATTCTTTTCATTAGAAAAAAGTGGAATCAGAATTTTGCATACCTGTTTCTAGTAGTGACTCAGAAATAACTAAAGCCATTGGATCAGCACGACAGCCAGGCAACTAACATTCCCAGAAGGCAAACTCAGCAGTGGCAGCCTCTAAATTCTCATAGAAGTTTAATGTTTGCCGAGACTATGCACAGTAAAATATGTACATATTCTTAACAAGCAGTAAAGGAACTTTAAAACTAGTCCTCACAGACCTTGGTAGCTAAAGGAATTGTGGAGAATTGCATCTTCAAAGTTCTCAACACAGGCTCCTAAATCACAGCTCCACAAGGATTGTTTTCTCTGGCAGCAGAATCTCAGCATCCTGCCAGCCTTCTGATGTAAACATACAACACATCCTGTAAGCTGTTTGAACCAACTGAAAACTGTCTTCAGAGTCTCTTTTGTGATCTTTGAGGATGAATTATTTCACAGTACATGCAGCTACTGAGATCACTGATAGTTTGTTTTAAAAATGTTTAACTGGCTGTTAATGATTTTCTTTATCGTACACCACGGGACACAGAGCTAGTCATTACATAATGGGTTAAGGGTCACCAGCGGTGATTGGACACTGGCACAACCAATGGAAGACAGTTCCCCTCCATATAACCCCTCCCATCAGGGAAGTACCTCAGTTTTTTCGCCAGTGTCGAAAGGTGTTGGACGCGTTAGGAGGTGCTAAAGGAAAGCTCTACCAAAGAGACCCTCTGGGGGTAAAAGAGCTATGCTTTCGGATCCATCCAAGACGCCTACAAATGAGCTGAATCTGGATGGGATCCGGGCCTCATCCATGAGGCGTCGCCTGTAATGTCTCTCTTCGGAGGACTGGGCTCTAAGATCCAGCACTTTCGCTATTTCGCTATAAAGTCCTGGTAAGAGTCTTATACAAGGCCCAGGGGAGAGGTATCCTTTAAATAGGAACCCATATCCCTGAAGGTTGGCACACATAGCCCACCGTGAAGGGTGAAGTTTGGTATCTGTCTGAAATCTTTCAGCAGAAAAACCTGCGGCGTGGATAAGGTGAGATTAGAAGGTCCATAACTAGGTTGGGACCTTTTTCAAAAAGTGGATGTCTTCTTTTTTTCCACCACTGGGGGGAGTAAAGAGCTGAATATACTCACCTCACTCTGTTCAGTGTCGGCTTCGGCGAAGTACACTGCTCGTCACCTCCGCTGCTGAGCTTGCTTGAGCACCCCGCTCCTCCTTCCGGTGGCCGATACAGACACCTGCAGATGCAGGTAAGTGGGGACAGGGGCTGATGAGAGTCCTCTCTCACTATGGCCACCACCATAGCGCTAAAGGCCGCGCGCGCGCGGGAGCGCGCTTTATCGGAGGGGGGGGGGGCCGAGGCGTGCGCGGGCACGTGGCGCGCGCAGGCACAGAAACGGCGCCAAATTTAAAAGACTGTCAGTGTGAGAAGCACTGCAGCAGCAAGCAAGCTCGTTAGTTCTCTTATTCCTGGCAGAGAAACACAGCAGCTATACAGGGACGTAAGACTCCATGTGGTTGGATTGGGTACTTCCTAGAAGACATCCATGTTATGCATAGTTATGTGTTAAAAGTTGCATACTTAATGTATTTGCTAAACTGAACACGGTAGTATATGCATTTAGGTACCTTGTATTTTGTCTAAACGGTAAGCCTTCCAGGGGAAGTAATACGGACAAAAAGAGATAAGAAAGCACCACCGCCTGAGAGGAGGCTCTAACTGTGCTGACTCGGTACCTTTTTCTCCTGTGTTGCTAAATGCACCTGTTCAGGATGAGCCATTACCTCTGTCAGGTATGGCGGCTTCCCCAGTGGAGCCTGGGCCTGTATATGTCACTGAGGACACTTTATCAGCTGCCCTAAATAATCTGGAGGAAAAAATTGCTACCTTAATCGCTAAGTCCTCTAAAAAGGAACAATAAGCGAAGCAGGTCTCTTCCAGTATTGGACCTCCCTTCAGAAGTACCTGAGGGAGGAGGATGAGGAGGAGGAGGCTACATCAGCAGAGGATGAGGAGCCAGATTTTAAGGTCACAGGTACAATGCTATAGCAGTGCATTTAAGTTAACCTCTGCAGAGGTAACGGAATTACCTGTCTCCTCCCTAGGGTCATTAAGATCCCTGCAAGGTGCATGCTCCTTCCCGGTTCATCCGTTACTAGAGGATCTAATATACGCAAACTGGCAACATCCAGATAAGCGTTTCTCACCTCCAAAAAGGTTTAACATTCTTTATCCTATGGGGGAAACATTTTTTTTTTTAAGAAATGGAGCCTGCCTGCGGTAGTTGCGGCTATTTCTTGTGTAAATAAAAACCTGACATGTCCGGTGGATAATGTACAAGGGTTTAAAAGATCCTTCTGAGAGGAAGTTGAAATCCTCCTTCCTTTTGGCCGGCTCAATTACCCAACCTGCAGTAGCAGCAGTCGGTATGGGTCAGGTCATCAGCCAACAGGTAAAGCAGGGGCTAAAGGAACTGCCTTCAGAGCAGGCTAGAAATTGGGAAAAATTTGCCTAAAGCCTTATGCTTCACAGTGGATGCCATGAGAGATTCTATCATACAGGCATCACGCCTTACACTCCAGCTGGTACAGATGCGCAGAGTACTTTGGCTTAAGCATTGGTCAGCGGAGACCCCATGCAAAAAGCTGTTGGCAAGTTCCCGTTCCATGGCGAACGCCTATTTGGGGAAGATTTAGAAAAATATATACAGAAGATCAAGTGGTAAAATGACTTTTACCTGAGAGAAAGAAAAACAAGAGATCTTGTTTTAAACGCTCTCTCCCCAGCTCCCGGGAAATCTGACTCCAACCAGTGGCGGCGGCCTGTTTTAGCCGCCCACAAAAGCCAAGGGGCAAGCTCAGAAGAACAAGAAGCCGTGGGGTGCAAGAGCTAATAAGCAAGCCCCCAAAGCCTCTCAGTGAAGGGGCGCCCCCGCTCGGCCGAGTGGGAGGAAGGCTTTGTCAGTTCTGAGCGACTTGGTGGTCAGAAATCCAGGACAATTGGGTAGTATCCACAATATCCTCAGGGTACAAACTGGAATTTCGAGAGATCCCATCTTCTCAATTCCGAGGTTCAAGACTCTCCAAGGATCCACAAAAAAGAGAATCCTTCTTCAAAGGTTTGAATCACTTAATGGCTCAAGGGGTAGTTACAGACGTACCCCAAAAAGAGCGAGGTTCAGGTTTTTTATTCAAACCTCTTTGTGATTCCAAAGCCAAATGGAGATGTCAGACCCATCCTGGATCTAAAATCCCTAAATCGGTTCCTGAACGATCGCCATTTTCGAATGGAAACGATCCGATCCGTGGCCGCCACTTTAAAGGGCGGAAAATTCATGGCGCCCATAGATATCAAGGATGCACATTTACACATACCCATCCTCCCCGCTCACCAAAGATTCCTAAGGTTTGCGGTAGAAGATCGCCACTTTCAATTTGTGGCTCTGCCGTTTGGTGTAGCCACCGCGCCCATAGTATTCACAAAGGTGCTAGCTCCTCTGTTAGTAACCTAAGAACACGGGGCATTGCGGTAACAGCCTATCTGGACGATCTACTAGTAATAGATCAGTCAAAGGACGGATTGGGTCACGCTGTACACACTACAGTAGGATACCTGGAGCATTTAGGATGGATTATAAATTTACAAAAATCCTCTCTCCAGGCCCAAAGAAGGATAGGGTACCTGGGCATGATCATAGATACAGCCCAAAACGGGGTATACCTGCCAGAACCGAAGATACAGTCTCTGAAAGACCTGATCCACAAGGTCAAAGCAAACAAGAGGCCGTCTATTCGCCTTTGCATGAGACTATTGGGAAAGATGGTAGCCTCCTTCGAGGCGGTCCCTTACGCCCAGTTTCATTCGAGACTACTTCAAGGCAATATTTTAGCTTCCTGGAACAGGAAGAGCCAAGCTCTGGATATACCCATGCGCCTGTCCTCACAAGTACGCCACAACTTCGATTGGTGGCTAGAAGCCAGGAATTTACGGAAGGGAAAGTCCTTCCTCCCAGTGGCCTGGAAGGTGGTATCTAGGGATACCAGCCTATCGGACTGGGGTGCAGTATTCGAGGAGGCTTCTACCCAGGGAACCTGGGCCAAGACTCAGGGGATCCTGCCCATCAATGTGCTAGAGATCCGGGCGGTATATCTAGCCCTCAAAACCTGGACATACAGGTTACAGGGCTACCCAGTTCGGGTTCAATCCGACAATGCTACTGCAGTAGCTTACATCAATCACCAAGGAGGCACCCGCAGTCGGGCAGCCCAAAGAGAGGTGAACCGGATCCTGGCATGGGCAGAAGAGCATGTACCTTGCCTTTCTGCAATCTTCATTCCAGGGATGGAAAATTGGCAAGCAGACTACCTGAGTCGTCAGCAGCTGCTACCAGGGAGTGGTCTCTTCACCCCGAGATCTTTCAGGCCATATGTCTGAGATGGGGAAACCCAGATGTAGACCTGCTAGCTGCCAGGTTCAACAAGAAATTGGACAACTTTGTGTCCAGAACGAGGGATCCTCTAGCCTACGGGACAGACGCTCTAATAATACAGACGCTCTAATAACTCCATGGAATCAGTTCTCACTGATCTAGGCATTCCCTCCGATCCCTCTTCTACAAAGACTGCTTCGCAGGATCAAGGAGGAGGGAATACCAGTAATCCTAGTGGCCCCAAACTGGCCCAGGAGGCCTTGGTACGCCGAGATTGTAAAAACGGCGATAGGAAGGCCCTGGAAGTTTCCACTCCGACACGACCTGCTGTCACAGGGTCCAGTATTCCACCCTTCCTTACAAAGGATAAAGTTGACGGCCTGGCTGCTGAGACCCACATTTTTAAAAAGAGAGGGGTCTCTGGTCCGGCTCTTTCTACGCTCATTAATGCTAGAAAGCCAGCCTCCAGACTCATCTATCTGAGAGTCTGGAGAGCATACGTTTCCTGGTGTGAATCCAGATGTTGGAATCCTCAGAAGTATGAAATAAGTAGGATTCTTGCTTTTTGCCAGTTAGGAGTGGATATGAATTTAGCCCTTAGCACCATCAAAGGGCAAATATCGGCTCTATCAGTCTTCTTTCAGAGACCATTGGCATCTCACTCCCTAGTTCGGACATTCATTAAGGGGGTACTGAGGATAAATCCTCCAGTTAGGACTCCCTTGTGTCCATGGGATTTGAATTTGGTATTGTCAGTGTTGCAAAAGCAACCTTTTGAACTATTCGCCATATTCCTTTAATTATATTAAGTAGGAAGTTGGCCTTTCTGATTGCTATAGCTTCTGCTAGGAGAGTATCAGAGCTAGCAGCTCTTTCTTGTAAAGAGCCTTGTCTAATTTGTCACAAGGACAAAATCGTACTACGACCCCATCCGGCTTTTCTACCTAAGGTGGTGTCGGCTTTTTCACTTGAATCAAGACATTGTTCTGCCTTCCTTTTTTCCAAACCCGCGGACAGCGGGGGAAAAATTATTACACTCTCTAGATCTAGGGAGAGCGGTAAAGGTGTATCTGCAAGCAACCGCTCAGATACGTAAAACAGATGTTTTGTTTATTTTACCAGATGGGCCCAAGAAGGGCCAAGCGGTATCAAAATCCACCATTTCCAGGTGGATTAGACAAGTAATTATTCAAGCTTATGGTTTAAAGAACAGGACTCCTCTTTTTCCTGTTAAGGCGCACTCTACCAGGGCGATAGGTGCTTCATGGGCAGTGCACCACCAGGCTTCGATGGCTCAGATCTGTAAAGCTGCAACTTGGTCTTCAGTCCATACATTTTCCAAATTCTATCAAATAGATGGAAAGGACATGAGGATTCCGCCTTTGGGCGAAGTGTGCTGCAGGCAGCAGTATAGGGCTTCTGGTCCGCAAGCGGCCTGTTTTGATCTGTGTCTCCCCCCCTTCATATGAGCATTGCTCTGGGACGTCCCATTATGTAATGACTAGCTCTGTGTCCCGTGGTGTACGATAAAGAAAATAGGATTTTTATAACAGCTTACCTGTAAAATCCTTTTCTTGGAGTACACCACGGGACACAGAGGTCCCCCCCTTCTTATGGGAACCTTACTGCTTTGCTACAAAACTGAGGTACTTCCCTGATGGGAGGGGTTATATGGAGGGGAACTGTCTTCCATTGGTTGTGCCAGTGTCCAATCACCGCTGGTGACCCTTAACCCATTATGTAATGACTAGCTCTGTGTCCCGTGGTGTACTCCAAGAAAAGGATTTTACAGGTAAGCTGTTATAAAAATCCTATTTTTAAACACTTGACTATCAACAGGTTCACTTTAAGCCTTAAGGAGCAAAACAAGAAGTTGATTAAAATCAAAAGCTTTGCAGCTTGCTTCCATCTGAGTTAAACTAGCCTTAGCTAAGCTGTTTGCCAGGAGACATCCTGCACAAATTCTTAGAGGTATATAAAATACCTCAGAATTCAAGTTGGACCTTGAAGAAATATACAGTTTCCAATAACACTAGGTCAGCCAAAATTCCTTATCATGTAGATGTGTCTATATGATGCTTGCTCAGCAATACTGTTCACTTTCCTAATTTGTCAACTTAACCAGAAAAGGCAATTCACTATTTTTTTTTTCATCTTCTCAAGGGTAAGTCAACCCCTGTGTAGCTATTCATAATTCAGAGCCTACAAAAGATTTGTTCTTCGGACTAAACAAAAAAATAAAATGCAGTTTTCCGAATTGCAGATTGCATAATTTAAAGTTTAGTTGTGCTCTAAGAATCTGCTTTCTGGGGAAAAATGGGCTGCCTTCACAATTTGAACAGCTTTATCGATATTAATTACAGACAACAATGTCGCTGAAAGATTAACAGGATGGAAATAGAATAATAGTATGTGGCTTCAAAACCTCAGCAGCATAAAATATGTACAGGCACATCTTGTATAATGGAACTAAAACAGCCGTAGAAATAATGAAAAAATCTTGACCTCACAGTGACCTTCTTTTTCAAGCAAGCTAAATTTCTCACATATGCTGTAAAGCAAAGCAGCAGCGCTGACAACTCATAAGAGAGAAGATGATCATACTATCAAAGAAAAAACTAATTGTACGGTACACAAAAGAGGATAATATAGCTAAACATGGCAACCTAAAAGCTAATGAGAAAATGCTGCTTTCATATTACTGTTTTATGATTATTCGTGTTATATAAAGTGATCTCAAATGCAATAGGTGGTAGTGGTAACAAGGTAACCATGCTTGGGAATCTAAAAAACGAATTTATAGCTTGCTGGATTATCACTTAAAAAAACAAAAAATACAAATAATAAAAAAACTTTACATAAAATTGTTACTGGTGGAATATAAAGGAAAGTAATTTGAAGCAGCCAAAGTGAGCCATATCACTTGATTGATTTTTACAATAGAGGAATTCATATCACATGTAATAATCACAGAGACCAACCATTTGTCACCAACTTTTCAATCACAAAGACATTGCAGGCAAAGACAGGGACAACGTGGAGTATATGAGACTCATATGGATTGATTTACTAAAGGCAAATAGACAATAGAATTTGCAAGTGCAGTTGCTTCAGAGCTTAGTAAATGAGGTAAAGCTTCACTTGCAAAGAATACCCAATCACGTGCAAGGAAAATTTAAAAAACAGCATTTTTGCTTGCACAGGATTGGATAATGGAAGTCAGCAGAGCTTCTGTTCATTTTCTAAGCTACTAAGTGGAGAAACTACACTTGCGGAGCGCACAGTCTATTTGCCTTTATTAAATCAACCACTAAGCATCTATGCGCAAACTAATACTACAGCAATTCAGCCTAAAAAAGTCAAAATGTAAAGAATAAAGATGATTCAGTTCCTCAGTAGCCTGATATAGTTCTTATTTAAAATAAAAGTGGGCTTGTTCAACATGACAATAAAACAAGCAAACTGCAATGTGAAGTAATCTATAGCTACCAATCAGGTTCCAGTTGAATATAATCTGATGAGTGAAATATGACAGACTAGCAGCTGCCAGTTGCTGTAATGTACACTTTACTTTTTGTGTTGCTACATTATATGGCCAAAAATGTATGGAAACGGAGCATCATTTCAGCTATATGGAAATCCCTCCAAATGACTGAATTCAGATGTTTCCAGTGATGAATATTGTTAATACTACAGCATACAAACATGCTTTAGAAACCTTGTGCCAACAGTTTAGGGAAGACCATTTTCTGACTGAGCATGACTGTGTACAAGGCCAGATCTATTATACCACGGTTTGGTGAGTATGGTGTGAGTGATCTGCACAAAGCCCTGATCTCAACCCAATTAAGCCATCTTTGGTAGGAAATACAAGACTGAGTCAGGTCTCATACCTGATCTCACAAATGCTCTTTTGGCAAAATGGGCAAAAGTCACACCGACAGAATCCAAAATCTTGTGCAAAGCATTTCCAGAAGAGTAGAGGCTTTTACAGCCACCAAGGTGGTTGTGGTAGGGGAAAGGGCTGGGTGGCAACACCTTAGTCATGTGCACGGTTTTGGCATGGAATGGCCAAAAAACCTCATGTGGGCGTTGATGGTGGTCAGGTGTCCATCAACGCCCACATGAATATATATATATATGGTACAGAAGTCTTCACAAGTCACAGTTCCACAGTTAACCTCCTGCTGTTCAATCTAGTGTTGTAGCCCCTCAGGTCAAACAGGAAGGCTCTTTGGGGGATATTTACTAAAACTGGAGCACTCAGAATTTTGACAATAAAACCTGGAAGCTGATTGGTTTCTATGTATAGCCTACACTAGATTTTGCACACTGCAGTTTTAGTAAATCTCATTCTTTGACTATTTTTATTTTAAGAACGTTAGTTTAATTTTCGAATTAACAGTGGGGTCAAATCGATGTTTGTTTTTGACTGCAGTGATGAAAAAATTCGAAGGAGCAAGATGGAAAATGTTTCTTCAGTAAACAAATTTCTAAGAGTGAATGTGTTTTTTTTTTGTTTTTTTTTAATGAAAGTCCATTCCTTGCAAAATAAAATGCTAAAAGCAAATAAAGTTTTGAAGTACCTTTAAAATACATCCGTCAAGCCATTGAATGTACTGAGAATTTTCATCTAAATATTTTTTCGAAAATCCACTAGTGTATAGTCAACATTAAGCAAATAAATAAGTATTTACAAAAATAAGCATTACCTAACGTGAAACTGTTTTATATAAGACTAAAATATATTATCTTTGATGCACTACTTTCAGCACAGGGGTGGGGGGCGGGGGCAGGGACCTTTCCCCAGAAAAAAGTCCACTCTACACCCTAAATAAAATTTAAAAAAACACACAAAAAAAAATCCCATTGGTATGTTTTATCTCAGGTTTGTGACAGAATGTTATTGGTCAGGCTGAAATATGCAGTATTCTCAGTGAATAATACGATTAGACAGAATGACTATTGAAGAACTAACCATGCTCCTGCACCAGGCCAAACTGTTGCTATGTTTTTACTGGCTCTAGGTTTGAATCCCGTTTTTATAGCCAACAATTACAGAAAACAAAACAAATATCTCAGACGGATAGAAAGGGAAAATGCTGTGGAATAGGCAGACATAAAATAGCCAAATAAGGTGCCAGGGCGAAAAGCAGCTCACAAGCAGGATTACGGCATAATGGAGCTTTTATACAACAGCACACTTAGCAGCCGTGGAGACAAATCAAATATTGCTGATAAACACAATGACCAGTGGAGAGACGGGACAGCTAAAAACAAAGAGTGCGAGATTGTTGTTGCACAAGTCATGCTCATTCTGACCGAGAAGCACAAGCAAAATATTCAGTAACGATCTTGGCACAGCCTCACATTTTTCTTGTTTGGTTTTAGAAGCAATTGAGGAACAAAAACAAAATGCCAGAGAAAAAGGGAGGGGGGCTTGGGTGCTCAGAGCTTGTCCGGCATATTTTTAGGTTTACACATTTACAACGGTTGCACAAAATTGCAAGGGTTCATTACATACAAGAAACAAGCTGTCCGAAATGTTATAGAACACTGGCACCTAAAACAGACCTACACTCTCTATAACAAAATTTTGATGCAACATCTCTTTAACTAATGTTGAAAAACATAAAGGGCATGTATCTTTCTTCTGGATTGCAATGCTTTACCATGTCAAAGGCACTGGACACGTGGCCTCCACTGATTATTTGGCTGTGCCTGAACAGCAGTCTACCAAGCCCGTTAGTCGAAGACCATGTGATCAGTCCCAAGAACCGATGGTGTGACTGGCACCATAGAGGTGAAGAATTTCAAAGCTTTCAGGAGAAACATAAGTTTCCCTGATCTGTATCTATTTTTTAAGATTGCTCAGGGAGCTGTCTATTCTAAAGTAATATTATTTTCAGAGGAAAGGTATGTTAAATTTAACTTAGCATTAAAATGATTTTCCTGGAAGCTTTGGACTACTCTAGAGGTACTTTGTTGGGACCATTCTTTAGGTGTAACCCCTTCCCGTCCATGCTATAGTGGAAGGACAGCTACAGTGCGGGCTTAATTTTCCGGGAAGGAGTACATGGACGTCCTCCTGTGCTAGCGCTGCCCGTGCCCCCCTGTGGTGCGTGGGTGGTTCACTCTGTGATCACTGTGTCCGAAGGATGTCCCTTTACCATGTGAACAGCTGTGTCCAATGACTGCTGATCACGGAAGTAAACACAAGCCGGTAATCAGCTTTTCTTTCCTCATGCTGACAGCATGAGGAAAGAAAAAGAGAACTGATAACTGGCTTGTGTTAAAGGGACATCAACACTGATAATTAGGGTAGTCCCAACATTGCCCACCAGTGCTGCCAATCAGTGCCCACCAGTGCTGCCAATTAGTGCCCATCAGTGTCACCTATCAGTGCCCATCAGTGCTGCCTTTCAGTGCAGCCTCATCAGTGCCTCCTCATCAGTGCCCACCAGTGCAGCATCATCAGTGCCCATCAGTGCCACATATCAGTGCCCATCAGTGCCGCCTCTATAGTGCAGCCTATCAGTGCCCATCAGTGCAGCCTATCAGTGCCCATCAGTGCAGCCTCATTAGCGCACATAAGTGAAAGAGAAAAAAGACATGAACATTATTTATTTATTTTTTTAATTCTCTGTATTTTTTCATTTGTTTAGCAAAACATAAAAAACCCAGTGTTGATTAAATACAATCAAAAGAAAGCTCTATTTGTGTGAAAAAAATAAATAAAAATGTCATATGGGTACAGTGTTGCATGACCGCGCAATTGTCATTCAAAGCGTGACAGTGCTGAAAGATGAAAATTGGCCTGGGCAGGAAGGGGGTAAAAGTGCCCGGTAGGCAAGTGGTTAATGAGTTAAAAATAAGTACAATTTACAGAATTCATTAACAACTTGTAAACCTATGTTAAATTACTTGTGGGGGCCAGGATTCAATAGAAACTTTGGCAGTGATTACTGAATACAGAAGTAACAAGTAAAAAGATAAAAAAAATTGCCAACTGGCTGATTTATCTAGTAGTGGAGTGTACGGTATAATAAAACATGCTAAATGTAGTAGGTGAGAAGAAAGGGCAAAGGTACCATATGCAAAGATGTCATCACTCATGAGGTGTTGGCAATCTGTCATCAGGCTCTGTGGTTAGTGTAAGTAAAATAAAATAACCTACTGTCTGTTTTCAGCAAGAGAATCAATAATACCCCATTGTCAGTGTCAGTGAGAGAAACTGTGCCCCATCGTTGGTGTCAGTGGAAGGAATTGTGCCACATCACTGTCGTCATTGAAAGGAAGAAAGTAAAGCAAAGGGTCTTTGCTGGCAAAAGGAGGCCACTGGTCTAGTTCAAGGGTTAACAAGTGTTACTATGGTCAAAATTAAAAATGACACAAATGTCTGTCAATAACATTAACACAGTGGTCTTTGTTTTTCGACTTTCTTAACAAATCTAAATCTGTTGTTTTTCAACTTTCTTTAACAGGCCAAGCTGTTACCACAGGTGGCTGTTAGAAGGTTGAGATAAACCATTTAACACTAACAGTGGTCAACGCTGTTTCCTGGTCTAGGCCAACAAGGCCCAGGCCTAGGGCAGCACTTTACAGGGGGGCAGCACCGAAAAAGTCCCCGCCGGCTTGCGCACCATTGGCATGGTTATATCTTCTTAGTCCTCTCCATGAAATTATCAGAAATTTGTGCTTAAAGTAGAACTATAGGCAACACTTTTTTTTCTTTTCATTTTGGATAGAGTAAGGGAGGGTTAAAGCCCCTGTCAGTTAATTTTTTACCATCCCTGTCCCATTGCAGAGATTTCCCTTCACTTCCTGCCCCATAGCCAGACAGGAAGTGAGAGGAAATCTATGCAAATTAAGGGAATCTATTGCCCCCCCCCCCCCGGCCCTCAGAACTAGCGTCCCCACTCAAAAATTTCAGGGCAGGTCTTAAACAGAAAGGGGTGTGGCCTTGATAGGAAGGGGTGGGTCATATTTAAATTAGGGGGTGCATGAGTTTAGTCAGGCCTAGGGCAGCACAAAACCTAAATACACTACTGACAGTGGTGCTTGCGATGGTCAGCTTTTACTCAAATAGGTAAAACCTTTATCCCAAAAAGAAAAAAAGCCCTTGCTGTAACTGCCTAAAAAGTGTTACCTGGAGCTAGGCTGTAAGTTGTTAGTAACTTATGTAAATTCCATCTACGGCCACTAGTCCTACCCTCTACACTGATTGACACTGCTCATCCATAGATAAAGTGGAAAAGTGAATGTAGCCACCCTAAAGCTGGCCTGGTTCACCAGGAACCGGCCGAGATTCAAACCATTAATGGGCAGGCTGAATGTACCAAGCTGATCAACTTGGGTACAACCAGCCTGCCCAATTTGCTTCTGCAATAGCCGCTAGCGATAATCACTGTCTTCTCCCGGGGGGGGATGGCTTCCCCCGCCTGCCCCCGCCGAGAAAAGACAATTGCTCAGCAGTCAATGCTGTGCCCAAACTAAATTTGCGTCATTTTTTTCCCCACAAATAGAGCTTTCTTTTGGTGTTATTTGATCACCTATGCGTTTTTTTTTTTTTGCGCTATAAACAAAAAAAGCGAGATTTTTTTTTTAAAAAACAATATTTTTTACTTATTGCTATAATAAATGTCCCCAATTTAAAAAATAAATAAAAATCTCTTCATCAGTTTAGGCCGATATACATTCATCTACATATTTTTGTAAAAAAAAAATTGCAATAAGCGATTGGTTTGCACAAAAGTTATAGCGTCTACAAACTATGGGAAAGATTTATAGGATTTTTTTTTACTAGTAATGGCGGTGATCTGCGATTTTTAGCGGTACTGCGACGGACAGATCGGAGACTTTTGACACATTTTTGGGAACACTGACATTTATACAGCGATCTGTGCTATAAATATGCACTGATTACTGTGTAAATGTCACTGGCAGGGTAGGGGTTAACACTAGGGCTCGATCAAGGGGTTAAATGTGTGTTCTCTCAGTGTGTTCTAACTGTATGATGTGACTTACTAGGGGAGGAGACATATCATTGTTCCTACTTAGTAGGAACAAACGATATGTCTCCTCTGCTCTGACAGAACAGGGATTTGTGTGTTTACATACACAAATCCCTGTGCTGGCGCTCGTTCACATGATCGCACGTGGCCTGCGGTGATTGTGCCCGCCGGCCACGCGCATCGGGTTCCCCGCCGCGTGCGCGCCCTCTGGTGGCCACTAAAGGGAAAGACGTATCCATACAGGATTTCGCCCAGGAGAGCAATTCTGCCGCAATTCGGGAACCAGTTAAAGCTAATCTCCAGGCAGATTTAAATTACACAAATGTAGCTTTGTGATAAATGTAAATGTATTAGAGCATTAAACGCAACGCTGTATCCTGGCCTAGGCCAACAAGGCCCAGGCCTAGGGCAGCACTTTGCAGGGGTGCAGCACAGAAAGAGTCCCTGCCGGCTTGTGCTACACTGTTAGTGTAACGCAAGCTGCTTCTAATTTTGACTGTCTTATCAGCCTGGACCACAAACCTTCCTCACTGTGATATATGTTTTCTGCTGCACCATTGGCATGGTTATATCTTCTTAGTCCTCTCCATAAAATTATCAGAAATTTGTGCTTAAAGTAGAACTATAGGCAACACTTTTTTTTTTTTCATTTTGGATAGAGTAAGGGAGGGTTAAAGCCCCTGTCAGTTTATTTTTTACCATCCCTGACCCATTGCAGAGATTTCCCTCCACTTCCTGCTCATAGCCAAACAGGAAGTGAGAGTAAATCTATGCAAATAGGGGAATCCATTGCTCCCCCCCAGCCCCTAAGAACTAGTGTCCCCACTCGAAAATGTCAGGGTGGGTCTTAAACAGAAAGGGGTGTGGCCTTGACAGGAAGGGGTGGGTCAAATTTCAATTAGGGGGTGCACAAGATTAGTCAGGCCTAGGGCAGCACAAAACTCAAATACACTACTGATTAAACGTAAATATGTATGTACCTGAATTTAACTTGGAGTGACCCTCTTACAGTCTACTGTACAATCTGTACAAAAGAGCTCAGAGAAGGGAAGGGAAAAAAGGCACAAGGAGTAAGGTGTGCTGCAGTGCAAGGAGCATGCCGATATGAGGAGAGAGCAGATTCACAGAGAAATGAGCTCATCAGTCTGCTGCTTCTCTTTTCACTGTCCAGTCAGAGGGTTAAAAAATCAGCAGCGGAGAAAAATCAGGTCCCCTGCCCTTCCAGACAGGGCTGGGCTGTGTGGCTGAGCTGTGTAAATCTTAGGACTGGATGTGTAAACGGCCCTCATATAGGTATTTCAGCTGCATATTTAGCTGTTCAGCTTTAATGCAGAGGTTAGTTAGAATAAAAATAAATATGCAGCAAAGGAGCTTAGTAGACAGGTCACATTTATTGAGATCAAGAAACGCTGCTATAGAAAATATGGATTTATTAGTTAAACTTTATCAGCTGGTATGTTGGTAATTTACCGACATACGGAGCCTGCTGTCAGGATACAATGGCTTAAGGATTACTAATAAAAAAAAAAAATCTGTTTCGGATTCAAGCTCACCACATAAAAAGCCTGTTTTATTACATGTCCCATAACGTAATATGCTATGTAAATAGGCACTTTATAATTAGGTGCAGATTATTATCATTATAGGATTATGTATTATATGTGATTCAGGTCTGCTCAGGAGTCTTTGTGCACCTGGCTATTGTATTACAAAGGCAAAATGTCAGCCCCGTTTCTCTTTTTTCCCTTTGGATTTAATGTTGAATGCACAGCAAGTACTGCCATAATGGGAGACACATTAGGATTGTGTTTCCCAAAGTTAATAACAAGGAGAATGTTATTAGACTAAAAGACACAAAGCTATATTGGACAACACAACATGAAGTTATCCACACACTATCCCCTAAAACATGGATCCAATTTCACAGACACGGGCTCCATAAAATCTATTGCTCTGAAGCATGGCGCACTCTAATACTGTGGATGACAATAACAATTTAAAATCTCTGTTTTCATCTCTGCCTTTAATGGAAGATTTACAACAGTTAGGTCATCTATTATATTGTTATTATTGCTGAGATAAGGATGTAACTAAAAAAATCAACTGGATGATAAAAACCAGCTACATTAGACTGTATTGATAATTTAGCTTTTACTAACATACAGCTCTTGGGTCAGCTGCGGTCACAAATCCCTTGTGTCTCCAGTAGACAATATTTATGCTCGTGTTATCCAATGCAAATGACAAAGGGAAGATAATGAGGGCTACATGGGCAAATATGATAATTCTCTGTCTACAGTACTGCTAATAGGTTGTATCATTTCCAAGTGTCCTTAGCGCAAGCCAGAAATGTATTTAAAGATTTATAAAAAATAAAAAAAAAGTGAAATATGTGACTAAACAGCCTACAATGATTAAAAACGATATGTTAATATGTATTTAAATAGGTGATTGAAAGCAATTTGCTCCATTACATCACTTATGCCCTGTACACACGATCGGATTTCCGATGGAATAAAATCCGATGGAATTTTCCGTCGGAATTCCAATTAAGCTGACTTCCATCAGTCTTGCCTACACACTGTCAGACTAAATTCCGACCATCCAAAACGCGGTGACATAAAACACTACGACGAGCCGAGAAAAATGAAGTTCAATGCTTCCGAGCATGCGTCGACTTGATACTGAGCATGCGTGGATTTTTCTCCGATGGAATTCCACACAGACGATCGGAATTTCCCATCAGAAAAATTTAAAACATGTTTTTTTTTTTTACTCCGATGGAAAAAAGTCCGATGGGGCTCATACACGATCGGAATTTCCGATGAAACAAGTCCATCGGATTTTATTCCATCGGAAATCCGATCGTGTGTACAAGGCATAAGTGTAACAATTTTTTGCCCAGTAAGTTATTGTAACTTTGGCACTAATTATAAATTGGTAGCCTAAAGGAGTCCATAGAAGAGTCAGTTCTTTTGGTTCAACCACTGGGCTGAATAGAAAACTGACCCTATTCCCCCATCAACACATTCAAGGTGGATGGGAGAATTCCCTCTGTTGTGTCACTGTTTTCTGACAACAGGGAGACTTCTCTGCTGTCAGAACACACTGATCGGCATTGCAGGCTATAGCTTACAAAGGTGATTGAGCACGGAAAATCTGATAGGGCAGTTGTACAGAAGTTGATTGGTAGATCAACTTCTGTACAACCACAGTGCCCAAGCATGAATCGAAATCCTAGTGGTCCCTGCTGAACTGGATGAACTTCAACCCATGTTTGCTCAACTTAAGTTGTTTATATTCATAAAATAGCTGCTTCCGTATAGCCTTAAAGGATAAGTTCACTTTTGTACAATAATAATAAATGCATCTTTTTACGGGTACCGTATTTATCGGCGTATAACACGCACAGGCGTATAACACGCACCCTAACTTTAAGAGGGAAGTTTCAGGAAAAAAACTTTCCACAGACCCCTGCGTATAACACGCAGGCACAGTTTACCCTCTATTTTCAGGGTAAAAAAGTGAGTGTTATATGCCAATAAATACAGTAATTATTTCCTGTTTATTATTTTTTGTATTAGGAGCCTGCAAAGAATTGCACCAGTGATCAGGAGATTACTAATGCCATGCAGGACTCCTGCACACTGTCAGTGTATCTGCTTACCTGTACATCCCCTATGGGTAAGCTGACACTCCCTGACATAAAGACCCAATGAACTACCACAGCGCTCCACAGCACCGTTGTAGTTCATTGAGAACTACAAGCTGACATCCGCTAAGGCTGTTGGGACTTGTAGTCCATTCATACACAGAGCTCTGTGTGAATGAATGCCATGGCCGTGTGGGCGGATCTGCTTTTAGAAAGTGACAGCTAGTACCGGGAACTTCTCCCCATACTGCTGCCACAGGGTACGGGTGCAGCGGGTGAAGGCTGCATCACTGAGAACATGTTACATAACCCTAAAATGTGCTGGAACATGTAACCTGTTCCCAAAGGTGAACTTATCCTTTAAGCCTAAAGCAGAACGCGTATTTGGGCTTATTTACTAATGGAGTTGCATTCTATACTCAAAAAATGTGTGAATATTCCCCCTAATTATCCAACAATTTAAAATGCATTTGCACGTAATAGGGAATTCCAAAGGAACAGGAGTTTATTTTTTTTACATGACTGAATAATTTAAGTGAATATACACAATATTTTTTCAGTTAAGATGCTCAAATTCTTTAGTAAGGTTTTCTGCCTACACAACTAAAGACGGCATCCTGCCATTCAGAAACCTTGATCCAACATAACCACTTATGGAAATTGTTCCTACCGAATGGTACGCAATAACAGCACTGAAGAAGGGGGGTATATTCCTCCGAAACATGTTGGCTTGATGTACATGTTGCTAATTTTGAATAAAGGTCCAGGAACCATATTTTAGAAGTCACATTTCTCTGGACACTGGGCACTGCTTTCTTTTTATCTAAATTCTTTAGTAAAAACAGCTTTAAAATCTTAGTTTTTTTAATTATAAATACTAGCTAAATCACTGGACCATTCTTATGTGAATACATTTACACTTAAACTCCAGGTATGTTTTTATTTTTATTTTTTTGCATAGTTCAATTTGTCCAGCTTGGACCAATGTAAGTATAAATATTCCATACCTGGCTGGTCCCTGTGGAATCAGAGAATCACTGTACTAGCCGCCACTACTACAGTGATCCCCGCTGTCTTCCAAGTCTGATGCTGGGCAACTGCCCTGCTGCATAGTAACCACAGGAGGTTGCTTGCTTGACATGGGTGATATTCAGAGAATACGCCACATTTTTCTTAATGAATGTAATGCATTCTCCGATTGCACAAGGTGAAGAGGTGGGGTGATCTCTACCTTGCCCAATCAGAAAATGCTTAGCATTCTCTGAAAAAATGAAAGGCATTCTCTGAATAATGCCCATGCTGAGTGAGCAACCTCATATGGTTATAAGGCAGCAGGGAAGCAGCCTGGCATGGGATCCAGAGAGGATGACTGTAGTGCCGACTACTACAGTGATTCTTGGCTTCCACATGGATCAGACAGGTGTGGAATATGTATACTTACATCAGCTGGACCAATGTAGTTATACAGAAAAAAACTTGCCTGGAGCTCAGCTTTAAAGAAAACCTGTCATCGTTGACCTCTTCTTCTGTAAAGGCTAGCTGACTGCTTGTTAGGCTGATCCCCTTGCTACAGTACTGTAACTCACAGACCCAGAGACAAGCATGAACATAAAGTGGGTCAGGATAAGGACCAGGTAACTTGCAATTTTGTTTTTACAGTAGGGAATTCCCATATTTCTCAGCCAAACAAGTCTCACATATGGGCACCTGACAATAATCAAGTCTTTACTTACTATGAATAGGGCCATGTCTGCTGAAGTATATTTTCACGTTTACATTTAAAAAAATGTGCAATTAACAAGCCAAACGTAATACATCTTTTTATATTACTTACCAGGATATACTGTTGGTTCGGGAAAAGCAGCGATTGGTTCTATATTAGAAAACAGGAATATATAATATGTTAAAGCGTATCTATGGTCAAAATGTAAATTTATATATTCAGTTCCTCATTGTATTCCAATTATTTCTAGCCTACTCCTAATAATTTGAAAGATCTTAAAGTTTGTAAACTTATTTTGTGAAGAATATCACACATTTACTTCTTTGAATTGTGAGACACATATTCACTATGCTCTGCTGTGGCACACATTTCGCAGAGCCTGCCTTCTGAATTACAGAGTTTCTGAGAGGAGGAGTTTCAGGAGGAGGATTCAGTACAGTAAATCACTGCTCACAGGCAGCAAGGTACCATGGGATATGATGTAGTCCTGAGAAATTGAAGGTAAACAGCACAGAAGAAGAAGCTGCAGAGGATCCAGGAAGTTGTGGAAAAGGACGGCCAGCAGAGAGGCAGAATTTAGAACACAAAAGGAGATTTTTCAAGTAAACTTATATTGGATTGTCAGAAACTACTGTATGTATTGCTATTACAATGCTGATGTTATAATGAAGTGTATGCTGTGAACACAGATCTTCTTTTAAATATACAAAATTCAGGTTTAGACGTGACACAACAACTGTTTTAAAGGGAACCTATCATGTCTCTTCTGGCATGGCTCAGTAAAGGCCAGTAACTTCCACTGGAAGCAACCATAATCCATCCGCAAAGGGTGTGCATTAATATCAAGGCTGGGGTTGGGGGGGTAGTGTCAGTGCAAGAGGTGTATTATAATAATATCAGGGCAAGGTGTGTGCAAAAGTAACAGAGCAGGGGGTGTTTACTAGTATTAAGGAAGGGGCGTATATTAATATCAGGGTAGCGAGTGTGTACTAGTTTTAAGGCAGGGGTTGTGAACGAGTATCAAGGCAGGGAATATGCTCTAGTATCAGGACATGGGGTGTTGACTAGTATTAAGGTTTGGGATAGCGTGTGTGTGCTAGTATTAAGGCAGGGGTGTGTACTAGTAACAAGGCAGGAGTTTTGTACAAGCATTAAAGGGGTTGTAAATTCAGATTTTTTTTTATCTTAATGCATTCTATGCATTAGGATAAAAAGTCTTCTATGAGCAGCACCCACCCCAGCACCCCCTAATACTTTCCTGAGCCCCATCTCTATCTAGCAATGTCTATGAGTGCCTCGGATGTCTGTGACTCTCCCTCATGATTGGCTGAGACACAGCAGCGGCACCATTGGCTCCTGCTGCTGTCAATCAAAGTCAGTTAGCCAATCAGGAGAGAGAGGGGGCGGGGCTGAACCAGGGCTGAATGGACACACGGAGCTGCCGCTCGGCTCAGGTGCCCCCATAGCAAGCTGCTTGCTGTGGGGGCATTCGACAGGAGGGAGGGGCCAGGAGAGCCAAAGAGTGACCTGAAAAGAGGAGGATCGGGACTGCTCTGTGCAAAACCACTACACAAGGCAGGTAAATATGACATGTTTATTATTGTTATATAAAAAAAGAGACTTTACAATCACTTTAAGGAAGAGGGTCTGTACTAGTATTAAAGCAAGGGGTGTGTACTAGTATTAAGGCAAGGGGTGTATACTAGTATTAATGCAAGGGGTGTATACTAGTATCAAGGCAGAGAGTATGTACTACTATCAATGTAGTGATTGTGAATTCGTTTCCGGGTAGGGTGTACTACTATCAGGATAGAGTGTGAACTAGTATGAAGGCAGGGAGTGCTTACCATTATCAAGGCATGGGTGTGTACTAGTATCAGGGCATGGGGTGTGAACTAGTATTATGGCAGAGTGTGTGTTCTAGTATCGGGGCAGGGGTTGTGTACTAGTATTAAGTGCTTTACTGTTCACATATTGCCAAGGTCAAACAATGGCCCCCTTCCAGCAGAGCAAGGTCAGAGGTTTTACCTTTAAGACCTGCTAAAGTTTAAACACATTTCTGACATTCCTCAAGTTTACTGTTTAATATTGAAATGATGTTTTGTTGTTCATATTGGGTACAGGCAATGTTGTAAACCACATTGCTATGTTAATTTCAGATACAAGTATGTCTCTCCCACAGGATTCATTACATTTGATTTAATATGCAATGTCGATGCCGGGCATGAGTGCAAGAGTTGCTTATTGATTAGGTGTTTGGTCTATTCCGCTCAGCGAAATAGAAACAACATCCCTGCTGTTGATATGTAATCCTTGAGAACAGAACAATTATATTCTCATGGCTTCTATGACTATCATTAATTAAAGCAAGAATATTTTGTCATCAGCATCTGAACTACATATCCCAAAGTGATCAGTCAGCCACTTATTGTCTATCCCGAGAGCAATGGATATCTCTATGTAGAGAATATGTATGTTTTTCCTGGCTCTGCGACATATTACTTCATTGTTTTCTTGGTTTGCAGAATGATGGAGTATGTGGAAATATCACATATAAATTATCACCACTGTAACAATGAATTTACATTTCTGGTAAAGATATTCTAAATCCTATCTGAATAACTTCATAAAACAACTAAGAAAAACTCAGCACCTAACTTAAAGAATTAGCCCAGCCAAAAGTGAAATTTTAGCTATAAGTGGAGGCTAGTGGCATGTTATGGGTGCTCCATCAGTAAAATGTCTCTGCCATCATTCCCAGCTCTATTTTTTCCCACTTGGGTGTTCCCACCCACTCGTACATGTTCCAACGCCTTCTGTTGCATTTTCCATAATAAAACATAAATAAAAAATTCAACAGGTCGGAGCACTCCATAATCTCCAGAACAGACCCGGGAACTCAAGAACAGATATTTTTTTAAAGTCTACAAAAAGCCAAGAAGTTTAAATCTTCAGTTTTTTTTAGATAAATGTGACATTTCAAGAATAATACCACGTTATACGTTAAAAATACTGAGTAAAATAATGAGGATACATGCTGGTATTGTTTAAGTTATTTGTTTGTTCATGGGCTACTGATGCATTCTGCTCACCCATGCAAGGACACCTTGCTGAATGTGCTAACGGATTATCCTAAAATCTTACTGGTGGGATATTAATCTACCTGCATTTCTAAAGATGATAATAATGTCAGGATTAATTTCTCAATTCAGTTGAAATTATAAGGAATCATTATTCTTTGTCGTTTTTTTTATATGTTATTTGCTGATTGTTCAGGGTCATTACAGCTGTCAGGGAATGTTGCCACCCTATCGGTTTTAGCCTCCATACTCACAATTAGTTTAAATATGGAATACAAGCATTTCAGTGCTGGCCCTTACAGTCTGGAGGAGACTCTACGTGTCCATGTTGGTATTTAAAGTATTTATGGGTTTTCAGGGCTAGGTTTCCAGGGTAATACCACTTTACTGTAATTTGCTATAAGGGGGGGCACACATTAAAGCGGAAGTAAAACCATTGATTTAACAGTTTAAAAAATCAGTTACATTCCCGGCATGCCGGGAATGCCACCTGTCCCATTGGTTGTGCTCTCAACCAAACTGTCAAACCTTCCAATGGCTGGTGTCATAACTGATCACATGTGCAGCATCATAGCAGTTGAAGATTAAACAGAGGCGAAGATGGCAGCTTCCTTGCCTGAAAATGATAGGAGGGTTTACTTCCACTTTAATAGTAGGTGGTAGTATGCTGTTACATCTAGGCAACATATTTAGGAAAGACTAGTGGAGACAAGGGTCTAGAGGCCAACCCTATGATCTCCACGGGTTCTAAAGACAGACTATGGAGACAGAAATCTGAAAGAATAAAATGTACGCAGGGTCTTCAAGTGAAGGCAGCAATAGGTTTCTGTGCTACCTAATAAGAGCAGTGTTACAGAATACTGAGTGGTGAACTCTGTAAGAGAAGAGCAGATTTGAAATATGCTCCATAACTTGAATGTGTAAAACAAGGATTAGTATGCAAGAGGAGCAAAATGGTGCTTATGGGGGCATTTGGCAGAGAGTAGGAGCCAGGAGATCTAGCAGGGGACCCTAGAAGAGAAGGATCAGGGCTGCTCTGTGAAAATCCATTGCACAGAGCAGGTAAGTATGACATGTTTATTATTTTTATTTTTTTATTAAAGCTTTATAATTCCTACAAGCTTACTTAAAGTAGTTGTAAAGGCAGATGTTTTTTTATCTTAATGCATTCTATGCATTAAGATAAAAAGCCTTCTGTGTGTAGCAGCCTCCCTAGCACCCCTAATACTTACCTGAGCCTCATCTCTGTCCAGCGATGTCCACGAGTCCCTCGGTCGTCCAGGACTCTCCCTCCTGATTGTCTGAGACACAGCAGTGGCGCCATTGGCTCCTGTGGCTGTCAATCAAAGTCCGAGACAGGGGGTGCCGCCGAATGGCAGCTACGTGGGGGCACTCAACAGGAGGGAGGGGCCAGGAACAGCGAAGAGGGACCCAAGAAGAGGAGGATCTGGGCTCCTCTGTGAAAAACCAACTGCACAGTGCAGGTAAGTATAACATGTTTGTTATTTTTTTTTAAAGAAGACTTTACAATCACATTAAAACATGTTTGGCAATGTAATTATACAAGATTGGACATCAAGACATCAATTCCCCCAAGGTGACCAAATCTATTATTTGCATTTATTTACAAATACTAATGAGTACATTTTTAAGTCTGGTTTGTGTGTGTATCTGTCTGTGTTGGAAGGGGGGGTTAAAATGTACAATGTCCTTAGTTATGCCACTAATAACATTAGTTGCATAATGTTGAACTTTCATCTTTCATTGCGTACAAACTTGTTTGACAGGAAACTTAGCCAACAAAAAAAAATGTCTGATCATGCCTTACCCATACAGTCTTCCAGGGGGATGTCATTAGCTATTCGAATGTCATCCACAGCTATCTCTTCTGACTGGCCCCGTCCAACAATCCCCTCAATGACAACCTGCAAAGAAAGATTAAGGCATTGACTGGTCAATATTACTCTACAAAAGCAAAATACTAAACAGAATAACCTTCAAAAGCCAAGCACCTAAAAGCTTTGAGATATTTCCTAAAACCTCTGACATTTGCTCCCTTTTCTTTTCTTTGTGGAGAAAGGAATGACTATTAGGAGCACTGAGTGCTTAGACTTTTTGATACACTTTCATGCCTGTAAACACATCATTTGTTTCTTAATCTGTATAGTACTTAGTTATCACTACTAAGGCCTTAAGAGGTCACATCCCTAGCAAATACTGGATAGTTTATCAGTCTACCAGCGGATGACTGCCCTTTCTGACCTAATGTATTTGCATAATCTGCATCCACATTATTAACAAACAATTATAGGATGCATCTCTAAACTTTAACACTACAACAACTTTATGAAATATAATGTTCACAAGTTATTTTATATAACTAAAGACTTTTCATTTTTTTTCTGTCTTTTAAAATCAAATAATCAGCATTGGATTTACTTTAGCCTAGGGCAGGGGTCTCCAAACTGTTGCCCTGGGGCCGGTTGCGGCCCTTTGCTTGCCTTTATCCGTCCCTTGGGGCACTATTCCATTCACTGACACCAAAAATGGCAAATCATTTTTATTGCTGAAACCACCAATGGGGGACTATTCATCCAACTTACACTATCAAAATGGTACAATTCCTTCTATTAACACCAACAATGGGGCACTAGTCCTCCCACCGACACCAAAGAAATGGTATTGTTTACTCCCTCTCGACATTTTCTACTCCCAATGGCCCTAGTCCGGCCCTCCTAAAGTCTGAAGAACAGTAAACTGGCCCTTTGTTTAGAAAGTTTGGAGACCCCTGGCCTAGGGAATACTGATGTAAATAGACAGCTATTCTCCACTCTGCCCAAAACAACTTGGCCTGGGGCTAGTGTGTTGAATATTGTGTTACATACAATTCTACAGTTACTACACTAGCCATATAATTTGTATTTAAAATGAATTTCTCAGAATGGGCTGAGTGCATCCTTGCTGCTATAGGTGACCAAGAAAAGCACAAAGAGGTCTGTTAAACATCAGCTATGGGTTCCTCTGGTTAAGAACTAAACAATTAGAATTTAAAATGCAATTTCTTTTCCAGCAGCAAGGCACTTCCTCACTGACTGCTGATTAATACAGTTGCTTATCTCCTCAATAATCAATGCAATCATGTCTGTCGTTAAAAGGGAACAGCACAAGAAAAATAGCAGCTTAGCCTTTCAATAGCCATTTGCAAGAATTTGCATCAGTTCTGAACTGTGGCCTTTTCTAAAACAGTGACTGCCATAAAACAGGAGTACAATTTAATTAAATGCCAAAATGGCTGTTTATGGATTTCTTTCCAGAATGGTTTTCACGAAAGGACATTCCGACTTTGTTACCATAGGCTGGAGATGTAAGTGAATTGAATACATTGTCAATGGGATAGAGAGCAAAGCATATCGGCAATAGGATATAAACTTGTATACATGAGCGTGAGTTACTTGATGGATGTACAGATAGAGAGATACAATGTCACTCACATAAAGAAGGAAGAATATGAAGATGTGTGAAAAACACAAACATTTTCTTTGATAGAAGGCGTTTCATAAGTACAGTCTAATGACTCCTACAACATTTGACAAGTGATTAGCACCTAGATTTTGCTTGTTGCCAATGGATCCATTCATGTGCCACTTCAAGAGCAATCCATGTCAGATTTTCCCACCTTATTATCACCCAATTACATCATCTGCGTTTCTGCACTATTTATAAACCGCTCTGATTTTTGATCAGCTGCACAACCACACATGTAAAATTATACATAGAAATATACAGTAAATCATATACATCATATATCCCGTATGTTTAATCTCAAAGCCTTCCATCTTCTTTATGAGTCTTTTTTAATTTACACATCAAAGCATGTCTGTAGCCAGTAGCTATTATTTTCTCCACTAATGTTACCAACATAGTAAAGATATATATATATTATTTTTACATCTTGGATTGCTTTTTACTTAATGTATAGCTAAAGCCAAAAGTGTAGAAAGGTTAAGACCTCTGTGAAGTCTTTATTCCTATCTCGCTGCTGGGGAGTTTCACCCCTTCTATAAGTCCTGGTGAACATTGCCACCTGGAGAAGACTAATGGGAAATCCAACATTTTACAGTTGTCTTTGGAACAAAGATAGAGGGGATATCTTGAGGATACCTCTTCTGGTGACAACTATCTAAGTGAAGATTTCCCATCACTTAGGAGAGATTGGCTCTCACTTCCTGTTATATCTCCAATACAGGAAGTAAAGGGAAATCTCCCTAACAAGATGAAAAATAAAGCATGATTGGGTACAAAGAAAATAACTACTCTATTTAGAAGTTTAGATAAACTTCAAGTTTCATATAACTGTGGCCGGTTAAACCACTGACCCAGCACCACATAAATGTAGCGAGTTTATACAAGTTCAATACAAATTGTGTCCTCATTGGATTCAAAGAAAGACTTATGACCTCAGAGCTATAATATGTCGGTGTATCTTAATAGATATAAACATAGATGTGCTTAGCTAAAAGCTGACAAACCTTTCAGAAATCACTACGGGAGTGGTAAAACTATCAAATTAATCCTTCTTTTGTTTAAACTATGGACTGTCCTTTGGTTGTACCATATCACTGCAGCCTATGGAAAATTTTCGCCTGCTAGGAATGTTAAGTATAAGCTTGCACTCAAATGCAAATGTGAAGAAAATTTGGATCTTCAGCTTGCTGGTGTAAATTTCACATGAATAAATATGGAAATTTGATCGGAAAGATTATTACTCTAAAGATTTAATATAGCCATGTGTCAAAGCAAGTACACATGTAGACATTATTATTCCTCTTCCCTGAGAACCAAGTATTATGAATGTATATATATATATATATATATATATATATATATATATATATATATAGTTATCAATCAAACAAGAGAGACAATCACAGTTTAACTGGTTGACAAGAGGGCAGGCATTATCTTTAGAAAAAAAGGTTACTACATGTAGTAGAAGCTTTGTGTAACCAAAAAGAACCTGCAGCTCCTATGACATATTGGGTATAACACATGTACCTTTCAAAGGCTGTCTTTATTCCATTTATGCTGACTGTTTGGGCTGATGTTTCATTTCTATCTGATTACAATCACAGTTGAAACATAGAGCTGATACCTGCATGTCTAAACTACAGGGAGTGAAGAATATTTATTTTTTTCGTAGCAAGACAAGACTTCAAAATTCTGCCGAATACATCAAACGCCTAATGCCATCCACAAAGACCCAAATACTGCTATAGATCAGTGCTTTCTGAATAACAAGCAGCGTACCATTTAGTTGCTATAACAACACGAGAAACAGAATGAAAACAACTCTGCTTAACTGAAGTCTCCGATGGGAGCCATCCAGATTCTCCTGTAATATTAAAATAAACACTATAAATCCTCTTAATACAAATCTCTTATTGCATATCTGCCAGAACTGTCCCTTTAATTCAAATCTCTTGCAGTCCGTTGACAATTTATTAACCTCATGATATATATATGCACACTGTAAGGTATCACGGTTTTTAAAAACTGTCTAATGGGGCCTGAGACTAATTTAGGGCTCACTGTAATCGAGAATAGCTTGCATTATCCAGGTAACGCATAGACTAACAATTATGGTGTTCAGAGGCACAGCTGGGAAAAGAGAGGCAGCAAAAATGAATTCTGTTTTTGTTTTCCTTTGTGAAAGGGCTTGGAAGTCAAGCTTAGACTAAAGCTGTCAGTATACAGTAACTCGATAGAGCATTTTTTTCATAAGTGCCCACCTACAGCACTGACATCGGTAAGTAGGTGCATTATAGGCCCCATGTTCAACCTTTGCCGTTTATAGAAATTCTAAAGAAGAAAAATAATTACAAACCATAAAGTTATACTGTGTATGAGTTTATCACTTATTTCAAAGCTCAACTCTAGCTAAAACTTTTTTTCTCTTCGTTTTTTTTTTTTTTTTTTACTGCAGTCTGTGCTCCTGTTGGGAAATTTAGGCTAGTTATACGCAACAAGATGTTTCTCGGTCAATCTGTGGGCTGAATGATAGAAAACAGCTTTCTCCAACCATGTTAAACAGCGTTGATGTAGAAATCTCTCTTGCCAAATTTTATATTCAAACAGTTTTGGCACCCGCGGCTGTTTGAATATCCAAACAGTGACTGCATCTGATTGGATTCCACTTCCCTCCAGCCCAATGAGAAATACAAGAATAAAAAGCTGTCAGATTTTCCTACTCTTCTACAGTCTATTCAAAACTGAGAAAACAAGTTCCTGCTTGGGTAGAGCTCTACAGCAGTGCCAGCAGTGTTAATTTTGGCAGCACATGTCGAGCTAGTTTTTAGTCTAAAGACTATAATGGCACTTTAGTTTTATTCCCATTTTAGTCTTCTGTAAGTTTTTTAGTTGCAGAAGCAGGCGGAGCTCCATGAAAATTGGAAGTTAGTTCACAAGGATAAACATCCCTCCTTGCCATTTTCGTCCCGTTTTCGTTCGTTAACGAAAACGGGTATGATTTTCCTCATAGTTATCGTCAGTGGTCGATAATGTGCTGTACTTTTCGTTGAATTTTTGTCACTGTAAAAATACCGCTAACGAAAACTTTGACAAAAACGTTTTAGTTGACGAAATTACCCAGGTGTAACATGACCGACGATCCCCAATATTTGTATGCACTCATTCCTAACCCTTAAAATGTAGTCTAGTATATGAGTGCTATAATTAATTTCTGAAAGTTTTGGCCACGTGATTCAGTGTAGAAGCTCCAAATTTAATCTGTGAGAGTTTAAGTTTTAGACTACTTGTCCCAACAGCCCTAGCCACTATCTACAAATGTGAGCGTGAATGGGATTTCTTTTACAGATAGAGTCTAATAAGGCCCCTTTCACACGGGCGGACCGTTCAGGTCCGCCTGTCAGTTTTTTAGGCGGACCTGAATGGACACTCCATGCAGGTCTGCATGGAGCGACGGATGTCAGTGGTGACATGTCCGCTGACATCCGATCCGCTCCAATCCGCTAAATTTAGATGGATGGAAACCCTATTTTACATCCGTCTGGTGGATCAGATCGGATGAAAACAGGCTTTATGGTCCGTCTTCATCCGATCCCCCATAGGGGAGAGTGGAGCTCTGACAGGTCCATCCATGCACAGTGTGCTGAGACGGAGCTGTCATCTGCCTGCTTAGCGGGGATCAACGGAGCGATCCCAGCTGAGCAAAGTGGAGACCGTACACGGACACGTCCGTGTGAAAGAGCCCTTAGAAATACATACAACAGTCCTGCCAACATAACATGTAACTGCCCAGACTCCTTGCATCAATAATTAAGCAGAGGTTCTATGAGGGGGCACAAAGAACTTGGCTTTGCCCACCAGAAGTATAGGATGTTTGGCCAAACTGAGCTGCTTTACAGAGGCAGATAATGGTCTGGATCAGTGTTTCTCAACTCCAGTCCTCAAGGCACCCTAACAGGTCATGTTTTCAGGCTTTCCATTATTTTGCACAGGTAATTTGATCGGTTTCAGTGCCTTAGTAATTACTACAGCCGTTCCATCCGAGGGAAATCCTGAAAACATGACCTGTTGGGGCTCCTTGAGGACTGGAGTTGAGAAACACTTGTCTGGATCATAGGTCAGATTAAAAATGGCAGCAAGACACGACAAGGTTGATTTACTAAAACTAGAGGGTGCAATGGTCCAGCTGTGCATGGTAGCCAATCAGTTTTTAACTTCAGCTTGTTCAAATATGACAAAAAAAACCTGGAAGCTTATTGGTTTCTATGCAGAGCTGCATCAGATTATAGTAAATAAACCCCAACCTGTTTCACTAGTTGACAGGGGAAAAGGGTCAGTTTTAGCACTACAATTTTGGCTTTTTTTTTTTAAACAAATACAATCGTTTATCGAGAAAGGTTTTTTTATTTCTTCAAACTTGGGTTTTTATTTGTTGGTTTTCATTTGCCTGCAATTCAGTTGTGATGTATTTGTAACTGTATTTCAGCATTTTGATGTATATTTCATAATGATGAAATACACAAAGGAAAGATAAGGCTGTCTGGAATACTTTTAGGATGAAAACACAGAAATCCCCAATGAGATTGTGTTTTTACTTTGTAGAAACATACATGGATTTCTGTCTCTTCTGCAACTACCATTGCCAGGAGTATTGATTTCATCTGCAGCTCCTCCTACTGGAGAAATCTAGTATTGCGTACAACAGCCAGTTAGGTACAGCAGGTCCCAATTAAGCGACAGTAAGATGGAAATCAAAGTCATCTGGAAAAAGTACTGTCCCTTCATTGTTTTAAGCCTGTAACTACTCAAAAATGCTCATACTCACTGTGGATTAAAGGATTATGTAGATATTTAAACAAAGTTAAATTTAGCATGAGGCTGATTTTAAAAATGCACATTAATTAATATTATGTCAGTAAGGGGCTATTTTTAAATAGAGCTCTAAACTCCCCACATGAGAAAAAAATTATTTTGCGAGTACAAATATGTACAATGTATACAATTATCATATTAAATAGTTATTTAACTTTTTTTCTACCATATGAAACAGAAGAAGTCGTGATAAAGTCTCTCCAGAGGGTAGTACTGTGTTTTGTTAGCTACAAATAAAGAAAATGTTTTAATAGCGGAAACACTTTGATCCAATTGCCTTCTTAATTCTGTAATAATGTGTAAAGTTGATGATACTCAAGTTTATCAAGATAAATAAATCGGTTTTCCTGATCCACTAATATTATGGCCTGTTATGTCAACCCAGGAATGTTGGGGATTGACTGAAATAGATCTTCAGGTGCCTTTTTGCCAAGTGCTATTCTGCCTATTCATGGCGCTATGGAAATCTTGCTGTGATGCCAATCAAATCACTGTAAAGGAAGCTCATGAAGTGAAAATATTTTCTTACATAACCATTAATCACCTTTAAGTGGTATTAAAGTGTCACTAAACCCACAACAATTAAATCAGTCTGTATATGCAGTAAAGCATGCTTGTTATACTCACTATGGAACCTGAGAGGTTGATCCTTCACACTGTTTAAAAAGGCTGTTTGATCCTGTCTTCACTGATCCTCCCCTTCTTCCACAGTCCCCAATTTATCTTCTGAGAGAACAGAGCCTTGGGGGCACCATGCACATGCTCAGTTTAGTGTGTATTGCTAGGGAGTTTTTTTTTTTTCTTTGGAGAGTGCATGTGATCAGCCCAGGGCCAATCAGCACTCTCTGGACACAGGGTCAGGGGCCTTGCAGCCTCATAGGACAGTCCAAGTAGAATGAAAACTCCTCCTACAAGCTTTACCTTTAACTCATAGAAGTCATAAGACTGCTATATACTGCTGATGAGAAAAGGTATTTAGCAGTTCATATTTACTAAAATAATTGCATTTCCATGTTCTGTGTACTGTGGGAGACCAGATATAGTGAATGCAGGGCCCGGGGTTTAGTAACACTTTAAGCCCAAAATGTTATATAGCTAACCAATTAGATTAGACTTAGATGTGATGGCTGCACTGCATTAGTTTCCTTTTTATGGGCTTTCTTTCTTTTATTGTCACCTGTTGATCCCACCAGTACAGCTGTTGTTTTTCAACTTACTTTAAAGAGGAACACATTTGTTTATCAATCCATCTAACCAGCAGATTGAAAGAAAAAAAATGACTTGATTCCCCATTCACACATTCAAGGTGGATGGAGGAATCTTCCTGCTGTGCCTTTGTATTCTGACAGCTGGGAGACTTCTCTGCAGTCAGAATACACTGATTAGCTATAGCCGGCAGTACTGATCGAGTGTAAATTATCCACCAAAGTGGGTGTACAGAAGTCGATCGGTAGAGCGACTTCTGTACAACCACCCTGCCCATACAAGGATCAAAATTTGGCTGGTGCCTGCTGAACCAGATGAATATCGATCCATGTTTGGCCGACTTTACACTACTCCATCCTCAAATTGAAATGCTGCCATCCACAGAAGTCTCCATTGCTTCTCCAGTAAAGTGGAAACACCCTAAAGCCTCGTTCACACGGTACGATTATTGGCCAACCGAGCATCTGATTTTTGTCAAAAGTGCCAGGATCTTGTCTTGCATACTAACGGTACACAATTGTTGTGCCACAAACATGAACGTAGTAACGTACTACAAGGAATTTCAGCTCTTGAGCTAATTTCGTGTTTGGTGAGCATTGATTCAGAGCGTGTTTGTACTTTCGACTTGTGTGACGGATTTGTGAACTGACCATCAGAAAATTTGACGACAAACCGTTGTCCGCCGAAAATTTACTAGCCTGTCATCCAACATTTGTTGGCCAAAAGTTGGACAACAATTGTCAAACGGAGCGTACTAATGGTAAGATTTTAGGACAACAGTCTGTCAACAGACAATCCCCTGCCAACAATCATATCGTGTGTACGAGGCTTAAAGTGGTTGTAAACCCACTTTATAAACAAACACCTACAGGTAAGCCTAGATTAAGGCTTACCTGTAGGTGCATGAAATATCTCCTTAACCTACACGGTTAAGGAGATATTTGCATGTAAATGCGGCGACGGTGACGTCACGCGCATGCGCATGGGGTTAATCCCATTCACAAATTCGGCTAGGTCGCAGTATTCGACGACGTAGCCAAATTCGACGGGTCATGCGCGCATGCGCAGAGTCACGTCTTCGCCGCTCCGGCCAATCACAGCGCCGGAGCGGCGCTGTGATTGGCTAGTGCGGCGATACCCGGAACTAACATTCCGGCTATCGCCGCAGCGATGGATGTGTCTAGATGGAGGGACGCGGACTGCTTCGGGGGCCCCGATCTAAGGTAAGTGGTACATAATGAGCTAATATGCTAGTCATACTAGCTCATTATGCCTTTCTCTTGCAGGTGGGGGAAAAAAAAAAAAAAAAACGAAAAGTGGGTTTACAACCACTTTAAGACAGGGAGTTTGTTAACCTCCCTGGTGGTATGATTCTGTCAGATTTTAGGTGCTGAAAGCGGTACCATTATTCTGCATGGAAATTTGGCGTTTTATATTGTAGGCCTGTAATTCTTAGGAATAACTCACTTAAATCTGTCCAAACCAGAGTCTAGTAAACATCCCGGGTATGATAAAGTTCAAAAAACAAAATTATACATTATAACAAAATAAATAACTATAAAATAATTATAACAAATAATAATATAATAATAATAAAAGTGTTTTTCAGTGTTTGATGACGAATTTCCCCACAAATTGCTATCGCTTAATTCTGCGAGTGATTCTAATTTATTATCGCTGTTTTCTAGCTGGTCTAAAACCACTTTTGACATAAAGGGACAGTTTTTGGTTGCTATGGACAATCTCCAGTTTCCAGGCAGAAAAAAAAACGTTTTTATTATATAAAAGTGCATGCAGGACACTGGGCAGACCACTAGGGACAATGGGGGTGTGTAATTATTACATACAGTACTGTAATCTGTAAGATTACAGTGTACTGTGTGTGTACTGTGTTTCAACTTTTTTGAATTTGGCGCCGATCTCCGTCCCCGTGCGTCGTAACGTCGCAGGGAACGGAGCTCGGCGGCATTCGGCAGTGTGTGAATCGAGCGAGATGACACAGCGGGGAGGCATCGCAGGATCCAGGGGACAAGGTAAGTAACTCCTGCCTGGATCACTGCGACGCAGCCCGAGTCTGGCTCTGGGTTACCGCTTTTGGTGCTGAAATTTAACCCCGAGCCAGACTCGGGAATACCGCTAGGAAGGTTAAAGGAGGAATCACCAAATGAAAAAAAATAAAATACAGCCACCACATTGAAGGATTGGTAGGCTGCAATAAATATATATATATATACAGTGTAATATATATATATATATATATATATATATATATATATATATATATATTAATTCTCTGTTCTTGTTTTGGCTTCTTCAGAAAATGGCATTGTTGACTGATAAGTATATACTGGTTATACTGGACGAAATTATTAGCTTTGAAAGAGGGATCTATTTTTCTATATCTATTAAAGATTAGTTCTATATTCACAATTTCTGCATAAAATAGATCTAATCAAGCATGGGCTACAGTTTTGCATACCTGGTAATCTCCCTCATCGCTTTGCAAGAGGATGTGGCCGTCTTTCCATTCACCTCCTGACTCTTCTCTAATTTTCCACAGTAACTTGTTCTCTTGGCTAGATCTTCTTAGCACCTTCAACATTCCACCACTAGTTCCTGAAGCACGATAGCGAAAAACCAAGCAGAGGACACATCTGTGCTGGTGCATTGTGGGGCTTATTAAACGCGCATGTTGTCCCTCTCTTCTTCCGCTGCTGGGCAGACGTAAATAGTTTTTACTGCTCACTGAAAGAAACAAGTTAAAAAAAACGGTCACTTTTACATTAGCTTTACTTCCAACACATAATTAATCAAATGTAATTTGAGTGCCAGATTTACTTACTAGTATATTATTAAGATTGTTTATTGATACATTTGAAGGCTACATAAGCATCTGCATGAAAAACCTACTATAAAATTATGCAATACAAAAGGTAAATTAAGAAATCAAGAAATCAAAAGTGGGCACCGTTGTTTTAGTGTTTCGAATGTTGCTGTAGTTTTAATAAATTATCCCCAGTACCTCAGTTCCCCTAACCCCAATGTTCGATAATAGTAATAAAAAACAAAACAAAAACGACATCTGCTCAACACAAACATAAATGAAAGGAAACAGACCACAAAGCATGATCCAGAACAAATTATCATAGAATTTTGATCTAATCAGAATTACAAACCTGCTTTATCACAACTCTGCTGGTACAAGTCAAAATAGGCTGATTAACAAAAGTTCTACTTTTATTGATCTTTCCGATATATTCTGGATTGGACAGCTATTACCTTTATTTTTCCACATCACGAAAATATTATTGAGTTGACATTGCTGACATTTTTTTATTTTTTTACTACTATTACTTTTTATTACTGCTCCAGGGCAGCCATGCTTATCCTTCCTTCAAAACGTAGTAAGTAAAGGGCTCACTCTATGGGTTAGGTTAAGTTTTAGGGTTGGGTGTTAAATGTAAGGAAATGGGTCAAGTTTAACGTGTGAGAATGACAGTGGTAGGGGTGGGGAAGTTTGTGGTAAGTGTTATAGGCTTGTTTTTGCTTGTTTTTGTTGTTAGGTAAAGAGTTGTTAAGTTAGGACACACACTGCTTATTTTTGACAAAATTGTTACATGGGGAGTGTTAATTGATAAAATGGTGCTACTGTAGGGAATATATGTGTATATATATATAATTTTCATGCTAAAGATTCCTAGGGGTTTAAATAGATTCAGAAATGCCAGACCAGCTGCTAGTAAGTGTTTCAAGCTCAGAACTGTAACTTATGGCTTTTTCAAGAACTTTAAAACAGCTTTCTGGAACTAAAAAGAAGGTGTGCCTTATCCACCCCAAAGTCACAAGTTCTCAGTGTCAGCACAAGCAGTAGAAGAATACAGATACCCCTTCTGTCCTTGGCTGTCAGATGTGACCGCTGTAGGAATTCTTGGTCCCCAAGCATGAAAAGCATTACCAAAAAAGCATGAAAAGCATTACCAGGGACTGTGACCAATCTTTCTTTCCAGGCACAGTTTTGATGCATGAGAGCAGCTTCTGTGAGCAGTTAAAAACACTGAGCGCTTTCTGTTCTGGGACAGCCTACACTCAATGTTACTGTCATGGGTGCAGGGTGCAAAAAAAATCTACAAAGCCTGACAAGAAAGTAACTTTCCAGAGGACCTCAACACTGTAACTCTTTCACTGCTTTGGATTTACAAGTAATTACTCATCTAGTGTAGCTTTTAGATATTCTTTATTCATACAAAAAAATGTAAACTAAAGTCGTGTTCTCTGAGATTCTTACATTTATGTCTACATGCACAGCACTGGTTTTTTTTTTTTGCGTTTACTGCATACCATCAAATGGCAGTTTTGTTACCTCACAGAACTGTATTAATTTTAAGCCCCTTTCACACTAGGGGGGTAGCGGTAAAGCGGCGCTATTTTTAGCGGCGCTTTACCGCTAATTTTGCGGTGGTATTCGGCCGCTAGCGGGGCGGTTTTACCCCCGTTAGCGGCCGAAAAAGGGTTAAAACCCACCGCAAAGCGCCTCTGCAGACGCACTATGCCGGTGGTATAGCCGCGGTGTCCCATTGCTTTCAATGGGCAGGAGCGGTGAAGGAGCGGTAAACACACCGCTCCTTCACCGCTCCAAAGATGTGGCTAGCAGGACTTTTTTTTCTGTCCTGCTAGCGCACCGCTCCAGTGTGAAAGCCCTCGGGCTTTCACACTGGAGAAACAGCAGCCGCTGTTTCAGGTCGGTTTGCAGGCGCTATTTTTAGCGCAATAGCGCCTGCAAACCGCCCCAGTGTGAAAGGGGTCTTAAAGTGAACCTGTGCTTTGCCACCCCTGTTCATTTTATTGCAGCCCACAGAGCTGTATATATTTACCTTCCCAAGCAACCATTTTACATGGGGAAGCAAAATCATATACCTTGTACAGTACATTGAGGTATGGAGGGACATGTGACTTACTCCTGTTCCTCTGACATGATTGCACTGGTGGTTAACAATTGGCCACTCAGACATCAAGTGCTCTCATATGGTGGTGGGGAGAGTGTTCTCAGCCTAAGGCCTGGTTCACACTGGGACGACAAACGCTCCGACATTGGGAGCTCATGTCGCATGACGTGTGAAAATCAATGTTTCCCTATGGGAGCCGTCCTAACTGGTCCGACACATGCCGGTCCGACTTTGAGAATGCTCCCTGTACTACTTTGGTCCGACTTCAGCCCATTGACTATCATTGAAGTCGGATCAAAGTCGGACTGCAGTCTTGCATGGTCCGACTTTGGCATGCGACTTGTGCTGTGCTGCTCTTGAGGGGGAACTCCAGGCCAAATCTTAAATAAAAAACCGGCGTGGGTTCCCCCTCCAGGAGCATACCAGGCCCTTGGGTCTGGTCTGGATTTGAACGGGCACCCCTACGCCGAAAAAATGGTGTGGGGGTCCCCCCTAAAATCCAAACCAGACCCTTATCCGAGCACACAACCTGGCAGGCCGCAGGGGAAGAGGGGGGATGAGAGAGCGGCCCCCCTCCTGAACCATACAAGGCCGCATGCCCTCAACATGGGGGGTTTGGTGCTCTGGGGCAGGGGGGCGACCTGCGGCCCCCCCACCCCAGAGCACCCTGCCCCCATGTTGATGAGGACAGGGCCTCTTCCCGACAACCCTGGCCGTTGGTTGTCGGGGTCTGCGGGTGGGGGGCTTATCGGAATCCGGGAGCCCCCTTCAATAAGGGGGCCCCCGGATCCCGGCCCCTCCACCCTATGTGAATGAGTATGGGGTACATCGTACCCCTACCCATTCACCTGGTGGAAAAAAATTGCAATAAAAAAAACACTACACAGGTTTTTAAAGTAATTTATTACACAGCTCCGGCGCTCTTCTTCCGACTTCCGGGGGTCTTTTCCGACTTCGGGGGTCTCCGGTGTCGTCTCCGCGCTCTCCGGTTCTTTCTTCCGCCGGGCCTCCGCTAACTTCTTTTTAGCTCTCTTGCTAACAGAGGCCCGATCTTCCCGTTGTCTCGTCCGGCTCTCCGTTGTCCTTCTGCCGGCCCCTCCACTAACTTCTTGGTAGCTCTTTCGCTAGTGGAGGGGTCGGTCTTCCCGTCGTCGCCGTCGGCGTCTTCTTCCCTCTTCTCCTTCTCGATGTTGACGCGCCGCTTCTTCCCGCTGTAATACTGGCTCTCCGCTCCGCATTAATATAGGCTTCTCATGACGTCACAGTCACATGTTCCCATGACGTCACAGTCACATGCTCCGGGGCCATGTGCCCCGGAACATGTGACTGTGACGTCATGAGAAGCCTATATTAATGCGGAGCGGAGCGGAGAGCCAGTATTACAGCGGGAGGAAGCGACGCGTCAACATCGAGGAGGAGAAGAGGGAAGAAGAAGCCGACGGCGACGACGGGAAGACCGCGCCTCCGTTAGCAAAAGAGCTAAAAAGAAGTTAGCGGAGGCCCGGCGGAAGAAAGAACCGGAGAGCGGGAGACGACACCGGAGACCCCCGAAGTCGGAAAAGACCCCCGGAAGTCGGAAGAAGAGCGCCGGAGTCGGAAGAAGACCCCCGGAGCTGTGTAATAAATTACTTTAAAAACCTGTGTAGTGTTTATTTATTGCAATTTTTTCCACCAGGTGAATGGGTAGGGGTACGATGTACCCCATACTCATTCACATAGGGTGGGGGGCCGGGATCCGGGGGCCCCCTTATTGAAGGGGGCTCCCGGATTCCGATAAGCCCCCGCCCGCAGACCCTGACAACCAACGGCCAGGGTTGTCGGGAAGAGGCCCTGTCCTCATCAACATGGGGGCAGGGTGCTCTGGGGTGGGGGGGCCGCAGGTCGCCCCCTTGCCCCAGAGCACCAAACCCCTCATGTTGAGGGCATGCGGCCTGGTACGGTTCAGGAGGGAGGGGGGGCCGCTCTCTCGTCCCCCCCCTCTTCCCCTGCGGCCGGCCAGGTTGTGTGCTCGGATAAGGGTCTGGTTTGGATTTTGGGGGGACCCCCCACGCCGTTTTTTTGGTGTAGGGGCGCCCGTTCAAATCCAGACCAGACCCAAGGGCCTGGTATGCCTCTGGAGGGGAACCCACGCCGTTTTTTTTTTTATTTAAAATTTGGCCTGGAGTTCCCCCTCAAGATTCATACCAAACACAGTGCCTGATATTGGCGGGGATCCAAGTCGGATCCCCGTTCATTGAAAGTCGGACATATGTCGGCCTCATGTCGCAGGGCAAAGTCGGATCCAAAGTAGGACAGATGTCGTGTAGCACTAGTGTGAACCCAGCCTCAATGTTGAGATTTGGGGTTCACACACGACTACTTTTTATTGCTTCCATGTGTGTACAAAGTGGCAGTGAAGTAAAGGGAAGGTAGATACAACAGCTAAAGGGCAAAAAATTAAGTGAACATTTTACTTCTTCTTGTACGATCAAATCAGAGGTTTCCTTTAGTGGCGTCCACATGAACACTATGCTATGTTTCAGTCCCAAGTGCTAAACTATTAGATATATGGCTAGCCCTTTGGGCAGCGCTGACACTTATGCCCCGTACACACAATCGGACATTTTTCCGACCAAACTCCCATCGGAATTCCGATGGAATTTCATCGGAAAAAAAATAGAACAGGTTCTATTTGAAAATTCCGATGGATATCATCTGAATTTCTCCGATAGGGCCCACACACGGTTGAAATTTCCGATGAAAAAACTCCAACGGACTCCGTCTGACTCTTTTCATCGCAAATTCCTATCGTGTGTACAAGGCATCAGAACCACATGAATGTGTAAAATTTATGCAGCCTGCATTTAACAAATTAAACAGAAATGCATAAAACGGTGTTTGGTCCTCTTCAAGTCAGGCAAAGCTATTGGTCATATCACAGAATGATAAACCCACAGTCAAACCACAGAAAAATATACCGTATTTATCGGCGTATAACACGCACAGGCGTATAACACGCACCCTAACTTTAAGAGGGAAGTTTCAGGAAAAAAACATTCCACAGCCCCCTGCGTATAACACGCAGACACAGTTTACCCTCTATTTTCAGGGTAAAAAGGTGAGTGTTATACGCCAATAAATACAGTAGTTAAGATTTATTATTCTGATAGGAGGCTGACTTGGCACAAAACCATGTGGTAGCTTTTCACAGATAACCATAAATTCTGCAGCTAGGGCTATGTTATTCCCTAAAATATACAATGGGGCAATGATTTCATAAGTCAAACTTAATAAGTGTCGGCATCTAACAGCTCTAGATGCATTATGCACAGGAGATTATGCAGCTAACAGCATAACACTTGATATTGCCATGGCGTTGACAAACGTATTCACTGGACTCTTGCGGTTCTGCCTGCAGGCAACGTCATGTGTATATAATTTACCCTGGAGCCTTCTGGCATCTCACATTTTATAACTTTCTACAAACTGACATATATATATATATATATATATATATACCAGCCTTTCAGATTATCACTGGGTTTACCTGTGGGCTCTTCTATCAAACAGCTGCATAGCATATGGCACATAAAAGGTTAAAAAAATAACAGGCAATTATATTATCTCTGGGGAGAGGAAATGAAAAGCAAAATGCTGCATAGGTTATAAAAATAGGCTCTTCCCTTCATGCAGAAGGCTCATTATATTAATTAAACATTATTAGGCTGATGGAGATGGGCAGGCAGTGATTTCTATAGAGACTGTTGGTAAGTGTTCTCTCTGTTGCTGTGAGCACCTATTCGCTGCACAGGGGGGCCTTTTCCAAAATGGATTGCTGACCCCTTTAGCACTGGTGGAATACTTCAAAAGACACCTAACATGCCTAGGAATATAAAACAGTATTTTTCTGTGTATTCCTTCAAACACATGAGCTTTTTTTCAATTTACAGAAGTACCAGTGTTTCTGAGTTCCTGTATCATTTAAAGGCTTCTATGATCTATTTTGTATGTTGTGGAAAACATCACTTAAAAGCAACTTGTCAGAAATAAGGGAACTATTGCTACTGACTTGTTTCTGAAGATTTATGTTCCAGGAATGTCCTTCTTCTTACTTTACTACTTAGTAGGCCATTGGGAGTTGGGAATGTCCTCTACTGCTGTAAAGTGATTGGCAAATTTTCTTACAGCATTAGACTTGCTATGGTAGGCAAACCCTCCCTCCCACTTAGCACAGGTGCAAATAAGTCTGCTACTGATCTTGAAGTCTATATTAATGAAAAGCAGAGTTTTTTTTTTTTCAACAAAAATAGATATTTTAGTTTTTGGTCGACACAGGAGAGTTATGCTGCGTACACACGATCGGAATTTCCGACAACAAATATTCGATGTCAGCTTTTGGTTGGATATTCTGACCGTGTGTAGGCTCCATCGACATTTTCTGTCAGAATTTCCTACAACAAATGTTCGATGTGAGCTTTTGGTTGGATATTCCGACCGTGTGTAGGCTCCATCAGACATTTGTTGTCGGAATTTCCGACAACAAATGTTTGAGAGCAGGTTCTCAATTTTTCCAACAAGAAAAGTTATTTTCGAAAATTCCGACCGTGTGTAGCCATTTCCGATGCACAAAAGTGTTGCGCATGCTCGGAATCGATTTGACGCATGCTCTGAATCATTGTTCTTCATTTTTCTCGGCTCGTCATAGTGTTGTACGTCTCCGCATTCTTGATCATCGGAATTTCCTGAGCAACATTTGTGCGACCGTGTGTATCCAAAACAAGTTTGAGGGAAAATCCGTCGGAAAAAAAAAGCACGGTTTTGTTGTCGGAATGTCCGATCGTAAGTACGCGGCATTAGACCATCTAACAGTTTCTTCTACTTCTCAGGGACTCTGGGAGTGAGATCAGATCCCTGCTTTTGAATTCATAGATCTACATACCGGTCAGGTCCATTTGTATCCTGCTGTCTTTATTGGATCTCTTATTTATTTTATGATAAGAATGTATCAAGAGAAGAAGGAGCATGCCAGGGTAGGCGAAAGCAGAGACAAAAAAAAAAAAAATCTCAATATTTAAGTCTCAGCCTACCAGATCTATCTTTTAATAAAATATTACTTTTGTTCATTATACCCTTTAGGTTCTATTTGTTTTCACATTTGGACAGCAGACCCTTTAGTTTCTATTTGTTTTTTACCCCAGTATCCTAAAGTAACAAATCAGAATACATCTTGTCATACTGTGTGAACAGCATGAATTCTGACTGATAGTCATAGAAACAAATAAGAATTCATCTTGTCCTGGTGTGACTTGAACAGCATGAATTCTGATTGATGGCTATAGCAACAAATCAGAATTAATCTTGTCCTGGTCTGACTTAGATGTGAATTATGATTGATAGCTGTAGGTAACTAAAGTTAAGTGAGCACTGCTTGTTTAAAAAGACTCCTTATCTTTTATATAAAATGTAAGAAAATATAGATGCTTTGCAACATCATTACACAATGTATTATGTCCTAGAGGATCAGACTAAAGTTTTGTAGTTTTAATATGAAAAATGTAATATCAGTACTGATTCGTTTTTTCAGATGCTGCTCTTGAGACTTTTACTCTGTAGGTACAAGGCAAGAAAGAAACAGTATGCATTGCCTTATATACATAACACTACTTATAATGCCGCTTACACACGGTCAGACTTTTGACCGGGCAAACCTCCATCGGAATTTCCGGCGGAAAAATAGAGAACCTGCTCTCTATCTAAGTCCGTTGGAAATTCAGATGGGAAAAGTCGGATGGGGCGTATTATACACATGGTCGGAATATCCGATAAAAAGCTCCCATCTGACTTTTTCCATCAGAAATTCCGCCCGTGTGTACGCGGCATAACAGTTCAAAAGTTTGGTTTCTATAGTACCATCATTAAGGTATTTTACGGATTATGCTGATAAGTATATCCCTGTGAAAAATCCATAAGGGACACTTGTGAATAGTATTACGTTAGATTTAATTATCACCGTTTAGGCCATGCAAAAATAGTAACATACTGTGCACTTGTTAAATGCTTAAGAGGTATAAACTGTTTTGAGATTTTGGCGTCTGCAGAGTAAGCTGAATGCACATGCATTTTGGATTTCTCCTAGTCTCAAAATGACCTGTTACATGTCAATATAATGAATTTTGTACTTACCAGGAACAGAGCTTGAATGCCCCATCCATGGACTATTAGGATGGAAAGACCACGTAAAATCAGCTTCAATATCATGCGTCCAGCTGCACACATCTTCTGAATGGTCAAAATTGCAATTAAATCCTGATGGGACCTGGCAATCTACAAGGTAAGAAAACACAAGTAGACAGGTTTTAATGATGCTATTATATCCCCTTTTTTCTTTATTATCCACTGCTAAATTGCTAAAGCTGTGTGGTGTATGAAATCCTTGCCTTCTGGGAGCCTTTTAGTTGGCTCACATCTCTTAAATCTGACATTCGTTTTTATAGACTGAAACCCACCTAATCCCACCAACAAAACAAAGACAGAGAGCCTTGGGGCACATATAATCAGACTGAATCTTCCATACAAGACTCCATACAATAATGCCTTCTTGGAAAATACGAAAGGATCTACTTATAGACAAAGCTACTTGCTCATTTCCTCATGCATACATAACCCCACTTACAAATATGGAATTTCTTAATGCTAGTTGGATAATAGGATAGTAGTCAATGTAACAGAATTAGAATAAGACTTGAAAGAAATACTATATTCGGGTCTGTATTTCTGCATAGCCAGTATAGGCCATTGTATAGAGCAGCAGGGCTACTATGGATGGCACACAAGTCAACCACATGACAGGGGGTCAAGTGCAGGCAGCAGGTATAATGTGATTGTATTGTGTGCTTATATTTAGGAAAAGTGGTTATAAAAGAGGGAACGTTTCCCAGCTAAATGATGAGACGTTTAGTGCAGTTGTATGTACTTCCTATTTCACAGGACTTAAGATAATGACATGTCTCTGCTGAACCAATAGAAACAATTGTGTACAAAAGTTTTTAAATTTTTACATAATTTCATCAAAATTGGTTCATATAACTACCACTTTCCATATATATTCATCTTTAGCCACTTAAAATACTGTATGACCAATTTTGTCTTTGAAAAAAGCAATGCATTTGGTATGAATTGGTTAGATTGATCATTTACGGTATGTTTCCAATCTTTATATGCAGAAACAAGTTACAGCAAATGCTCCGAAGACTGGCTATCTAACCATGAAACCTTATTTAAGCTGGAAGAAAAAAAAACTGATTAATCATTTTGCAATTATTTTACTTTAGAGGAACCATTAAAATAGTTTTCAGGACTCAAGGAACCACCACTAAAATGATTACACCTACAGGTCTGCTACATTAGCATGATCAGCAGGTTGTAGAGACTTTTAATGTAAAGAATAAAGAATGCCGATTACTCCTAATGAAGTGAAATGAATAATAATAACAGCCAGAAAAGAACACGAAAAATGAAAATTGGAGTGACCCATTACATTTTTGGTCAGTGTAGAATCTCAAGGAACCCCTAGCTCCAAGTTTCCACTGGACCCTGGTTGAGAAAGGCTGCGCTATCATTTGTTATACTTGGGAAAAATTGCTGCTCATTTACATACAGAATAAGTCATCAGACGAAACAACTCAATCACATTCCAATGTATGACTTTTTTTTAAACAGCCATTTTGCAGGGGGCAGCGGATAATGGAAATATAGGCTAAATACATCTATAGAAGCTAATATGTAGCTATGATTTAAAGTGTTACTAAACCTACAACAATAAAATCAGTCTGTATATGTAGTAAAGCATGTTTGGTAGACTCACCGTGGAACCTCTGTATTGTAAAAAAAATGCTGTTTGATCCTGTCTTCTCTGTTGCACCACTTCTTCCACTGTCCCCAAACCATCTCCTGATATAACAGAAGCTAGGGGTCAAGCTGCATATGCTCAGTTTGGTGTGTATTGCTAGAGAGTTTTTTTTTCCTGGGAGAGTGTCGGTGATCAGCACAGGGCCAATCAGCAGGGTCAGGGGTCCTGCAGCCCTACAGGACAGTCAGAGAAGAATGAAAACTCCTCCTACAAGCTTTAACCAGACACTGATAAAAGTGAAAGACTGCTCTAACTGCTGATAGATAAGACAAGGTGTTTAGCAGTTTTTATTTCCTGACAGACTCCATGGCAGACTACGTGTGGGTTAACCCCGCCTCCTCTCCACAGCTTTAGGACCCCTTACCCATAAATTTGAGCTCACCTCCACAGACAGGTGTTCCTTTTTTGTCCTCCTCACATGGACCCTTCATTATGCAATTCAGGTGCAGTCCAGGATGTCTGTCGGATCAGGTACGAGTTGTGCGGTGCACCCAGGGCCCAGCTATGAGCGGGCGAGTGGTTTTTGGGCTGATGGATACTCCTATGGTGGAGGGATGTGGCCCCAGCATAGCATGATGGACAGTGGATCTCGGCTGGCAAGGTCTGAAGACTTTTTTATATATTTCCATGGCAGACCGTTTATGTGTGTTGTTTGTCTGTATTCCTTGTGTATTGAATGTCGCGCCGTGTGTGGAACGCTTCTGCGTTCCAGGACGCCACTCCACTTCCTGGTTCCCGGTCGGCTGTACGTCTGCGCATGCGCGAGCCGTGGCGAAACTGAGGCTTGGTTTTCACGCGTGCGCAGTATGGCGGAGGGGTCAGGGGCCGCGCAGGCGCAGTAGGTTAGGTCCCTTCAGCGCATGCGCGCAGCGGGACCGGCCCTGTCGTCATTCCGGCAGGTGATTTAACCGCTGAGGAGCCCTATACAGGTGGGGTAACCTGTGGGCATATAGCGGCAGCCTCCCGGAGTCTCAATACTACCAGGACGGGGTAAGCACTTATTTTGCAATGTGATGCTTGTAATGCTGTAGTGTCTCTTAAAGTCAAAAATATATGGAAGAAACTATATTAGAGACATATGTAGTTGCTGAAAATTCCCACCACATCCCAATTTTGTATACAAAAAGAAATGGGGGCCCCAAGGGATTGTATGGGTGGGAAAATTGATTCAGAACAACTCAGTAGAAATAGTATGAATGTATTTAATTGGAAAAAGCAAGTACTAAAAACAATCACAATATGACAAAAAGACAAAACAGCTGCTCTGAGGCGTATTGTATGGATACACTGATATATCAGGGGTAACTAATGCATGCAATACAACCAATCCTACACGTTTCGGAAAAGCATAAAGGCATATAAATCCTGTTATGATAGGTATGTTCCTTCTTCAGGGATTTGAGTCGAGCTTGCTGGTGTGTTTCTATAGAAGCATGAAATTTTGAAAGTAAATAACATACAAGGGTAGTGTTTGATTATTTACCCCAACCCAAGAAAGAAGAGAAGAAAAGAAAAGGGTAAATATTTGACAAACATACTCACAGATCTTGTATTCCATATGTAAATAATTAAACACTACCCTTGTATGTTATTTACTTTCAAAATTTCATGCTTCTATAGAAACACACCAGCAAGCTCGACTCAAATCCCTGAAGAAGGAACATACCTATCATAACAGGATTTATATGCCTTTATGCTTTTCTGAAACGTGTAGGATTGGTTGTATTGTATGCATTAGTTACCCCTGATATATCAGTGTATCCATACAATACGCCTCAGAGCAGCTGTTTTGTCTTTTTGTCATATTGTGATTGTTTTTAGTACTTGCTTTTTCCAATTAAATACATTCATACTATTTCTACTGAGTTGTTCTGAATCAATTTTCCCACCCATACAATCCCTTGGGGCCCCCATTTCTTTTAGTGTCTCTTAAAGGGACAGTTTTAAAAAAAAACTAAAAAAAAACTTTTTTTGTGTGTGCTGTTCTTGCATTGATTTGCTTATCCTTAGTCTAAGTAGTGTAGTCACGGATCATTGTGTGCCTTCCTCGTCATGGACTCATCTTCACCGCCGTGTGGCCAGCCCTCCCACACAAGGTATGTGCGGAGTGGGTAGGGGGTTGGTGTCTTTGGTGTCATTAATGCTGGTGGTTGCTAACGGTTACAACCTGCCCACCCTCCCCCCCCTCCCTCTGTCTGTATTATCTCTTACAGCCCGGCTACATCAGTTCATCAGTCACAGGATAGGGACCTTGCCAGGCCGCACCATCACCATCACCAATCATCCTCCAGGTCCAGACGTGACACTTCGTCTGGGACCCACTATCATAGGGGACGTTCACATTCCCCCTCTAAATATAGGAGATGTACCCATTCCTCCTCTAAGTATAGGAGATGTTCCCATTCCTCCTCAAGTCACCGCTACCACCACCGCGATGATCGCTCTGTTCACAGAGCCTGTTGGGGATGTAAAACTAGAATCCCAGAGGGCAAATCGCTGTGTGAACCATGCTATGCCCGAGCGGTCGGTGAGAAAGAGACTGAAAAACAAAATCTGGAGTCTCTTGTTAAACGTGTGGTACAGCAGTCTATGATGGAAATAGATGCCACCCACACAAGGAGTCAGTCCACCACCTTGTCTGGCTCCTTGGCTGACGAGGCCAATTCCAGCCCCATGATTCCTACCATGATTCCTCGCAAGACGAGATGGAGGGAGATGATTCTGTGATTCCTCCCATGATTCCTCGCAAGACGAGATGGAGGGAGATGATTATGTAGTGGGATTCGACTACGCTTTAGTCTCTCCACTGGTCAAGGCAGTGATGGAAACCTTAAAGTTGGAAGATACCACTGCCCCCCCAGGAAAAACAAAGAAACTGTTTAAGCAACTGGGGAAAGAATGCTCCAATTTCCCATTTCCCTCTGAGCTGAAAGGCGTGTTTGAGGAAGAATGGAGCAAGGGAGATAAGGTTTCTATGCTAAGCAAAACCTCTAGACTATATCCCTTTAAATCAGAGGAAGTTAAGCATTTGGAAAATGCTCCCCTCGTGGATGCAGCAGTAATGCGCCTAGCAAAGCATGTCACCCTCCCACTAGATGACACAGTGGCTTTTAAAGATGGTCTGGATAGAAAGATTGACCAAGATCTTAAGAGGATATATAACTTGAACGGTATGGTTTGCAAACCAGCCCTAGCCCTTGCAGTCACCTCCAAAGCAATGGAGGCCTGGGTGGAAAATGTTGACTCCGTTCTAAAAGGTGTCTCGGAGGAACTAGCACAAAGTTCAGCAGTACAAGAACTTAAACTAGCTGTTGCCTTTTTGGGAGAAGCATCAAATGATCTCATCCGCTTGATGGCTAAATCCATGCTTTCTTCGGTCACAGCCAAACGAGCACTATGGTTGTGCCCCTGGCTTGCTGATCCAGCCTCAAAGCAGGCATGGTGTAAATTCCTTTCGAAGGAACTTCCTTGTTTGGAAACAAGCTAGACAACGCCATTTCAAAGGCTACAGGCGGAAAATCGGGGTTCCTCCCTCAGGACAGACGTCCGTTTAACCAAAGGAAACCTTAACAGGGACGCAGTACAGGGCGTTTAAGAGAGGCACGCTCCTATAGGCCCGGACGGGATTTTAGGAGAAGCTGGAATTGGAACAGGCAGACATCTTTCCAAAAAAATGGCAAGAAACAGACGCCCGGTGGGCGCGAGCCAACCAAGTCCTTTTGAGATTGGGCCCGCCCAAGCGGGTCGGGTAGGGGCTCGCCTACGTCTCTTCCGGCATGTCTGGGTGGCCTCGATCTCAGACCATTGGACCATCAAAATGGTCTCAACAGGTCACACATGGTCCTTCATCAAGGTCCCTCCATGCAAACCAATGCAAACTTCTATGCCTCAATCAAAAGAAAAACAACAAGTTCTTCTTTCTTATGTGAATGCCCTGAAAGATCAAGGAGCAGTGGTGCCCATCCCAAAGGACGAGGAATTCCAGGGGGTATACTCCCCCCTCTTCCTAGTACAGAAGAAGAAAGGCTCCTGGCGTCCAGTTATAGATCTCACTTTCCTGAACAGGTACATAAGACACGAGAAATTCAAAATGGAATCACTCTCAACGATCCAAAAAGTCATTCAACCAGGCGACTGGTTGATCTCAATAGATCTAAAGGACGCGTATTTTCATGTTCCCGTGGCAGAAGAGTTCCACAAATACCTTCGATTTCAGGTCGATCGAGAGCACTTGCAATTTATTTGTCTTCCATTCGGACTAACGACCTCTCCAAGAGTCTTTTCCAAGGTACTGTTGGCGATTGTATCCCTAATCAGGATACAGAGCGTGCGTCTGTATCATTATCTGGACGATCTGCTTTTACTGTCCCAAGACAAGCAGCTGCTGCTGATCCACAAAGACCAAGTGATCTCTACACTGATAGAGTTCGATGGCTACTAAATCAGGAGAAAAGTCAGCTAGAGCCGACCCAACGCCTAACCTATCTAGGAGCTCAATTCGACACCGTAGAGCAGGGATATGCAATTAGCGGACCTCCAGCTGTTGCCAAACTACAAGTCCCATCATGCCTCTGCCTCTGGGTGTCATGCTTACTGCTGTCAGAGTCTCGCTATGCCTCATGGGACTTGTAGTTTGGCAACAGCTGGAGGTCCGCTAATTGCATATCCCTGCCGTAGAGAATACCATCTCTCTTCCGGAAGAAAAAATCCCGGTCATTCGGGAAAGAATATCCTTAGCCCTAGACTACTCTCACCTAAGGGCGTCACAGTGCCTGAAGATAATCGGCACGATGGTGGCCACATTCCCCATGGTCAAATGGGCAATGTGGAGGCTTCGTCCTTTCCAATCAGGATTTCTCCAGCAGTGGAAGACAGACGATCCCAATCAGCCGATCAGGATTACTCAGTCAATGAGGAACAGTCTCCCCTGGTGGCTTCAATGCAAAAACTTGTTAACATGCCACTCTCTTGCTCCCATCCAATGGACGACTGTTACATCCGATGCCAGCAATGCAGGCTGGGGGGCACATTGTGGGGCAGAATTGGCTCAGGGCAAATGGGATGCCCGTCTCCACATTCCAGGGTCAAACGTTCTGGAACTGCGCGCGGCATGGTGCGCCCTTCAAGCCTTCTCCCACCTTCTGAAAGGGAAGTCGGTCCTTCTCAGAATGGACAACACCACTGCTGTGGCATATGTGAAGAGACAAGGGGGCACTCGGAGCTCCACCCTTCTCCAAGAGGTCGAACCTATCATGACCTGGGCTCAGAGGAATCTGCTCAACTTAACAGCAGTCTTTATTCCAGGGGAGCAGAACATTCAAGCAGACTTTCTGTCACGCAGCAACCTAGACAACAACGAATGGTCACTGCATCCACAAACATTCAAATGGATCCTATCGTTGGGAATTGATCCAGAAGTGGATCTGTTTGCATCCCCCTGCAATCACAAAGTAGACAGATACTACACTCGAGGTCGGTGCAGTCAAGCTTTCGGAGTAGATGCAATAACAAGCCAATGGAGATTCAACAAGGCATATGCCTTCCCTCCACCTTCGATCATGCTAAAATTCCTGCAGCGGCTCCAGTTGGAGAAAGGCGAAGTGATAACAATAGCACCATACTGGCCGAACAGGCCATGGTTTCCTCTCCTGAATCTGACGAGCTTCAGGGATCCGCTAGAGTCTCTTGGGTGTGCTTTAGGGGTAATCTCTACCCTTATGAGCTCCAGAAAGCCTAACACAAACAAAACCTACAACAGAATCTGGACCAGGTTTGTCAGCTTCATGACTTCTGCTGGAAAATCTTTTAGAAATCCTGGAGTTCAAGACGTTTTGAGTTTTCTCCAAACAGGCTTGGATCTTCCTTTGTCAATCAGTTCCCTCAGGGTACAAGTTTCAGCCTTATCGGCATTCTCAGGAACATCATGGGCAATTCATCCCTTGGTTCAACAGTTCTTTCGGGGGGGCTTCGAGAATCAGGCCTCAGAGGAAACCCAGATTCCCCAAATGGGATCTTCCGCTCGTCCTTGATGCTCTTTCATCACTCAACAACAAGGATCTTTCTATTAAGGACTTATCAATCAAACTGGCCTTTCTAGTGGCCATTACCTCAGCCAAAAGGGTTTCAGAAATAAGCTTCCTGGGTTATCAAGAACCCTTTCTGATTTTCTTCCTGGACCGTGTGGTCCTTATTCCCATGCTTGGGTCTAAACCCAAAGTCACGTCAGTTTTTCACGAAAATCAGGAAATAGTCCTTCCTACCTTCAATTCTCCAGAATCAGCAGATGCTCATCCCTTGTATGTGGGCGAGACTCTGAAAGAATATCTGCGAGTCACTTCATCATTTAGAAGCTTGAACTACCTGTTCTTGTCACATACTGGTAGCAACAAAGGAAAGAGGGCTTCCTCCAGAACGATAGCAGCCTGGATCGTTCAGTCTATTCATCAGGCCTACAGGGCAAAGGGCTTGGCTCCTCCAGAGGCGGTGATGGCTCATTCCACCAGAGGCATGGCAGCCTCATGGGCAGCAGCTCGACACGTGGCTCCTGAAGTGATATGCAAGGCAGCTTCGTGGTCTTCTATTAATACTTTTATGACTCATTATTGTATTGAGCCTGCTTCCCTTTCCTCTGTAAATTTTGGTCTAAAAAATCCTATCAGTTGATGGGAAAGATTAAATATTTTTGCTCAAGCATACCCTCCCGTGTGGATTGGCTAGTTATTTCCCACACGTAGTCTGCCATGGAGTCTGTCAGGAAAACGGAAAATTTATTACCAATACTTACCGTAATTTTACTTTCCTGATAGACTCCATGGCAGACGGAGTTCCCACCCATGAATAAAAATATGAGAGTCTAAATTTGAGTCGGCTAGTTACGGAACACCTGTCTGTGGAGGTGAGCTCAAATTTATGGGTAAGGGGTCCTATAGCTGTGGAGAGGAGGCGGGGTTAACCCACACGTAGTCTGCCATGGAGTCTATCAGGAAAGGAAAATTACGGTAAGTATTGGTAATAAATTTTCCGTTTTAATAAACTATTGCATTTCCATGTTCTGTGTACTGTGGGAGACCAGGTATAGTAAATGCAGGGTCCTGGGTTTAGTAAAACACTTTAATAGCTAATCATTAGCACTGACTTTCTCTGTAAGCTAACAATAATGGAGAAGGCAAAACTAAATGGATTTGTACAATTACTGTAGTTTGCAATGTTTTAGTAGGGAGTTTCTTTAAAAAAATATAATTATGTAAAACGTGCATTAAAAAAAGCTTTTTATGTCAAATTAAAATTGGTAATCGTTCTACAAAGCATAGTTACCTTCAGTACCTGTAGGTTCACTCATTTCCTCTTCTGGAACCACAATTGTTGTAGTTTCCTCAGTTTTGATAGTAGGCTTCACTGTCTCTGAGGTAGGTTTGGTTTCTGCCAAAAACAAAAAAGTGAAATATGAGTTGTGACAAGCAATGCTTTAAGGAAATTATGCAAGCGACAACATTTACAAATTATATGACTAATGCAAATTCAATTCAGACTCATTTGCTTAATCCTGACATAACCTGCGGGGTACATTTCCAACAAATGGACCCCGTTAGTAAACCTAAATACCATTTTTCTTAAATAGTCCTAAGTTGCTTATGAAATGTTTACATGACAACAACTGCTGCTCATACTTGCCCACTTATCCATTTGTTTTACTAAAGACATCAAAGACTCCCACTGAAGCCAATGTCTAATATTACACCCCTTACATAACATGGTTTGAAGTCTGCTAGGGTTACTTATGGCTGCTTGCTTACAAAGTAACTTTTTGGTTGAAAAGATTGTTTAACATCTTCAGCAAAAAAATGCCCATTAATGATTTTATATATCTATATATATATATATATATATATATATACATACATATATATATATATATATATATATATATATATATATATATATTTTTTTTTTAATTAACCCCCTCCAATATTCTAGAAAACATCTTTAAAGTCAGATTCTAGATACCCTACACTGTTAATTTATGAATATTGCATCTAAGAGGGGTAAAACCTGGGAAAACAGAAAATACGAACAAAGGAGTTAAATAGTCACACAGGGGTTGATTTGAGTGCAAAATCTGGTGCAGTTCTTAATAGAAACAAATCCAGTTTTTTTTTTTTGTCATAGCTTAACCACTTAAGCCCCGGACCATTTTGCTGGCCAAAGACCAGGCCACTTTTTGCGATTCGGCACTGCGTCGCTTTAACTGACAATTGTGCGGTAGTGCGACGTGGCTCCCAAACAATATTGACGTCTGTTTTTTCTCACAAATAGAGCTTTCTTTTGGTGGTACTTGATCACCTCTGCGGTTTTTATTTTTTGCGCTATAAACAAAAATAGAGCGACAATTTTAAAATAATTCTATATTTTTTACTTTTTGCTATAATAAATATCCCCCAAAAATATATAAAAAAACATTTTTTTTCCTCAGTTTAGGCCGATATGTATTCTTCTACATATTTTTGGTAAAAAAAACCCGCAATAAGCGTATATTGATTGGTTTGCACAAAAGTTATAGCGTCTACAAAATAGGGGATAGAATTATGGCATTTTTATTATTATTATGTTTTTTACTAGTAATAGTGGCGATCTGCAATTTTTATCGTGACTGCGACTTTATGGCGGACACATCGGACACTTTTGACACATTTTTGGGACCATTGTCATTTTTATAGCAATCAGTGCTATAAAAATGCACTGATTACTGTGAAAATGACACTGGCAGTTAAGGGGTTAACCACTAGGTGGCGCTGAAGGGGTTAAGTGCGTCCTAGGGAGTGCTTCTAACTGTAGGGGGATGGGCTGTGTGTGACACGACAGTGATCACCGCTTTCGATTACAGGAAGCTGTGGTCACTGTCCTGTCACTAGAAAGACTGGGGAAATGCTTGTTTACATCAGCATTTCCCCCGTTCTTGAAGTATACAAGAGGAGAAAAGAGCGGATGCGCCCTAGTGTAACACTGTATTTATTGTTAAGACTTAGCAGTTAAAATAAAGAGGATTGCACTCACAAACATGTGCTTGTATATTCACATATAGACATTTAGACGTTCTTCCTCACCGTGACACGATTGCGGGTATGTCCGCTGACATCGAGTCCGTGGGACCCGCGGTCGGAGTCACAGAGCTTGCCGCGGACACGTGTCCACAATGCTGCTTCTTAAAGGACACATATATATATACATCCTTTTGCCTGCCCGTGCCATTTTGCCGACGTATATCTGCGTGCATCGGTCGGCAAGCAGTTAATTGAACAAGATGAAGGTAGAAGCTGGTTGGGTACCATGCATGCACAGCTGCACCAGATTTTAGTAAATCAACCCCACAGTGACCATTTAGGTTTTGTCTTTTTTTAATCTTTGTTTTCCATTGTCATGTTTTTCTTCTAACAAGCCAGACAAATCTGTGGTGGTACTGAAGGAGTTAACCAATGTTTTTACTGGACTATTACATCCATGTGTTCTACACCGAGAAACCAACTCCAATGAAAGCTGAACTTGAATGGAACAAAAACCTGCCAAAATCTGTGATGTGAGGATAATTTGCTTTAACAAAATAGAAAAAAAAAAAGGACGCTTTGATCTTGATTCCCATTTTGGTAAGAAGTTTCGTTATAAACTAACGGTAGTTGTGAGTCTTTGTTCTAGTTTGCAGATCTGATGTTTGCCAATGGATTTGAAAGACTGAAGCAATACTATAAAAGGTAATGTATTTATTCTGCAGTTAGGATTAGCAGATGGCTCTCAATTTAATGCCAGGTTGCTGATTTTTAAAAGTAGAAATATCTCTCCAGATGCCTATATATGTTTAACTCCAACTAAGTCTGTGTCATGCCCTGAGCATTTTCTCTGCTCTTCTATCTTCTACTATCATCACTACAAGTAAAAGAGAAGTAGGAAAAGAAGGAATTGGTGAAACAGACAGGGAAAGATTCGTTATAATAGTCTGAAATTACATTCCACGTGTATCTTAGATAAAATTGTACGAAGATGTCATTTGAACAGGCAAGAATTTATCTTTATATACTCTGTATCCCTGCTGTCTGATACTTCAAACGCAGCCCTAAGGAATTGTTGGACAGTGAACTTATAAAAGGAATTTTTGTTCAGTTGGTGAGATGGCTGGAACTAACAGAACTGAACTAAACAGCAGAATAAAATATTAGACCAGTGTGCACCTCCAGACTCTTGTCTAGGACGACTCATATGGGAAAACTTAACCAACACTATCTGGCCCAGGGATCTGTTTCTTATAATCTCCAGAATGGAGTCTTCCGTTCTCTTTACCCCTATAGCATATCCTATGTCATCAGCTAGGGAATAAAAAATTAAAATATCCATAAATATTCCATACCCAAATGCCACTATTACACGCGATGGCAAATAAATATAATACCTGCCCTAGTGGAAATATGCAACCAGATTGTTATACAATGTTAGGGATAGCTTAACAAATCCCCTGAGGGCATCTATGTACTGTTTTGAGGTTTTAATGGTGCATAAATGTAAGACAAGACTGGAATGTCCAGTATATAAAAGAGCCACCTGGTCCCACTCTAACTGAGGAATGCATAGCTTCTTTCCTGCTACAACTGCCCAGACAAAACTCACTAAGTACTAGAGATAAATAAAAAATGTTCTCAATATTGTCTGCTGTAAACTGTTACTAAGAAAAAAAAAATTAAATACTCAAAGGGGTTGATTTACTAAAGGCAAATCCACTCTGCACTACAAGCGCACTTGAAAGTGCAGTCGCTGTAGATCTGAGGGGAAGATCTGAACTGAGGGGAATCTCTGCTGATTTTATCATCCAATAATGTGCAAGCAAAAATGCTGTGTTTTATTTTCCTTGCATGTCCCCCTCAGATCTACAGTGACTGCACTTCCAAGTTCACTGCAAGTGCACTTGGAAGTGCATAGTGGATTTGCCTTTAGTAAATCACCCCCAGAGTGTCAAAAACTATCTTAAAGTCAATGTTGAGGAACAAAATGCAACATGAATACACCTCTACAATACATGCACATTTCCCTATATTTTTCATGCATCTAACCACTTAAGGACCGCCTCACGCCGATATACGTCGGCAGAATGGCACTGCTGGGCACATCAACGTACAGGTACGTTGCCCTTTAAGAGCCCAAGCGTTGGTTTGCGCGTTACGGTCCTGAGCTCCGTGACAGCGCCCGCGGAACCCGTGGACCCGATCGCCGCCGGTGTCCCGCGATCGGGTCACAGAGCTGAAGTACGGGGAGAGGTGAGTATAAACAAACCTTTCTCCGTTCTCCTCCGTGGCATGTCAGTGATCGTCTGTTCCCTGTCATCGGAACAGACGATCAGTGATGTGTAACGTGTAGCCACGCCCCCCTTCAGTAAGAATCACTTCTTAGGGTACACTTAACCCCTAGCGCGCCACCTAGTGGTTAACCCCTTCACTGCCAGTGTCATTTTCACAGTAACCAGTGCATTTTTATAGCACTGATCGCTGTGAAAATGACAATGGTCCCAAAAATGTGTCAAAAGTGTCCGATGTGTCCGCCATAATGTCGCAGTCACGAAAAAAATCACTGATCGCCGCCATTACTAGTAAAAAAATATATATATATAAAAATGCCATAAAACAATCCCCTATTCTGTAAATGCTATAACTTTTGCGCAAACCAATCAATAAACGCCGATTGCGATTTTTTTTTTACCAAAAATATGTAGAAGAATATGTATCTGCCTAAACTGAGGAAAAAAAACGTTTTTTTAATATATTTTTGGGGGATATTTATTAAAGCAAAAAGTTAAAAATGTTGAATTATCTATTTTTGTTTATAGCGCAAAAAATAAAAACTGCAGAGGTGATCAAATACCACCAAAAGAAAGGTCTATTTGTGGGAAAAAAAGGATGCCAATTTTGTTTGGGAGCCACGTCACACAACCGCGCAATTGTTAGTTAAAGCGACGCAGTGCCGAATCGCAAAAAGGGGCCTGGTCTTTTAGCTGCATATTGGTCCGGGGCTTAAGTGGTTAAAGACACTACTAGTGCAGAAAAATACCTATTAATCTGCCTGGAATGCACTCAGGTCCTAATTTCTTGTGGCCTGACAACACATGGCAATTTTGTGGACTGAATGGTGTCATCCCTGGCCTGTTGTATTTAGGTAACCTTCCCATTTCTCATTCCCTCCCACTTCTCATCTCCACAACATCGGGTCTAATTGTTTTCTAGATAAGAACTGGGAGGGCTAATTTGATTCCTTTAGATAACACAGGAGAGCTTTTAAATTCTAACATGCTCAAAAGATAGTTTTGGCAGTTATTACGCAGATATAACAAAACACATCTCATTGTATATTTAACTGACCAAAAGTGTTTAAAGAAGAGAATTTATTTGTTAGAGTTTACATATACTTTAAACATTCGTTTTATACTACCATTCTGAACACACAATTCTTTACTTTCACTATACTTACTCATCCGGTTTAATGAATGAGTACAATTTTGCTAATATTATAAATAACTGCCTGCCGTGCTTTTATAGAGAACAGTTCTCATCAGTCTTCTTGATCTTGAAGAGCTTTCAGTCAGATATCTCTATAACAGATACACATATGAGACCAAAAGAGCTAAATCTAAAATCCCTGTGCCGCAACACAGCCCCACAACACCACAAGCTTTTCTTTTATGTTTATCATTCAATGAAGAATAAAAAGCAACTTTATACCCAGGATAACCAATTAGAAGCATTTAAGTGCAATGTAAATTGTGTCTTTTGTTCTAAAGCCTCACTTCTAACTATCTGGCAAGCTTAATGCATTTGCAGTCATGTTGGTGCTCTCAGTATCAGTTTATTATAGCTATGAAAGCTATCTACTACAAAGCAAAACAATACTGTCATTCTACAAGTATTAGGCCTTTTTTTACATTTATAATTCCACACATATTCAGAAAGAAATTCAATCAAATAACCTAATTACACCCAATGTATTACATTATGTAACTCATAACATAAAATCGGCACTTAAATGCATTATGCAATGAAAATTCAAAGCAAAATACATACATTTGAACTACTCAGGGTTCCCATTTCCATTATTTAGGTTCCTCACATCTAGAAAAATAAGCAAAACAGCTTCTCTTTTCCAATTCATAGGTTACAGGCTTTCTTTATAGCCCATACCCCCCATCAATACTTACTCCATATTGCCCACTACAGCTCCAAATATAATGCCCTCTGTAAGTTATGTACCAGTTTGAGTCAAGAGCTTACACATTGCTAAGGCCTTCACCCTGTCCCCATGTGACTGTGCATGGCTCTAGCAATTGGCCAGTCAAGTGAAGTGTATTACAGGATGCAGGGGAGAAGGTCCAAGAGCTCCAGCAGATGAGGACATGGGTCATAAAGAGAACTTGTTCCTTTGACTGGTATGGGCAAATGTCAGACATACTATAATTTAACCTTCCTGTATACCTTTCACTTGGTAATTAGTAACAGGGCCTTAATATGAAATAACATGTGATACAGCCAAGCCTGCCATTTTTGGTTTCCCCAAAAAACTGCTGAAACTAGCACATCACAGCTACAGCATGTCGTTTAGTTCCAGTTCAGCATATAAGCACTTACTTGTCCAGTCTAATATAAAAGATATTAATGCAAATATTTAAACATTTTCCACTAACATGACTACACTATTGATGTGAACATTAAAGAAAGAGAAGATAGCCGCTCTAGGTGGGAGCCTTGACGAGAATCAACCGTGCAGATATCACAGGTGCAGGCAATGCATTCAGCAAGACACGAACAAAGGATGTTTCTGGACAGCCGCACTCTGAACAATGGTTGCCTTTATTGAATTAAGAACAGCACTACAAGTCACAGCAAACAAAAAAGACCTGGGCAGCTGACGCGTTTCACACTAAATCTAGTGCTTAGTCATAGCAGTGCTTAGTCATTGATGTGAACATCTTCAGAAAACAGTTTTCTTATTCTTTAGGAGTAAACAATCCTATTTAAGGAAAAACGTAATTTACGTAAAAATATTGTTTATAAAAATTAAGTTTGATGCTGAATTGCATATACGCTGTGAGTCTCAACTCAGTTGAGACATACTTAGAGAGTGAGGTGGTTGGTGTGCATGGGAACTGGCCAGGAATAGTTGCTAATTAACAAGCGGAAGGTGGTGAAGGCATTTCCTTTTCTAAAGAACCACATCTAGCTTTATAAATAACTCCTGTGAAAGGAAGCCCACCATTCACATGCCTATAGGCCTCATATCTACAGCTCAGAAAGCAAGCAGAAACAGCTATCGCAGACTGCCTTTGCTATATATGTGGCTTCATGATGTACAGTAATGCTATGAGGTTCTTCGATAAGAGGATGGCAAAAGCCAGATATAAGTTAGTTGTGGTCAACTTCACAGAGGAACTCAGCCCTATTCTTGTTACATACACTATGTATGTTTAGTTGCATAAACATGAGTTAATAAAGGAAAAACATAACCATGAAAAATGATGTTGTTTTGCTAACAGATTTAACATCTTATATAATTCATGAATAATCAGTAATGGAGACCAACCTTAAAGAATTTTCCTGTGTTATGTTTTCAGACTTCCCTTTCAGAAGTATTTCCTTTTGTCTAGCCTGGATCCTTTTTAATAACTACTTGTTACGCCTATAATAACTTCCTCACATCATCGTAATACCCCTATTACAGGCAATTATGTTTCAATACTGAAAACACTGGAATAGCAGGGGCCCATGTAGAAACCAAGTGGGCATCTAATTAGGTTATTTATCACGCTAACACGCTTGTTAAAAACAACACAGGAAGAGTTGAGAGCCTGGCAAAAGAAAGTTTTGTCAATATCCACCAAACAAAAAATATAGTTCTTTGGGCTCTAAGAGGGCCACACACACACACACACACATTGTATTCAATTATAGAGCAAGATAGATAATGAATCAAGCAAAAAAGACTACGATAGCAGATAAAAAAACATCTGGAAAGTAATTTAGCTCAGTTAAAATTTTGAGCATGTTCAAAAAAAACATGCATGTGCAAGTCAGCCAAACAAGGGATCTTCAGTGGTCCAATGATTTGTAAAGGAATACATGATCAAATGTATCAGCCTTGAGTGCCTTCTTGGTAATGACAGTGCATTAAACACACATGAATTTTTATCTGGAGCCATAACAATAATAACCCCAACAAAAAAGCCATCTCTGCTTCCAGAAGAATGTTTTACTAAAAATATAAAGCAATGTCATCTTACAGTAAGCCCTACTGATATGTGCATTTAATTGAATTTTGATTGTCGAAAGGTCAATATTCCCGTTAATGTAGTTTCTAAGACCAGCATTAACAGAGACCTTAAGGTTAATATACTGAAATGACACCTGAATGTGAAAATCTCCATGAAATAAAACTTACTATTGTGAAAGGTATGCTTATAACCTAGAAGACAGCGAACAAATGGAACCTGTGCTGAAGGTGTCAAATTGTCTGTAGCTAATCTTTGGCTAGTAGTTTTTCTTTTTTACATTTCCAACCACACGCAGACCTTGAAAAAAAAAAAATAATAATATTCACTATGTACAGCTGTAAGAGCAGCTGATTGGTGTGTGACGACAGAATTGTCTGCGTTTTTCCTTATTTCACCACAGCACAGAACATTTGTGTGAGATAATGGGGAAAAAAAAACGATCAGACTGCAGTGAGCAAAATAGAAAGTGAACGAAGGAGAAAGCCCCCCTTTTGAGCACAGACCAGCAAAAAGAAAGTCCAGATTGAGACGCCCAGCAGTACAATAATTGAAAGCAGACACTAGGAACTTCAAAAAAAGATCCATACCAGATGCAGGGCATGACTCAGAGAAGCGGAACAGATCAGAGGGAAGCTGGACCTAGAGAATGAGTCGTAAGGTGTTCAGTATTTCTGAACAGCTGCCATTTAATTTTGTCTGGGCAGTTCTTTCTAGTAATTTACGCAACCTCGGAATACTATTTCCTATTTATTTTTGAGTACATCCAACTGAAAATAAGGTGAAAATGGAGAGCAATGTCATCCAAAAGATACCTTAATATTTTGGAGGGCGGGTATATGTGCGTACAAGGATCCAATCAACCATTCACCCTCCTGTCCCAGTTGCCAAAACCTGGCAAAACAGGACTTACAGATGTGAGCTCTTTAATAGCCATCTTTTGTCTATGGTTAGCTTAAAGTGGCGCTAAAGTTTTTCTACCTTAATGCATTCCCCCATAGCATAGTCTTGACTCGGCAGGGGGGAGGAGCAGACAGTGTGGCAGGGGACATAAGAAGAGTAGGATTGGGGCTACTCTATGCAAAACCATTGCACAGATCAGGTAAGTAGAACATGCTTGTTATTGCAAAAAAAAAAGCTTTACAATCACTTTAACACTAACCTGAACAAAACTAAGCTTTGTGATATATTATAGTGTAACACTTGTATCAAGGAAAATAGCACTCCAAGCCCTGTATGTGGCAGCATAGTCCTCTGTATTTGTTATTTTACAGTACAACTCTAAATACATTTGGTGTATTTGGCAAATGCACACCTCTTATTATCTTACATTAGAACAATCTACCCAAATGGCCCATTTACCATCGCGACATTCCATGGGAATAAAAATACACGACTGAATGAACAAGCCCAAAAATACTGGATGCTGCAATTTTGGGTATTGGTAAGTTTACATACAAGCAGTCCCCGGGTTATAAACAAGATAGGGACTGTAGGTTTGTTCTTAAGTTGCATCTGTTTGTAATTTGGAACAGGTACATTTTTTAAGTGTAGCTCCAGCCAAAAAAATCAATTTTTAAAGCTTTTTGGATAACATAGGGAAGTGTTATCACCCCTGTAACATTTGTTTTGCTGTCTGTGCACCTGTTCAGAAGATTTCACCTCACTTTCTGTCCCAACGACAAATGGATTTTGAAAATTTTGGGTTATTAGGGAAACAAGGATTGGTGATAAAGCATCAGTGGAGAGGAGACACCTTTTTCCCATATTAACACTTACAGGAGAGAATTTCCCTTCCTAGGGGTAGATTTCCCCTCATTTCCTGTTGTCTCCCTCCGTTTGTAAGTAGGAGTCGTTTGTAAGTCGGATGTTTGTAAGTAGGGGACCGCCTGTATCTATAAAACATCTCTTTTGTCTCTTTGCAATTTGTGCAACCTATTGGCTGCACGTAACTCACAACAGGGCTGGTTCATAAGCATTGGAGAATTTACAGCTAGCACAAATTGGTTTGGTTGCAGATAGCAACCATTCAGGTTTCCACTTTCATTGTATTAAAAGTTAAATTAGTCTTCTGATTTTTCACTATGGGCTACAACTCCAATTTTGTGCCCATTTTTTCTAGTTACACTAACCGGTCATGAAGGTTACAATGCCAAATCATAGAATCAAACCTCCCCAGTGGGGGCTCCAGGATGAAGAATAAACAAATCACTGCAGACTTTAGGGCTATGGTGGGAGGAGAAGAATCACAAACAGCTGCAGGAAAATCACACCATTAAATGTGGTGCAAACCAAATTAAAATGACAAATTGTTGAAGCTACCATAAAACTTACTATAAACAGCATTTTTGAAATGTCAAAGGAGGCATTATAATTGATTTTTGAATGCCAGAACTCTAACACCTAATTTGAAAGGTTATTCCATGTCATTGTATATATGAATGACCTCAGGAGGTTATATATCTTTCCTTGTACAGTATACTGACACAATGCTTGAAAAACTTCTTTAGACATTAAATGGGTTAAAGGAAGATATAGGTCATTTAGGGATGAGTGATTAGTGTTTTGCTAACCAAAGCAATGTGGAATTTTACAGTCTCCAGTGGAACATTAGACAGCAGCGCACTAGGGAGTTAAAAACCGTGACCAAAGAGTCTCTTCCTTTAGTGACCCAAAGACATCTGATATATTCAACCTTTAGTCATCGAGAACCTCAGCCTAGAGTTAGCCAGCCATTAACCTCTGGCAGCTGTACTCTGATTTCTGAAACTTGCGGAAAAGGAAGGAACGCAGAGGTGCCAGTTGTCTACTTCACTCACATAGTCCAAAGATCAAAACTGGCATGTAATATCGAGGGAAGAGATTTGTTTTCAATTTTTTTAAAGTAAGAATAAGGTGAGGACAAGCAGGATTAAGAAGTCAGCACTCGTATGTCTCTGTATTCTATGGAATGAGACTATTATGTCACAGCTGCGAATAGACAACCTTCATTTGCAACTAAGTACTTCAAAAGATTCCTATCCTGTCCCATGTAATATCAATACACATTTTATTAGTTCAGGCTATAAACTATAATATGCAATCAGTGGAACTTAGGTCTTCCATAGATGGCTCGTTTCTAACTGCTTTCAATTAGAGATAAAGGAATAACTTGCCTTTATTGTGATCACCAGGGCCAAAGAAATGTTTTTATTTGACTCAGGAGACCAGTGCAAGCAAAGTGAAGGATTGTTTTAAATACCTTTGGGAAAAGGACATTTCTTCTTTGTTGGCAGAGCTTTAGAAGGCTGCTAGTGGTACGCAGATTAATTATATTACTAGCAAAAATCTGCTCAAACACGGCTTGCAGTCAGGGTTCTATTTTCCATAATGGTACAAGCCAATACCTAGGGCAGCAAGGTACAGGGTAGGGGCAGTGCCAAGCCTTATCATCTGGGCATTGGTGGCTAAATTCAGCAAGAAACCTGTAGTGTTAAGGGTGAAATGGATGCTACGGAGAGTCAAAAGACTCTTTATAGTTCAGGAAAACCCAAACCAATCCTTCATTTCTCTTGTTTGGTGGTCTGTAGAATTAAAAGGGAGCTCTGAACATAAAGTAGGTAGCATGCTGCCTCCAATAGCTTGTACTAAATAATCATATGTCACAAGAGGAAGAGCTCATAGAAAAGGGTACCATCATCCAGGTGTCTACGGCAGTGTTTCTTAACCTTTTGTCAGTCAAGGCACCCTAAAATTATGCACAATCTCAGGGCACCCAATTCTTAAATGTAAAAAACAAATAGTTTTACATAACACAGCAACATCCACGCATGTAGGACACCCAACATGACTTATTCTTCCAAACCATATACACCACCATATACACCTGTGCATACTGGTACTGACTGGTATTGCAATGTTTCTCTCCCTTACTCAGCTAATGTGACCCCAGTGCTTAAGGAATAGGACAGTGAATGGGCAAACAAGGATGCCGTGCAGGCACTCAACGTCCTCCTTATCAACTGATGACATCATTCGTTTTTAGAATGCAGACAGCTGGAAGGTTGTAATGGTTCACAATGTAGACCTGTGAGTTTGTGTAACTAAAAGAGAGGCTTGGTCCACCTGCTGACTTGTATACAATTTTTGGTAAAATTTTTGGTCATTTTGCCAAGGAATCCCTGAAGAAATCTGAAGGCACCCCAGGGTGCATGGGCACCCTGGTTGAAAAAGGCGGGTCTAGAGCAACATGAAGTCAATTAAAATAGAGCATGGAAATCCAGTATAAGTTAAATCAAATTTGCAGGCATTACCAACTGTTCCGTATTGCTCCAGATTTCCTTCCTCAATCCTTTATACATTAGCCTTTTTTTTTTTGTAGCCTAGAGTAACCATTTGGATAATAGCTTTAGGAATTTATCAAAATTGTGCTCACGTAAATGGTCAAAGGAATAGATTCTAGTGAATAGTATACTGCTTCCTTTTTTATTTTTTATTTCATTAAATCTTAGATTTCCTAACAAAGAGTATAAATCTACATCAATGTTATGACAAATACAGGGGAATGAGTTATGTGCTCAGGGTGACCACTGAAGAGTTATATATTATAAGGACTACTCTTCTTTATTTCCTGTAAAGGCAGTCAAGGGAGATGTGTTTCCCAGATGTGCTGAAGGAAAGCTCCAGAGGCTGTCCGTGAAGCACATCTGGAGAGCAGATATTGGTTTTCAATGTTTCAATGGCACATTTTGAAGCAAGCTTCTTTCAATATACAATATCACAAAGAATTCTCTGATCTATATTATTTTTTGGCCCAGCTTGCCTACCCAGGTATCTAGAATGGGTGGTTGATGTTAAGCTATAAAAATAAAGCCTTTGTTTCACTTAGAAAGGGAAATTGCTCAAGGGTGAGTTGGATGATATTAACACATCTTGGAAATAAATACAGTTTCTATATAAAGACAGTGTTTGGACTGTATGTACACCTCAAGGCTTGCTCGTCTTTAGAAAAACAGAAGACATAGCAGGAAAACAAAAGATATGAAGATGTATTAGCAGCAGTTAAAGTACAATTTCCTGGTTCAGAAATAAATAATACACAGCTAAAAACAATAATAACAGTGTTATGATAATAACAAAGAAAGCCATTACTAGCCTATATCAAACAGTTGACGTTTAATCTATCTTGACAGTTTAATAATAAGAACACATGCAAAACAACCACCTTTTAAGAGCCAAGGAAACAAAGAGAAGAAGCGTAATGATTTAAATACAACAGAATAAAAATTACTTTGTATATAAGACTGATATATTAAAAATTTAGCAGTAAACATGAAAGACTGAGGAGAAAGTAAATCTTTCTGAATATATTGAATTATGGAAAATGGAATTTGTCTACCCAGCTATAAATATATTTAAGCTACAAATATGCTGTCGTGAGAAAAAATTTGGAAACCCATAGAATATTCTGGATTTCTGCATGAATTGCTTATAAACTGTGATCTGAGCTTCATCTATGTTACAATAATAATCAGTCTAATTTAACAAGAATATATAAGAAAAAGTGGAAATAAGCCAATATGTAACTAGTGGTTAACAATGTTGGGCTTTAATAGGCCAACAAGACAGCATCCCTGGTAATTGCTGACTCCCCCTATGGAGGGTGTGATCCAAGTGACCCAGGTGCATATAAAAAAAGTTGGAGGGAAAACCCCCAAATAAGAAGTCACATTAGGACCAGGCAGCTTAATCAAGGGATTAAGCTGCCTGGTCCTGCTGTGACTACTTATTTGGAGTTCAGTCCCCCAGCTCTTTTTTCTAATTTAACAAGAAACACCTAAAACATTTTAGATTGCTATATCTTTACAGAAATCGCGTACTTTAGAATGGACAATTCCAATCCCATTGAAATGCTGTGATGTGATCTGAAGCAGATGACTCAAGCAGCACAAACCAAAAACATATGTGAACTGAAAAAGTTTTATTAATGAGCTTAATAAACCTTGTAAGACCTGCCATGTCTGACTGAAGCTACAATTGTGTTTGGATGAGGTTGTTATGAATAATGCAGACTCGCCTAAGGCCGGCCATACATGGGTCGAATTTCGAAAAATAATTTTCTTTCGCAAATCGTACCTAAGAATTTTTGTTCGGATTTTGCACCATTAGTGCAACGACTGACTGCGTGCATCCATCGAATTTGAGTGATCAGGCATGTTGGAAATTTTTTGAAACACAAACGATTTTCTAACCAATGATGGGAGAATCGTGAGAAATATAATCAAAAAAGAAATGCACATGAGCACAAGAAAAGAAAATTCCCAGGAATGAAATGAGGATTTCTGGCCACGAAAATTATTTTCTGTAGCCACATGAGGTGAAATTAAAGGCTTGGTTGGTCAAAATTTTTGATTTTCAAAAGAAAATTAGTTCAGAATTTGACTCATGTATGGCCTGCGTAACTGTCAAGAATAAGGGTTCACTTTTCCATCAGAGATCATGATTTGGCAGATAATTTCTTTAATTAGGATATGTATAATATATATATATACAGATATACACAGTATTTTTTTATTATTAATAAAATGTCCTTACCCGTCCTGTCACAACCCAGTATTTCCATCCTCATGCCCATTCCAGCTGGAGACCACCTTTCTGGATAAACGCGTACAAACTGTGCAGCCACTAGCTCAAATCTTCGGACCTCTGGCGTGTCATAGTGCATATTGCCCTCAAACAACTACAAAACCGTGGAGCAGACATAAAAAGTCATAAAAAGGGCATTTGAATCAATTTATTTACATAAAATATACCTTTTTGCACTGATACATTTAGAAAGACAAGATAGCTGAAAGTGTTCTTAGTGTTCTAAGTAAGATAAAGATTTGTACATACCTTGGCCTGCTCTGTTTTTGGATCCTTTACAAACTCCCAATCGTTTCCATTCAAGCTGTATCCGACTTTAAATTTCCTAACGAATGCTCTATTTTCAGTGCTGGTGTCTCCCCCGCGAGCTCCCTGTATAATGACCCCTTTGACGGTTTTCACTGCACCCAAATCCACTTGCAGCCATTCCTTTCCTGCATCTTCAGCAGTTATATGAGTGAACCAGCCTGATCGACTGCTGACCAATCGTGCTACACCAGGCGGCCACAGGTATTCCCTGGCAGAAGAAGCTGTAATTTGGGAGTCTGAAATAAGGCCTGACATCATCCCCAACATATTAGAGCAAGGAGAATCTAGAAAACCATAAGAAAAAGATGATTAGAGGGATAAATCCCAATATGTTTGACCAGTTAACTTTACAGGACAATGAACCGGAGTACACATATAGCACAATAAATAAAAGCAAATCATTACTTTTATTTTAAGTCAAACACCAGCCAATTTTTTTCTGCTTTGAAGAGTGGGAAAAGTTTAGAACTTCTGAGAGATTTTTATTGCCATCTGTGTCTCTATTGGGGGACAGGAAGTAATAGAAGGTTTATGGGAGAGTGAAAAACGGGTAGAATTTCTGCCGCAGCCCTTAGTGCTAGCCATGCTTTCCTTACTACAGCATCTCTTATTTTTTCCATGGTTGTCACTGTGACAGGAAGTTTGGAAAAAATCTCTTCAATAGTCAAAAATAAAAACATAATCATAGAAAAAGCCAGCATACCAGAAATAAATCCAGATAAAAAGTTTATTACAGTCCTATATGAGAATAAAAACACCAACTTTTTAAGCAACCTTCTTTTTCGAGGCGACAAGCAGAGACAATAAAAGCAATTTTTTTATTCTGATTTGAGGTTTTAGTAAGCTTTTTATCTGGATTTTACCTGCGCTGGCTTTCTCTACTATTGAGACTTCATGATAGCACTGTTTTACAATGCACCCTTACATAAGGGTTTATTAACCTCCCTGGCGGTATGATTCTGTCTGGAATTATGTACCAAAAGCGGTACAATTATTTTGCATGGAAATTTGGTGTTATGTATTGTAGGCCTGCAATTCTTAGTAATTACTCACTTAAACCTGACCAAACAAGAGTCTAGTAGACATCCCGGATATGATAAAGTTTGAAACACAAAATAATAAATTATAATATAATAAATAACTATAAATAATTATAACAAATAGTAATGTAATTATAATAAAAATTATTCAATAATGTAATCAAATCAAAAACACTGAAATTTGCTCAGTTGCAGAATGGTCGCTGTCATTAGATTTAGTGTTTGATGATGAATTTCCCCACAAATCGCTATCGCTCAATTCTGCAAGTGATTCTAATTTATTATCGCTGTTTTTTAGCTGGTCTAAAACCACTTTTGACATAAAGGGACACTTTTTGGTTGCTATGGACAATCTCCAGTTTCCAAGCAGAAAGAACAGTTTTTATAATATAAAAGTGCATGCAGGACACTGGACTGACCACTAGGGACAAAGGGGATGTGTAATTATTTGATACAGTACTGTAATCAGTAAGATTACAGTATACTTTATGTGTATTGTGTTTTTCACTTTTTGAATTTGGCGCCGAACTCCGCCACCGTGCGCCGCAACGTCACAGGGAACGAAGCTCAGCACTCGGCAGTGTGAATCGAGCGAGACACGGCTCGCAGACACTGCGGGGAGACATCGCAGGATCCAGGAGACAAGGTAAGTATCTTCCCCTGGATACTGCGATGCAGCCCCAGTCTGGCTCGGGGTTAGCATTAAAAACTCACCCCGAGCCAGACTCGGGAATACCGCCAAGGGGGTTAAAGGTTTATGTTATATGGTTGATATAGCTTAAGGTACAACATTCTAACTGAAATAATACATTTCCCCACTCCATCTAAAAGCAAAGAAAAAAACTTTTGGCTGGATTTGAACTTTAAAGTGGTTGTAAAGTCAGACATTTTTTTTTATATTAATGCATTCTGTGCATTAAGATAAAATGTTTTCTGTGTGCAGCAGCCCCCCTCAGGGCCCGATCTATGTCCAGCAATATCCACGAGTGTCTCGGCCGTCCAAGACTCTCCCCCTGATTGTCTGAGACACAGCAGCAGCGCTATTGGTTCCCACTGCTGTCAATCAAGTCAGTCAGCCAATCAGGAGAGAGAGGGGGCGGGCCAGGCTGGGGCTCCGTGCCTGAATAGACACAGGGAGCTGTGACTCGGCTTGGGTGTCTCCATAGCAAGCTGCTTGCTGTAGGGGCACTCAACAGGAATGAGGGGCCAGGAGCACCGAAGAGGGATCTGAGAAGTGGAGGATCTGGGAAGCTCTGTGCAAAACCACTGCATAGAGCAGGCAAGTATAACATGTTTGTTATTTTTATAGAAAAAAAAACAAGACTTTACAATCACTTTAAGTACATTTACATTATTGATAATAATAATTTTAAATAAACAATCCTTTAAAATGTTACAAGCAACTTATGTACAGTATTAAAGTCTAACTTTCTGTTTAAATTAGCAAAATACATCCCAAATACAAAACAAAAGTATGAAAAGTCTTACAGTTATACTTCTTTGAAAATGAGCTCAAGTAGAAAAAACTATCCCCCTGCCAGCACACTGCAGAGTGGGACCCCGTTCTCTGCGGGGAAGCAGAGGTCTCTTTGCAGAGTCTAGGCACACCCCCTGCAAAATCATGGCCAGAGCTCTCCAATCAGCATGGAACACGAGCTTTGCCAAATGCAGAGATATAGGTCTGACTCAGGAGGAAGCATATCGGACCTCTGAACTGAAACTGCTACTTTCCCAATGACCGCAACAGTCCCACCCTGCAGCTACTGACAGGGAACAGACTTTTCTACTCAGGCTGTGGCTGCACTAGAAAGAAAACAAACTGTGAAGCCCTGTACACACGATCGGTTTTACCGATGAAAACAGTCCGATGGACTTTTTTCATCGGACAAACCGATCGTGTATGGGACCCATCGGTCTTTTTTCCATCGGTTTTAAAAAATAGAACATGTTTTAAATTTTTCCGATGGATCAAAAACTGATAGCAAATTCCGATCGTCTATGGGCAAGTCCATCGGATAAAAAACCCACGCATGCTCAGAATCAAGTCGGCGCATGCTCAGAAGCATTAAACTTAATTTTTCTCGGCTCATCGGAGTGTTTTACGTCACTGCGTTTGGAACGCTCGGTTTTTTGACTGATGGTGTGTAGGCAAGACTGATGGAAGTCAGCTTCATCGGATTTCCGATGGACAAAACCATCGGATTAGAATCCATAGGGTATCCGATCGTGTGTATGAGGCTTAAGACATTGAACACCTTTTGTTTCTATGCAACTGGAATATACTTACCAGATTTAAACTGAAGGCTCAACTGGGATTTAAAATGTGCAATCATTTTAGAAACAATACCTGTAATCTGGCAGCCATATAGCTCCACTCTCATAGCTATTCCATTAAGCCATGTCTGGGGACGGAAGCGCACAAATCGGGTTAACACTGGCTGAGGAATCTTGTTCAAAACCACTTCTGTTGCGTCATTGTTCCCAGGAAAAATCTAAAAAGTATAAAAGGAAGAAGATGACAGATGCGGCTGAGGATATAGTATATATACAGTACATTTAGCTATACAATTACATTTTTGAATGAAGTGAATTAAAACAAACCAAAAAAAGGATAACAAAGAAAAATGTGAAAATAAACGTGGTCTACCCACACACATCATTAGGCTGATGTTCTCTGTACATTCAAACATGCAATCTCTTTGATCGCGCTCAGTAAATAGGGCTAATTATCCTGATATGGTTAATGATTTAGCCCATTCAGTACCACAAGTAAAATGTTGCATGTAAACAATCGCCGCAAACTTCCATGAAAGCAGAGTTTACTTTTTCCATGAGTATAAAGCGATCAAGGAAAGATATGCACTCCCCATACAAATGAGATGCAAAATGAGTCGAGTGACTTGATGGGAAAGGCAGAGGACAGAGTATGGGATTCCTGGCATTAATTAGAGTTAATAAGTTGAAAAGACTTCCTTTGGAGATGCAGTGAAAATACCATAGCTTTGTGTTAGTGGGAAAACATCCTGTTCGCAGCTATAACATCGGAGTTTCAGCTGAATGCCTTCTACAGCATATGGTAAATGTTCATCTATACTCAAAACAACATCCCATTATACTGTTTAAGATAATAATATATTACAAATTTAAAATTGAACTAAATGTTATTTTTTACAAGTTGTAGTTTAAAAAGAGTATGCGTCGTGTACTGAAGAGTCCCTGTACTCGGCTATCCTGGATTTGAGAAACTGGGAAATAAACAACTGCACCCCTAAAACACAGGCGCCCCCCTCAACATTAAACATCATGTCAATCAGTACATTCCTGTGCTGGGACACTGATGCCTTTCAAAGGATTGGCGCATGAGAGGCAAGTATGTCAAGAAGGGATTACGTTTACAAAAGGAAGGGTTATGCCTTGTAAAAGTGATGAAAAAAGTCAGACGGAATTTTCCATCAGATATTCCGACCGTGTGTATGTCCCATCTGACTTTTTCTGTCGAAATTCCCACGGAGTTAGAAAAGAGAACTTCCGTTCGTCTGTATGGAACTCTGACGGAGAAAAAAACACGCATGCTCAGAATCAAGTTAACGCATGCTCGGAAGCATTGAACTTCATTTTTCTCGGCTCGTCGTAGTGTTTTACGTCACCGCGTTCTTGACGGTCGGAATTTGGTGTAACAGTGTGTATGCAAGACAGCTTGAACGGAATTCCGGCGGAAAAATCAGTTGGAGTTTATCCTGACGGAAAATCAGATCGTGTGTACAAGGCATTAGGGTTTTGGTCAATGTTACAGGAAGGGTTGGTTTTAGGGTTGCATAGAGGTATAGTGTTGGGCTGCTGGGAGAGTTAGTGTTTGGGTTAAGATTACAGGGAGAGCTAGCATTTAAAGGTTTGGGTAAAGCTTACAGGGTTGGTGTTAGAGTAACAGTGAGGGTTAGTGTTAGAGTTACAGGTAGGGTTGGTGTTTGCAATCGGGTTACAAGGTGGGTAACTTTTAGGGACTGGATTACATGAAATGCTATGGTTACAGGAGAGGTTAATGTTAGGGTTACGGGAAGGCAATTTCTACTTGCGACTAGCAAGCAGAAAAAAGTCTGACGATCTGTCTTTCGAAATTTTCGGATTGTTTGTACATGGCATTAAGGATTGGATTACAGAAGGGTTCGTATGAAGGGGCCTTAGAGAATGCCAAAGCTCTCTCTCTGTAGGGACTCAACACTGCAAACCACCAGCTTAGATCTCTTGCCACTGAAATGTGATGTATCAAACTATATATTGTTGCAGTGTTCTTCTTTTGGACTGAATTGGAAAGTGGGCTCCTGCAGAGAAACTAAGTTAAAGCGGAGCTCCGCCATTAAAAAAATATTAAAAGCCAACAGCTACACATACTGCAACTGCTGACGTTTAATATATGGACACTTACCTGTCCTGGAGTCCAGCGACGTCTGCAGCAGAAGACGAGCAATCGCTCGTCTATCTGCTGCCCCCACCGCCATCCTCGGTGAGGGAATCAGGAAGTGAAGCGTTCCGGCTTCACTGCCCGTTTCCCTATGGCGCCGTCCTCACTGGTCACCGTTGTGTTCTGGGAGCCGAGTGTATCCCAGAACACAACGGGCGTTCTGCGGGAAGTGACGCACTACCCGCAGAGAGGACTCCCGGAGTGGGTGCAAATACCTGTCTTAGACAGGTATCTGCACCCCCCTCTCCCCTGAAAGGGGCCAAATGTGACACCGGAGGGGGGGAGGGCTCCGATGAGTGGACGTTCCACTTTAGGATGGAGCTCCGCTTTAAGTCACATAAAGTGTGACGAATACAATGGTGTCCACGTCCAATGGTCACTGACTATTGTGTAGTAAAATATCAGATAACTTAATTATCAGAAACGTAAAAAATGCTGCAAGTGCCTATTGTACTCAAATTGTATTATAGCCTATACTTGTACATACTACAGACATGCATATTCAGTTAGGACTGAAAACTAAGAAAATTGTGTGTATATATATATATATATATATATATATATATATATATATATATATATACTTATAAACATCCACATATATTTGGTATCCCTTGCAGGATCTCTCTATTCAGCTGCATTTCGCTTTTGGCCACAATAAGCTGGCTGTTTTTTCATCTACTCCATGTTCTTTAAATCTAAAATGACTACAACAACAAGCAAGTACATCAGTCACACATCAATCATACTGTGTGATGTTAAAACTGCGGCTGATGACACCTTATTCTGTCTGGACTAGACTCATTTAATGTTACTCCATCATTGTAGGTAGATATATAACAAATCCAAAGCTGGATATTGCACCTATAAAAGAGAAATGTGCAGCCCAGTCTTTGTAAGCATAGAGATGAAGACAGAGAAGCAAATAAGATAAATGAACAGCACAGCACATTAAAGACTTAATTACACTTGTACTATTCAAATGTTGTGCCTACAAATTGCCTTTTCTTCCTACCTCTTACATTTTTCATTGTGAAAAGCCTTTGAGCGATTTCTTCCAGGTTCCTAATTTTTCAGCATACATCATTTCTTAATGCAGCTGGCAGTCATTTTCCAGGTGAAAATTGCAGGTGCTAGTCACCAATGAGCTGAATATTTTCTACATTCCCCCCAGCTATGCCCATTTGTACAGGCACTCTTCCCCTTTCTTTGCAATCAAATCCCTATGCCCTTCTTTCTTCCTGTCTTTCTGAATAAACTACCACATTAGTTCCCAAAGGGCCTATTGTTCCACTACATTTCCAGCAACTGAAAAACCCTGTGTGTTACTGTTATTAAATTATAAATACCGGTAATAGGGCTTTATGGAGATAGCGAGTATGCCTAATAAGATTGTGTATCTTTCTAATAATGTTTTCATGTAACGCCATATTTAAGATGTACCATGAAACATGGTCACAGTCTGCAGCCCCCAAACTGTCCACCCCCTTACAGAATCCAGGAGTTCTTCTTTCTGCAGGCTCCTGTTAATTTATGAATTCAGAATCTGTGAATGAAAAAACTACAAGTCCCATCTACCACTATGGCATAGGGGCTTGTAGTTCTCAATGGAGCACAATTGCGGTGATGTCATAGAACTTGTAGTGCTTTGATACTTGCTCCAGCTCTGTAACTGAAGATCTGTATCTTGGTATGGACCAGCGGCTGGTAGAATAGTCTGCAGCAGCCAAAGCATTGGACCCGCAATCCACTGATCGCAGCTGCAATGCTTAGCAGGCTCCAGTGCAAATGAATGATAAATGCACATTTTTGTTTATCAATATGGGTGCATTTATTATTTTTTTTGCAAAATGTGGAGTTAGCCTTTAGCCCTGGTTCACACTGGTGCATTTTGACATGCGATTTGGCATGTCAAATCGCATGTCAAAACGGCAGCAATGGCACCGTCCTAATCGGTGCGACGCCGCATCTGCGGCGCTGCACAGATTTCAAAAAGTAGTTTCTGTACTACTTTTTGCGATTTTGGCCTGCGATTTACATTGACATCTGTGCAGAAACCCACACAGATGTCTCTGTAATCACGGCCAAAATCGGGACTGACCAGCGGGAGTGAAATCGTGCGAGTTCGCACTGCCTCACTCTCGCAGCCCAGTGTGAATCTGGGCTTAAAGTGGAAGTCAAGACACCTGAATATTTGCATAGTTCAGAAGAGAAATCCGTGACCTCTTCAATTACCTTCAGCTAATAAAGAAACATTAAAATTCACTATAAAATGGGGCAGCACAGTGGGTAGCACTTCTGCCTAGTAGCACTAGGGTTATTGGTTTGAATCTCAACCATGGCACTACCTGCTTGGAGTTTGCATGTTCTCCCTGTGTCTTGGTGGGTTTCCTCCGGGTACTGCGGTTTCCTCCCACGCTCCAAAGACATGCTGGTAGTTTAATTGGCTCCTGTCTAAATTGGCCCTAGTATGTGTATGTATGAATGTGAGTTAGGGACCTTAGATTGTAAGCTAAAAGGCAGGGACTGATGTAAATGTACAATATATAGGTGACGCACTGCGTAAATTAAAGGCGCTATATACTGTATTTATTGGCGTATAACACTCACTTTTTTACCCTGAAAATAGAGGGTAAACTGTACCTGCGTGTTATACGCAGGGGGCTGTGGAAAGTTTTTTTCCTGAAACTTCCCACTTAAAGTTAGGGTGCGTGTTATACGCCTGTGCGTGTTATACGCCGATAAATACGGTAAGTACTGATCTCACTGCAATGGGACTATAATCCCCATGATGCTAGTGCTGCCCTATGAAGCACTGTACTATGAGTGTTAGGTGATGTGGTGTAACCAGGCCCATGTTTTCCTGCAGGGTAACTGAATGAGGGCTGTGGCACACAACAAACATTGGTGGTTCCAACTTTCTTTATGCAGCCATTAAATAACCATTTTTACATTTAAAGCCATTGGTCTTATATATTTATCCCTTTGTGTTAAAAGCTGCATTTCAGCCAGTGTGGGAAATCTCAGTATCACAGGACAGCCATAATGATATAGTTAAACCATCATTAAGTTGGAAAAGCAACAAAAAGCTTCAAATTCCCATTCTTTTATGTTAACTATGCTGAGGCCATCCAAACAAAGCACACTTGAAGGACACAGTTATGCTGGGTATTTAACTTGTGCCTCCTTCTGCCATCTGTGCATTTGAACTGCACCTGTAGGCCCTTTGTAGGATTAACTGCCCCCTCCTTCCATAAATACATATAGGGAGTGGGTGAGGGAGAAAGTGCTTCAGAAGTCTGTGTACTAACAGGATTAGGATTTGAAGACTTCATCTGAGCGGAATTTAAGGATTGTAGTGGAAAAGAATTACAGAAAAGAAATGACTTCAGCTGGAAGGGCTGAGAAAAACAAGATGGGTATTTAACCGACAATCCCACCTGCATGAACAAGCGCTCAGTACTAATTTATTACATAGTGTCATTTTAATGACAGAGCTAGCCAATCGTTCAGATTTTGTGTGCATGCATGTGTGTTACTAAATCAAAGTCTGCGCTGAATTATAAACAGGGCTGAAAATCTGGAATAAATTCTCATATCGCTAGGTATTTTCACAAATTATCACCTTCAAGCCTGGGTCTGAATGCTTTAATGGGCATTTAGCTTGATCATATCACATAAATACCTGTGAAATAATATAATGTTTATGAGGTCTGGTATATTTAAGTATTTGGTATATTGATTTTGCACATACTGTATACATAATACGCGAAATGTAGGCAATTGTTTGTACCTGTAGCAGCAGTTGTACAGATCTTTTCTTGACTTACTACTCTTGGGGCATAATCAAAGATACCAGTAATGTCTTATCTTAGGACAACTTTCATGTGAATTCATGCATGATGAATATTTCGTAATGCTGGAATTAGCATGGAATTACCATGGAAACATCATTTTTTTTTCTACAAGCGGCAGAATTTCTGCATAAGAGAATACACACTTATGGTTATCTTGTTTTACTAAGAGCAATACACTGATAGGTATGGTCATAAAAATAACTACTCTGGTATCTTTATATGAAACTGACCTAAAGAGCATGACGGAAAAATAAAGGCTGCTGCCATTGCTTACATCTTTTTCAAAATGCTAGTTGCCTGCTCGCTATGCTGACCACAGGCTGAATACCCTACTCTAGGAACTAGACAAAATCTATCCTTGCATTGGGGCCCTCTGCACAGCAAGGGTTAACTGCTAATTAAGTCTAGGGTGCAGGAATAGGGAGTAATAGTTACATTACTTCTTGCTCCTATAAGATCCCTCCATCTGTAGGACTGCTCACAGGAAGCCTTCTCTCTAAGGCGCTTCTGGCCATAGTCACACATCTGCCTCTTCCATGTGAAAGACAAGGTAAGTAATCCTGTGTTGAACATGATGATGCCAAAGAACCAACCATAGCCTGGAGCACCAGAAGGTGGGTGTACGTTAAGTAATGCAGCCTCTTTAGCTCCTCCTAGAACTAGCGAGAATTTAATCTTTGCAATAAGGGGGGCCTCATTGCAAAGTATACATTTGGTCTAGTTGTTGGAGTTGGGCTTTAAATTTGTCTAATTCCTGGAGTTGGACTTTAAACTACCTGGAACAAGTATGCAGGTGAGCAGAGTCAGTAAAATTAAGATGCCCTTTATAACATATATCAGGGGTCTCCAAACTTTTTAAACAAAGGGCCAGTTTACTGTCCTTAAAACTTTAGGGGGGCCAGACTGTGGCCAAGGGGAGTATAAAAATCTCTTGCTGTTAATGGGAGTAGACAGTGTCCTCTCTTTGGTATAAGGGGGAGGAATAGTGTTCTATCATTAGTGTCAGAGGGTGGAATAGTGCCCCATTATTGCTGTCAATGGGAGGAATAGTGCCCCGTCTTTTGGTTTCAATTAGCAGGAATAGTGCCCCTTCATTGGTGTCAATGGGAGGAATAGTGCCCCATTATTGGTGTCAGTTGGGAGGAATAGTGCTCCATTATTGGTGTTGGGAGGAATAGTGCCCTATCATTTCTGTCAGTGGGGGCAATAGTGCCCCATCCTTGGTGTCAGTTGGGGGGAAATGTGCCCCTTCATTGGTGTCAGTGGGAGGAACAGTGTCCTATCATTGGTGTCAGTGGGAGGAAAAGGGCCCCATCAATGGTGTCAGTGGGAGGAATAGTATAACAGGACACTATTCCCCCCACTGACACCAATGATGGTTGGTGTCAGTGGCAGGAACTATACCCCACTGTTGCTGGCAGTGGGGCGAATAAGGCCCCAAGGGCCAAATAAAAGCAAGCAAAGGGCCGCTTCTGGCCCCTGGGCCACAGTTTGGAGACCACTGGCATATATGCTCTGTTCAGCATTTGAACAACTAGCGTTTTGAGAGGGAGGAGTCAGTAATGGCAGCTTCCATGTTTTACTCGTGCCAAGTTTACTTGAAATTGACAAGCTTTGCTTATCCTCTTTAGCATACATTCTATTATAGCAGTGATATGCAATTAGCGGACCTCCAGCTGTTGCAAAACTACAAGTCCCATCATGCCTCTGCCTCTGGGTGTCATGCTTGTGGCTGTAAAAGTCTTGCTATGCCTCATGGGACTTGCAGTTCTGCAACATCTGGAGGTCCGCTAATTGCATATCCCTGTATTATAGCAAAGACAACTAAAAGTATATGAGTGCCAATATACACCAGTTCCTATATGTTATCGCACATCATCAGTGCATTTTAAACTGCTTTACTGAATAATACCACCAATATCACGTGACAAATAAGTAATTCCTGTTATGCTGACAGTTGGATTTTCCATTGGATGCCACTAATCTCACCACACATTTAGCCACCAATATTGGGGAACATTCTCTTGGCCTCGTTAAACATTTTCAGTCAATAGACTATTGTTCACCCTTGTCAGGGCAAAAATATTCAAGAACTATTACAATGCATTTCTGTGTGTGTTAGTAGAAATAAACAGTGTCTGTTTTGTTTTGTTTTTTGTTTTTTTTTACCCTTTAAAGTATATGAACAGCTCAGCACATAATCATTTTGATGGAATTTCAAAGCACATACCAAATTTAAATAAAACATTCCACATTTGCTATTTCAGGCTGCCACGTGATTTATCCCATGACATGATTCAAATCATGCAAAAAAAAAAATATATATATATATCTTGCATTTGCCTTGCAGAGGCCCAGTATTTGGGAAAAATATAGGAAGTGATGTATGTTTACTACATTCTACAAAAATATGGGCGCTGAGTCCTTCTTCTTGCCAAAAAATTTGCCTAGCAGCAGATAACCTGTTCTGAGGCTCCTCTCTTGCTATCTGCATGTACAGCCTTGAGAACTCATTAGGCAGGCTTCCCCTCGCTATCCTTTTGTATTTAGTATGCTGTATTAGTGCCGTTGACAGCAGGAAGGGAATTCATGTCTGTTTTTTGCATTCTGCATTAGGCATTTCTGCTTTGCCATATTTCACACAAGCAAGAGCGGTATTAGAGAGGTATTTCCTGGTGATTTTCCTATTATGGCCCTCGACTCACTTAACAAAAATACAAAAAACAAAGAAGAATACAAATATATAGACATATATATATATATATATATATATATATATATATATATATATACATATATATATACATATATATATATATATATTTATGCAAACGTTTGCTTCTAATATTCCAATATTACAGCACTTTCATTCCAGATTTGATGGTTATAACAGCTAGAGAACAAGGCTCTACGCTTAATTACATTCTTCACTTCACTGCCTATTACAGCCTTTCCCAGCAGACCAATCAATACATGTGCACTACTGTTTTTGTGAAGTGTGACTCTTAAAGAACTTCTTCATTAACACGTGCCTGGCGCTTCCTATGTTCCTAGTGTGACTTGTTATACCATGCTTGGAAAGTTGAGGCAATGGAAAGCTGTCAGAAAGATTAACATATTAAGCAAAGGTCTTTACTAAATAAGGAAGAAAATGTATTCAAGAAGGTAACTAAAAATCTTTAGTATGGCTCAGTCTAGCACAATGTTTGCATTTTGTGAAGATTTATTTGACACAAAAAGACACAAAGAAAAAACTTGCCTTAATTTAAAAATGGTCTTACAAACTAAAAGGATTTAATTGGCTATGAAAAAAATAGGGGGGCCTGAAAGAAAGGCAATTGCAGAAGGTGATGACAAGTAGTACACAAGGGAGTTAAGCTGGCCAAAGTCAGATTGAAATTCGGCTGGTTTAGCAGGGTCCAGTCGAATTTTGATTAGTGTGTGGCTGTCCCTGTTTGACATCATGTACATAAAAAAAAAATTGGGGTTGATTTACTAAAGGCAAATAGACTGTGCACCTTGCAAAATACAGTTGCCCTTTAGTAAATCAACCCCTATGTTTCTTTACTACGCTATAAAGTTTCTCCCGATGTTTCTCCAACTTTTTTTTTTTGGTGGATACCTTGGATTATTCCCCTCTGTTTTTTTTTTCTGTTTTGGCCACTTGGAAGATCACCACCCCATGAACACTAAACCCCTAAATAGGCTTTCCTCAGAAAAACCCAATATAGTGTACAGGTGCATCTGACTTTAGTAACGGGTTCTCCCCGGAACATTGTCAGTATCCTCCAATAAGTTGCTATCTTTATGTACAGTTGTTGATACCCAGAACCACACTATCCTGGCACTGGATATTACACTGTTGTACTAGGTGCGCCCCTTATGTAATGTGTATTATATTTTTTTACAGCAGGGGCCAAAATACTTTATATTCCTTTAACACATGTCTCAGTTCATTATGACGCATTGTTGTTGCGCACTTCGTAACAAAATGGAAATTTGTCCATTTTCGACTGGCCTTGAATTGGGGCTATGTTATTGCAGGCCTACTCAACCCAACACAAGTGGTATGAATGGGCCCCAAATCTTCACAGACAGTATTAAAAATATCTATTCTCAACTCTATCCAAATCTAAAAAAGATTTGGGTTAGAGATACACTTTAAGGAGAACTGGTAATACTGCAGCTAGGTCAGAGATAGAGAGAGACAGAGCATGGAGTTGAAGGAAACAAGAAATTCAGAGAATAGCTGGCAGTCAATATTACTGAACCCTCTGTGACATTGACAAGGCTTTGATAGGGAGGCATATCATAGAAATGTTACAACTTGCAATTTATCTGCACCCCAATACTGCCAACATCCACTAATTTATGGGAAGATTCAGTTTCATGGCTGCCTAAAATATATTTTTTGCAATACTGAGCTGTCCCTCAAAGCAATGATTGATACCCTCTGTTAATTATCAATTATTAAGTGCTTATTAAAAAGATTGAGTACTAATACATTTATCAATTTGCTGGCACCTGAGGTCATACACATTGGAAGGATTTTCTTTTTTTTTTTACTCCTCAGGGACATATTTGCACTTTTTCTATTTGCCTCTGCTAGGAAAGTACATTTAAGCTCTGATTTCTTGTTCCAGCTGGCAAAAGGCCCACCCATCAGGCGGCAGGGAGTAATTCAGAGATGCCTTTAATGGCCTGACATATATATAGACTTGTATACATTTATTTAAATGCCAGCCTCTTTTGTGGCGCTGAGTCAAGATGCGGCAGATATGACAAATCTACTTGGCATGCCGTCCTAGATCATGATACTGCAGTGATCCGCCATGATGCTCCACTAAAAGGTTCCTTGCATTAAATAATCCTTTTTATGCTGATTCTTTTTTTATGCCTAAAATACTTAAGCTGACAATGTAGGTTTTTTCTCTGAGTCATAATGAATTAACAACTATTTTAAAGGGAAAAATATCTGAAAAACTATTAGTACTAGTATTAGAACTAGTAGTAAGTAAGGATCCCCAATCGAGTGCACCCATCAGTAAATTTGGAAGTCTGCATAAATACATTACAGACATTTAACAATATGCAGCAACTATATAATTAAACAAATGCTGCCTTTTATCATTAAATATCTCCAGGCAATTGACTGTGCCTAGGCAGAGAGGTGCAATCTAGGAGAATATCATCTGCTGCAGGCATCCTCTCTCCCAGTGGTTGCTCTACTCTTAACACTATGGCTAGGCTCGCACTTGTGCAAGTCTGCGAGCTGCGTTTTGCACAGGCACCGCAGTCCATTCATTTCAGTCTCTGGAAAATACAAAGAAAAGGTCCATGCCCCTTTTCGGAAATCGTGGCCCATACAGAACCCAAAAGTGCGACTCTGCGAGCTGCGTTTTGCGCAGGCATAGCAGTCCATTAATTTCAGCCTCTGGAAAACGCAGAGAAAGGGTCCATGCCTATTTTTGGATACCGTTGCCCATACAGAACCCAAAATTGGGACTCTGCGAACTGCGTTTTGCGCAGGCACAGTAGTCTATTCTATTCGGCCTCCGGAAACGCAGAGAAAAGGCCCATGCCTCTTTCGGAAACCGTGGCCCATAAGTGCAGTGTGGTTTCCAGTACAGAGAAATCGTGCTGCCATAGGGGGTGTGCCAGGTGTGCCTGGGCACACCCTACTCACTATGGGGTTGATTTACTAAAACCAGAGAGTGCAAAATTTGGTGTAGCTGTGCATGCTAGCCAATCAGCTACCAACTCTGGCTTGTTCAATTAAGCTCTGACAAAAAACCTGGAAGCTGATTGGTTTCTATGCCGGGCTGCACCAGATTTTGTACTCTCCAGTGCTGTGGGGTATGCTTCAGGATGGAGAGCAGAGGAAGGGGCTAGTAGATATGTAATTTAGCGGCCTTTTCCTTATCTAAATGAACACCATGAACACACTCACTCATTCATAACTGAAGCATAGTAAAATGTGTTTACAATGCTTCAGTTTGTGAATGAACAGGAGGTTGCTCAGCACAGTGCATTTTCCATTCATTCACTGTCCCGTGCAGCTGAGGCTGCAGAGAAAGACGTGTGTTTGAGCTTTGGGGTGCACACCCTAATGCAATGGGCTGCACACGCCTATGGGTACCCCCATGCATCTCCTGAGTGGCAGCTAATTTTTCTGTGGCTGCAACTGTGGGAACAGGTGCGGACCTGTGGCGGCACCAACCCGCACAAGTGTGAACCTAGCCTAAAACTTTGTAGAAAGTCACAAGATGAGATGCAGCTGCAGATGGTCAAACTGTGTGGGACAACATATGTAGATTATAGAACATGATTCTGATACTAGGAACTACATAATTGTGACATCTAGGGAAAAAGTTTTAGTCTAGAAAGCAGATGCTGACTCTGGATATTGCCTAAATAAAGATGGTGCCATCTTCTAGGGACAAAAGAATATGTCTTAAAGGAAATACATTTAGAGCAAGTGTTAAGCCTTGTACACACGGTTGGACTTCCATCTGACTTTTCCGTGGATTTTTGTCCGAACGGAGTTGGCCGGGCACACCCATAGCATACACACCACACCACAGGACTTTTTTTGCAAACTTTCCCAAAACTTTTGCCAACATCAACGTGGTTTTTCTGCTCTTTACCGCCACCCTTTGGTCAACTTCTGCTATTGTTTGTTGGTTTTAACATTATTTGTTTTGTCCATCAGACAAAAGTCCGATGGTTTTCTGTACACACGATCGGACTTTGCTCCATCGGACTTTTGTTGGCCAAAAGTTTGTCCATTTGCAGACCGAACTTTTGTCCGATGAAAAGCAAAAAAGTTTGTCCGATGGAGCGTACACACGGTCGGATTTTTTGGCAAACTTGCTCAAAATGAAGTTTGTTGGCAAAAAGTCTGACCGTGTGTACGGGGCTTTAGACTTACCTAATATTTAGTATGCATGCATGTAACATGAAACATACCATAAATATTATAATAGGACCACTTCAAGCACCCCATAATCTACAGTTCGTAAGAACGAAAGTATGAAATCTGCTTTTAGACCTTAGTTCTTTCTTCTGCTACAGTGGCAATCAGGAACCATTTTTTGATGACCGCTGAAGCAAATGCAACAAAGATCTGTAACACCCAATTGGGTTTTAGCTTACTCTATCAATTTACTGTTGAAAAATAAACCGCAAAGGTGGTTCAATTGATTGCTGTAGAGAACACGTCCACGTCTCCTCTATCCAACATACTTCTTCAATTCTAATGAATGTCAGATAAGCTAGACTTGCTACTTGCTAATGAATGTCAGATAAGCTACATAACGTCTTTAAGATTACAGAACAAGTCCAGATGAATATGACTAACTAATTCTAGATACTGTATATCATGACCTGGATAAATGAGAACCTTCACAGACATAACATTGAAAGCCTAAAGTTAAAACTATTCCCTGCTTAAGAGACACAGCCAAGTTATCATAGTTCTTAGTGTAGTAGGATGTGTTCATGTTGAAATAGCCTGCAGTGTATTGTGTGTCACGTGTGGGGCAGGAAATGGGGTGTTGTGACCCTGATCCACTACCTCATTCCTCCTGAATGTTTGTATTCTACTGCTGGTACAAAAACACGGGTTAACCATCCCATGGGATCGTGCAGCACACACAGAACATAGTACATTTCCTTCCAAAAGCTACAGATGGTAGTAGCAGACGGAAGACTCAATACATCTCTGCCAAGTGTGATTGCTATAACAGATCCTATTTCCCTGACAGGCTGCATCACTTTTACTTTATACTGACCCCCCTTGTACATTTATTGGGTATATTATGGATCATTGATGGAGATCCATAAATTGCAATATTTTGCCATGTTTATCAAATCTGATCACATTCAGCCATCTGCTCACTGCATAATACATTTTCACTTTGAAGATGCAGTTAGGAATTCTTTGACAAAGGAGAGAAGCAAAGCTTACAGATTGTACTAATGCGGTATATGTCTGGGTGGTATATAAAAGACAATGACAGAGATAAAACTTTGCAAACTGGTTTGGAAGATTCTAGTTTATGACTGCTGAAATTCAGTAATTCATTCCAACTTGTCTCGGTGAACATACCTTATATATAGTGTGTTCAAGAAGCATTGTTAATTTAGGCAGAAGAAGTTTGTGGTCTTGCTATGCAATAGTGAATTCCCTTATGCCTTGTACACACGATCGGATTTTCCTTCGGGATAAAGTCCGATGGATTTTTCAGACGGAATTACGTTGAAGCTGTCTTGCATACACACTGCCATACCAAATTCCGACCGTCAAGAACGCGGTGACGTACAACACTACGACGAGCCGAGAAAAGTGAAGTTCAATGCTTCTGAGCATTCGTCGACTTGATTCTGAGCATGCCTGTTTTTTTCTCCGTCGGAGTTCCATACTGACGAACAGAATTTCCGATAGAATTTTTTTTCGGCAGAAAAAAAGAGAACATGTTCTCTTTCTAACGCCGTCGGAATTTTCGATGGAAAAAGTCCAATGGGGCACACACATGGTCAGAATATCCGATGAAAAAAGTCAGACGGAATTTTTTCATCAGAAATTCCGACCGTGTGTACAAGGCTTTAGCGTTTCCAGCTCTGCAAACTACAGTTTAAAGTGTACCTGTTGTACATTCATTTTTAGGTAAAGCCTACAGCAGGCACCTCTGAGGGTCTATTTACTGCATCTAATCAACTGCAACCTAGAAAACAATGATAAAGGTACCAGTCCGATTCCTAGTCCCTGGCTCCTGTCCTGCTCCCTCCCAATGGTGGACCAATAGTAGGATGCCTGGGTCAGGTCCAGGAGGACCAGTGACCAGAAAGATGGTTGGTACATGCACCATAGCTATCAGTGTCAAACGGGCATTGAACAGGGGATCAAACGTTGTGAGCAGGGACCTGGAGATGACTGACTGTCATTGTATAAAATATTTTAAATAAAAAAATATACAGTATCTATCATGAGAGAAATATGTGGGCATCAATTCTAATCTCTCCAGAAAATGCTACTCCCCTGGCAAGTATTCTGATACTTTGGCTTCAGTTCTTTGAGCCACTGAACTAGAAAAATGGTAGAGATAACAAATGTAGACATTTCTTTGACTTTCATGTTCTTCGTGCTTGTTCTGTGTCCAAAACTGGCCATGCATGTTTTAATCTTGCAGGACTGAATGAGCCACTCCCTCTTCCCCGCTAAACAGTATGGATGGATGAAAGTGCAGTGAGGGCTACTGTATTCTTCACTGGGCTCCTTCAAAAAAAAGTCAATTGAAAAAATCAACTTTTGTTGAGCCATGAGGTGCTGGCAGGGCCACAAAAGGAACGAATTTCAGGGAATTATCAGCTTAGGACCTAGAAGTACTGATGGCAGGAATAGCCATGCAGTCCCCATTTTTAGAAGAAGTCGAGCAATGGCAGCACCAACTTTTCACCTAACTAGGACCCTGACTGTCTCCTGTCTTAATGCACTGTAAACAACTAACCCAGAATAAATATAAAGATTATAAAGTCAGACCACAAAGATAAAAAATCATTATAAATCACTGTCTAAAGTCTGGGAAAAATACATATTGCCTTTGTTAAGCTTTGTAAATTAGCGCAGCACATTTGGTGAACATATTTGCTGTACAAGGTAAGATAACTTAAAGAGTGCTGCAGCTGTATATTTTTTTTATTGTTTGCTGGTTTCAGGGAGTGTGAAGATTTTGAGTATTTAATTGGTTAAAACATATAATAAGCTAAATTAAAAATAATGTGTTAGGTATTATATTTCTGCTCTCAAGGATTCATCATGGGTAATATAGGTCTAAACCTAAAGGTGGCAAGAATTGTATATGCTATCCTCTACTATCATCAGCAAGATACATTCAGTGGAAGGTTCACTTTTTATTAATTTACCAAGAAACTGTAAGAATATTGGACACTGTGACAGAGTTAGCCAAGTTTATGAGTACCTAATGAGCATGGTGGAGACTCTTTGAATAGGGTTCTTTGAGAATCAAAAGCTGTAAATTGTATCTATTATTGGGATGAAACTATTTAATCGTCCACTCAGTAAACCTCATGGCTGTGAAGTAGGCACAGAAATAGATTGTAATAATATTCCAACTACAGATTGCATGAGACAATCCTGGTGTGTAAAATAACATGCCTACTTATCACGTCTCCATAAAAGAAAGAACATGCACGTTAGCCGCCATTGTGATTTTTATATGATCTCCTGCTTGAGAAATTGGTTGCAGGAGTCATGTTCAAAGTTTTAGGCCTCACTAGTTACTGAACAGCATCTTCATGTGGTTTCTTGATTGTTTTCACAGCACGTGGATGGACAGAGCATAAAGTCTCCACAAATTCTATCTGAAAAAAGGGACACAACTATGGGAAAACATTTTCCCTTTGACTTACTGTCAAGAAGAGTACGGCTGTTCAAAAACAGGTCTCCTTTGCTTTGCTGACAAGTGCCAGAAACCCTTGCCTGTTAGCCAGTGTTTTTCGCAGCCAGAAAGATTGGTGACACACTGCACGACAAATAGTTTTATTTCAAGTCAATTGGAAACAGCTGCCCTAAATATCATTTCATAGAGGAATTCGAGTGTGATGAAACATCGCAAAAAAATGAGTCAGCAACAGAAATCTGGTGGCTGACTAGACTGCCAGTTTTAGATATCAAGTCTTTATTGGTTTAACAGAACGTCCACATGGGTAGACGGACACAGCTGAGATATCCAAACTTCATGGCATTCAGCTTGGGCTGTCCACGGGGACCCAGTTACTTTCCCGTGCTTGTGCACAGTCTGTCAGCATCGCTGCACTCAGTGGTAACATCTTACTGTCTTCACATTATTTACCTCTAGAGACTGCATACATCTGATGATTTTTTTCTTAACTGCCAACCCTCACAAAGCCAGTTTTAATGTTACATCAAAATGCTAACCCAAACACTTCATCCTGCACTACAGAAAAGAACTAACAGTGCATGTAAACTGGTTCACCGTGTATTACAAAAAGAGCAAACATAATCTGAACTTCAATCTGTGATGCGTCCATGTAGACACACTTTTGGGCTTTCTAGAAGTGATTGAAAATCAGGCATGAGAAACAATGTAAATGTTAGTAACCTCTTAAACTTTGCTGTTGCATATTGCCAAACACTGCAATTCATCACAACTAACGCTCGTTCTTTTTGTGATGAGAGCTTATGGCTAGCAGTTTTTAAATTGGAAGTGCTGCAATGTCATTCGAGGTGCAGCGTCATTGTTAGGACAATTCCACACTTACAGAATGGGGGTTATTTACGAAAGGTAAATCCACTTTGCACTACAAGTGCACTGCAAGTACACTTGAAAGTGCACTTGAAAGTGCAATCGCTGTAGATCGCTGTAAATCTGAGGGGAAGCCCTGAAATGAGGGGAAGCTCTGCTGATTTTATCATCCAATCATGTGCAATCTAAAATGCTGTTTTTTATTTTCCTTGCATGTCCCCCTCAGATCTACAGTGACTGCACTTCCAAGTGCACTTTCAAGTGCACTTGCAGTGCACTTGTAGTGCAAAGTGGATTTGCCTTTCGTAAATAACCCCCATTGTGTGATTGGTTTTGCACTGTTCCAGGTACCATGCCAAATGCATGTTTCTGTTGTGTGACCTTTTTTTATTGGTCACAGTCATGTAGGCGTTGAACTGTGCTTAGAACCAGCATGCGTGCCTTTCAGCACCAAACTTGATAATAAGGGATACCAGGATATTATGAACCAATTCTGATGGGCAATGAGTTTTCCCATACCACTGGTCCACCATGAGACGTTGTGTGATTTGTTAGAGGTTTGGGTCAAGTTGAGTTAAGATGCTATTTTCTTCTAATTTCTCATGGGGTACCGGAGGTGCAGAAGAACCTTGTACCTGTCATCATTGGCTGGTGCTGTATGACGAGGACCCTGTGTAATTAAAGACCCCTCTTAAAGCTCCCAGCTTGTGTTGGAGGACATATAGGATGAAATCAGCATAGCGGGGGCTCTGTACACCAGTGGCCTTCCATTAACAGGTATAAGGTTGGATTCACACCTATGCAGTTTTAGTGCTGTTTGCATTTTGCATTTTGAAGATTTGCACTACACAACGTGTTCCATAGGAAACCATGTTAAATAGACTGTTTTGTACTGCAAAATGCAAAAAGCACTAAAACTGCATTGATGTGAATCCAGCCTTATAGCCTGTAAAGCTGGTGCTGTGACCTGGTTTCTCTTGAGGGAAAGGCTACACAAATGTTATCTTCCAATATTAAAGAAATACAATTACAAAAATACAGTGGCAGTGCTAAATTTTGCAAATTTAAAAAGATTGCCACTTAGAGTTTTCCTGGGTTCAAATACAGTATCGTGGCAGTTTTAAAACCTGCAGTTTAACAGACGTGTACATTTATATCTATCCAATTTTAAGCAAGTTTGCTAACAACTACAAAGTACTGTTTGCTGGAAATTGCAGTTTTCATTGTATTTTTGCTGTTTAGAAAACACTTCACTGACTTCTTGCAAGCAATAAAATAGCCTTTCTATGTCACACTTCAATAAGAGTGCAATATCATTTTTTCAAAATCCTTTACACTTCATTGCCACAGTGTGCACCTAATAATGTCTGTAAAAGCCCAGTTTTTCCTTCAGTAAATGTAACTGGTTGCATCCTGAACATCATCCATACTGAGAACTGAATAGTTCATGAGCCTTCAATCCAGTGCCCTAAAATGCCCTTTTAAATGCAGATGGGGTTTAATAGGAATCTCGCTGTGTGTGCCATCATATTATATCCAACCATGAAAACAATAATTGTATGACTTGGATATATCCTATTAGCCCAACTATGGAACATTTTCTTAGAATTCAGCCTTCTTATGTTTAGAATATAGAACTGTTTCATGCAATATCAATAATCATGTATAACATTGTCAGAAAATTAATTAAAGCTGGCCACAGACTTAAAATGCCGCGCAAGCATGCTCCAAAGCAATACAACGTACAAACATGCAAGCTCAGCTTGTGGGGGAAGGGTGAATCAGAGAGTGGGAGTGGCTTTTTTGCAGGTTTTGTAATCTCCCATATCAATTATTCAACCTAAATGGCATAATGCAGAAGTCACCCAGATGTCTCATAGACATGAATTAATTGTCCAATCTGCATGGCATTGCCAAGCTAACTGTCATCTCATATCTCATCTCATATGGAAGTGTAAAGCTGAACTCTGGGAATTAAAAGAAAAAAATCTTATAGTGCAGTGCAATGCTTGTTAATTTTATTGAATAAACTTTAATACCCTATTACATGGATATGCAATTAGCGGACCTCCAGCTGTTGCAAAACTACAAGTCCCATCATGCCTCTGCCTCTGGGTGTCATGCTTGCTGCTGTCAGAGTCTCGCTATGCCTCATGGGACTTGTAGTTTGGCAACAGCTGGAGGTCTGCTAATTGCATATCCCTGCCCTACTACTTGCTCTGACAGGCTTCTGGCACTCACCTCCTCCCTCTGATCTCCAAGCTGTGGATGGGACCTTGCAGCCCTCACATACAATGCAAGGCTACTGGTCCTGCATTGTATGTAATGACCTCAAAGTGCAAACGACGAAAGGTGTGCCTTAGAGAAAAGGTATCAGGGGACCAATCACACAGCATGAAGGAGGCCTGCTAAGAGGTGAGGAATAAGGTAGGTATTACAGCCTATTCCTCCACCCCTTGATTTAACAAGCATTAAAGCCTTGTAGTGTGGGGAGGTCCCACTGCAATGGTATTTTTTTCTGGTGACTGGAGTGGGGCTTTAAAGACCTGCACATGGAGGCTGTTCCCAAAAATGCAAGAAGGGATGAGGGACTAATCCCCAGTATTGCCCTGTGGTCTCCCTGAAGGTGATCTTTTTTCCATTATTAACTTACTGTGTCTTATTCCACACAATTTCGTTGTGTGAAAGTGGCCATATTGGTAGAGATGGAAGCAGCACAAGAAGTGGAAGTAGCACAGATCCACAGAATAAATAGAGCAGAAGCAAGGGAAATCCTTGCCATGCAACTTTCTCTCCAGCAAAGAGAACAGTGAGCAGAACTATAGTGACATCACCAAATATCAATCTAAATCTCATGAATCTAGCAGGCAGAGGAATCAGGTATACAGTCATGAAGCTGTAGGCATAGCAGTGCCTAAACACAATCACATCCAGGAAATGCACTGCTATTTTGTAGGGCAATTCAAAATACATGAAGGTATTGCCTGGACACAATTAACATTTCTAGATGCTCCCTATAAGATATCACATCTTTAATTTGTGAGTTCAGGTGACTTTTAGGAATGAGAGTGTTGATATGAGGGAAGATCTCTTGCTTGACTTCTATCCAATAAATATAGACAGATTTTATTCCCATGTCATAAAAAAAAAAAATGCTGCATGAAATGTGCACAGCTTTTTGTTTCGGTTACATACTACTATAAAGGTTGCTTGTTATCATCTTTTCTTCACGGTTAGTATTCTATAATAGCTCTCAAACAATTAGCTGCTGAAGTGTTGTCTCACCTTGTGGTTTTTGCCATGACGAAACATCATCCAGTCCTCACCGTTGGTGCTAACTTCTAGTTTGTATGATTTGACATAATAGGAATTCAGTGTTTCTTTTGAGACAACACCTTGGGTTGCCACAGCTGTCAGCAGAGTCAAGGAGCGGAGATCAATCTGTAGGTATATTAATGATAACAATATACTTAGTATTTTAGAGCTGCACACAGTTTTCTAGTAAAAGTCTGACAGGTTAACTCCCAGACGAGACCCATCCAAGCTGTTTGCTCTAACGATTGCATCTTTCTACAGTGCCTCTGTTTAGAACCGTACGTGGCTTAGCGGTGCAGCATGACACTAGGTATTAGGCTCTGGGCAGTGTTATCTGAAAGTTGAACTAACTGACACAAACTGACAGGATGCACATGTTTCTAAACATAATGAATAATGGAACATCGATGCGAGAAAACAGGACATTCTTTACTGTTTCCAGTTCACTTTTCATCATTCGTTTTTGCAAAGAAACCGCATTTCCTTACGATCATCCCATCCTAAACAGTCAGACTGAAAAAGTATTTATCTAGCTAGTACTGGACAAATACTCTGTGTTAAGGTAGACATGGATAGTACAAGTAGGCTCCATGCATACTAGCTTAAAAAATGGTAGTGCTCGTGGCAGAAAAAATGCTAATTTTGATCGTTTTTTGTTCTAGTGTTAAGGAGCGTTTAGCACTTTTTTTTTCTGACAGAAAAACGCTCTCAAAAACAGATTTTTTTTTGTGCCTCTAAATGCTGAGTTTAAAGGGGTTGCAAACCCTCACGTTTTTTCACCTTTCTATGCATTCTATGCATTAAGGCATAGCTCCCAACTGTCCCTGATTTTAAGGGGGTGTCCCTGATTTGGAGCAATGTCCCTCTGTCCCTCATTCAGGAAATGGAGGAAGAATCCTCAATGGTACAGAAAGGGCCAATCACAGCCCATCTGTACCATGTGATTAGTTGTGGCCAATGACAGCTAACCACAATAGAAAACACTGAATGAATCAGTTTAACACAACCTGTTCTTTTTCAATGTTATACCACCCTAGGATTTCTAGATAATTAACCATAGCTGTCATGCCAATTTAACTGTTCTCTACCAAAGACTATAATGACAAAGCAATAATCTGCTACAGCAAAGGAAAGCTATGTATCCATCACCCTCCACCCCCAACCAACAGTTGGCTCCTGTAACTGTATCTGTGAAAATCAGAAGCAGTTAACATTTTCTGCATATGACTTTTAAAAGAGTTAACACTGCTGATGATGTGATGCAAGAGGCAGCCTATGCAGTCCTAAAGTTTTTCTCAAAAGAAAAAAAAAAATCCAATGCAGTAATGCCTAAGACACTTTGCATTTTGCTTGGTGGCTTCTTTTTTTCCTGCCAGATTACTAATGTGGAATAAATTATCTCAGTATTTGGCAGCTAGACGCAGCCCTGCTGAGACAATGTGCCTTCCCCTTGGAACCATAGGTGGGACTATGAAATGCCTTTACATTTATAGCTTGACCTTCATAACATAGGAGGTGGAGGGGTTGGCAGATGGCAGTAGATATTACACCGTAGGTTTTATTTTCATTGATGAAAGTGTTAAATCCCCTCCCTGCTGCTATTCAGGAAACTGTCTTAGCTAAAGGTTACAATGCTACTATGTGCATCAGTCACGGTAATGGCAGAGACATACAGAATGTAACTGTAATGTCGCAGTCATTGAAAAAGCCAAATGAACCAATTAACCATCCTTAACACACTTTTTGCATTTGTTTCTTTGTCTGCGATTATTTAACCATATTCCTATTTTTCAAAATAGACAGTTACAGCAAAAATATAGCAGATTGCTATCTAATTTTTTAGCTGAAAAGTTTCGTATTAACTCAATTTTGTTGGCTCTGGTTTCTTTGTGGGATTTTGCAGTTGAACACACAACCAGCTGTATACAGCTCATTGTCCAAATGTAGAAGAGGATATGGTTGGACAGGCACAGTAGAACTGACTATGGTGGAAGCGCATCCTAAAAATATGGTCATTTCAGAGATAATCAGTGACAATCAGTTACAGCTAATTTTTGCAAATACAATTTTGCATATACATTTTTTTTTTCTCTTTTGGGTTGAACTGGATAGACTTGTATCTTTTTCAACCGGATTAACTATGTAACTTTGGGGTTTATTTACTAAAACTGGAGGGTGCAAAATCAGTCTCTTCTGCAGAGAAACCAATCAACTGCTAACCTCAGCTTCCTCAATTAAAGTGGATGTAAACCCACTCTCATCCTTTCTAAACTACTGCCATAGTGCTGATCTATAAGGATATAGATGCCTCCTGCATGTATCCTCATCTGTCAAATGTCTCCCCTCTGTCTGTTATAAGAACTAAAAAACTGCAGATTCTGTGGGTGGGTCTGTTGTCTGGAGCTCGGTGGGTGGAGTCGTGATGTCAGTAGAGTCCCCGCCCACCTATACACTCCCCTTGTCAACATGCATTTTCTCCTGTGTATTCCTTTTGCTATGATCACTAACATCCAGTCAAAATCCAGAAAAGTAACCACATGACTTCAGAAAAGGAGTGGGGGTGGGAATTAAAAAATATTGCCTGTCTAAAGCTAGTGCACGAGATATGTAAATAACCTGTCACTCAAAGCAAGGGGGCGGAACGGACAAAGGTTTTTCTCTGTTTGTCCGTTTTATCTCACTGAACAATAAAAGAGGATTGCTCAGAGCTGGATTAACTCTTTGTGGCAAGACCTGTCACAAATGATAGGAAATCTTATACTCTACATTGTGACAGCAAAAAAAAAAATTCGGGTTTACATCCACTTTAAGCTTTGGCAATAAAACCTGGAAGCTGATTGGTTTCTATGCAGAAGTGAGACAGATTTTGCACTATAACATGTAACATTTTACTTTTTTTGATCACAAAAAGTTACAGTGCCGCATGTGTGTCTTTATCCTGTACCCTTCGGTTTTGTAATCTTGAATGTGTTATTATTTATTTAGCTCACACTGTACCTTAGGCTGGCTCAGAAGCAGTTATACTTTTTTCCTGTACACTAAATCTCAGTTATACTTGGCTCACATCCTAAGGGAGCAGACTGGTGACGGGGTGATTTAAAACGCTGCAGCCTGTTTCTGCAGAGGATCAATTCATTACGGCACTCCCACCAGCCTTAGCATTATGCCTCCTGACTAACAATTAATCCTGAGCATGGTGCAGTGAGATCCACTTAAGAGGGCTTCCTTCCCAATGCATAGCAAAATCTTCCAAAATGCTGTCTTATAAGGCATTCAAATGAGCCCTTGACAGGAGCCATTCGTAATACATCAATATACCTGATTTAAACCAGTTCACTAGACACTGCAGTATAAGCTTTTTTCCTCATCTATTGGCATCACTTCACAAATGATTCGTACAGCAGCATTGCAGGTGTGGGATACAGTCTCCTAACACAGTAAATTATTATCTACATTTACAGACAAGGCTGCATCTTGGCTTACGGCAGATGGATGCATTATGATAATATATAATAATAAAAAGCACAGTAATAACATAGTATCCAAAAGTCTAGTCTGCAAGGGTAAATGTTTATGTGATAGTAGTAGAGGCCCCAAACTTGCAAGCATGTCAATGTCTTTCCAATTAATGCTCTATGGTACAATTATAGCCCTGTTGTGGAAAAAAAATAAACTTGGGGTCCATTGCATGTAAAGTAATGTTTTTTATACTCTTGAGTTTGCTATGTATATAAAATGGTACACCTAAAATAGCCAAGGGCTATCATCAAAACAGATTGCAGGATATTACTGTAGAGTAGCACAACTTTTAAAGAATACGAGGGATACTTTTACATAGTTACATTGGTCCAGCTTTGACCAAGGTAGCTATGCATATGCCATAGCTGTGGGATCCATCTGGAATCTGGAAATAACTGTAGTAGGCAGTGAAACTCTCCACTAACTTCCAGTTCCCCTGCCGAGTGGCTACTCTGCTGCATTGTGAAGACAGGAGGTTGACTGATGGTCTGAGGGGCCAGTTCACACCATAGAAACGCAATCCGGATGCGTTCCAGGTGCTTTTTTGCATGCGCGTTTTTGATGCGTTCCAGTGCATTTTTGGTACGTTTTTAATGCAGCCCAGTGCTTTTTTTCACCCCTCTTTTTTATTAACCTTAGATAAGGACAAGTGTGTTCCAGTGCGTTTTTGGTGCATTTAGGTGCATTCTGGTGCATTTTTGATGCGTTTTACAGTGTTCCAGTACAGTCCAGTGCAGGTAAAATGCAGCATGTTCTACTTTTTTTCTGGAACTGGAACGCACTAGAACTGCAAGCACTGGTGTGAACTATGCCATTGAAAACCATATAACCTACTTTCCATGCGTTTTTGATGCAGAAAAAAAACGCACTGGACTGCATGTGGTGTGAACTGGCCCTTAGAGAATGTTTGGCATTTTTCAATGAAAGCAAATCATTTTGTGATTGGACCAGGTGGAGAGCTGAGATCACCACCACAGATTGTCACCTCATCCAATAACACTTTGCACTAAGAAAATGCAAAGTGATCTCTAAATGGTACCTGTGCCTACCAACCAACCTCCTGTATTCAGAATTCAACAGGGCAGCCACTCGGTATGGGACCCAGAAACAAGTGGAGATCACTGGAGTAGCAGTGCCTACTACAGTGATTTCCAACTTCTAGAGGAATCCCACAAGTATTGAGTATGCATAGTTACATTGTTCCAAGCTGGACCAATATAACTCTGTAATAATATCCGTACCTGGAAAACTTCTTTAAGGGTTACAATACAACTCTATTGGTTTTCTGGATGAGCCAGTACTTACACACAAAAGAACACTATACAGTTGATGTTTTCCAACCAAATATTAGACATTCAATTCTGTCTGACAGATTAGGCTCTTTAGTATTCAGTAACAATGTGGTGATTTAAGTTGGCTATTTTCCCAAATGGTCCTGTGATGTGGTTTGACAGAATAAGACTGCTAGAAGGAATAAAACACCAAATATCACATTTGTAAAACTATTACTACTTATTCGGACACATTTGTTTCACAAAAAGTGCATCTTTTACAATGGCCATGGACAGCTCAAAATAGGCAAGCTATGCTCCTAATTTTGAGCATCACTTAAAGGGGGATTCCACACGGAATTTTTTTTTTTTTTTAAAGTCAGCAGCTACAAACACTGTAGCTGCTGACTTTTAATAAGGAAACTTACCTGTCCTACTTGCCCGCAATGTCAGCCCCCCTGAGGCCGATCCCTTGATCCTAGCAGCTCCCGGCGCCGCCATCCTCAGTAAGGGAAACAGGCAGTGAAGCCGTGCGGCTTCACTGCCCGTTTCCTACTGCGCATGCGCGAGCCGTGCGGTGCATTGTGAATGGGCCGGCTGCTCTCTGGGATACACACAGTTCCCAGAAGGCAGCGCACCCCATTCACAAGAAGACACCGCAAGTAGGATGGCGGAAGAAGACCAGCCGCGGACGATGAAGAGGCAGATTAGGGACTTTCCGCATAGCAACCGCTATTTCTGGTAAGTAAAAAAAAAATTTTTTTTCCAATTTTTTTTTTCTATTTTTTGGGGGATTTTTGAAAAAAATATAATTTCAGAGTGGAACTCCTCTTTAATAATAGCACGGGATAAACTTGTTACATACAATGTCCACAGTCAGTTCATAGTGCTGTTATCAAGGGGATTTACCAACTTGCTGGAAAACTTTTCATATGGGCTGGTCTGATCTTTTAAAATGGAGCAAAGGAAATGTACCAAATATACACCAATGTCACCATCAGGCAAGTCCTATGGCAGCTCCTTTAATGAAAGACAGATATTGTTTTTGCTGTTCTATAGGAGATATTGCCCATCAATGGATACCCTTACAAAATGAAACCATTAACTTTAACATGAAAGCCAATTAACCTGGTTGGAATTGTCTGCTGATTTCCTTTTGATGGCTCAGAAGAAAACACACCGCTTTATTTACCACATCTGTCTGATTAGAACAATACATGCTATACATAGTGTGTTTTTTGGTTGGGTGTATGTCGTATTGTTTGTTTGTTAAGCTATTTACCTAACGAGTCATTGTTACTTTGACTTGTCAAAGAATGAAAGAGACTGTCAGCTCACCTGCAGGTATTCCCTGTTGTTGTCCATATTGGGTGTCCAGCCATTGTCATCACTGTTAAGTCTTCCCTGCTGGGCTGCCCACCTTCCATCTGTATATGTTGAAGATGCAGTAATTTGCTCATTGGATATTCTCCTAGACTCTAGTCCCAAGGGAACATTGCACTGAAATGCTGAACAAGACATAAAGCCATATAATAAAACTTAAAACAGACTTCATTTCCAGACCTGCCTTCCATGATAATCAAGTTTTCACATAACAGGTGGGTAATATTCAACAGACTTTCTCAAGAGCTTTAATGCTCTTAAATTAAATGTACATTTGTGGAGCATTCCGTGCAATTTGAGATTCTGCGTGAATCATCCCATTCATGAGCTTTCTAATTGTTACAGACAAGCTCTGCTATCTTGTCTCTTAACGGTGAACATCCGCAACAGCAGAGCAAATTAGGGACAGCAAAACACGGCCTTATCACAAGAAAAATGCTGCTAATCTTCGGCAATTTAAGCCTTCAGCAGATTAACAGAAATACTAATTTCTTGGTCTTATTCACAGACTCCTGAGATGGGCACATTTGGGCCAGTTTCATAACTCTATCCTTACACTGCACTGTATCTAGTTGAGGTTTAATTATTTTCTTCGGAGGCTACTCTGCATATTACAGTCAGATGTCTGTGCTTGTGATTCCATCCCAGAGGTGTCCGTATTAAAGTTTTCTTGCCTATAACTGGCACTAATGATATAAAAAATGATAATTAATAATGTTGTGAAGTTTCTCCTGCTGCATAAAGGAGTACTGTATTTTAACACTGGAGAAGTTTTGCAGACACTAAGGTGCTACAGAGACAATAAGCAGAATGCATAATAAGTGGAAAATGCAGGAACAGGCTAATTAAAAAAACATCAACATCAATGTATGATTGTGCTCAATTTCGCAACCTATAAACATTACAGTTGGCTTCCAAAAGATGTTCTTTAATTAAAGCCACTCTGCGGGAATTTTATTCCCAAGATATTGTGGGAATCTGCAGGCAAATGAGAGAATCTCACAACCGCGCATCCCACGAATGTTATTTTCTCACCAAAAGCAACATAAACGAATAAATATACAATTCCGGAGGAAAGTCTTAATAACGAAGACACATTATTTGCCAGCAAAAAGAATAATATTAATGCAGTAGTGCCTGAGAAGACAAACATTTCAGACAATTATACACTGAGGGGATGCGAGTGACTGACACCATACTTATTGTACTGCTGAATATGGCTACAGCTTCAATAACGTTTGATTGAAACAAAACATGTAATGATAATCCAAGGTGTGGGACAGAGAACACTGGTTTAATATGACAGACATGGCAAAACTGTAGGAGCACAGGTATTACAAAGTTTAAAGTAAAAGGCAATGTGGCTGACAGACATACTGTTAGAGCAAAAGAAGATTTTTCCAACACCTGACAGCTATAATAATAAAAAAAAAAATTATATATATTCAACTCACTTTCAGGGACCTCCTGAGGGGCAAGGTAAAAGCGAGCGGAAAAGCCATCTTTAGCTACCGCCATGTCGGTGTGAAAGGTGAGAGAGAGTATGCCAGTTGAAGAGCGGATCTCGGAGGGGGTCTTCGTACCGCAATACCTGCCAATCAAGGGCCCCACTGCAGAGAGAAATAAGAGCATCAGTGTTATCAGTTGAGGGCATTAGAGGCTGTCACATCCTTCTGTGTTTTACTAATAGCACTCTGGTGCTTTTCTTATCTTCTACACAGGCCATTGGCAGTAATGGTATATGAAGAACGTAGCTGCCAATTCTAGTCACCTTATACAATAAGCCTGGTCAAAAGGGTAGTGATTTGATTGCCTGGTGTCTTAAAGCGGGGAAAGGGGAGGTAAAAAGGTTGATTTCATGGAAATACTAGGAGCCAATCTATGACTGCTGCGATGTTAACAGTGAAAGTGGAGAATCACTGAAGTTATGACTCACACCCATGGTGGAAGGAAAGAAAATCACTTGATTCCCCCATCAACACAGTCAGTGTTAATGAGGGAATGCCTGCTACTGTGCTATTGCATTTTGACAGCAGGTGGCGTGGGGAGCATTCCCAGCCAGCAGAATTCAATGGTTACTGCTAGTGGCTATAGCCGCTGGCAGTAACCGTATGTAGAAAAATCTGACATGCTGGTTGTTCCCAAGTTGATTGATCGATCAACTTGGGTACAATCAGTCTGCTCATGCATGGTTCGAATCTCGGCCCGTTCAGCAGGGATTCGAACCATCTATGGCTGGTTTAAGGCACCAAATTATAGGATCTTACCATTCATTTTCAAACACATAATTAAGGTATCAAACTGAATAAATCTGTATTTATCATCTCATGGGGGTTGATTTACTAAAGGCAAATCCACTTTGCACTACAAGTGCACTGCAAGTGCACTTGGAAGTGCAGTCGCTTTTGATCTAAGAGGAAGATCTGAAATGAGGGGAAGCTCTGCTACTTTTATCATCCATTTATGTACAAGCAAAAATTATGTTTTTTATTTTCCTTGCATGTCCCCCTCAGATCTACAGTGACTGCACTTCCAAGTGTACTTGCAGTGCACGTGTAGTGCAAAGTGGATTTGCCTTTAGTAAATAACCCCCATAGTGTTATATGTAGATAGATAGATAGATAGATAGATAGATAGATAGATAGATAGATAGATAGATAGATAGAAGGATAGATAGATAGATAGATAGATAGATAGATAGATAGATAGATAGATAGATAGATAGATAGATAGATAGATAGATAGATAGATTTACATATATTTGTGCATATAAGGTTTAATTCAGGAAGCTAAAAGACCAAGGTAAGGATCCTTAATATCAACTAAGTCCAATGAGATTTGGAAATGATCATTACATGGCTGAAAATAAAGATTTTTATCTTTGTGGGAAGCTTCATGTTTTGAGCCTCTAGTCTCCTTTTTAAAAATTCTATATATTTCATACCATTTGGAATGCCATCCCAGATGTCCAACCAATCGTATTTGCAGTCGCCTTCCCCAACTTGGAGAGGGTCATACTCAAGGTCAAAGTTCAGAAACTGCAGGATGATCTCCATCTTTGGCTTGGCCAAAATAGTAAATACACAGTCAAGGTTGTGTGGATATTTGTCTGGATAGCCAGGGGATTCAATGGTGCCATTTGTGTTGGTGAAGTTCCTTGAACAATCTTCAGAGCCTAGAAAAACACAAACAGGAAGTAAAAACACAATGCTAAATGACCCCGTTGACCTGAAATCAACACACACTACAAATGTGCCTATAGTTACGAGAGTAATATGTTTATATTGGAAATGACGCATTTGGAAATACCAATGTTAATGAACAAATACTATACATTTAACAGTGGACAAAAGGCTTGTGTAATGTGATTTTCCTCAAAAAAAGATAATCCTAGTGGACGTTTTCGCTATTTTTAAATAAAATACCAATTAAAAATTACATTAAATACATCAATGAAACCACATCAGCAAAGAAAAAAACTTTTTTGCAAAGACTTTTATATATTCTCACAGATATAATACGGCTCTTATAAAAAAAGCCATATTTAAAAAAAAAAAATCTCATCTCTGGAGATCACTTGCAAAATTATTTTCAAAAGGTTACAAACATAAAACGTAACAGAGAGGTTGCAGCTATGGCTCTTCAGTTCCTGAGGATTAAAGAATGCTTTCTGCTCATCAGTAGACCAAAGGCTATTAATACTCTATTAGCACCAGCTTCAACAATGGCATCCATTGTACTGAATGAGCAAAGGGTCCTGCTGTGTTCGGTATCTTTGAGGTGCTTTAGGGGAATGATGCGGTGACTGAAGCAGAGGGCAAGCATGCACTTCACGTTTAAGCTAAAATATGTGGCAAGGATAAAAAAATATCTACAATACACAATCAAAGTTCTATTCAACAGCTTTTAGCAGTCTCCCTACTCTGACAGCGTCATACAAATCAGCGTTGATTACATTTTTAACAAATGTATACAGAAAGTTATTCTAAACATACAGTTTTAAATATACAATTAAACATAAAGGATTATTTGGTTTATGCAGCCTTCCAGAAAAAAACAATATTCAATTACTGAGAATTGAGAGCAGCCATTCTGTTTTTCTTGTTAAACATATTAGAAAACTCAAATAAAATCTCCACCTAGGGATTCTGTGTATTCGAAGTGTGGCAGACAGGTAATTTTGCCTAGGGTGGCGCCCTCTATGGGTGGTAAGCAGTGGCCTAGTAATAGGCTTAGGACCACTGTATGATGGTCACTCTACCTCCTTACAATAAGTGAACAGAATGCTGACTAAGGAGGGTGATTTGAACCCATTCTTCAGAGCAGTGCTGCTTAGGGCTAGGGCAGTAAAAAGAAAAGAAAATGCCACATTTTGGGCTGTCCCCAGAAAAGTAATAGAGGTGACATTTTCCAATGGGGACACAAGTTCTGGTGACCTGGGGTTCCTCAAGAGATTCACTTAGTTTGCAGGGATTTCCCCTCACTTCCTGTTTTGGCTATGGGACGGGAAAATCTCCCCAATGGCACACAGATGGCAAAAACAAACCTTACAGGGTTATAACCCTCCCTTACTCTACCCAAGTACTCTATAGTTCTACTTTAAGACCCAATGCACAAAACTAAAACACCCAGATCTGGATATTTACTTTTGAAAGTGACAGTTATGTTCAGCTTAGTCCAATAAAAATTGAAAATGGAAGGCATGTGGCTGGAAATAAAGATACACACCCTTGTGTAAAGCTTTGTGAATTAGGCTTTTAGTATGCATCTTCTGCAGTAATCAAAGTGATTCTTAAGTCATTTCTTGACAAATTAAAAGTCAGCATCTACAAAAACTGTGAGGGGGAAGGATAACTTTGATCAGAGCGGAAGTGGGAGCAAGTACCTGTCAAAACTAGGTATCCCCCCCCCCCCCCAAAAAAAAAATGTTTTTCAAATATGACAGAGGAGGGGGAAGAGGAGGAAGATTGGATCTTCCCCTTGTAGGTGAAGTTCCTCTTTAAAACCTTCCTTTTCACAATTATTTAAAATTTACAGTAAAGTTCCATTAAAGCGCAGGATTCCCATCATTGTACTCTGTATCAGCGGTCAACAGCTTCCCTGTAAAGTTTTGTTGTAAAGGAAGGATTGTCTTGCCATGTTTTGCTTTAATTGCAGCTTTGCAGGGCATTAAAGCGGAACTAAACCCATTGATTTAACTGTCTTCTGAAACAGTTACATTCAAACCATGCTGTGAAGGATAACTGTCACAGTTGCTTATGCTCTCAACGGAACTGTCAAGCCACCAATTAGCTGGAGTCATAACTGATCACATGTGCAGCACCATGTCAAATGCAAATCAAATGGAGGCTAAGATGGCAGCTTCCTTGGCTGTAAAAGACAGGATGGTTTAGTTCCCCTTAAAGTGAGTGTGGGAAGGAAGCAGTAACTAGATAAAGCCCTCTGGAGCAGAGGTCTATTTATAGCTGTGACTGCCGTCACCCTTAAACACCCTAAGCATCATGGGCATCAATTGCTTCCAAAAACGCAAATGTATGTAGTGATCTAGTTCCAGTGTTGGGACTAGAGTCACAGAGGGGTTGATTTACTAAAACTGGAGAGTGCAAAATCTAGTGCAGCTCTGCGTGAAAACCAATCAGCTTACAGTTTTGTTTTTTTTTTGTCAAAGCTTAATTTAATAAACTGAAGTTAGAAGCTGATTGGCTACCATGCTCAGCTGCACCAGATTTTGAACTCTTAAGTTTTAGTAAATCAACCCCGCAGTGTGGTAAAGCACCAGAATTACTCCTAGGGGCATATTTATAAAAAAGCAAATGTGAGTTTCAGGAAATATTTACTGGTGGTGAACAAAGGTGTGCACAGCCTATTGCATTAGGGTGTGCAACTCAAAGCTCAAACACATATGCGTGTGCATGTGTATATAAACTGAAGGTGTCAGTAGAGCAGTGGACGGGGTCAGTAGGGCAGATATTGGTGTCATTAGGGCAGTGGACAGTATCAGTAGGGTATAAATTGGTGTCCGTAGGGCAGTAGACGGTGTCAGTAGGGCAGATATTGGTGTCATTAGGGCAGTAGACGGTATCAGTAGGGCATAGATTGGTGTCAGTAGGGCAGTGGATGGTGTCAGTAGGGCAGATATTGGTGTCATTAGGGCAGTGGGCGGTATCAGTAGGGCATAGATTTGTGTCAGTAGGGCAGTGGACGGTGTCAGTAGGGCAGATATTGGTGTCATTAGGGCAGTGGACAGTATCAGTAGGGCATAGATTGGTGTCAGTAGGGCAGTGAACGTTGTCAGTAGGGCAGATATTGGTGTCATTAGGGCAGTGGACGGTATCAGTAGGGCAGAGATTGGTGTCAGTAGGGCAGCGGACGTTGTCAGTAGGGCAGATATTGGTGTCATTAGGGCAGTGGACGGTATCAGTAGGGCATATATTTGTGTCAGTAGGGCAGTGGACGGTGTCAGTAGGGCAAATATTGGTGTCATTAGGGCAGTGAACGGTATCAGTAGGGCAGATATTGGTGTCATTAGGGCAGTGGATGGTATCAGTACGGCAGAGTTTGGTGTCAGTAGGGCAGTGGATGGTGTCAGTAGTTTTTATTTTTATTATTATTATTTTTTTTACTATTTTTTTAGGAGCCCCGCTAGGGGGTTTTGGTGAAATATTAGGTATGTAAACAGGGGGAATCTGCACCACATGGGTTGATTAGGGTTTGCCCAGGCCTATGGTGGTGAATTCATTACAGTAATTTAAAATACATTCACAGCGCATGAAGATTCACCTGCAGTGAATGTTTGGCAAAAGTCGAATTCACTGATTTAGAACTATATTCCCTAGTGTTTACATTATGGCAAATTGAAAATGTGAATGAAGACAACCTGATAAGAGTTCTGTGCAGTCAGATATAACCTTTTCCCGACACGTTTCAGTTTCAGTGTTCCAAATGTACAGCTTCATAAAGTACTTTTATGCAACGACGATTATGTGGTGAGCATGGGTGGTCTTTACTATAATGGGTTTTCACTTATTGTATCATGTAATGAGTATACAGACAGTATCATTGCCTCTGCATTCTGTTTAGACCAGGCTCATATTGCGGTAGTCTGAGAAAAACTTGGCTAATGCTGTTACGAATGTCATCGTACGCTACCAGGATTTTATTTGGCCATTACAGAAGTCAGAGCAATAAACCAGATACTGCACTAGAATCTGCTGCCACCAGGCTGTTTCATAACACTGCATTCTATTAATTCAGAAAGGAGAAGAGTGATTGACAGCTGTGTATTATGGAAGATCTACCCTGACTGCTAAAAACTCAGCCTAGCTTTTATATTCTATAACTTTATCCATCATTTGTCTGAAGATCTCCACTTGTATGTGGAAATGAAACACATTCTGGCTAGCTGCTTTGGTGGACTTCTGTTTTCTTGACACCTGGGCCAACAAAACTCATTTACTGCACAATGAAAATGCTGCCAGGCAGCTTTCTTGAATATATTTATTCAGTAACCTTCAACCTTCAGCTTACTATTCAATTATCCCAAGATCTCGCTTGTCTTTTATATTATGTGCATAAATATTTCACTCTCATACACAGCATTGCTACAGACTAGGCTGGTGCGCATATGCAGAACCTGATCTGAAATTCCGTTCACATGCACAAGCTGATACAGCATGCAAGACCCAAGACAAAAGCTAGATCAATGATACAGCATTAATCCAGATACCTCTGGAACCAGGCACCGCAGAAATGCATATCTAAGATTGCTCACAAACGGCACGCTATTTCTTTTTCTATCCCGTATCTTGATGAGACAGTATATTTCTACAATTCCTGCGCAATACAAATGAGACCAGGTTGGCAGATATTTTCAATAGCTATCTGCCAGCAGCACTAGCATTAAAAATGCATAAGGGAGAGGAGGATGTTAAATGTACGAATCGAGTGGACAGGACAAATTCCTAGGCTGTGCCCGACTCACATTTTTTTACTTCCAGCACTAAGTAAGCCAATACCAAACCTGTGGCTAAAAACAGCCTGAAGTGTTTATAAAGTGCTTAAGTCCTACAGTCATAAATCTGACTACTTTATTTGAAACTAGTGACATTTCATTTCCATAAAATATATGTGTGCACGGGCATCTTACAAAAGGCGATCAGTGTATTCTGTTTCTGGGAATAATTCTGATCTAAAAAAAAAAAAATGAATAGACTTCTTTGAAGCATAGCAAAGAGGTTCTTTGTCACTTCCTCTGTGACCCCTGTACTGCCACTGCTATAGAAGAGAAACCCCCAGGCACATTGACCCGTTGGCTTACCGACAGAACAATGTCATCATGATCCTAAATTGTGTATGCACAAAAAGGCTGTTGACAGAGGTACAATCTCCACTTAACCTTAGATCCCTCAACAAATTTCTGAAAAAGGGTCTGCTGAAAAGGAGTGGGAGTCTGTTTATACACACAATGTGTCACTTAAATGTCCATGACTTTTTTCAACATTTGAGTATAGTTTCTGTCCTGTCACCTTCATAACAATAGCGGCATAGCTCAATTTGTTGGTTGCTTTTGCACTTTGTCTAGCTCAGTCTTTTTCAACCAGGGTGCCCAGGTACTCCAGGGTTCCTTCAGGGGTGCCTTGGCAAAATGACTGAAAATTGCCCCAAAAATTTACACAAGCCAGTGGGTGGATGAAGCCTGCCATTTAGTTACACAAAGCCACAGGTTTTCATTGTGAACCATTACAACCTTCCAGCCGCCAACGGCCTAACAACCAATGGCATCATTGGTTGATAAGGAGGACGTTGGGGGCCTGCACAGCATCCTTGTTTGCTTCTCCCCTTCAGCAATGGGGTCATGCTAGCAAAGCGAGGGAGAGAAACTGAGGAAGAACAGAAACACTTGAATACTAGTCAGTAAATGGCGCTTACACACGGTCGGAATTTCCGACAACAAATGTTCGATATGAGCGTGTGTATGCTCTATCGGACATTTGCCGACAACAAAAATTTGAGAGCTGGTTCTCAATTTTTCCGACAACAAAAGTTGTGGTCGGCAATTCCGAACGTATGTACACAATTCAACGCACAAAAGTTCTACGCATGCTCAGAATCAATTCGAGGCATGCTCGGAATCATTGAACTTCATTTTTCTCGGATCGTTGTAGTGTTGTACGTCACCGCGTGCTTGACGTTCGGAATTTCCGACAACATTTGTGTGACCGTGTGTATGCAACACAAGTTTGAGCGAACATCCGTCGGAAAAAAAATCCACGGTTTTGTTGTTGGAATGTCCGATCGTGTGTACACGGCATAACAGTGCACAAAGCTGGAGGAAAAAAATCACCTCTAATGTTGGGTGGCTCATGAGTGTGGATGTTGCTGCAATATGTTGAAACTATTAGTTTAGTCTTTTACATTTTAGAATGGGGTGCTTTAAGATTGTACATAATTGTAAAGGGTGCATTGACTGCAAAAAGGTTGAGATACACTGGTCAAGCTACAGTTTTTTGCCTTTTGGGAAGTATTGAGGTGGTTGTAGACCTCAAGTGGTGATCAGGCAAACAATCCAACAATGTTGTTTTCTTAAAGTAGAACTAAAGGCAAACTTTTTTTAGTTTTGGATAGAGTAAGGGAGGGTTTAACCCTGTGAACATTTTTGTTGCTGCTATTCGTGGCCCACTGGGAGACTTCTCTTCATGTCCTGTTCCATAGCCAACAGAGGAAGTTGGAGGAAATCGCTCCACAGTGAAGGAAACCCTGGACTAGTGTTCTCATTGGAAGAAATCTGCTCTATTTCTGTTCTAGTGACAACCCAAAATGTGTGATTTTCTTTCACTTTCAGTGATAATGGTAAACAAGATGGTGAATCTCCCTAACAAAGGCACAGACAGCAACACCTGAGATGTTCTAATCCCTCTCCACTCTATCCAAAGCTATAAAAAGTTTTGTTTTTAGCCATATTTTAAAGAAAACCTGTGCCAAAAGAAATACTAAATCCTGTAGTTCCTGACCTATTCTGAAAATACTAGTTGCCTGGCTGTCATATAAATCAGTATTCTGTACTTTTCCTGTTGATGACCACCCGCATGAATTCACTGGCTCCAGGTCAGCAAGTCACAGGATCAGACTGATGGGCAACTAACGTTTTTCTAAGCAAATGGACAATGGCAACTTCAATATTTCCCTCTGCGCTGCTTTCCACTACAAGGGCATGCACATGCTCACTTTTGTCTCATGAACATTCATGTATGTGCGCAGAGCAGATATTTTAGTTATAGATGGCTATAAATACAGAATCAAAAATGAGTCTGCTATGATAAGTTCTTTGAAATATAGACATCTTCACCATTCCCAATCCTTCAATCATCTGAATATGAATAAATTAGGGATATTAATATTGTATATAATATATTACAGCTGAACTCCAGGAATAATCTTTTTTTTCAAACACACTGGTTACATCTAATTCTTCGATTTTCACATCCAGACGGTTCCTGAGGATGCAGAAAAACACTGTAGTAGCCTGTGCAACATACATTTAGCATTGGTCTCTTCTAAGTGCTGTTTAAGGGACTTGTTCTCTGTATACTAAACACAGAGAGCTGCTCGTTCGGACCCTCCACCATTCAAAAAAATTTGTTGTATTATTTTCAATGATCACAAGGGGCAGGTGACATCCAAATCTCCACCTCTTTCAATCAGAGAAAGCCTTGTGTTCATTGAACAAAATACAAGCCATTCTCTAAATGGCAGAGGTGCTAAATGAGCGCCCCTTGTGTTCAGCAAACAAGAATCAAGTCGCTTGAGCAGCAAGCAGAAGAGACCATTGCTGACTCTATGCAACACAGACTACTAAAGTGAACTCTGTATCCCCAGCAGTCCTCTGTATGCGAAATATGAAGAATTAGATGTAGATAATTCCTGGAGTTCAGCTTTAAATATATATATTGATTAAACAAAGATTTCCCTACACTACTTCATTAATTCACATGCTTCACTTTATTACATCAGTGCTCCACACAAGGACACGTGCTTGATGCAAAGCTATAGCTTTCTGGTTATAGGGAATCACCTAGACAATGGGTTTTCGGACAACAGATGTGAAGCTGAAATATCTAATTTGTAACAGAGAGCTTATGACGCCAAGATGTCAGCTCGTCAGCTAAGCTGTCAAAATGTCAATCAGCCACTGTGAGCCATGTCACACAGGGTCAGTAAAGAGTGCTACATTTTAACTCCTCTATTGTCTATCAATGAATTAGTTAAAGTGGTAAAGTAACGGTGGGGGTAACATCATCAAAGGGCATGCAACCCGTACAAGAACTGGCATCCTTATATGGTAAATTTTCCCTCCAGTGTCATTGTACACCAATAATAGACATGTGGACTAGTCACACAGCTTCCTACAAGGCGAATAGCCTATGACACAGTGAACCACACAAGACACTACTATAAAACAATAGGCCATGCATAGGGCTGCAGTGTCACATCCTCTATACTACAAGTATATTTTCCGGCCTCATTTCAGATGTGATAATAATGCTTGATTCACCAAAAAGAAAAAAGGTTTTGGAATTTTTTAAGACATAAGTTTTATGCATTATGTTTTATGCATATTGTGTGAAAATTTTCCCTTGTGATTTTTAAACACTTGATTCAAAAAGCTTTTTTCATTAAGGGAAACAGTCTTAAGGGTTTGTGTTTGCATTAAAAGAGCACTGTGGGATTTAAAAGAAATGCATATTAAGTATTCAAATTGTTATATTAATAATATAAAAAAAAAATCTTTAGCATTTTTACTTTTTAACGTTAGTTCAACATGGAAAAACGTCAGGGTTGCTTGTAAACACCTTATTTTATTGTTTATTGTAGCATTTTATATTATTTTATTGACCCCAACATATTATTAATATAGCAATTAAATTTATTATATCCCCCACGGGGCTTCCATTCACTGGTGGAGTATACAGAAGAAAAGCATAGCTAACCCCCATCTCCTATCCCAGTCTCTGGCTTAGGGATAAGGGGGATCGGGACTAGCAATGGTTTTATTAACACAGTAGACTCTGGGGGGGGGGGGGGGGTCTCAATGGGTTCCCTTGCTACATCAATAGTTGTATTATACATATTATACTCAATAATATCCACTCTATCAGATGTACTCCACCAGCAATCCAGTAAAAGTGAGCCTTTGATCCACTATCCTGGTTGAATTTCTGTGAATGATCAGGTGAACTGGTAAAGAGGTCCTTAGCCCATTTTGCCCTCCTATCAGGGCCATCGGAACAGGACAGGTAAACCAAACAACTGTTTGGGGCCCCGAGCTGGCCTGGGGCCCCAGCAGTTCCGCGATAGTGTGAATTTTCCCGCACAGCAGCAAGAGGATCAAGAGGAGGCAGCACGGGAGGAGGAGGTAAGACAAACCCCCCCTCGCTTATCCGCTCTAATGTCGGGCGATCGCCACCCCCCTCCCGCGATCGGCACCCCCCGTCAACAAGAACAGGTGAAAAAGAATTCAGCAGCCCCCCCTCCTTCTCAACTTGTTTCATATTACGTTGTCCACTCTGCTTGGGGCCCCCAAATTCCTTCAAACGGCCCTGCCTCCTATGTGTGAGTCTCGGTTTAGCCTGCAGTTTCCTGTCTGTGTATTCTTACCTCCTGGCTGCAGTGGTTCTGCTAGACCTCTGATTCTGTTCACGTGTGTTGTTTGGCTTCTGTGCTCACCTATGTGAGTCGCATGCTATACTGTGCGTATTTTTTCCCTCCCTTTTATCACTTCATGGCCCACCTCCTAGTTTGCTTCCCTATATAATACATGCTCAGTACAGCCAAAGGTTGTCTGAGCAATTTCCTAGTTCTCTGCACTCCTGTTTGCCTAGTGTTTCATGTATTCCATGTCTGACTTCCCGTGTACCAACGCTGGCTTACGTTTGTGCTTGTCTGCCTCCTGCCCTGACCTTGATTTTTTTCCAGGATCTTCTTCTATCTCCTGCCATCTGTACTCTGCATATGTGAGTGGTCTCCATATTGTCAGCTGGGTGTACCTGGGGGCTGCAACCTGGTTCCAGCATGCTGCAAGTCCATCCCCACCATCAGGGACCCTGGAGAAGAAGCAGGCTGGGGTTTAGACTCCGCCCTCCAAGTTGGCATTCTATAAGGGCTCAATGCCATGGAAACCTGACAGTGTGCTCTTGACAATTATAGGCCCCCACCCATCTAGAGGCTGGACCAAAAGACAAGCATGTTCTAAGCAAGGCCTCATAAGTGCCCAACTATTCAAGTCATAAATACCCTTATTTTGACTAAGACTAAAGTCATGATGAAAATGCCCTGTCACAATGATGCAATGCACCCCTAAGTCTGTGGGATACATCATCAATGAAGACATGGTTGCTTATCTCTGGTCACTGAGGATGGGTGGGGGACCTACATGGAAAAAAAGTGCGTTGACACATTCTTTATGTCGAAAGCAAACAAGTAAGGGGTTCAGGGAACTCTTTAGCAGGCCAAATCGGAAAGAAATTAGTGATCATAGAATTATCTGAGTTACTGCAAATCTTGGTTCATGCCAAACAGTTTGCTCAACAATAATATTAAGCAATTATATTTTTTGAAGCTGTATTCTGTAACATGGTTTTGAAAATATGTGAAATATTTATGTAAAAGCTCCTATGAGTGTATTTAATTGCCTCAAAAACACAATCAAATATATTTATATGACATATAATTAAATGATGCATATGCAACTGGGCTTATTTAATAAACAAAGACAAAATGCAATGATTATGTGCAAAGTGCACTAACCCAAAGCAATAAGTCAGATTTCAGATTACCGCAGTCAGTGAAAAATGAATTCTCATTGATTACTATGGAATGAAGCCCTAGGCACATACAAATGTTATATTGTGTGTCCTGTTATTTTCAAAGCTTTTCTGTGGCTCTTATGCCCTGTACACACGATAGTTTTTTCCGATGAAAAAGTCCGTTGGATTTTTTTCATCGGAAAAAACGTTTGTGTGTGGGCCTCGTCAGACTTTTTTCCATTGGTGTAAAAAAACAGAACATGTTTTAAATTTTTCCGATGGAAAAAAAAACGATAGGAAATTCCGATCGTCTGTGTGGAACTCCATCGGAGAAAAATCCACGCATGCTCAGACTAAATTACAAGACGGGAGCGCTAGTTCTGGTAAAACTAGCATTCGTAATGTAGATAGCACATTCGTCATGCTGTAACGGACTGAAAAGCACAGAGACTGAAAAGCGCGAATCGGCTAACACCAAACTTTTACTAACACGTGGTAACACAAAATCAGCAAAAGCAGCCCAAAGGGTGGCGCCATTGGATTTGAACTTCCCATTTATAGTGCCGTTGTACGTCACAGCGTTTTGGACGGTTGGAATTTTGTCTGATGGTGTGTAGGCAAGACTAATGAAAGTCAGCTTCATCGGAATTCCGACGGAAAATTCCATCGGATTTTATTCCATCGGAAATCCGATTGTGTGTACAGGGCATAACTGATATTTAAAGGTTAAGAATTACATATTTGTCCTAAAACATATTTTTAGCAAGGATGATATGCATCCATTCATGGGTAACTTTTGCTTTGTCTCTAACAAAAAAACTGACTATGATGAAGTAAAGGATCTGGGAGGTATTGTAATCACGCTTCAACACCATCCATAATGATTTGCAGTGGTAGGAGGGATGAGGCTCTGGATCTCAGGTTGTAAAACTCAATTGACCTTAAACACTTTGCCCTTGACTTCAGTGCATCACCAGAATGATCAGTTGATTGGAAAAGCAATAAAGTGAAATGTTCTAATGATCTAAGAGAATACTTTGCTGATCAGCTTGCAGGCTTATTTAAAGATGACTGGTATGAAGGCATAAGAAGTCATAAACAAGTATTGATTAAACATATGCATCAATTTAAATCACGGCAGTCTTTCAAGAAGAGTGATGCAGAGCTGGGTTAACCAAGAAATGATGTACTCTTACAGAATGACGCATAGGTTGGGTAGTTACGATACCATATACAAAGAGTAAAAATCCATTTGCCCATGCCTTTTACAAATTATAGACTGTACTAATTGCGTCATATCATTTTCCAGGTAAAGCTGGGCTCTAGAATTTGAATCATCACATTTAATGTGTATACTTTCAACACGTATGATTTGTAAAGCATGCAAGCTCACATCTGGTAATGAACTTAGATGGACAGCTGAACGCCTGCTGAATGAGTTTCACAGAAGTCCGCTAACAGTTGTGAGTGAGAAAATATATACGACTGGACTATTCTCTGTAGGTCATCCTTCTAACTTACTGCATTGGACATTGCCTTCAAACCCACCTGTTTTGAAGATCTCATAGCGCAGTGAAAATCCAGCACCTTGACGGCCATAGTCAGAGATAAAGCGGATGTAGATGTGTGAACCGGATGATGTGATTGTAGATGGAGCAATATTGCCACAATGTTTACCCAGCAGTTCTGCGTTTTCAGTGTCTCCATCTCGAATTTCGATGAAATCATATCTGTGTAATAAAAATATTCAGATTTATTGCTCTATTGAAGGATAGTTCCAAAACTGATATTGTAATGCAAAGCACCAAAATGAATTCATGTTAAACAGTATTTATTATGAATGCATTGTAATATTTTGCACAATCCCTTAAAGAAAAAAATATAACATTTGACTACATGTTATGAACAGGAATTGTAGACACGTTGGGGTTGATTTACTGAAAGGCAAAAAGGCTGTTCACTTTGCAAGGAAAGTTGCATTTTGTAAGGGAATTTGACCCAGAGCTTAATGAATGTTGTGAAGTTTCACTTTGCAAAGAATACCCAATCACATGTAAGGAAAAGAAAAAAACAGCATCTTTGCTTGCACATGATTGGGTGACGGAAGTCAGCAAAGCTTCACCGCATTCACTGAGCTCTGGGGAAAATGTAACTTACCTTGCAAAGTTAAATCTGAACCCTGGGCAAATGTCTTCTTTACAATGCAGTGGGGCCATGCCCACTCTGCATGGGTAATTGTTTGTTTTGATCTAGGGCTTTGGAGAGCCGAGCTATACTCACCTAATCCTTGAATCGCAAGACCCGTCTCTTTGGCTCCTGACATCCCCCTGCGGTCCAGCGGTCTTGTGCGGTGAACTGTTCCTGGCGTCATCACGGCCATAGAATGGATTTGGACAAGGCGACGTCGGGAACAGTCCACTGCTGAACTAGGGGAGCGCCATTTTTCAAAGAATTGAAGGATCGGATGAGTAAAGGCTCTGTTCATCCCTAGACAAAACGAGCAGTTAACCCACGCAGTGGGGCGGGACGAAAAAAATGTGCCTAGAATTGGACTTCAACCAGCTATTTTCCTTTTGTAAAGAATATGATAGCCATGTCAAATATGAAAGACTGCAGATGGAATCCCATAGTAGTCCTTCACATTTGACTTGGATACTTCAAATGTCTGTACATGACAGAGCAAGCTAGGTAAATAAATACATGTTTCAAAGTTCATTATTTCACTGCCCTCACTTACAATCATATTTCATTTTCCAGAAAGTTACAGTTAGGCTTTATGTTATATATGTATTTGTTAAGACCAGGGGGAATTGCCATTAGGCACAGTAGGCATGTGCATATAGGATGCAGAGGCAAACAGACGACCTTGCCTGGCACAATTAGTAGCTATACATATTTTCTTTCATCAGATGCAATAGCAATCTCATATAAAATTATTTATACACTATCACAATAGTAACATAGGGGTTGGAGGATGGAACCAAAGCACATGGCGCTGGACACAGGCATCCCGAACTCTCAAATGACCTGAATGCTGAAGATTTGTCTGGAGGCTACAATGACTGAAGAAAGCAAAATTTGAAAGTTGCAGCCAGCCAAAGAGGTAAGTATTTCGATTTTTCTACTGCCTTAGCCATTTTTTTCGATTTTGTTTTGGAAGCGACATAGTGGCTTTAAGGCCGGTCTCTAGATGAACTGAGAATCAAATACTCGCTAAAACATTTTGGCACCATTACAGATTGGAAATTTACAGCTATAAAAGTTGCGAAATTCTCATGTCTTCGACTTGGCCAGGAAGTAGGACTTTAAATCCCATAATAGCACATCATTTTCCAATGTCACTAGTACTATCACGTTCTCTAGTTACTTCCTCTAGTGAAACTAACAAACCCATAACACATTAATAACATATAAACTACAATGTCAAAGCTATGGATTTTATCCACTGAAGGAATCAACTCCACACGAAAATTTGAATGGTTTTGTACATATACACAGAGAGCCAAAAATATAAATTGCTCTCTTACTTCAAGACAGCGACAACAGAAAAAGTCTTACTGGAAATGTTCACTTGCATTGCTTCCACAGCCATATGTTTTATATTGCGTGTCATGTTGGAACCAATACAGGAAGAGCCATACAAACTATTGCATATTTGTCTTTGATATCCGTTTGGGCGCCTTGCCTTTTATCGTAGGAAAATTCTTGGAAACACTATAGTCTGGCTATTAACATTCTGTTGTGATGGATACAGTTTGTGTGATGAGGCTGAACAGTGTGAGATACTGTAGGCCAGGCAATATAAACAGTATTATAAAAACATAAAAGAACAAAGTGCTAATATTACATCCAGTGCTTTGTAGAACAGGGAGAGAATCATTTAGGGTTGGGCAATCAAAGTAATCAGAAACTCAACTCTATGTTGCCATACTATTGTAGCCTAACCTCTCAGGGAGCAGTGTATGTACTGTTATTTACTTGTTTTCTCCTCCTATCAGCTCAGTGTCAGGCTGAACACCCCCCCCCCCCCATTGATGTTTGTTCCTGAGCCGATCGTGACATCATCTATTCCACTTCTCCACCTAAGCTAATTATAGGAAGCCTTGTATTGTTTTAAAAAAAAAATACAAGGCTTCCCGTGAAAGGCTGAACAGCGCTCAACCTGACTATGTTTCGAGACTGGGATGGGAAGTCCCTGTACCACTGCCGAAACACAGTGATGTATACCGTAAGTGGCTGATACCGAATACAACTCATTCAGCACTAACAGATGCTACATAATTTTTATCAAGGAAATAGTTAGTTGGGGCCAGCTTGGCCCAAACCAACAATTTAAAGTGACTGTGAAGTGAATTTTAATTTTAAAATAAACATTTTCAACTTCCAATGGTTTTGCACAGAGCAGCTCCAATCCTCCTCTTCTCGGGTCCCCCACTGCTGCTCCTGGCTTCTCCCCCGTGCCGAGTGTCCCCATAGCAAGCTATGGGGGCACTTATGGGTGATCGTTCCCAAGCCCCGCTCTGTCTGTCCATAAGACACGCAGAATGGGGATCAGCCCCACCCCCTCCTCACTGGCTGTGATTAACAGCAGCAGGAGCCAATGGCTCTTGCTGCTGTCTCTAAACCAATAAGAAGGCAGAGAGCCAGGAGAGCAGCTGCTCTTGTGCACATCGCTGGATTGAGATCAGGCTCAGGTAGGGCTGCAGAAAAAATCGATTTGAATCTTGAATCGAGTTGAGAGGTCAAATCGATTCAAATTTTCAGCAAATCAATTTTTTTTTTTCACCAGGACCGGCGCTGACACCGCGCTGGTCCTGAGGAGCTGTGGGCAGGAGTATTTAGGCGTGGCCGGGGCTTTGGCCTAGTCCGTGAGGCCGGATGCCGCGGACTAGGCCGAAGCCACGGCCTCGCCTAAAAACTCCTGTCTGCCGCTCCCCAGGAGCTGCGCGGTGTCCATCAAAAAAAAAAAAACTTGATTTGATTCGTGAATCGAGTTTTTTTTTTTTTTTAAATCGCTGATTTTTTTGGGGGAGAAAATCTCCCAGCTCTAGGCTCAGGAAGGTATAAGGAGGGGGCTGGGGGGGGATTGTATACTGAAGTTTTTTTTTACCTTCATATATTTTATTCATGAAATTAAAAGACCTTTAGCCTTTAAAACTACTTTAAAGCCATAGTATTCCCGGAGTTAGGCCAGCCAAGGACAGAGCGAATTTCTTTCCTGCAACCACAGGTGACAGGGGGATCCCTCCCACGTGCCATTGTGATCAGTGATTATTGCTATTGGCTATAACAGCAGCTTGCAATAATCGCATGTAGAATCCAGAACGCTGGTTGTACCCACATTTATCGATCAATCAACTTCAGTACATTCAGCCTCCCCATACATGGTACGAAACACACCTGGTTTCTGCTAGATCGGCCTAGATTCGAACCATCTACGGATGGCTTTAGGCTGGCCAAAGACACATAAAACTTTGTTCTGTGGGTGGCCCTTTTGGCAACACCCGAATGGACAAAATATAATACTTCAATTGACTCTTGTGGAAGGAGCCAGTTGGAAAATTGTCAGCCAAACAGGATCTGCATACAATCAGATGCAGGCACTGTTTGTGTATTCCGACACCCGCTGGTCCCGGCTGTCAGAAAACAACAGCCTACAGCAGGACATTAGTCCACCTGCGTTGTTTAGCATGGATGGAAGAATCCATGTGTATTGCCAGCTTTAGTCTGAGATTGAATAGCATACACAAATTCAAATATAAACATTTACATCATATATATTATCAAGGCCTTTGCGAATCTCATATCCTTCCATCGTCTGTATGGGTTCAATCTCGGCAGACATTGGCAAATACGCATCCAGATAAAAAAAATGTTTAATGAATAATATATATGCAGACCTCTATGTATAGTAATCTGCAGATTTAATTAGATATTGAATGCTGTGCTAAATATTTACTTTGTGCTCACAAAGACAATGATCTATAGACATTATTTTTTTTTTGAATATTGAATAATACATGAACTCCGGTGCTGCGGAGGTAGAGAAGTTAAGCACGTGGTACAAGCCTGAGCAGGCCGGGGAAGAGGGGGTTAAATTCACCGACAGCTGTCTCTGTCTATAGCAAGAGTGGTGAGAATGACACAGTGCTACCTTGTAATCACTCCCGGGCCCCCCAGATTGTTTGTTTACAATGACACTGCCATGTAAGACAAGTGCAGGGCTAAGGGTGGGCGCAGGGGAAGGGGGAACAATGTGCTCCTCTGCATGGCAATAGAGACGTGACTGCAGCCATATTGCAGATGACAGAGCTGTACCGCGAGCTGTGTCTGTGGGTTCCTCTCACTCAGCAGATATCTTCTAAGGCAATCTCCAGGAAGATGACTGATCTGCTAGACAGCTCTAACAGTGTGGGAATATTCTTTTCCCTGCTCGAAACCTGCGCCTGCGGCATGAAAATAAGATGTTAAGCTCCATAGCGTAGCCATCCATGGCACTTTTAAATGTTATTTTACAGTCTGCCAGGGAACATGCGCATGAATGTGTAAAAAGATGTCACCGTTTATTATATCCTGTATATTGTGTCACAGTTATTAGAACCCGTAAAGTCATTCAGCGTTGCACTATAGAGTTTCATTGCATATTAGTCCCCTAATAGCATCTTCACAGTTTGATCCCACATGTATGGCTTTGGAGGAAAGCATGAAAAATGCTTTGTTTTTTGCTTCTTCTCTTTTAGTCCTGGTACAGCCTGGTACAAGCGTTTTAAGGACTTATGTGCCACTGCTTTTACAGGTCCCTTTCTCTAAACATCCCCATATAATAGCCTATGTGTCCACGTACACTATAGGCGTTTAGAGGCAGAAATAAAAGTTCAGGCTTTAAAAAACACTCAAAAGCGCCTAAACACGCATAAAAGCGCATTGAAGATAGGTGCGTTTATGCGCATTTGTGTATTAATACATTCTAATGCCAGAATAATACATTTTGGCCAATAGAATGCGATAACGCCAGACCCATGAACGCGCATCCCCAAACACGCCTTTTTACCGCATAACTCCTGTAGGAGAAAAGGCGCCGAAGAGAACATAAGGTGCATGTAATCTTAACTTCTTCGCGATGAGCGCACGCAAATATGCAGCCTCTCGGCGGCCAGGCCTTGGCACAGAGCGGCTGCATATTTGCATGTAAGAGCTGTGCCGAAAGTGCGCTCCCAGCACATTTACCGGCAGCTAACGGAAAGTTTCCGTTCGCTACTTGCGATTGGGAACTTTCCGATCACGTGACCGCCGTGAAAGCCAATAACATCAGTCACGTGACCATAAGCCAAGCCCCACCCCACCTCCCAGGATTCTAAACCCCTTAAAGGGCCGGATCTAAGGGGTTAAAGTTTTACTAAACCCACGACACTAAAATGTGTCTGTATATGCAGTAAAGCATGCTTGTTATATTCACTGTGGAGTCTAAGGGGTTAATTTTCCGCATTGTGTAAAAAAGCTGTTTGATCCTGTCTTCTCTGATCCTCCCCTTCTTCCACTGTCCCCAATCCATCTCCTGACATGACAGAGCCTTGGGGGCACTCTGCACATTCTCAGTTTGGTGTGTATTGCTAGAGAGTTGTTTGTTTTCTTGGGAGGGTGCATGTGATCAGCACAGGGCCAATCACCAGTGTCCAGACAGAGGGTCAGGGGTCAGGCAGCCTCATAGGACAGTCAGAGGAGAATGAAAACTCCTCCTACAAACTTTAACCAGATAAGCCTGCTACTGTATATACCGCTGATGAGAAAAGGTATTTAGCAGTTTATATTTACTAAAATATTTGCATTTCCATTTAGTAACACTTTAATGTGATTTTGCATTGTTTTTCTTTTTAGATGTTTTTGTTTTAGGGCTCATTTAGACAGGCATTGAGACTTGTTATCCAATCTGAGCAGGTTTTGCGGCATGTGCATCCACCTTGGAGCTGCGCACAGAAAGCCCATAGCAGTGTCTGCATGGACACAATCGCATGTAAAAAATTTGACACGTGGGCAGGAGTGGGTGCACAGATTTAAATGAAAACACTGTTTGCCCATCCATGCACCCGCTCCTGCCCGCAGGTCAAATTTTGACATGTAAATGTGTCTGTGAAGCTGTTCCTTCTACATCACTTCTATGGGTTGTCTGCGCACAGCTCCAAGGTGGATGCACACGCAGAAAAAATCAGGTCAGCATGGAGGATGGGTCTCAGCGTCCATCAGAATGAGCCCTTATGCCGCGTACACACGACCGTTTTTCATGGCGTGAAAAATGCCATTTTTTAAATTGGTCATTAAAAACAATCGTGTGTAGGCTCCAGAGCATTTTTAACGACGTAAAAAATGGCCTAAAAAAAAATTAGAACCTGCTCTATTTTTTCACGTTGTTTTTCACGTCGTTCTTTTTAACGTCGTGAAAAACGGTAGTGTATATGCTTTTACGAGGGGAAAAAAAATGCGCATACTCAGAATCAAGTATGAGACGGGAGCGCTCCTTCTGGTAAAACTAACGCTCGTAATGGAGATAGCACATTCGTCACGCTGTAACAGACTGAAGAGCATGAGGCTGAAAAGCGCGAATCGGCTCTCACCAAACTTTACTAATACAAGGATCAGCAAAAGCAGCCCAAAGGGTGGCGCCATCCGAATAGAACTTCCCCTTTATAGTGCCGTCGTACGTGTTGTACGTCACCGCGCTTTGCTCGAGCATTTTTTTTTCACGATAGTGTGTAGGCAAGGCATGCTTGAGAGGAAACACGAAAAATCACGTCGAGAAAAACGTTGTTTTTTTCAATGACATTAAAAACGGCCGTGTGTACGTGGCATGAGACTGCATTCACACTTGTGTATGGCGTGCATATGCAAAGAAATGCTTGTTGCGATTGCGGGAGTTAGTGGCACTCCAAATGCTTCAAGTAAGATGCTTTTGCGTGCAAAAAACACACAACAAATGGTCAAAGGGCACAGTTAAAAACCACAAAGCTCAAAAAGATACTTGGCCTTCATTGCAGTATTTGCCATGTGTAGGGCTTCCCATAAAAAATGTATGAAATATGATAACATGCATAATTTGTGAGGCGCTACATGGTGAAAATGGGGGCTTGGGGTCCTTTCACAACGTAAGTTCAATCACAAAAACTGATTAAAAATTCAGTTTGTACATCCATCTTCAGTTCACTTTACAACAGTGTACATCTGTTTTTCACATGTTTTTTTTTTTTAAAGCGGAACTAAACCCTCCTATCCTTTTCAGCCAAGGAAGCTGCCATCTTAGCTTCTGTTTGATCTGCAATGGCCATGGTGTTGCAAATCTGATCAGTAATGACTCCAGCCATTTGATGGTTTGACAGTTTGGTTGAGAGCACACGCAAATGCGACAGTTAGCAATCCTGGCATGCTGGTAATAAAACTGTTTTTTGAAACCTTTAATTTGATGGGTTTGGTTCTGCTTTAAAATGTCAAAGAAAACAGTCACAGGTGAACAAAAGAGTTAAAAAAAAAAAGTTGGTTGCCTAAAATTTGACGTAAATAGAAAAGATGTAAATGGATGGTATCTGTTTATGTTCGCAAAAATGGAGAAAGACGCAAACTTTTCTTTTTTTTTCTTTCTGCGCACATAAAAGGACTTATTCCTAGATTCCTAGATATAAACAGACGGACGCGTGGCGACATGTCGACTCTTAACCGCTTTGTAAACGCGGCACTGTGCATTGCACGTAGTTGTGGCACAGTCCCACTCATGTTCAAAGGCAGTAACTTCATCCCCGAGGGTGACGGGGGATCAATTTTTGTCATGGTCATGAAGCAAAGCACCGCGGTCACAGCATGTGTACAACCCTATCCAGCTGCCTATCCAACTTAAAACGCGGCCTGTTTTTACTACCCCCTGACCACAAAAAAGACATAGCAAACATCTGAATCGCACTGACGTCTGCATATTTATAAACACAGAGCGTAAACTATTCAGAATAAGAGTATTTTAGATGCTTCACAAATTCAACACTTTATTTAAAAAAAAAAATAAACACAGTTATTACAGTGAGCGCCATGAATCGCGGCGTGTTTTCTCTACACTTGTGTGGCCCTATCTAAATAAAAACACACATGTATAAACAATCGGGATGAATAATGTCAGCGCTGTGGTTAAAGCAACACTCATTCACTACTGAGGAAAAGGAGAATAGTGACCGAAGAATTCTTTTTCAGGGGATGCTGTTCATTTGGCTACTCTGAGAGTCGCAGAACACAGCGACTAAAAATAAATATTGTTCTTGTCCTGATGTTTACAAGGCAGTGACGTAAACCCAAACCATGTCCTGATACAGATTCACTTACATCCACACAAACAGCTGGTAGCAGCCGGAGATGAGCTGGACATACACTGAGCGAAATTTTGGGCAGTCGCTAATGATCCGTTCAAAATTCAATCAGTGGGTGGCCGTGTCGGCACCACTCCGCCTGACATCCCTCCACTGGATTATCAAAGGAGCCGGGTGGAAAATCGTTGGTTCAACAATGCCTGTATCCAATCGGATGTAGCCACTGTTCAGGTACTACGCAGCAGGAGATTCGTCCATGTGTGGTGTTTAATGGTGGAGGAATCTGTTAAGCCGTGTATCGGTTTTACCGATGAAAACAGTCCGATGGACTTTTTTCATCGGACAAACCGATCGTGTATGGGCCCCATCGTTTTTTTTCCCATCGGTGAGAAAAAATAGAACATGTTTTAAATTTATCCGATGGGCAAAAAACCGATAGCAAAATCCGATCGTCTGTGTGGAACACCATCGGACAAAAAACCCACGCATGCTCAGAATCAAGTCGACGCATGCTCAGAAGCATTGAACTTCATTTTTCTCGGCTTGTCGGAGTGTTTTACGTCACGGCGTTTGGGAAGGTCAGATTTTTGACTGATGGTGTGTAGGCAAGACTGATGGAAGTCAGCTTCATCGGATTTCCGATGGAAAAATCCATCGGATTAGAATCCATAGGAAATCCGATCGTGTATACAGGGCTTTAGAGCTTGTTAGTTCTGCCTGCAGGCGTAGGGGCAGCTTAACCTCATGCCAACGCATACGTGCGTTGACAAGGGGGAGGGTATCCATCCATTTATTGCTTTCTAAAAACAGTTATGCCTGGAATGTGAACTGTCACATCTCCTTGTGCTCTCAACCAAACTGTCAAACCATCAAATGGCTGGTGTCATAGCTGATCACATGCAGTATCATGGCAGTTGCAGATCAAACAGAAGCTAAGATGGCAGCTTCTTTGGCTGATAGGAGGGTTAAGTTCTATTTTAAAATGGAACTAAACCTTCCTCTCCTTTACAGTCACGGAAGCTGCCATCTTAGCCTGTGTCTGATCTGCAGTTGCCATGATGCTGCATGTGATCAGCTATGACACCAGCCATTTGATATCTTGACATCTCAGTTGAGAACACAAGCAACCTTGACAGTTATCATTCTCAGCATGCCATGAATGCAACTGTTTTGATATACATTTAATTCAATGTGTTTAGTTCCATTTTATTGCACATATGCATCCATAGCAGCTGAGGTTTCTGAGTTTGGAGAGCACTGACAGTTCCCTTTTTGTAGTTATGATCAGGAGCCGGCGGGGCGGACTCCCGAGCATGTGAACGCTGTGAAAGAATAGTGGGAAAGTGATTGGGAAGTATGTCCTGCCCCCTTCCTAGTGGTTGTAAACCCTTACACACCACTTTTACTTACAGGTAAGCCTATAATAAGGCTTACCTATAGGTACCGTAAATATCTCCTAAACTTGCACCGTTTAGGAGATATTCACTGTATCAGTATGTGCCGACATCATCGGCACATGCACACTGATGAAACGGCTCACTCGTGCCGTTTCTTCAGCTGCTGTGCCATTACCGGCGGATCCCGCGTGCAGTGACGTCATCGCGGCTCCGGCAAATCACAGCGCCTGAGCCCGCGATACCCGGTAAAAACCTTGGGGGAGACATGTCGCCAGCCACAGCGGTGTGCCGGGACCGATGCGGGTGCTTCGATCTAAGGTAAGTATTTCATAATGAGCTAGTATGCTATGCAAACTAGCTCATTATGCCTTTGTCTTGTTTTTTTTTTTTTTTTTTGTAAGTTTACAACCACTTTAATGTGGTTGTAAACCTTTACATATACTCAGTGAAATGACAAGCCTCATGTGATACACAGAGATGAAACATATCCTCCTACATAAGGTGTACCTGTTTATCTGCAGTCTTCTCTTCTCCATAGGCTTCTAAAACACACAGATCAAAAGGTAATTTCTCAGCTCCAATAAGCAGGAGTGATGTCACACACTGCAGAGCATAATGTAGGGAACTGAGTGTAATCTGAGACCTAAGTGGAGGGAATAACCTCTTCCTCCCTCCCTTACCCAGTCTTATAGGGAAACATGCACAGCTGTGCTGTCAATTATCTGCTGTATACTGGAGGAGGGAGCAAGGCGTCTCCTGGGATTCTGTAGTATTGGCATAATCTGTCAGAAGTGACTCATGTAGATAGCAGAAGGAAGAGACAGTAGACAGAAATCACACTCAGGGCTTTAGATTGGGCTATACACACTATAAAAGGGAATGCTTTGTTCATTTTTAATTTCAGAGGTTTACAGTCGCTTTAAGAGCCAATTAAAGGGCCATGGCAGGTGAGCAGCAGCAAGGGGCTAAAAAAACAAAGGTTTCTAAAGGATGCTTATAATAAACAGTAAGGGCTGGTTCACATCAGATGCTGTCTCCAATGTTTCTAATCTGCATCAAAAACGCATGCACAGTGTTTTTCATGTATTCCAAAGGCCCTAGCTTACACCAGTACAGTGTGTTTGAGTGCAATCAACAAAAGTAGAATATACTGCTTTTTTTGTAATAGAACACATCTAGAATGCGGCAAAATACATGAAAAATGCACCAGAACGCATGTAAATGCACCAGCAAAGCACTGGAACGCACATGTCCTGAATTGAAATAAAAACAAGGGGAAAACTCCACTGGAACACATAAAAAATGTGTATAAACACGCAAGCAGAAATCCATCCGGAACGCAGAACTTGTGGTGTGAACCAGCCCTAAAGCTGGAAAGCTAAGTAGTTACGATTTTTGGTTTCATCACTGATTTTATACACTTTATATAAGGATCTGTCCACTCACACGCACAGTCTCTAATTCATGTACGGTAACACATACCATGTGCTCCACTGTGTGATCATACCGCCTGATTCATCAGCGAAAACTTCAGGCGTTGACACCTGAATGAATTTTCTGGCGACACTAACACCTAATTTACAACATTTTTTCATTGTGAGAAAAAGCAAAACGTAGGCGTTGACACGACTTTACCTTTGCGCCTGGTATAACAAGGGGAACCGCAAGAAAGGCTCAGGTCAGGTCTGGGGGACTTATAAAATGTATACAAAAATATTAAAATAAAAATACATTTCCTTAATAGATACTGGACTGGCACCGCAAGTATACTGACTCTTAACCCCATAGTACCCTGACAGCATGCAGTACCGGCTATACTGATGCCAGCCTGTGTGCCCTTTGGCATTGTGTTTCAGCATGGGAAGCCAATGTTACTGAATTAGTTAAATGGTAACTATTGCAGATATAATGTAAACTCAGTAAGATTCATTGTATTCATTCAAGTCAAATTGGACTAAGCTAAATTTTGAGGCTGCCTTTGCTGAACTGTCTAGCTCCCCAGGGTTGGTTCACATATGCGGGCAGAGAGATGGTAACACTTTCAACAGCTGACCTATCTCTTTATCTACAATCTTTGCTGGTGCCATGACCGCTGCCCCAGCTTTCCTGTTTCAGGGTGGCTCATTTTCATTTGCTACCCCCTTTGGAGCCACCCTCGCTTGCTGGGAACTAGAGCTGTGCCTCCCTGCACTATGTGCAGCAACAGAAACACACAGCCAGATAGCAAGACACTCCCTGATTATCTTTCCTAACCCCCTTCTTTTCTCCAAGCCAAAAGACTGACTCCAGACTGCACTGTACACTGTTAACTCTTTCCTGGGAAGACCAGAAGTTCAGGGAAGCGGCACTGAGAGAGCAGGAACCAGCAGCTTTGAAAGTTTTAAACTGCAAGTGAATGGGGTATGAATTTTAACAAATAGTTTACTGGGGAATATTTATCTTATTGTGCTCAATGTGTTAAGCTAAAAAACCCTGAGAGTTTAATACTACTTTAAAGCGAAGCTCTAGGCTCCTTCGGAAAAAAATTAAGTCAGCAGCTACAAATACTGTAGCTGCTGCCTTTTAGGCTGGGTTCACACATATGCAAATTGGATGCGGGTTTCCATGTATCCAATTCGCATGACAGGCGAGTGTGACCGGCTCTCAATGGAGCCGGTTAACACATGTATGGGGGAGGCCGCAGTCCAGATTGTAAAAGGGTCCTGTGCGTGTTTGGGTCCGGTTCAGGTGCGCATTCACGCAAAATATTGGACCTGAATTGCACCTGAACCAGTGAATGGACACGCACCGGACCCCAGGCATAAACCCACAGCCACACATATGTGAACCCAGCCTTAATATTAGGACACTTGCCTGCCCAAAAATCCAGTGGTGTTTTCACCCGATCCGATTTTTCAATTGGCTCTCGGGTGCTGTCGCTGCCACCTCGGTAAGGGAAACTGGCAGTGAAGCCTTGCGGCTTCACAGCCGGTTCCCTACTGCGCAAAGTGCGCTGCGCTTTGTGAATGGCCCGGTGGCGGGGGAAGGAGGAGGGGGGCTGAACTTCTAGACGAGTTCGCTATGGCAAAGTCAACCAGAAGTGGAAGCGGGTACCTGTCGAAACCAGGTACCGCCTCCCCCCCCCCCCGAAACATTCCAAATGTGTCAGCGGAAAAAGGGGGGAGGTGGCAAATAAGCGGACGTTCCCTGTTCTGGTGGAGCTCTGCTTTAACTTTGTAAATAAGCTTAAAGAGCATTTTCATCCTAAGAGCAAAAAAAGTTACAAATACTGTAGCTGCTGACTTTTAATAAAAGGATACTTACCTGTCTAGCGATCCAGCGCCATCCTCATGGGAGCCGGTTCTTCACTAGACTTTGAGCCCCCGTTGCTGACATCTTTACTGTGGGAAGCTACCTATGACTCCTTGCGGCTTCACAGCTGGCTTCCAACTGCATTTTGCACTGGGTGCATGAGCCGCGTTGTGCTTTGTGAAAGGTCCTGCAGCCTTCTGGGACCCGTGAGATGTCCCAGAAGGCTGTGGGCAAAGTGGGGCAACTTCCTCTTGGATTGCCTAGGAAGTAAGAGTAGGTATTTGTCAAAACCAGGCACCCGCCCCCCCCCCCCAAAAAAAAAGTGTCCAAAAGTGATAGATGAGGGAGAGGGAGGCAGAAAAGCAGAACTTTCGCTTTTGGGTGAAGTTCGGCCTTAAATGTATCAACATTTGAGGTCTTCCCAAAAACGCCTGCAAACTAAGGGGCAAGGGGGGTCCATAAAGCAACTCATATTCACTCAATAATGGCAGCGTTACTCCTTTGCATATCTTTCGGTGCACAAGATGCAGAGTGGCTTAGATGAACATGAGATGACATGGCTCTGGCAATGTAGGCACTTCAAACACAAAGAAATGCAATATATATGTAACATATACTGTATTTATTGGCGTATAGCACTCACTTTTTTACCCTGAAAATAGAGGGTAAACCATGACTGCGTGTTATACGCAGGGGGCTGTGAGGAGTTTTTTTCCTGAAACTTCCCTCTTAAAGTTAGGACGCGTGTTATACGCCTGTGCGTGTTATACGCCGATAAATACGGTAATTAATACATAGATCTATTCCAGTCCTACAGTACAGGTACAAGGAAGTTGGATGAGTAGAAACAAGCTGGATTCCGCCTCTGCCGCTTTAAATTAGGGCTCTCTGATATTATTCCTTATCAGGCAGTGCCAGAGACAGGGAGAGAAAGAGATAAAGAGGGAAAAACTCCTCACTGAAACACATTGCACATGACAAGTTAGGATGTAGAAATGATGCTATCAGTGGATAAATAGCTATCATGTGAGCGCATTATTTAACTGTTATGTCGCGGCCATCACTGCCAGCTATCACACATGGACCAGAACTGGAGCCTCGCATTGCATGTTCCAAGCGTACATTTCTGCAATCAAGACGTTCTATATCCACGTCATGCAGACTTGTTTGAGATGATTGCAATGTATGGGACAACAAAAGGAATACTTCTTAAATGCTGTCAGCTGCTAGCGGATGAAGCCTGTGTTTAATTTTGGGTTTTCCGCAAACTGTCATTCAGATATTATACACTTTAATTAAAGCTTATTCTGTCCCTAAAATCATTTCTATAAATATGCTTACACTGGAGTTTAATTACAGTTTTTAATCCAGAGCACCAATTCTGAAACGTCCTTCTCCATCAAAGGAGAGGGACTTAATCAGGCAAAAGTTGATTAGCAGCAGCACCACCTACTCTGCAGCTTTAGAAACTTAGAGGGTCCTTTTTCATTTTTCTTTTTTAATACATTTTAAACCAATATTTTGGGTTTTTACTATATGTAAAACATCTAATTATCTTTAAAGTGGAAGTAAACCCTCCTATCATTTTCAGGCAAGGAAGCTGCCATCTTGGCCTCTGTTTAATCTTCAACTGCCATGATGCTGCACATGTGATCAGTTATGACACCAGCCATTGGATGGTTTGACAGTTTGGTTGAGAGCACAACTAATGTGACAGTTGGCATTCCCGGCTTCCCGGAAATGTAACTGCTTTTTGAAACTGGTAAATCAATGGGTTTACTTCCGCTTTAAAGTGGTAGTAAACTCTTTTTTTTTTTAACTTGTACCTTCAGCTTACCTGTAGGTACGAGGAAATTTGGAGTATAGCCTCATATAAAAAACATAATAGTTGATAGCAACGTACCATCATCCAGATTATTGTAGAGAAACAGGAGGGGGTGGGGGCAAGGGAGTAGTTGCTGAAGCTAACCCTATAGCATTCCCACCCAATGAATGAATGAATGGACTATCTTGGTACTGATAGAGAAAAAAATACATTGTAGTGTAAAAAAGAGTTTTTTAAAAGTAAAAAACAACACAAAGTACAGTTAGCATTTTAAAAGAGAAAAAACAGATGCTCTGGGTTCCCCCAAGAGATATCTGTGATTTACAATATATAGATTGGTCAGGGTCTCTACTAGTTTACCTGTAGGTACAGTGAATATCTTCTAAACTTGCACTGTTTAGGAGATATTCACACTGCATGCAGCCGGTGATGGCACCGGTGCATGCGCTCTAAAAAGACGGCATACCTGTGCCATCCCTTCAGAGCTTCGTGCTGCGGTCTGTGACTCCCACGCGAATGTGCGGGAGTGACGTCATTGCAGCGTGGCCAGTCAGAGGGGCGGAGCACGCAATACCGGAAGGAAGATCGGGTGAAGATGGAAGCCCTGTCAGTGACAGAGCGCCACTGGAGGGATTCGTTCTAAGGTAAGTATTATTATTATTATTATTATTATACAGGATTTATATAGCGCCAACAGTTTACGCAGCGCTTTACAATATAAAAGGGAGACAATACAGTTACAATACAATAAAATACAAGAGGATTAAGAGGGCCCTGCTCAGAAGAGCTTATAATCTAATAGGGTGGGGCAGGTGATACAAAAGGTTGTAACTGTGGGGAATGAGCTGATGGAAGTGGTAAAAGATTAGTTGGAGACGTGATAGGCATCCCCGAAGAGGTGAGTTTTCAGGGATCACCCGAAGGTAGCAAGAGTAGGGGATAGCTGGACAGGTTGAGGTAGTGAGTTCCAGAGGATGGGAGAGGCTCTGGAAAAATCCTGGAGAAGAGCATGGGAGGAGGAGACAAGAGAGCTTGACAGTAGGAGGTCTTGAGAAAGTATTTCATAATGTACTAGTATGCGATGTATACTAGCACCTTATGCCATTGTCTTGCAGGGTTTAATACAGGGTGCACCCATGACACAAAATCCACAAGCCACAGAGCATAGCAAAAGCTGTTTGTTTTCTAACTCTCTAATTGAAACACCATAGTGCTTTCTGTTGCCACTTATTTATTTGTGTGTAAATTCCAGCTTGAGCTACTGAGTTTTGCAATCAACATGCCTTTTTTTCAGATAGCCCAGAAAACATGCTGGTTAGACATGTAAATATAAATGATTCACATATAATACCTGACTAAATAATGAATTTTTGATAACTTGTATTTCTGATCACAATAAAGAAAGCAAATATATTTTAAATATTGTGTAGACCTCTCTCTCCCCATAAAGCCACTCCAGCCTGATAAATGTGGCTCCTTTTCTAAGCTATTATGCAAATATGTATTTGGGAGATCTCTACTCCTCTTCCTAATGATCTCAGTATAGTGGCTAAAAACATCCACCTACAATCACTCGAAATGACTGATCGTTTGGCTAAGGAACTTTTGTGAGCCCCTGTTAAAGCGTAAGTAAACCCATCCATAAAACCATTTCATTTCCAGCACGTGCCAGAAATGTAACACTCCCGTTGGTTGCACTCTCAACCAAACTGTCAAACCATCCAATGGCTGCTGTCTAAACTGATCACATGTGCAGCATCATGGCAGTTGTAGATTAAACAGAGGCAAAGATGGCCGCTTCCTTGGCTGAAAATGATAGGGGGGTTTATTTACACTTTAACTGACATACACAAAGTTATACTTACCTTGACTCTAGAAACGCAGTGCCCCAGAGCTCCCAGCTGGCTGCTGACATCTTTGGGTAGCCGGCTTCCCGGTTCCGATTGCTGCCCATTTTTATTGGCTGGGCCGACATGACATCTCTCCCGTCATAGTATGTCTCTTCTGCCTCACTCCTGACATAGCATGCCTCTTCTGAATTAAAAATCCTGCCAGTTCCTCAGCTTTATATATTTTTTTCATAAAGTTCCACTTTAATGACAGCTAATACATACATGCCATACATGCATTTTAGCTCTTTCTCTCTCAATATATATATCAAAGCAGATGCAAGGCAGCAAACACAGTTTCAATGCAGGGGGGCTTTTTACAGCAAGTCCACAGCATAAGGCTGGGTTCACACTATTCCGAAATTATTAATTTGCAGAGATTTCCTCCTACTTCCTGTTTGGTTATGGGACAGGAAGTGAAGGTAAATCTTCATAGATGGCACAAAAAATCTGAAAGGAGTTATAACCCTACCGTACTCTATCCACAATGAAAAAAAAAAGTGCTGCCTATAATTCTACCTTAAGATTCTGAGAAACCAAATCATTTGTTTTCTTCATATCAGCCATAGTTTAAACACACTCACACACACACACAGAGACACACGTGTGTGTTTTAACAATATAATCTGTATTTAAACCAATAGGGTATTGTGAACAATAGGAAATGCCAGAACGCTGACTATGTCACCTGCATTTCTAATTACATGGAAATCAGCTGATTCTGGCACTAGTTGTAACATTGTTTTAGGCTGTGATATTCTTAGCACAATGAGAAGTCGGGGACATTTATATTTTATGCAAGATGCAAACTGCCATAGTGGAAGGGATCCAATCATGTCTTTTACTAAAACCATGATTAATTCTGTGAATGGGCCAAAAACATTTTTTTTTTCATCACCTAGCATAGTAAGAAGGACATTAATAATTTTTCCTACATAACTACATCTACTGATATATGTTGAGTGTGATCATTTTAGAATGCTTTATAGGCATATGTGGCTAACCGATGTTTTGCTAGAGAAGCTCTTCAAGCTGTGCAAAATTGCTGCATCTGCACGCCTCAAGTGACTGCCATGTTTAATTAGCATCAGAGACTTTGGTAATGACTGATAGAGATGTGATCAGGTGCTCTTACTGGTCTATCATTTCCTTTCCACACATGGATATTAAGTCAAATTGGACATAGATCTGGTTTCTTGACCCAATAAGCTGGAAGCAATAAACATCTTTATATAGTTATCTACACAACACATTTAAAGTTATACTCTAGTAAAAAAGTAGAATAAACCTTCAGATACAGTACATGCAGAGAGCACAGCCATTTCCCATAACATATCAGTGTATGAGTGTTAATAGTGCACCCCACTGCCTTTTGTTATATTCTAATGATCTGAGAACACATGCTTGTGGAACAGGAATGGCATTCCTGAACACATCCACTTTCGGATCTTTGCTATTCATTACATACAAAACAAACAGGAATAAAAGACATATTAGTATAAAGAATTTTTTTATGCCCAACAATCAAAATAAAAAAGGGTTATATAACAAGGGTGGCAGTAGTCCCCCCCCCCCCCATTCTGCATATCTGGCAAGCCCATGGTGCCATCATCAATGGTGGATTATCAAGAGTTGGCTTCTTCCTGCATCCTGTAGCCCAGGGTTCTCCAAACTTTCTAAACAAAGAGCCAGTTTACTGTCCTTCAGACTCTCCGGTCTCTCTGGAATGTGGCCATTGTGAGTAGAAAATGCTTTGGCATCAATGAGAGTACACAATGCCTCATCATTGGTATTAGTGAAAAAAATAGTGCCGATTGTTGGTATCAAGGGAAGGCATAGTGCCCTGTCATTGGTGTCAGTGGAAGGAATGGTACTCCATTGTTGGTGTCAGTCTGAGGAATAGTCCCATGTATTAGGAGGTGGAATAGTGCTAGTCATTAATATCAGGGGAAGGAATAGTTACCCATAATTGGTGTCAGTTGAAGCAATGGTGCCCATTGTTGGTGTCCAAGGCTGGATAAAGACAAGAAAAGGACTGCATCTGGCCCCTGGGCCACAGTTTGGAGACCACAGTTTGGAGACCACTGCTGTAGCCAATCATTCCTGCATCAAGTCTTGTGCATGCGCAGATTATGAAATCAGACATTAGGCATGTCTTTGTGGAATGTCATAAGATTTGAACAATCTTGTGAGATATCCCAATAAAGTGCCCTTGGTCCGCCTTAAGCATCTGATGACCGTAGATCACTAGGTGGCTGGTGGTGGGGTGGAGGAAAAAAAAGCAAGTTTACACATATCTAAATGTTGTCTTTAAATAGGTGGGGAGGGAGTAGGGATGTACTGTGACAACAGAACTTGCTTAAAGGGTTCTTTACGGAACAGAGTTGGTTTGTAGGATGTGAAAATCGGATATACCCCTAGGACATCTGCTTGTCTAAGGGTAGTCATACCCAACGCACAAGAAATGAACTTTGTCCTTTGCATTCAGTGACATACTAATATCAATTTCATTTTATTTGTATTCTCCCTGCTATGTTCCGAAATATTTCCCGCATTGCATCTCCGTTATGTATCTGTACTTTTTCCACTTCCTTCCAACCCTCTTGACCTTACTTGCTTGGTCTGTCATCCTATCCAGGCATATTTACCAGGAATTCTCACCTCCTATTGCTTTCTGTTCAGCCTCAATGATCCTCGGGCCAGAAGAATTCTCTGCCTGTAAGGAATCAATTACTTCCTGCGATACTTTATTAGAAGTCCACACATCACCCAACGTTCAGCAAAGGAGTGAGGGTGGATGGATAGGGAGGGGGGAAGCTTATGGGGGTTGAATCTTTGATACAAGCTCAGAGCCTGGACAATGGTTAAAATGTCAGTGTCCATACCTGCTTGCACACAAACACTGCCCATTAACTCCCTAATCTAGCAGTCTTTGTAGAGATCAAATATCAGAGGTTACATGACAGACACGCTGACATTCAATCACAGCCATTTCTAAGACCAGTAACATTTCCACTGAAAAAAAGACCTTTATTTCACTATTTTACTGATATGTTTGAACTTCCTTGTTTGAATCCGAATGGCCAAGAAATGTCTATATGACGGAAAGCTTGCTAAGTCTCAATAGAGAATGGGTTAAATGCATTTATTAGAAAGTACTAAGGGAAGTTCAGATAATGCAGTTCATGGAGACTCTGCCATGAATGGGATCGGCAAGGGATGTTTAGAGAACACACATCCCTACAGATTTCTCTAAAAGCAAAGTGTAATTTAGAGAATGTGTGCTGCAGAAACCCCAGAGGCAGACACTGACATCCCATAAATATACAGTAAGGGTCAACTCCGTCCTAAATGTTGTGCTTATACTATGCCGCCAACCTGCTTGAGAGTCATCAATCCTGAACCCTAGTAGAGCCTGCATTATGCTAACATAGGGGTCTACCTAAGAAAAACATTACTCCTTTTCTTTCTTTTCTTTAGGGTTTGATTTATTAAAGGCAAACAGGCTGTTCATTTTGCAAGGGAATTTTTGAGATGAAGCTATACTAACTTCCATCATCCAAACATGTGCAAGGAAGAATACAATTTTTTATTGTATTTGCATGTGATAGGGTATTCTGTACAAAGTGAATTTTCACCACATTCACTTAACTAATTGAAAATTTCCTTGCAAAGTGAAAGTTCCCTTGCAAGGGCCTAATAATTGTCTCATGTGCAGCAGCAGCCTAGAAGAGAGAGAGCATCAGCAATCATAGCCAATCAAAACACCCCTAGTACACACTACAAGTTTTTTTCCGGGTTGGACGAAGCGGGTTAGAGTTAGACGAAAAAAGAATTGCCAGCTCCAGTTGGAGCCACTGTACTAACGATCCGACGTTGATCGGAAGCTGGTTGGCTGGTGGTTTTCCAGCATGCTCCTCCAACAGAAGCTTCTGTCACACCGGCTGCCATACACACAGGCCGAATGTCGGACGGTTTTTATTGAACCGGTGTTCTGACGAGCTGGTTCATCCTATCGATATTGTTCCCCCCTTGACTGCGCAGGCGCAATCCGAGGTGAAAATAATCTCTGAGGTTTAACAGCTGTTCGGCAGCTGCAGACGCGCTCGCTCCCATTGCTTAGTTACACACGCCGCTTTATTCTTCATGCAGTTGTATACAGCAAGGGGCGGCAAGGAGCGGATAAGATGTGATAATATTGAGCAGTGCGATTTGTTTGTTTATACACTCAAGGGGCTGTATAGAGCGTTGTGTATAAACAAACAAATCGCACTGCTCAATATCACATCTGATCCGCCCCTTGCTGTATAGAGCGGCATGAAGAAGAAAGCGGCGTGTGTAATGAAGCATCGGGGGCGAGCGCGTCCACAGCTGCCGAGCCTATGGTTCCTCCTATCGATCTGGTTCCCTCTTGACTGCGCAGGCGCAAGCCGAGGCAATGTAAATCTCAGAGCTTTAACAGCTGTTCGACAGCGCCTGCGCAGTCAAGGGGGGAACCATATCGATAGGGGACACCGGCAGACGTCTCCCAGCATTCCCCTGGCCATAGATAGATCACCATTTTCAATCAATCAGCGGGCTGAGCAAAAAAAAAAAAAACACACAAGCGAGGTGGATGGAGGAATTCTTCCCACTTTGCCTTTGTATTCTGACAGCGGGACTGCTCTGCTGTCAGAATACACTGACCAGCTGCTTCAGCCACTGACTGAGAAAAGTTTTCCAACATTCCCACTAGACCGACTTCTATCAAGCGAAAATGGCCTACATGAATCAAAATTTTGATCTATCTATGGCCAGATTTACTTTTGTCAGCACTAGCAGTGAGCATGATTTATGGAAGGGAGAGCATAGAGATGACTTCATGAGTATGCTGCTGCTCCTTCATTGTCCAATCACAGACTGGGGTAGGAGAGGTAGCTAATGCCGCGTACACACGATCGTTTTTCACGTCGTTAAAAATGCAATTTTTTAAATTGGGCATTAAAAACGATCGTGTGTAGGCTCCAGAGCATTTTTAACGACATGAAAAATGGTCTAAAAAAAATGAAAACCTGCTCTATTTTTTCACGTCGTTTTTTTTAGCGACGTGAAAAACGATAGTGTGTATGCTTTTACGAGGGAAAAAAAACGCGCATGCTCAGAATCAAGTATGAGACGGGAGCGCTCGTTCTGGTAAAACTAGTGTTCGTAATGGAGATAGCACATTTGTCACGCTGTAACGGACTGAAAAGCACAAGGCTGAAAAGCGCGAATCGTCGCTCAACAAACTTTACTAACATGAAGGGTGGCGCCATTCGAACGGAACTTCCCCTTTATAGTGCCGTCGTACGTGTTGTACGTCACTGCGCTTTGCTCGAGCGTTTTTTTTAATGAACGTGTGTATGCAAGGCAGGCTTGAGAGGAAACAAGAAAAATCACGTTGGGAAAAACGTTGTTTTTGAAAATGACATTAAAAACGATCGTGTGTACACGGCATTAGAAGACAAAACTTTAGTAACCAAGTTTTTTCTCTTGATTACCCATCAAATAGATGATTTCTATATTTATGATTTTATGGGTCTTGAATACACAGAAGCTTGCAGAGCCTTCCAGCTCCAAATAGGATGCACAGTTTAAATATTAATAAATATTTGGGGAGCTAAGATTGGGATTTTTTTCCTTTTTGTGTATGAATAGAATAACAGCCATTTTATGAATAGAATAACAGCCATTTTTTACTAAATAATTTATAGAAATAATTTATTCACACAGAAGTTCTATGCTTGAATCCCAGATAATGGCAATGCAATTATGTATATAGACTAAGAACAACTATTGAAATATTGTACATATTTAGTAATAGTTTAAACTCATCGTATATAGTCCCAAAATCAGACAAATCTAATAGAAGCAAAAGATGATGCTTGCCCATTAAATAATATAGATGAATTATTTTCTTACACTCCAGCCTACATTCCTATTGATTTGCATCTAATTTAATTTTGCACACACTTCATATACCTTTTCTACAACCTACATAGCTGAGCACATGAAAAAAAGAGCAAAGTAAAATACTAGAGAGTTAAAAGCTGAACATAATTTGTTCAGTGCCTTATAAACACTTCACTAAATAACCCATGAAAAGTCCATTGAAAGTACAGGAGATAGATGAAAGCAAGCCCTGGAGTCGCAGTCAGTCTTACCATCATTTCATTTACAAAGGAGGAATGAAAAGATATGTTGTTCTAATCTACCCATTTATACTCTTATTGAGTTTGAAATAGGGAAATATCATAGATAATGCAACATCCCCCTTTTTTCAGTAAATTTAACATCTAAGCCCAAGTTCACACTGGGCTGCGGGAATGAAGCTGTGCGAGTTCAGCTGAACTCGCACGATTTTATTCCCGCTTGTCAGTCCCGATTTCGGACGCGATTTCAGAGACATCTGTGCAGGTTTCTGCACAGATGTAAATGTAAATCGCAGCCCGAAATCGCAAAAAGTAGTACAGAAACTACTTTTTGAAATTGGTGCAGCGCCGCAGATGCGGCGTCGCACCGATTAGGACGGTGCCAATTCCGGAAACTGCCGCCAATTTGACATGCGATTTTTCAAATCGTACCAATGTGAACCAGGGCTTATAGTCATTTGTGAACAAACAATCATTTACGTTAGAGCTGCACGATTCTGGCTAAAATGAGAACCACAATTTTTTTGCTTAGAATAAAGATCACGATTCTCGTGACGTAACATCATCTTTCACATTATACAAAAAAATCGGGCTAACTTTACTGTTTAATTTTCTTTTATTCATTGAAGTGTATTTTTTCCTAAAAAGTTGCGTTTGAAAGACCGCTGCGCAAATACAGTGTGACATAAAATATTGCAACAACCACCATTTTATTCTCCAGGGTCTCTGCTAATAAAATATATATAATGCTTGGGTGTTCCAAGTAATTTTCTAGCAAAAACTACTGATTTTAACTTGTAAGCAACAAGTGTCAGAAAAAGGCCGAGCAATGTTGATAAACATTTGCCAGCTTTTTTTGTGTGTGACTGCTCTGAGCAGAGAACGGCTCTGCACTTGTTACATAGAATCATGGAAATACCAGATTAAGATCGTGAGGGGGGTTGAATCGAGATTGAAAGCGGTTGAAAGCGATTTTTTAACAATTAATCATGCAGCTCTATTTATCGTGATTAAATAAAAGGCACTTTAAGCCAAAATTTAAAGTACTGTATATACTCGAGTATAAGCCGACCCGAATATAAGACGAGGCACCTAATTTTACCACAAAGAACTGGGAAAACTTATTGACTCGAGTATAAGCCTAGGGTGTCCATCTGCATGCCTCACTGTGCCTCACTGTGTCCATGTGCATGCCTCACTGTGCCTCACTGTGTCCATGCCTCACTGTGTCCATGCCTCACTGTGCCTTACTGTGCCCATGCCTCACTGTGTCTATGCCTCACTGTGCCCATGCCTCACTGTCACTGTGCCCATGCCTCACTGTGTCCATGCCTCACTGTGCCCAATCTCCCTACCTGATCTCCTGCGCTGTGTGACTAGACTGACGTTTAACATGGGAGTCTATGGAGGGGGGCAGGGGACCTAGGGCCGGCCGGTACTGGGTCCCCAAAATCACCGGAGAAATTACAGTTTAACATGGGAGTCTATGGAAGGGGTGCCCGGCTTTGAAAAATCGGTGCTCCCCGGCTGTAGGTCCCCCGGACAACAAACTTTGCACACTTGTAGAGGAAGAGTGGGGCTACATGTGTACATGGGGTCCAGGGGACCTACAGCTGGCCAGGATCAGGCGCACAAAGGTGAAGATGAACACAGACTCGAGTATAAGCCGAGGGGGGAATTTTCAGCACAAAAAAAGTGCTGAAAAACTTGGCTTATACTCGAGTATATACGGTAAACCTGTACAGAGGTAAATATTGTATACAAATGATAGTGTAAAGTCATAGCAAACCTTTCATATGGAATCTAAATTTGCCCCCTACAGCAATTCAACAAAGCCCCCAGAAAAACTCACATTTCCAGGTATGGGGAGAAAAGGCATGCCCCCTCCCACAAGGCAGCAATTGATGCCTGGAAACCCATACAATAGCTCTGAGCATTGTCACATGGTGACTAGGGGCATGCCTATACAATACGAAGAGTTGATATTTGCATAGGAATTTTAGCTCTGCATAGTGCTCTGGGGTTGTTACATCAGTACCTTGTTGGCATCTTATTCTGCCTATTCTACAATATTACCGTTCATTTAAATTGCTTGCCTGGTTTACTTTAACATAAAATTTATTTTGTACTCCTGACAATATTATTATTAAGAACTGGGTATTTCACTGATGCCCAAATATAGGTCACTTATTTTGCAAATAGCCCCCTGAGTTGTAATTATAGATGTGTTTTATTGTAGCTACCTATATGCAGGGCTTTTTTTCAATGGGAACATGGGGGAACACAGTTCTGGGACCTCCAGCACTGAATGTATGTAATGACAAGTGGGGCTGGAGGGTCTATTGATGTTGGCTGTTGCAGGATATGTTGTTGCTGGAGGTGATCTAATTTGCGGGGGATCTATTGTTGCTGGAGGGGAGATATTTTTGCTGGGGGTGGTTCTTATGTTGCTTGTGGGGGGTCAATTGTTGCTGGGAGGGATCTACTGTTGAGGGAGGGGTCTATTATTTATGGCTGCTGAATAGTTTATTGATGCTGGCTGTTTGGAGTCTATTGTTGCTGGGGGGGGGGGTTGTCTATTGTTGCTAGCTACAGGGGATCTATTTTCCTGTTTTTTTTGTTATTAACATATTCCATACTCCATACTAATTACTTAGCACCACAAAATGATACTTGGTTCTTAGTTCTCAATTTTTTTTAAATAACAAACATGTCATACTTACCTCCACTGTGCCGTTCATTTTGCACAGAGTGGCTCCAATCCTTGAGTTCTGGGGTCCCTCGGTGGCTCTCGCGGCTCCTCCCCACATTGTACAACCCCCTAGGGGAAGCGCTCCCCTGGGAGGTTAACTTGCGGGCACGCTCCCGAGTCCAGCATTCGGCGGCGATAGATGCCGAATGTAGGACTCGGCCCCGCCCCCCATCATTGGATTTTATTGACAGCAGAGGGAGCCAATGGCTGCGCTGCTATCAATCTATCCAATCAAGAGCCGAGAACCCTGGGCAGAGGAAGAGCGTGTCTCCGCCGTGGGAAATTCCAGGGCTCAGGTGAGTAAAATTGGGGGGCTAGGGGGGCTGGTCACTATAAGAAGTTTTTTCACCTTAATGCATAGGATGAATTAAAGGGGAGTTCCAGACTTTTTTTATGTTTATTAAAAGTCAGCAGCTACAAAAAGTGTAGCTGCTGGCTTTTAATAAACATACACTTACCTGTTCCACTGTCCAGCGATGCTCCGCTCCTCTCCCCCCCATCTCCGCCGGCGCCTCCATTCATAGTGTGGGCACCCGGCCGTGACAGCTTTCGGCTTCACGGCCGGGCACTCACTGCGGACGCGCGAACAGCGCATCGCTCTCTGAGTGGACAGGCGATCGCCTGGGACCTGTCACGTCCCAGGTGATCGCCTACAGGGAGGGGCCGCCAAAAGGCGATATGACAAATCGCCTAGGCAGCCCCAGGGCGGAAGAAGGAAGTGGGACAGGAAGTCCTACTGAAGCCCCCACTCCCCCCCTAAAAAAATGAAGGGGGTGAGGAGTGGATTAAGCGGAAGTTCCAAATTTGGGTGGAACTCCGCTTTAAGGTGAAAAAACACAAGGGTTTACAACTCCTTTAAAGAAGAAGAGAAGCAGTTCTGGTGCAAAGAAAATCCCATCAACACAGGTCCTAACCCTGCTTAAAGGAGGGTAGAGAGATGACTTTATCAGTGTGCTCTCTTTCCAGTCATCGGGTAGGAGGCAGGGACAAGATAAAAGTGTATTGCCTGGAATAAAAAAAAGTGAAGTCAACCAGAGGCATAAGCAGAGTTGCAGGTGGAAGCCGACTCAAAAGATATTTTACTGGTTGGATACAATTCAGCTTTATGTTAAAAAAAAGTTTCCATGGTAGCCTAATTTACCAGCATGAAACATACCACAGAATCTGTGTAATTCTTTTATGTCATTAATTAAAGGGATGAATTCATAACCTTAGTTTTAATGCTAATTTCTCTAACTCCCAGCAAGGATATTTTGTCGGTAATGAAAAATGAACAAATCCAATCATAAAAGGTGAAAAATGAAGAGTAAAGAAAATATGAGGTCTCGTAGTTGAACCATGGCTAGAAATAATAAGGAATGGCACCAATTTTAAAGTCATGGCATAGACGGGTACAAGAGAAACCAGCAGCTGCAGGCAGAATCCTCATCAATGTGATACTACATTTCAATCATTTAAATACAAAAAATCCATTCTTGCAGGGATTTCTGAACCACTATCATTTCTCAGCAACAATGCATTAGAATATTTGTGGCCTGTACAGTAAAGCAATAATGGGTTGCATATATAATTAAAGATTTATCACATTCCCGATTCATTTGCTCCATGGCAGATACCTTTCAATGCAATAATGGAAGTTAAATCATGGGAAAAAATCAAAAAGAAACATTTTGACAATTTCTTTTTATTATGAGCCCTTCTATCACTCAAGCAAATCTATAGCTAGATGACATTAAATATTCCATTTTGCTCTAAATATGTTTTGTTAAGGAAGCAGATCGTTTGTTTTGGATCCGCATAGCTGCGCACATCATCTACGCTCTGATTTTTAAGCTATGGATTTCTTTCCTTAGCACCTTTTCCATGCTGCGATTCTCACCAATTAATTCTGGAAATCGATTAACACCCTTTTTCCAGCCTTGTGAAAAATGATAATTTGCAGTTGGTAACTTTAGCACCTCATATATACAAACTGTAATGGTGAGCAATCGAAAATGTGCCTGTTTATTGCACTATAAGAGTTTTATACCTACAAGAAAAAATCAACTGGGAGCAAAGGTTTATGCTAATTCTGAAGAACTTCAGATACAAACTGGCAAGGGTAATTCTGCTGCTAACAACTCGGAATACCTTCCTGACCTCATTTTACTGAATCAAAGCAAAAGAGTTTAAAGAGGAAGCGGATTGAAGAACCCCAAATGTATTTTTACAACAAAGGAATTGCGTCTCCCTTTCAACTGTCCACTACTGAATTTCTCCTCTCTCATTATGTTATGTACACAATACAATGTAAGTAAAGCAGCCCATAGATGATTGGATTTTCTTTCCTTCCACCATGTCGTTACAGGAAAAAAGATCGCTCAATTACCCCATCAACAGTCACTGTTAATGGGGGAATGCTTCCCACAGGGCTATTGTGTTCTGTTGGCGTGGGGGGGGAGCACTAGGAGCCTTCTCTGCCGGCCGAACACAATGATTACTGCTAGCGGCTTTAGTCGCTGGCAGTAATCAAATGTGAAAAGTCAGAAAGGCTGGTTGTACCTAAGTTAATCAATGGATCGACTTGAGTACATCAGCCTTCCCATAATCCCTGCTGAACCAGACAAATTTTTATCCATGTATGGCCAGCTTAAGGATTTCATATATATTAGCACTAATAACCACACTATACACTCCAATAACAATCTGCTATACTGGATCATTTCGATTAAGCTATTGGGTGATGACTGGTGGATGAACTGCACAGAACAAGATACAATAAAAAACCTTGTACACACGATCGCACTTCCATCCGACATTTCCGTGGATTTTGGTCCGAAGGGCGTTGGCCGTGAACTTGTTCTGCATACACACGGCACAACATTTTCAGCCAATATTCACCAAAACACGTGGTTTTTCAGATCTTTACCGCCACCCTTTGGGCAACTTCTACTATTGTTGTCTGATGTTTAGCATTGGTTCGGAGCATGCGTGTTTGTACTTTGGGTTGTCCATGCTCAACAGTTGGTGAGCATGGACAGCCAACATTTGTTGTCAATAATTCAGCCAACAATTGTCTGATGGAGCTCACACACGGTCGGATTATCTGACACAACACGTCCATCAGACAATTATGGCCATAAAATTGGATAAAATTAAGACAAGTGATACAGAAGTAGGGAAGTGATTGTTCTTAGCGTACATATATAGTATAAACAGTATATGTACATAAAGTTTATATATATATATATATATCTGTGTAAAGATGCAGATAGTGAAGAGGGTCCCTACTAAACACGTGTGATTGGAGGCATGCAGGAGTTGCCCAAAAAGAGGATATTCTGTAGTCATTGATTGCTCCCTCCAGGAGACAGATTGCTGTATAAACACTATTTGTGCAGACAGACATGATAGAAGTGTGTGTCCAGGCCTGTCTGGCCTTATAAATAGGGGCTCTGGTCAGGATAACGACTATAGGAAAAGTTTAGACTGTGCTGAAACAGGCTGAGGGTCTAATTAAATGAAATAGCCAGGGGCCAAATATTATTTGTATCTGTGTTAGAGCTGCACGAATCTGGAAAAAATGAGAATCAAGATTTTTTTTTGCTTAGAATAAATATAACGATTCTTGGCGTTACATCATGACATTATACAAAAATTTTTTTTTTAATTCATTGAACTGTATTTTTTTTGCCAAAAAATTGCATTTGAAAGACCTATGCGCAAATACAGTGTGGCATAAAATATTGCAATGAACGCCATTTCATTCTCTGGGGTCTCTGCTAAAAAAATATATAAATAATGTTTGGAGGTTCTAAGTAATTTTCTAGCAAAAAATACAGATTTTAACCTGTAAGCAATAAGTGTCAGAAAAAGGCCTGGTCTTTAGGTGGTTAAATGGACCTAATTTGCAGACCGAAGTTCTTCCCTTTGATCTAAAAGAACCAAATGTTACATTTTTTATAGTTATCTCTCAGCGCTAATAAATGTTGATAAACATTTGGGGGCTCTTTTTTTTTTTTGACAGCTGTGAGTGAGCAGAGAACGGCTCTACACTGTTTACATAGAATCGTGGAAATGCCAGATTAAGATCGTGAGGGGGATTGAATCGAGATCGCAATTTTTTAACGATTAATCGTCCAGCTCCTATCTGTGCAATGATGAATGAAAACACCCCTACAAAGGTGGCACCTTTTAATTAAGCAGTTCAGTGGACAATAACTTTAACTCTCTTTTCTGAGTGGATCAAGTCAGTCAAATCTCTCCATTTGGAGTCTACGTATATGCAGTATGTATATACTGTCTGCACCAGTCTATGTTGTCCCAAATCAACATGTCAATTTATCTTTTGCTGTCTTCATCCCATTGGGAAGATGTACCAGAGCTAATAAAAAAATGGTTTGGCTAAACATGTATTTTACATTTTACCCTATGCATAATGTACACTCTATATTAGACTCAGCTATCCTATACTGTACATACTATACACTTTTTATTAGACTTAGATATCCTATACATATTATACATTAGACTCAGCTATCCTACATTCTATATTAGACTCAGCTATCCTATACATACTATACATTAGACTTAGCTATTTTATGCATATGGTACAGTCTATATAAGACTCAGCTATCCTATACATACTGTACACTTTATATTAGACTCAGCTATCCTATACATACTGTACATTCTATATTAGACTCAGCTATACTATACACGCTATATTAAACTTAGCTATCCTATGCATATGGTACAGTCTATATAAGACTCAGCTATCCTATACATACTATACAGTCTATATTAGACTCAGCTATCCTATATATACTGTACACTCTATATAAGACTCATCTATCCTATACATACTGTACATTCTATATTAGACTCAGCTATACTATACACGCTATATTAAACTTAGCTATCCTATGCATATGGTACAGTCTATATAAGACTCAGCTATCCTATACATACTGTACACTCTATATTTGGACTCAGCTATCCTATACATACTATACATTCTATATTAGACTCAGCTATCCTATACATCCGATATACTCCATATTAGACTTAGCTATCCTATGCATATGGTACACTCTATATTAGACTCAGCTATTCTATACACACTGTACACTCTATATTATACTCAGCTATCCTATACATCAACTCCTAATTAGACTCAAGCTGTCCTATACATATACTTTAACTTAGGGCCCAGTCAAACTAGAATGCAGTGCGGGAAACCCGCATTCTGTGTCGGTTTCTAGCACCACATTCAAATTGCACTGCCCTTGCGATCTGCAGTGTGTGTCAGTGTAAAGTTAATGACACCCCAAAAGCAGGTTGCAAATGTTTGCTCGCACAGGATCACATGGTAAAAAAGTACCCTGCGATCCAGTTGCAGTGCGATTCCACAACGAGTGCATGCACTACTTTTGGTGTGCTGTGGTGTGATTTCAGCCCATTCAAAATGAAAGGGGCTGAAATCGCACTGCACAGAACTCCATGTGAATTGCACAGGAACACGCAGCACATTCATTATGCGATTCACATGCAGTGCCTAGTCTGAATGGGCCCTTAGACTTAAACTATCACTCTTGAATTTAAATTTTCTAGTCCAGAGTCAAAGCAAACTGGCTGAGATTGCTCTTCAGGCACCTTGATAAATAAGGGCCTTTCCTGAAATAATATACAATTTGGTTGTATGCCAGCCTAGTACAGCTGTGTCTGAAACAAACATCTGAGTTTTATTTTTCCTTAAACGAATTTAGTTGTTAAAGGATACACAGCAATTTTGGTCTTCTGTAAAACATATGACTTTTATTAAGGCGCTCTGTATCCTTTAATGACCATGTCTAACATACAACTATTCTCCTATTTAGTAAACACAGGCCTTCGAATTTTAGCTAAAAGTACAGATGCAAACTGGCATATATGGGTCACAGCATCAATTATTTAAGATTTACGGATATTCTAACATGAGAACTAATTTACTGAAGACAGCCGTATTCACCCGTTCGCTTCCAAATAACATGTTTTACAGGCCGGGTTCATTATAAGAGTGTTTTTCCCTGGGTTTAACCACCTAGCTGCTGGAATTGTACATTTGGGGTATAAAACAGGTTAATGCATAACTGCATGTTAACTGCTTCCTACATGTTGCATTATATTTCTCAGTGAATTTTAAAGGGTTACACATAATTGATCTGCAGGTTTGTTACCCCCTGGAGTTTATAAAATGGTGAAATTGTGTGATGACTTCACCCGTGCATTGGGGATTGGAAAAATGCACATGCTTTATAAATAGTGCTTCACGGGTAGTAGGATCGACATTCTCATGCTGGGCCTGAAAGTCTCCCGTGTGCATGAAAGATCAATACCAATCAATAGCTTAGTGCTGGGACTTGAGAAACCACAGCCCAGCGGGTCATACAAGGCTTCTGCTTAATCTATAGAGTAATGACATCATGTGGCATATGCCTGATATTGGAATCAATCTGCCTCACGCATCTTAGCCTCCATTAAATACTGTGGAAACCTGCAGGAATATGTGGATGTTTTGGATTATACATCAATATATCTGATTTCTTAAAATATAGCAGTTGAAATTCTTTATCTTAGACACACATACACATTTACACATCTGTGTTTTTTTCATGAGAACTCAGATGTAGAACTCTAAGCACTTACTTGCAGTCATGTTTTTCAATTTCAAAGTGTGGGTTGAAGTTCAGCACAATCTTCTGGTTGGGCTCTGGTGCACTGATGATCCACTCGCAGTTCTGATGGGAAGGGTAGTCGTAAGGGTACCCAGGTGAGGTGATGTAATCAGGATGTTTGGCATTTAATCGGCCACCACATTTGGTTGCTGTAAATAAAGAGGAGAAAACAATGCTTGTGAGCAATGTACCACAATCCCAAGAAACCAAGAAATCCAAGAAAGAGAGTGAAGTTCCACCAACCATCTCCTCCACTTACTACATGTTACTACTTCTCGTCTTGGCAAAGATCTCAACTGTCCATCATATTAAGGAACTGTCCATCTTTACCCCCACTCCTCAAATGCCCATCTGGCTTACAGATTCGTATAAGGGCTCATTCAGAAGGCCATTTAGACGGTACACCATTCAGATCAGACTATTTCATGTGTTTATGTTCAATTGCACAGTGGTGTAGTGGGTGGCACTCTCGCCTAGCAGTAAAAATGGTCGCTGGTTCGAATTCCAACCACGACACTACCTGCCTGGAGTTTGCATGTTCTCCCTGTGCCTGCGTGGGTTTCCTCCGGGTACTCCGGTTTCCTCCCACACTCCAAAGACATGCTGGTAGGTTAATTGGCTTCTAAGTTGGCTCTAATATATGAATGTGAGTTAGGGACCTTAGATTGTAAGCTCCTTGAGGGTAGGGACCGATGTGAATGTACAATGTATATGTAAAGCGCTGCGTAAATTGACGGCGCTATATAAGTACCTAAATAATAATAATAATAATTGCAACCTATACAAATCATTGACAGGCTGAGAGGCTCTGCATGCTGCCAGCATATAATTTCACATAGAGCGATTTCCTGCGGCTAGGAAAAGATGAACAGCCCTGGAAACAGTCTGTGTACAGAGTCGCTCCTCTGTCCATAGCCGCATGTAATTGTTCCTTGATCGCTAAAATGCAAACAGCCACAGAAAGCTGCAGTGTCAGCCTGTCACTGGTTTCCTGTCCGCAGCTGAATAAACATTTGGTCGTACTGCCACAAAAAATATGTTGATTTACGAGATGTACAGCCATAAACGGCAATGTGAAAGAGCCCAGAGCTGGCTATAGACGGTGTGAATCAATGTATGGGCAGGCTTGAGTATTTTTCTGCTTGTTTTCCTATGCCTGACTAAGGCCAGCCATAGACAAACCAAATCTGAGCCCGTTCAGCAGAAACCGGGCAAGATTCGAGCCATGTATGGGCAGGCTGAATGTACCCAAGTTAATCGATCAATCAACTTGGGTGGGTTGCCGGATTTTTCATGCAATTATTGCTAGTGGCTATTATAGCTGATAGGGGCACCTCCCCCCCCCCCCCCCCCCCCGGAGAACACAATTGCTCTGTTGGAGAGATTCCCCGCATGCGGCCTGACAACGTTTTTTATATTGCCCTAAACTTGCCATTCATTCTTCTGATGATTATATCAGTTATTTTGAATTGCCAAGGAAAATTCCCCACTGATGTTTATGACACAAATAACCAACAAAGAGCATCAATGAAAGCAGAGAGAGGAGGAGATTGCCAGAGGAACATAAAGTAGAACTATAGACAAAACTTATTTTTTTCATTTTGGATAGTGTAGGGGGGGGGGGGGGTTTAACCCTTGTCAAATGTTTTTTTGCCATCTGTGTCCCATTGCCAAGATTTCCCTTCACTTCCTGTCCCATAGCCAAACAGGAAGTGAGAGAAAATCACTGTAAATTAAGGAAAAACCCTGGGGACCCCCAGGTCTCCAGAACTAGTGTCCCCATTGGAAGATTTCCCCTCTTTTACTTTTCTGGGGACAACCCAAAATTTGGATTTTCTTTTACTTTGAATAATAATGGCAAACAGGACTAATGGAGAGGGTAAATCTTCCTAACGGGGGCACAGACAGCAATAAAAACTGACAGGGGTTTTAATTCCTCCCCACTCTATCCAAAGCTAAAAAAAAAAGTTTTGCCTTTAGTTATACTTTAACAGAAGGTACTGGGACAGCTTTGACCACCATAATTTTATGCTCCTGCTATCTCCACCTCTTGACCAAAATGAAATCGTTTCAAGGAATTTTTATTCAATGGAATGAATTCTTTAAACAGACATCTCACTACGTATTTTTTCATTCATGTTTGACATTTTTCTGTCTTTTCTTACTTTCCCTTTATCCAGAATGGAGCATTTAACCCTATATAATTTGGCAATGAAAACTCTGCAGAAACGTTATCCTAGATCTAATGTTTTCACTTGGCTAAATTGTAAATATGCTTCTATAGATGTCAAACAATAGAATGAGGGGTATGGGTTTAGTACTTGTGAGCATACAACATGGTAGCAATTACAAGTCAGCGCCCAAAGCACTGCTTATTATTAAGCTCTGACAAGTTATTGCAGCTAAGAAAAACATTTCCTCTTGTGTCATTAAATGCCATTTATTGTATTACCCTCTCTATGAAAACATTTCACCAAAGAAAACACATTACATGCATAGGGCACTTTGCAAAAAAAAAAAAAAAAAACAGAGCTTGTAGAAAAGTTGTCTGCCATTGTATTTCTTCAAGAGTATTAGAATGTAAAATATTAAAACTTTATAACAAATGAGAGCGCTTATCTAAAAAACAGTAGATAGTAAAGTAGATTTATGGCACCTAAAGAATAGCGCATTTACACTTACAATTTTCTCCCTGTAAAATTCCACAAATATCGGTTGAGCCTGCCACGAAGGACCACTAATGTAGATTTCTGCATTAGGGAGGCAACAATGCTGCACTGATACTGAATTCTGAGCAGAGTTGCCACCAGGTTTGCAGCATTTTTTACTGACAAAACATGGAAAATTTACTGGCGGAGCACATTTTTCCCTGACAACCTGAGAAATTACAGAACTCCTATTGAAAACTAGCACAGTGAATATTTGAACAGTATAAAGATGATATGGAAACACTGACAATACTTAATAACAAAGTAATTTGCTGGATTTGCACTTAAAAAGTCAACACAGCATGAAATTATCAGCCCCTGATATTTACTGGCAGTTGTAAAAAAATCACAGATTTTTACGAACTGTCAGTAAATGTACTGGTGGTTGGCAACCCTGGTTGCCACTCTCATGTAGTCTGTGTCTCCTAGTACTACAGTAGGATGAATACATTTTGTAGGGGGCTTGGCTATTAGCATTGTCAATGCTGATTCACAAGCCTGTAGATCAGTGGTTCTCAACTCCAGTCCTCAGGACCCACTAACAGGCCAGATTTTAAGTATTACCTTGGGGAGATGCAGACTAGAATACTGCAATCCTTGAGCAACAAATGATATCACCTGTGATATATTTCAGTTATCTTGCAAACCTGGCCTGTTAGTGGGCCCTGAGGACAGGAGTTGAGAACCACTGCTGTAGATGGTCGAACCGCACCTGGCCACACCCAGCCCTGCCCACTGCGTTCTGCCCCTGTTACTGAATCCTCCCACTGTGAGTTGCAGTGTCTGGGAGGGGGAGCGTGGGAGACACAAATGAAGGAGGATTTGGTGGGGAGGGAAGGACATTTTTTGGATTACTTTACAAGGGACGTCTAGCTTATTGACAGCCTCCGCTTTGTTCCTGTGTGCTTTGTGGAGGAGGGTGTGCCCTCTTTTTTTTAAACTCTCAGATAAGCTTTACAAATTTAGCCAGCACTTTGAATGGATTTAGACAAGAGAAGACGGCAGATAAACAGGTACAACTTATGTAGAAGGATTTGTTTAATCTCTGTGTTATCACCTGAGACCAGTCACTTCCCTGGGTATATGTAAGGGCTCTTTCACACGGGACGGATCCGTGCAGATCCGCCCCGTGAAGCTCCGCTTGCTCAGCGGGGATCGCTCCGTTGATCCCTGCTGAGCCGACGGATGACTGGGCGGTCCCCGCACACTGTGCAGGGACCGCCCTGTCAGAGCGCCGCTCTCCCCTATGGGGAATCGGATGACGACGGACCGTAGAGTCCGTTGTCATCCGATCCGCTCCGCCGACGGAAGGAAAAATAGGGTTTTCCTCCGTCACACTTTGGCGGAGCGGATGTCAGCGGACATGTCTCCGCTGACATCCGTGCCTCCATAGGGGTACATGGAGGATCCGTTTCAGGTCTGCCTAAAAAACTGAGAGGCGGACCTGAACGGACCTCCGTGTGAAAGGGGCCAAAGGCCCCTTTCACACGGGGCGGATCCGTGAAGATCCGCCCCGTGAAGCTCCGCTTGCTCAGCGGGGATCGCTCCGTTGATCCCCGCTGAGCCGACGGATGACTGGGCGGTCCCCGCACACTGTGCAGGGACCGCCCTGTCAGAGCGCCGCTCTCCCCTATGGGGAATCGGATGACGACGGACCGTAGAGTCCGTTGTCATCCGATCCGCTCCGCCGACGGAAGGAAAAATAGGGTTTTCCTCCGTCACACTTTGGCGGAGCGGAGCGGATGTCAGCGGACATGTCTCCGCTGACATCCGTGCTTCCATAGGGGTACATGGAGGATCCGTTTCAGGTCCGCCTAAAAAACTGACAGGCGGACCTGAACGGACCTCCGTGTGAAAGAGCCCTTAGAGTTTACAACCACTTTAAGCACACACCCGTGCAAGGAGCGCCTTTGGCCAGACAGGAATGCATCTGTCCCATGCTGGCAGTCCCGCTGATGTCGTTTGGGATGCAGTGGCTGCACAAGCACATCCGCTGCTCCAAATTTGACATCCTTGCTTCTGCAGGTCCTAAATGCAGGGGACACTCACCTGAACCCGCATGGATGTCAAATTGGGAGCAGCAGCTGTGTCCTTGTAGCTGCGTCCTAATAGACATTAATGGGACTGCCTGCAGAGGAATGCACCCCCATGTGGGCAAACACAGCACTTACATGGGTGTATGCTTCAGTACACCTGGGTGAACGAGGCCTTAGAGGGTGTCTATATTCACTCCTCATTGTCCCACTGTACGTGGGAACGTACCACCATCTCTTTCATCCTCCTGAGATGCACTCGGGATTATGGACTATAGGATTTATAGCGCGCATACAGCAGTACACATGATTGCAACTAATGTACCCTGCTTGTTCCAAACAAACAGAAGTGAGCGGGAATAGGAGAGGTTTGGGAGCTTACAGAGCATGTTACAAGGGGGCAGAATAACACAAGGAAATTTTTTCACAAAAAAAAGCTTACAGGGGAATTAGGTAGTGGATGTGTATGTTTTTATTTTTTCAGAATAAGGATATTGTTTATTGTCACTTTAATTTTGATTGGCTATTAGTTTCTAAACTGTGAACGCTCACTTTATTAAATCAGCCTGACCGCAGTTTCATTAATTTTTCCAAACATTCTAGCGGTTTTCATTTCATACCTTTCAGATTATTTTAGCTCTCATAGCTCCAACTGCCTGCCTGTAAACACCTCCAGTGAATTGTTTTCCAGCTGCATAGACAATAAAGTGTCCTGTAATTTCAGACAATGCATAAATTGCAGGTTATATTGTTTAGCTGTGATAAAAGAGACTTCCTTCCTCCTGTTTACTGAAGAACAGAGAGAGTGAGATTTCACTAGGCTGCGTGTTCATTTCCTGTTGGTTTCCGTACATATTATAGACTTCCAAACATGTACAAGCCGTCTTTTTATATGTTTATATTAAGGTTCTACTTTCTCCTTTCTGAACGATTGCAGAGAGTATTTACAAAGCCAGCAACGCATACTTCCTCTCCATCCTCAGATTCCTTGTTTACCATCTCTTCATCTAACAAAACCATCCATTGATTTAAAGCGGAACTAAACCTACTGATTTCACTGCTTCAAAAAAAAACAGTTGCCTGTGCTCCCATTGAAACTGTCAAGCCATCCACTGGCTTGTGTCATAACTGATCAAGTGAAGCCCCATGTCAAATGCAGATCAGAGGCCAAGATGGCAGCTATCCATGTAAATGAGAGGAGGGTTTAGTTCTGCTTAAAGAACAGAGTAAGGCCCCTTTCACACTGAGGCGTTTTTACCACGTTTTCGCGGTAAAAACAGCGCTGTAAAAATGCCTGAAATAATCCTGCCCCATCATTCTCAATGTGAAAGCTCTGAGGGCTTTCACACTGAGGCGTTTTGCTGGCTGTGCGTTGGAAAAAATCCTGCAAACAGCTTTTTTGGAGCATCTTTGGGGCGCATAAAATAGCGCTGTAAAAACGCCTATCCCCATTAAAATGAATGAGTACCGCTGTAAAAACGCGGTAAAAAACACCCAGAAGCTGTGGGAAGGTCACATAAACGCAGTAGATTGGAGGATTGTGGGATACCAAATAATCCTTTTTACTGCAAAAACGCAGTAAAAACGCATATGCGTTAGCGCTATTTTTACCGCGAACGCGGTAAAATCGCGGTAAAAAAACTCATAATTTGTTAGCGTTTTTTCAACGCCTCAGTGTGAAAGGAGCCTAAGAAAGATTAGGTTTTTTTTTTTTGCTCTCTGCATCCCATTGGGGAAATTTCCTGTCACTTCGTGCTCCAAAACCAAAACAGGAAGTGAGAGGAAATCCCTGCAAGGTGAGGGGAACCCCTGATTGTCATCAGGTCACAGAATTAGCATCCCAATTGGATGATTTCCCTCTGTTTTGACACCCCGAAATGTGGGATTTTTTTTTACTTTCACTCTTGATAACACTAATGGTAAACAGAACAAATAAGGAGGATGAATTTCCCTAATGGAGACGCAGACAGTGATAAAAACCTGACAGGGGTTCTAATACATCTCCATTCTATCCAAAAGTAAGAGAAAAAATATTTGCCTTTAGGGCTCATTTACACTTGCAATATTTATTTATTTATTACAGGTACCTATATAGCTCTGACAATTTGCACAGCGCTTTACATATGTATATATATGTATATATATATATATATATATATATATATATATATTGTACCTTTGTAATTTTATAAATATATATAATGATATATACAGCAGTCTATCACATATATACCAGTACCAAAGTGCTTATTTACACTTGCACTGGCCCTCTGAAGACTGATCTGCGGTGGATTGTTTTTCAGAGGGCATTTGACAGGCGGTGAGGTGTTTTACCCCCTAAATGCCTGCACCACCACGCTGCAACCACATTCATTCGACACATGGTTGTGCAGTTGCAGCAAGGCCTCATTGATTTGAACATGACAGCAGGGATAATGTATACCCCCCCCACCCCCCAGTGCAGAACGTGTACACCACAATATGGCTAACTGTGCAGCTTAGAGGGAGCAGTGGGGGGGGGGGGGGGAGGCAAAAATGCAGCTCAACCGTGTGGTTGTAAACTAAAGCCACCATTAGAAGACATCTAGGCAATGCTATTTTGCCTCTGGAAGCCCGTTCATCACAAATATAAAAAAAAAAAAAGGAAAAACTGCTTGATGCTTTCATAAGCATGATAGGTTATTTTATGAAAAGAAGACTTAAGTAATATGTCTAAAGTTCAAGTGGCATCTTATCCCTCAGTGCCATCGTAGAGTACACAAGGCATATTAGTCACAAGTTATTCATGAATCCATTATCAAAGTGTGAATGGATTAGGACAAAAAAAGATAACAGCAACACTTTTGCGCCGCTGATAACGGAATATAACAGAAATAAACTTTAATGAAATGAAGCAAAGTGAAGCGATGTCAACCTGTGTTCAGGTCAAGCATCCATCCATGAGTAATGGAACTTAAATAATAAGTACTTTTCTTCACGATCCTGGAAGCCAACTCATGCTCAATTCCCTTCAATTTACCACAAAAGACTATGGGGGAATTTAGTAAAACTGGAGCAGACAGAATGTGGAGAACTGTGCATAGTAACCAATCAGCTTCTATCTTCAGATTGTTCAGTGAAGCTTTGCAAATGAAAGCTAGAAGCTGATTGGTTGCCATGCACAGATGCTCCAGTATTAGTCAAACTTCAATTCCTTCTTTGATTGGAATGAGCAAATTGTTATCCTTTATTTGGCAAAGAGACATACAGCCAGAAAAAAACAATGCATCTCGGCCAATCAGGTCTTAATCATGGCCATGATTAAGGCCTGACCGGCTGAAACGCGTTGGTTTGTTGATTCCTATAGAAGTGTCAGCTTTCTATTAAAGTTTGAGTACTGTGTGAGGTTTTCACAGACCTCTTAGCCTTAGCACCGGGACTTGAAGCGTTTTGTGTGACTTGTAAGTGGTTGTAGCGCTGTCTCATCTGTTCCTGCTCCAGTCCTAGTAAATTCCCCTCATGGCATGTATTTAGCGCTGTCTCATCTGTTCCTGCTCCAGTCCTAGTAAATTCACCTCATGGTATGTATTTAGCGCTGTCTCATCTGTTCCTGCTCCAGTCCTAGTAAATTCCCCTCATGGCATGTATTTAGCGCTGTCTCATCTGTTCCTGCTCCAGTCCTAGTAAATTCACCTCATGGTATGTATTTAGCGCTGTCTCATCTGTTCCTGCTCCAGTCCTAGTAAATTCACCTCATGGTATGTATTTAGCGCTGTCTTATCTGTTCCTGCTCCAGTCCTAGTAAATTCACCTCATGGTATGTATTTAGCGCTGTCTCATCTGTTCCTGCTCCCGTCCTAGTAAATTCACCTCATGGCATGTATTTAGCGCTGTCTCATCTGTTCCTGCTCTAGTCCTAGTAAATTCACCTCATGGTATGTATTTAGCGCTGTCTCATCTGTTCCTGCTCCAGTCCTAGTAAATTCACCTCATGGTATGTATTTAGCGCTGTCTCATCTGTTCCTGCTCCAGTCCTAGTAAATTCACCTCATGGCATGTATTTAGCGCTGTCTCATCTGTTCCTGCTCTAGTCCTAGTAAATTCACCTCATGGCATGTATTTAGCGCTGTCTCATCTGTTCCTGCTCCAGTCCTAGTAAATTCACCTCATGGTATGTATTTATGTATGCATGGGGGTGTTGTCATGTAACACATGATCAGATAAATGCTAGAAGACTTTAATTTTAAGGAAAAAATAAGACATTTGACATAAATTCCCTTCCACATTTCCGGTTTGATCTGTGCTGTTGGGTAAGGAGGGAATGAACTATTGATATCCAGACATGAGAACCATTTAGATCCCATCTTTGAAGTTCATCATTCTGAAATCACAAATGCACATGGGTCTTACCCTGGGGTCACTTGACCAGAATCTTCATCAGGAACCTACATCATATAGTGACTACTAGCACACCATCTAATTTACCTTGGTACCCTGACACATCTCCGAATTGTCTACACCAATCAAGTAGTGGCCTCACTGATGATCAGCTGCACTGGGCACCAGTAGACCCAATCCAAAACTTGGAACTTGAGCCAACATGTATTATTTACTTTTAAAAACCGTGTACAGTATCTGGGATGGAACCTCTGCCAGGACTTTATTGCTGTCTGTGACCTCACTAGGGAGATTCACTCTCACTTCCTGTTGTCACAAGGAAAGAAAGTGAGGGAAAATCTGAAACTTTAGAGCTGTCTCTGGAACAACAGTAGAAGGGAAATGTTTGAATGGGGACATCTGTTCTGATGACAACGGTCAAATCTGGGATTTCCCCTCAGTCTGATATTTGCCCTCTTGCTGTTCTGTCTCTGGAACAAGAAGTGAGGACATCAACAACTACAACCTGACAGAGGTTCTTAGACTTCCTTAGGTTAGGCTTACACTTATGGCTGAGGGGTGGTAAAAATAAATTTTTGAACCACAATTCTACTGCTCCCTAACCACTCCCCCTTAAGTTGCAAAGGCAGCAAATGAGGGTATACTGTATACATGCTTTGCATCGCAGCGTGGCAAAAATGATCCCCAGCAAGGCATCTGGCAAGCAGTACCGCCCCGTCAAATATGATCTATTCAACTGCATACAACCCATTCAACTGCAGGTGGTTGATGTGCAGTAAATCCACAAACCAGCAAAGCGCACAAGAAGTCCAATGTCAGTAATATCAATAAAATTCAATCGGATCAGGAAGATGATCAAGCAGCATCTAAAGAAAGGATCTTGAAGCTTCCAGAGGAAATTTGGGATGATCCAAGGCAGCTCAAACGGACAAGAAACCAGGAGCGCAGGATCCTCATTAGCATGACAGTAAACATTTATTGAGAGAAAAAAAAATACACTTACAGTTAAAATTCTTCACCAAGATGGATACAAAGCAAGGCTGTGTGCAGGAACAGCACCTCCAAATCCTGTGGCCGGCATCACAGGGACCCACTCTGACAGCTGTCAAAAAGACTGCCCTGGTTGCTGTGCAGTGGTGCAGGTTTTTAAGGGTTAAAACAGGTTGTGAGGAGGCAACATAATACCTCCTCACCGCTTCTCAAACTCTCTATGAAAAGTGATTCACTGCAAATTGCTCTTCATAGGGCAACACATGCATAAACAAGCCCTTGCTTAGTAGGAAAAAACTTTTGGCTGGGGTTCATTTTAAGAAACCATTTTTGGGGTCCTGTCCCTCTACAATGGCAACAAAATGATCACCTGTGGAGGGCTGGGTTCTCCTATATTGGACTACTTTGGTTTCTTGTTACCCCTGTGCAGCATCATAGGAAGTATGGGCCCTTTCACACGGGTGATCCAATCAGGTCCGCCTGTCAGTTTTTCAGGCCGACCTGATTGGACAGTCCATGCATTCCTTTGGGCCAGAGGGTGTAAGTAGACTTGTATCTGTTTACACCCACCTACCTCCAGGTCCGATCAGGCCTGCTAAAAACAAAAATGGAGGAGGACTGTGCCCTCTTCTGTTTGGCCGCATTGGAGGGCAGCGGAGTCCGGCCACCCAAAGAGCAGAGCAGGCTCTGTCCATGTTCACGCTGCAGAAACCGAGCGGACAAGGACCTATCATCTGTCCAATCAGCAGGAGATCAGCGGACAGATGGAAATGGAAGGCGCCCGTGTAAAAGAGCCCATATGCCTGAACGGAGGTCATCTCTAATGCCCGTACACACGATCCGAATATCGTACGACAGATCGTACGACTTTTTTCGCTTAATAGTCGCAAGTAGAAATTCAATAGGCTATTAAAGTCACGAAAATTCTCGTACGACAGAAAAAAAATAATCGGAAGTGATGTCATGTGTTGTAATGTATTTGTATTGTATTTTCGGACGACAACTGTACTTACTAAACGAAAATCGTACGATCTGGTATCGTACGAGGAAAATTTTCGTGCATGTGCGATAAAATAATATCGGATGAACTGTCATAATCGGCTCTCGAAGCTCTGTACTAACGATCCGATTATCGTACGATTCTTCCTCGGACAACATTTTCCGTACGATATTCGGATCGTGAGTACGGGCCATTACACTGAGGATTCCATTTCAACTGTCAAATTATACATTCTGATCAGATAACGGAAGAAAGGACCTAAAGAAATCGTCACCCGATAAGTTTATTTCCAATGCTCAGTAGCAATCAGCTAATGCCCATTTGGAAAGAAGCAGAATGTATTTCTGCTCATATGTTCACATCTAAAACAAGCAGGCTGGGAGCGCCGACCACTTCTTATCTGCTGTCAAACGCTTCCTCACTAAGTGATAACGAGTGTCGCTGCTTGTTATATATATAGCCTTGATTGACAGGCTCTGCTTCCACCAAAAATCCCAAAGAAATACAGTTGAACGTGAACAAATGAAGCAGCACTGAGCTTCCAGGTGAGCTTATGGGAACTAATTACATTGTTAGATTGCAGAGTCAAGCTGCTTGCCGTTTTGTGACTGACATATTCAAGAGGTGAGGGGGAAATAAAAGGGTCTAGGGTCCCCTTCCAACATGTCTGCACCAGAAATACCGGATGATCTTATAGAAACGTGAACATAAATCCCGTCTAGGCCCGGAGGTCCTCTGTACAGGGGCCACAATATATCTATAATAACTGATCAAAAGAAAGCCGGCTGAACCTATTTCTGGATATGCCAATGTACTAAAACCGATGTGTCATACTTCCTCCCAGACTGGCAGAGCTTAGGGAGGGCCTGGCCTTGCTGACTCATATACCGGCTAAAGGCCGTCATAGGGAACACCACAAATCAACAGGATATTCCAGGACTAGATTTTCCTTCAGTTCCCACACACAGAGGCCAAGAGTCATCACTTCCCCAGCTGCTATTTAGTTTCCTCCTTCATCGCCACGTTCGATTTATTATTTTACTAGGAAAACAGCTTGTTCAGTTGTCCCTTCACCTGATCCCTATGTGTGAACAGATGACAGTGCTCTGCTTTGGCTTTAAAGAGAAGGTGCAATAATTACATATATATTAGGTCTCTATTTTTTATATGGCCAGAATAAAAAATAAAATAAAAATTAGATTAGCTAAATAAAAAATGAGATGTATTTTCTTTTCCAGCAGATGGACCTCTAGGCTTCTTCTGACTTGCCTGTTTATCCTTAAAGCGGAGCTCCACCATAAAGGGGAAGCTCCGCTTGTTCGCACCCCTCCCTCCTCTACTGACACTGACAGAGGGGAGCAGGTACCTGGTTTTGACGTGTACCCGCTCCCATGTCCAGATAAGATCGCCAATCAGCGATCTACAACATTTCCAGCCCCTCCTCTTTCCCCCGCTGCCTTCTGGGATACACACATGTCCCAGAAGATGAGGGGACCATTCAGAGAGCACCGCGTGACTCGGGCATGCGCAGTACGAAACCGGCTGTGATGCCCTCCCTTACTTATAATGCCGACACCTGCACCCAAAGCCGATTGACGAATCAGCTCGGGGTGCCGACATTGCGGGATCCCTGGACAGATAAGTGTCCTTATATTAAAAGTCAGCAGCTACAGTATTTGTAGCTGCTGACTTTTAATATTTTTTTACAGACTGGAGCTCCTCTTTAACTGTTTCACTGCCAGTGCTTATTTTATTTTTTTGCACACAACTTTAAAAAATAATTTTAAGCCAGAAGATTACCGTATTTATTGGCGTATAAACGCGCCTGCGTATAACACGCACCCCAAGTTAAGGAGGGAAGTTTAAGGAAAAAAACGTACAATGCAGCTTATCAGTGTCTCCATCTGCAGCCTTGCCCAGTGTCCATCTGAAGCCTTCCCCAGTGTCCATCTGCAGCCTTCCCCAGTGTCCATCTGCAGCCTTCCCCAGTGTCCATCTGCAGCCTTCCCCAGTGTCCATCTGCAGCCTTCCCCAGTGCCCATCTGCAGCCTTCCCCATTGTCCATCTGCAGCCTTCCCCAGTGTCCATCTGCAGCCTTCCCCAGTGTCCATCTGCAGCCTTCCCCAGTGTCCATCTGCAGCCTTCCCCAGTGTCCATCTGCAGCCTTCCCCAGTGTCCATCTGCAGCCTTGCCCAGTGTCCATCTGCAGCCTTCCCCAGTGTCCATCTGCAGCCTTCCCCAGTGTCCATCTGCAGCCTTCCCCAGTGTCCATCTGAAGCTTTGCTCAAAATAGCAGCATGATGGGTTTTTACATTTTAGCGCCGCCGGGATACACAGAGCCGTGTATTTGGCTCCTCTCGGCTCGCAGTCCCGCCCCGTTCTGCCCCTTGGCCCGGCTTCTATGATGGACACAACACCGGTCCAATGGCAGGATGTAAAGGCTAGGAGGCGGGACAGGGCGTGACTGCGAGCGGAGCCGAGCCTAGCCGAGTACAAAGTACACTTGGCTCGGTCTATTTCGCCGGCGCTCGCTCCTCTTCCCCTCAGAGACAGCGGGGATCGGCGTATAACACGCACCCGCGATTTTCCCCTGATTTTAAGGGGAAAAAAGTGTGTGTTATACGCCGATAAATACGGTAGTTAAACACCCCAAACATTATATATTTTTGTAAAGCAAAAGGCCGGAAAATAAAATATTATTGTGTGAAAAAATTAAAAATAAATAGATTTCTTTATGTCACACGATATTTGTGCAATGGATTCACACAGAGCTGTGGCTCATCCCTGCCCCCCTCTCTTCTCATTGACTCACTGGCTGCGATTGACAGCATCGGGAGCCAATGGCTCTTGCTGCTGTCTCAGCCAATGAGGAGGGAGGGTCCGAGGCTCTCGTGCACATCGCTGGATTGAGATGGCGGTTAGGTAAATATTAGGTGGGGCTGGGGGCTACACAGAGAAGTTTTTAACCTTCATGCATAGAATGCATGAAGGTAAAAAACCTTGAGCCTTTAGAACCACTTTAAGGCGCAAAAAGCGTGGCTGTGCTGACCAATAAGTGCTTGCCTTTGTGTCTATGGTCCATTACATCACCAGTATAGGACATCACAGCCAGGCCAGAATATTCAGAGGTAGTTCACCTTTTCTTTTTAGATGGCATTCCGGAAGGGTTCAGAAAAGCACAGTTTTCAACCGGTACATCAACTAGTATGGTCAGTGAAAGATAATCATCCAGGAAGTGGATTGGGGGGTGGGGAGGGTGTTGTGCTTTAGTTCACCTTTTTTGCGTGGTGAACTAACCCGGTAAGATTGAAATAGAAAAGTAATTTTTAATAGTATTAAAGTACAAAATGGAATTTCCTATGATAACTAGTGCCATCTAATGTCCAGATGCGGTACTTTCCATTTGAACCCAATTTACATTCAAAACAGCATCCTGTGGCCTATTTACATTCATGTTGTACCCCATTCACACAGAACAAGTGTATAGTACATGCGCGTTCACTGGTCAAATGACACATGCACATTTTTTGTAAAAAAAAAAAACATAAATATGTTTACTAAAAAGGTGGATAAATCATTATGCTTTCACCAAACTTTTAAAATACACAAGAAATAAAACAAACACACCTACGAAAATATTGATGTGTCTATGAAGCTCTTTTTTTTTACTCCACGTCACCGTTCCCGTTTTAAATATCGCAGTTGTTCTGCTTTATGTTTGCTTTTAAAACAAACTGTTCAACTTGACTTGAACTCAACCAAAGCATGTGTACACATCTACGAGTACGGCCATAACCCAAACAAAAGTTCCCGAATTCAGAACTGCTTTCTATTTTACTGAAGTTATGATCTTCATTGTGTAAATATGACACAAGAAATTATGGAAAAAAAATAACGTGCATACTTTTAAATATAATTTAAGAAAAAACTACACGGAATAACGAGGAGGGATCAAAGATTTTCTTCTTCTTTATTTTTAAAATTCAAAAACTCTAGGGACGAGAGAGACAAACACATACAAAGAAATCTTTAAAACATCTGGTTTGATTCCTATGGGAAAGTCACCGTCTGCCAAACATTAACAAACCAATCTCTCTATAATATAAGTTTGCTGCGTACCGACAAATGGAGTTCCACTGTCTGCTTATTAATTGTAATCTAACCACAACGTCTCACCTGAACACAAAGACAGATTCATGTCCTAGAGGAAATCATACTTTGCAAGCGTGCACTCATCCACCAAATACACTAACACGGATGTAATGCTTAGGCGGACCATAGATTATGCTATTTTCTTTTTCAATCCACCACGACTGGAAGGAAAGAAAGTTGCTTGATTCCCCCATCAACACTGGCAGTGTTGATGGGGGAGCCCCTCCCACTGCGCTATTATATTCTGCCGGTGTGGAGCCTTCTCTGCTGGCAGAACACAATAATTAGCGTTGCCGTCTAAAGCTGGCGGCACTAATTGTTTGGAATAAACTAAACAGGCTGGTTGTACACAAGTTGATCTGGTGCCCATACATGGATCCAAGTTTGGCCAATCCCTGCTGAACCGGGTTTAGGGCTCATTTACTTGTGCGTCTGAGGCAGGCCATACATTATACATTTTTTTTTTTCATACAACTAGCAGGTTACATGAAAAAAAAAATGGAGATACCCAATCCACTCCCCAAACACTCCCCCTGAGCTATTGGGTTCTGATGACGGTAACGCTTCCCCATCGTCAGAACTCAATGATCAATATTGCCGCTACAGCCAGTGGCACTGATTATATGTGAAAAACCCGACAAATCAACATAGGCCCCTTTCACACGGGACATTTGCTCTGCGGGGATCGCTCCGTTTATCCCCGCTGAGCGGGCGGATGACAGGGCGGTCCCCGCACACTGTGCAGGGACCGCCCTGTCAGATCTCCGCTCTCCCCTATGGGGGGATCGGATGTCCGTGTTCATCCGATCCGCTCCGCAGACGGATAGAAAAATAGGAATTTTTCTATCCAGAAAAACTGAGCATTGCGGGCATGGATAAGATCGGATATCAGCGGATGTTCATCTGCTGACATCCGCTATCCCGTAGGGATACATGTATGTCCGTTTTTCATCCAAAAACGGATGGATGAAAAACGAACATACGGGTCCGCCCGTGTGAAAGGGGCCTTATGTGCAACTAGATTGCTTATACGTAGATCGAAAGTCGACTGTCCCCTGCTGAACTGACCAAATTCATATATGGCTGACTTAAAACATTGTACAGGCATACCCCACTTTTAGGTACACAACGGGACCAGAGCATGTATGTAAAACGAAAATGTACTTAAAGTGAAGCAATACATTTTTTCACTTCTAGGCTGTAGTGAGGAAGTCAGGGGCTGTTGTGGGGCATCAGGGGAGCTTAGTGTGGGTGTCAGGGAAACACTCACATGTAATTAGGCTCATCTGATGCAAGGGGGGGCCCGCTCCAATCCATCCCCCGGACATCACGCTGTGCACAGAGGACAGTGCTGTGGAGAGGCTGGATGCCATTCTGTGGCTGACAGGGAAGCTGGAAGAACCACAGAGTGGATGTGATGTCACCGGAGGTGGGGAGACGGCCAGGAAACAGGAAGAGCACACTGGAATAGGGTAGGCTACATGCTTAGAGCTTCAGTTCCTTCTACTGCGGCTAATGGTGCAGGAATGTTTGTACTTGTGAGGCACTTTACGTACACTCGCGGGTATGTCCGTACTCGCGAGTGTACGTAAAGTAAGTGTCCGTAAAGCGGGGTATGCCTGTATAGTTTTGGATGCATCTAAACGTAGCACTATAGCAGGAGTCTCAAACTGGTGGCCCTCCAGCTGTTGCAAAACTACAAGTCCCATAAGTCATTGCAAGGCTGACAGTTACAAGCATGACTTCCACAGGCAGATACATGATGGCACTTGTAGTTTTGCAAGAGCTGGAGAGCCGCCAGTTTGAGACCCCTGCACTATAGGAACCAATGGGGCCACACACACACACAAACACAGATCCATCTACAAAAAGAAAATGTGTGCCGCCTTTAGCGATGTACAAAAAAAGTAGTCCGGGGCCGTACATATCCGCAGATTTTATGCATGTATGTGTGTAAACGCATGGATAAACACACATGTGTAAATGTATTAGGGCTACATGCACACAGCCAATTTTACTAATCATACGTGTGAAGACATGTACGCAATTAAATGTGTAAAATTCTGGTTCTATACCCTCTTTCTTTGCTTTTAATCCCAGAATACACTTTTTGCATCTATGCACAAAAAACAACATATTCTCAGATGCAGATGTTTTCAATTTTAGCTTACAGATCCAACTGCATACATGTGTTTAGGCCAGGGGTCTCAAACTGGTGGCCCTCCAGCTGTTGCGAAACGACAATTCCCATCATGCCTCTGCCTGTGGGAATCATACTTGTAACTGTAAGCCTTGCAATGCCTCATGGGACTTGTAGTTTCGCAACAGCTGGAGGGCCGCCAGTTTGAGACCCCTGGTTTAGGCACATGTATGCGTGTCCTATTGTAAACAATGCACCTGCATTCAAATCCGTAAATAAAAAACGCTTTGAACTGCGTTTTCTTATACGGTCGTGTATTTGAGGCCTAAAAGAATTGTACAATTCTAGATGTAAATACTTTAAGTAGGATCTTCTGTTAGCTCTATAAATAAGAAGCAGTGTTTTGTGAAGAAAATATGCCTATGCCCGCGTGAATGCGTCGTTATATGCAGGATTTTGCAGGCAGAGTAAGTTGTGCACATGCGTATGTGTATACACACGTAACATTTTTTTTTCATCCTCCTCTAGCTGCTAGTGTTTTAATTTATGTGTATACGCTCCTATGTATTGCGTAGTCACACATATAAACATAAATTACTGCACTCAAAAGCAAAAGTTCCAATTATTTTATTTATTTTTGCGACTCTGAACACATCGTCGCCCTACGGATCTGCATTGTCCCATAGAAAATAATACACCTGGGTTCAGTTTCGTAAAAAAAAAATTGCGTTTCATGTAGGGTTGTCCCGATACCGATACTAGTATCGGTATCGGCACCGATACCGAGCATTTCCCCAAGTACTTGTACTCGGGGGAAATGCTCCGATGCTTCACCCGATACCTGGGCAGTCAGGGATGATCGTTGCGGCGGGGGGGAATTACAAGCACTGATCTGCCTGTATACATTTCAATAAAGCCTGACAGCTTCTCCCCGGACCCCCCCCCCCCTTTTTAGCTGCTTTAGTGAAATTTATACAGCGGTGATCGGTGCTTGTAACTCCCCCCCAACACGCACTGATCACCGCTGACTGTCACTGTATCTTTCTCCGTGCTGCTATACTCCTCCACGCTCTGTGTCCCCCTGTGTGCTGTTCTCCCCCTCCGTGCTCTGTGTCCCCCTCGGCGCTGCTCTCCCTCTCCGGTTCGTTGTCCCCCTCTGTGCTGCTCTCCCCCTCCGTGCTCCCCTCAGTGCTGCTCTCCTTCTCCGGGTGTCCTTGTATCCCCCTCCGTGCTGCTGCTGTCGGCGCTCCGTGTCCCGTGTCCCCCTCCTGCTGCTCTCCCCCTCTGCGCTCCGAGTCCCCCCACCATGTCCTCCTCCACCCCCTCTGTCCTCGGTATCTCAGAATGGAGAGCGGAGGTAGGAGCCGCTAAAGCCGGCTCCTTCCTTTTCGAATGAACAGAGTCAGTGATCACTGACTCTGTTCATTCATATAACTTAAACATCGTAACCTGTGTTTACGATGCTTCAGTTTATAAATGGAGAGGAGCCTCCTGTCCATTCATTTTAGCTGAGGCTGCAGAGAAAGGGACTGGGGAATCTGTGTCCCTCGTCCCTTTCTCTGTCTCATAGGGGAGATGTCAGAGGTCTGTTAAGACCCCTGAAATCTCACCAAAGCCCCCCAACAGCGCTAAAAAAAAAAAAAAGGGAAAAAAAAATGAATTGTAAAAAATAATAAAAATAAAAAAAACACACTGACACAATCCACTCCCCCCCCCCCCTAAAAAAAAAATTAAAAATAAAGCACTGTAAAAAAAAAAAAAAAATTGTAAAAAAAAAAATTTAAAAAAAAAATACTGACACATGACATTAAAAAAAAGTATCGGTAATCGGTATCGGCGAGTACTTGAAAAAAAGTATCGGTACTTGTACTCGGTCTTAAAAAAGTGGTATCGGGACAACCCTAGTTTCATGGTTACAAACTTTTGTGACGGGTACACATCCTATCCATTCTTTTCATGCAATAAGTCGAAGCAAGTCCTGTAACAAGGCCAATCCTTGACTTTGGGGCTAAATGATTTACGGTTTTCACACCTCATACCAAGTCATCGCATTTCACAGAACTTCTGAGACATATTCAGTACAATATTGTTTTGTTAAGAAAACAACAAGCAGTTCTGATGCTGGCCTGTGGCCTTAGTCATAACCTCCCTGCTCACCAGATGAATTGTGTTATTGTTGTGTCCAATATAGTGTACAGTATGTGGTTTTGTTCCAAGACCCTGATAACATGCTGAACGGGCCTGTCTGATGTTTTGCGCATGATGTACCAGCTGTTGCTCATTTCCACAAACTATTTTAACTCCTGTGTAGCTGATAAGACCAAAAACAATGCTGTTCTCTTGGGAGCCCCACATCCTGACTTTAAATTAAGCATCATTAGCTTAAAAGAGAACCTATACTGCGGTATATTGCCTAAAAAAAGTAAAGCGGAGAACCAAACACTAGTCATCGGTATTGCCTGCAGAATCTTTTCAGCTTATCATTTCCACAGGACTGACTTATCATGCCTCAATCTGTCCTGTATCCCTGCGTGGAAGGGAGGAGGCCCCAAAATGGAACCCATGTGTGATCAGTTGAGGCGCCGATTAAAGAGTAAGTTCACCTTTACACGTTTCCCAAAAAGGTCCTATACTGTGGAAACTGTGCCTGAAAAAAAGTCAAGCGGAGAACCAAAGACTAGTCATCAGTATTACCTACAGAATCCTTTCAGCTTATCTTTTCCATCATTAGCTTAAAAGAAAACCTATACTGCGGTATATTGCCTAAAAAAAGTAAAGCGGAGAACCAAACACTAGTCATCGGTATTGCCTGCAGAATCTTTTCAGCTTATCTTTTCCACAGGACTGACTTACCATGCCTCACTCTGTCCTGTATCAATGTGTGGAAGGGATGAGGGCCCCAAAATGGAACCCATGCGTGATCAGTAGAGGTGCCGATTAAAGGGTAAGTTCACCTTTACACGTTTCCCAAAAAAGGTCCTTAAGCACCATGTCTCCAGTATATTAAAATGTCTCCCAAAAAATGTCCACCTCACTAGCTGTTGACAGCATTTTCCTTCCCAATCCATCCTGCATATGACAGGACACACTGAGTGCAAGATGCACTGCCCTGGTAATCCAAAAACTAGCACTCCCGGCCTCCCCCGCCACCCGCACATGCTTAATCGTGCTTTAATTGCAAAAATGGTGATCTCACCAATAGATATTGGTTTTCCTGAAGAATCTATTGGGGGCCTAATCCTTTCAACCATTGTTCACCGTAACCTGATTGCAGGCTAGTGCAGTGCAGGAATCTCTGGAAAACACAGACCAGCACTGAGTGTGACCACCCACATTGTGCGTGGAGATAGTCTATTCTCCATCTGTACTGAATTAGGCTGCTTCACCCTAGGATGGGTATTCAACAACCTCATGAATGTGAATATACGCTTACCACATTGTTGCTATATTTTCTATACACATAATACTGAACAATACTGTTTGAAGACTCTCTCTCGTGGCTTTTATCCCTCTTTTCTCTCCTAGTCTCTGTTCCCTCCTGGAGCACCACTGACTTATCCCTGTGAGGGTGCCATCTTTGTGGAGGTGCTTTGAGGACTTTGAATTGCTCATGTCAGACCTGTTTTACTGATCAATGATAATCTATATCAGTGATGGCGAACCTTGGCACCCCAGATGTTTTGTAACTACATTTCCCATAATGCGCAACTACACTGCAGAGTGCATGAGCATCATGGAAAATGTAGTTTCAAAACATCTGGGGTGCCAAGGTTTGCCATCACCCATCTATATTAACTGATGAATGGTGAAATATGGAATGTGGAAGAGCTCTAGATGCACAGACAGCAGCTAAACAGAACGAGGGAGGCGTTAAAAAAAGCACAGATCCACAAGATGAATAAAGAAGGAGCAAGGGGATCCTTGCACTTCTGGTCTTCAGATACAGCTTACATTCCTGTAAACCCTTAAAAAAACATTGAGCAGTACATTACTGTCTTCACCAACTGTCACTGGAGTGCTCAGTAATATACTACATATCTTGTGAGAATAGCAGTCAGCAGAGGCAGGAGAGGGTGGAATTTACATTCGATGATCTCACACTGCATACTTTCAGCTATGAGGCTTTACGGGAACATGAGTGCCTATGCAATGGAGCATGTCAGAAAGTGCACTGCAAATTCTCATTAGGGACTCATGGCGAAAGGTAGATTTTCATGGTAATTAGCCACAATCAATCTCAATAGAATTTCCCTATAAAAAAAGGAAATATTTACTTTTTGATTATAAGGCTGCTTTAAATTGGAATTGATAAAAAATCTAGCTATCCTAAATTGACCCCCAATGAGCCTGTAATTGCATCTTTTCCAGTGCAAAACCCAGCAGGAGTCTAAAAACTCAGTAAAGATTGTGAACATAGCTGAATTAATATCACATATCACTACGGGCACTCTCAGTTTAAGCTTATACTGGAATTTAGGCATAGAGAAGACCTTACATACACAAGTGGAGCCCATTAAATCAAGGAATTTTTTAAACACTGCAACCAATCTGTTTTGATTGTTGTAGGGAATAGATTCATTAGCAAAAATAAGGTACCAAGGAATTCTCATTTAGGGTTTAGACAGCATCTGTTGAATGGCAATTGACCATTGTAATTATATTCCCAAGTAAGCATTACTGATTGAAACAGAAAGTGATTGATATTGGCATGCCATAAAATTGAAAATCCATTATGATGGAAACAGAAAATAAAAACAAAGGTGTCACATAAAATTGCATTAGTCTACCTTGCTTCTACCATGCTTTACTGGGTGCTCATACAGAATTAGCTAGGGTGATTATATTAATAGGTAGATTAATGACTATTTATTTTGGTCCTAGAAAGGAACTCAAGTTTGTCCTTGTTAAAGGGTCTTGACTCGTAGCTTGATGAACCAGATTATGTTGCCTTTAAGCAACACTTAGTAAATTATCCAAACAATATTACTATTACAGTATACCATTTACAGTGAGCTTTTGTAAACAAATGTGGTTGAGTAATGCAAAGATTTTTTCTCACAGTGCCTTGGGACAGCAGATCTTGATCTTTCGTAATATTTCTAAGCAAATGTTTATATTTGGAGAATGCAAATGAGACTGCTCTTTCTGTATGGCCAGCATGGGGTGTGTAGACGTAGAACAGCAACATATTTTGCAAGCTATGTGTAATATGTTGAGAACATACTCAGTATTGTTTATCCAGTCTGATATTAAAGAGCTACTAAGGATACACTACGCATATATGACTAATAATTATGACATTTTTTCTGAGTGGAGATACTGCAAATTTTTATTTATTTTTTCAAATGATTTTATGTGAACCTGCCATTACAGGGTCACTCATAAAAGAAGGCCAGCCCAGTAAAAGAAGCGCATCTCTACTGGGCTTCACTGTGAATACATGTTCCTCCGCAGCACACAGTGGTTCCTTCCCCTGGCTTTTACAGTCTACACTTGGACTGTTTCTAATTGTTGGCTGTACATGGCTTGAATTTGATCCAATTCCTGCTGAACTGGACAAAATAAAAGCCATGGGTGGATCTGTCGGCACCACCCATCGCAACAAACTACGTACTGAAAACTGATAGAGCCGAGTGGAAATTTGTTGGCCAAAAGTGCCAATCAGATGCAGTCACTGTTCAGGTATTTAGTTAGCCACGGGAGCAGTCGCTGTCCATATACAATAGCCAGCAAGGGAGATCCCTCCATCCAAACTGCTAAACATAGGTGAGAGAATCTATTGTCTTCTCTTGTTCGGCCAGTAAGGATCAACAACGAAAATTGTAACATGTGTAACTAGCCTAAAGCCTAGTACACACAGGCAGAAAGTCGGACGGCATCAGCCGGTTCAATATAAACCGGTTGACATTCGGCCCGTGTGTACTGGAGTCAGTCCGACAAGGCATGTCGAAGGGACATGACCGAAAAAGGTCTGCCAATTGGCTGCCGATCAGCGATCTTAGCCAATGGCAAAGAGCACTGACTGGAGTGTTCTGGTGGGGGGCTGTCCCCCTGCCAGAATAGAATAGAACAGCAGGGGAGATTTCTGTACTAACTCCTGAGCTGTCAGATTTTTTTTCCGTGCTAGGTTGACCGGAAAAAAAAACTACTATTGTGTACTAGGCTTGAGACAGGCCATACTTAAAGGGGAGTTCCAGACTTTTTTTATGTTTATTAAAAGTCAGCAGCTACAAAAAGTGTAGCTGCTGGCTTTTAATAAACATACACTTACCTGTTCCACTGTCCAGCGACGACGCCCGGAGCTTCGTTCCTCTCCCCCCCCTTCTCCGCCGGTGCCTCCATTCATAGTGTGGGCACCCGGCTGTGATAGCTTTCAGCTTCACGACCAGGCACTCACTGCGCATGCGCAAACGGCACAGCGCTCTCTGAGTGGACAGGCGATCACCTGGGACCTGTCACATGTACCAGGTGATCACCTACAGGGAGGGGCCGCCTTAGGCGATATGATGAGTCACCTAGGTGGTCCCTGGGCGGAAGGAGGAAGTGGGACAGGAAGTCCCACTCCTACTGAAGCCCCCACTCCCCCCCCCCAAAAAAATTACATGCCAAATGTGGCATGTAAGGGGGTGAGGAGTGGATTAAGCGGAAGTTCCAAATTTGGGTGGAACTCCGCTTTAAGAAAATAAATATGCTTAATTCCCCCATCAACACAGTCAGCTCCTGCAGAGCTATTGTATTCTGACAGCAGGAGGTTTCCCAGCCATCAGAATACAATGATCACTGCTTGTGGCTAAAGCCACCGGCAATGATCACATGAAAATAATCCAAGAGGCTGGTTGTACTGTCAATTAATGGATCAACTTCAGTGCAACCAGTCTGCCCATACATGGATCGAAATGTGTCCAGTTCCTGCTGAACCAGCCGAATTTCGATCCATTTATGGACGGCTTAACATGCTGTTTCAATTTCTGACACAATCTTACCATTTTACAAGTGCAAACACTGTTGGCAAATAAAATATGTCTGCCCTAGAATCCTGGCCAAATTAGAAAGAAAAGGCCATTGCATCTCAAAGATAGGCAGTGAAAAAGCCCTAACATTTAATGTATCGTTGTGGCAGACATAATATTCTTCCATCTATTGGCGACATGAAGGCTTTGTGTACATGTACTGCACATTTATTTTATTTTTAACAAGACATTTCTGAGATAGCAATTGCACCAGGACCCTTTTTAGATCCAAGTTGATTACATTTGTTCACCATCATCGTAAAAACCACAGAACATGGAATAAAATCTAATTCAATACATAAAGGGCACCATCTACTCATCATGTAATGTTTATAATGGGTGCATTGAAGTCCTGAGTATTTTCCTCTTGAAGCACAATCACTTGACATCAAGGCAGGGGGGATGGATGCATTAACTCCATCCCCGGCTTGCTCTGGCCCAAAATGACATTGGAAATATATATGAAAAATTAATGTCCTTAATAGGTTACGACTTGGAATGAATTTTGCCTGAAAAGATGTCATCTTCCCTAAAGCCACCTTCTTCTGCCTTCATTGTTTTGTATCTAATTGCATGTCATAGTAACTGAATAATTGGAGCACAAAGATAATTATACTTGATGCACTTTTAATTCATTTCAGCTTTCTTCCTCACCAGCTTGTATGCAGCATGACTCTAAGCAACAAAATGTAAAAAGATGACATCGGACAGGCTGTAAAAGGCATTCATTTAGTGACATGATAATTTATCCTCCCCCTTACACGTTATCTGTGGTGGTTGATTTTCAAGCACTTTGTTCAAATAGTATTAAAATTCCTGGAAATTATGTACAAGTTGCAAAACTGTAACGGTGTAAAAACAATGGGCTTTTCTGAATAGATTTTTAAAAGGGAGGAAAAAAAAAAAAAAACAGACTGAAAGAAAGCTCATGAATTAGAGTCAAATGCATTGAATGTTCTTTTTTTTTTTTTAAATAGTTTGAAATTTTAGGCTTTAACTTTTGAACAATTAAATTGAATTTCCTGGAAAGCTGACAATGACAACACTGTAAACCTATGGAACAACATAGTGTATTTTTAATGAGGGCATTTTTTGAGTTACTAATGTAGTGTCTACCTCATTTTTAATACAACGTTTACATTTTTAAAGGGTTTGCTACTCTATACAATAGTTGTTGATTCATTAGCAGAGGAAGTGCTTATTAGCTTGTTATTATTCTCTCTCACTTCTAACAATAAGATTTCAGCCACTTAAGGAGTGCATTGCCTTTAATGAGTTAGTTGACTCATAGACTTGTATCATGAGAAGGTGCAGTAAAGCACCCCCAATAACCAGCACACAAAGCAGGTGGTACAGCCTACATAAAGCCTCGTACACATGATAAGAATATCAGATGAATGATCTTCTGACTTTTTTGCCTGCTAGTCTCATATCGAAAACCAACAGGTTACTAAAATTACGAAAATGTTCATGTGACCGAATACAACTTGGGAAGTGATGTATTGTGTTCTATTGTATTGTAATGTATTCTTTCATTTCCGAGCATGCATGATCTTGGTCTTCTGATTTTTTATTGGCGAATACTGTACTGATTATACAAAAATGGTAAGTTCTGGAATCGTACGAGATACATTTTCGTGCTTGTCCCTTTGAATATATTCGCATGAACTGTCCCTTGTGAATATATAGTTACAAACAGTTTTTTTTTTCCACATAATCACATTGATGATAGAGCTAATTTCCTTTTCACATTAAAAAAGCAACAACAGCAAAAACTAACAATGAAATTATACATTCCCTGTAATCATTGTTGTGAGTTTTTGTTAATCCATGTATTGTATCCTAAGTTTCCTGTAATCAAAATCTCTTCCTTATTTACCGAAAGACCATTGCAACCCTTCCAAAGAAGCACTTAGAATTCAAAGAACTGAAAGCATAAAACATACTAAAATAGGGTTTGTTTCGCAATGATGGAACACATGTTTTCGTGTTTTTCCTTGTTTTTTGTTTTGGCATTATCCAAACTCACAGTACTACTGTACTGTTAAAACTTTCTTGGGACTTCCCTGGGCTCCAGTAACAGGAGAATTGATACTTGACTTGATGGAAGCTGGTGTTTTCCAAACAGTGCTTGGATGATTCATGGGAAATGCCCAGAAGAAGATAACAGCAGCAAAAGGCCTAAGGGCAAAAGTCATAACCAGACACCTTCTTCCTCAAGACATAAATCTTTACATAGATTACATAGTACAGAGTAAAAAAAAAAAAATATTTACACCCAGCAAAACCCTAGCTGGTCCAGAGAAAGCATGGTTCAAATCCTTCCTGATCCCAGTTGGTAATTAGAAAAGTCTCTGGATCAATATTCTAATATGTATTTATAGAAATACAGTTAACCTTTCTTGTCTTTTAGGAAAGTATCCAACACTTTATAGGAATGATCTACAATATCTGCTAAGAATTCGTTATCAAGGGGCTTAGCTGTACCTTCTAGACCCCAAAGTAAAGTTGCAATCCCTATTAATATGGGAATGTAAGCTTTTATGACTTTGGGTCAGGTGCTTGGAATCTCTAGTGATAACACAGGCGGCACAGTGGCTAAGTGATTGGCATTTCCACCAGGCAGCAGGGTCGTCTGTTTGAATCCCAACCACAGAACTACCTTCCTGGAGTTTGCATGTTCTCCCTGTGCCAGCGTGGGTTTCCTTTCACAATCCAATGACATGCTGGTTGGTTAATTGACTTCTGTCTAAATTGGCCCTAGTATGTTCATGTATGCATGTGAGTTAGGCTGGCCACAGACGGTTCGACGGTTCTTGCTGAACTGGCAGAGATTCGAACAGTGTATGGGCAGGCTGAATGTACCAAGTTGATAGATCAATCAATCAGATTTTACTTGCGATTTTCGGGGAATCATGCAAATTTCTTTCCTGAAACCCGTGATTACAGGAAAGAAATTTGCACATCTATGGCCTGCCTTAGGGACCTTAGATTGTAAGCTTCTTGAGGGCAGGGCTTATGTGAATGTACAAAATATATGTAAAGTGCTGTGTAAATTGACGGCACTATATAAGCACCTGTAATAAACAAATTAAATAACACAGTTAACATAGCAAGCATGAGGAACTATCCAGTGGATAAACTTCCATTCCAATTACCAAAAGGTTCATTGATTGATAAGAAATTTGGGGCCTCCGTAATCTGTTCCTATCAACAGGAAGTTCTTTATCAAAGCCAGATAGGTCAACATGATATGGATGGAAACTTATAATAAAGTCATCATGAGACTAGCCTCAGCCTTTGGTATCCCATATTCTGCTGCTTCTGTTGGACAGTAGTGAGTAGTACAGCAGTAGGACAAGGCAGTCTAAAGCCTGAGGTTCTTCTTCTTTTGCTTTTTGATATGTACTTTTTCATGTTACTGTATATGCTAGTTCTCACCTATCCACCTTCATTAATGTTACTGTTTCAAATGGGTACACTCCATCTACATGAAATGTAAAAGGGTAGGTAAGTATGTACGGTAAGGACACTCCTTTTACTTGTATTTAGGAAAATACTCTGTTACAAAAGAATACCATAATAAAGTAAAGAAAACTGAAGCATTTCTATTGATCTAAACAAGCCTAAGTGGCTTAAAACAATGCTCACTTAATTTTTTTCAGGCTAAAGCTTTGATGAAATATCCTGCTTGTAATTTCATCTGGGAAGATTCAAAGTTTTTGTGATTTCATAACACAAACAAATGCAATTTTGTTAGGCCGGAATAAATGATATAATGGCGTTAGGGAATGTTTATATCCTGCTTTCTCCGGACATAACAGCTAATATAATTGTACTAACTCTAATGACAGGCCTGGCATTTCAGTCCTTGGCCATCTTGTGCGGCATTAATTCATTGTATGAGAAGTATCCTGCCATTTAGCACAACAGACCAAAGACAAATGTGACTAAGTATGTGCAACGCAAAGAATACAGTAAATAAGATTTAACTTGGATCATCCTTTCATAAATGTCTTCCGCAGTCAGTTATTTAAATGGAACAAAGAGACCTAAGAAATAAGCTTTGTTGCTTGTTTGGCCACCAAGGGTCAGAACAATTCACATTAATAAACAGAGAGAGAAAATCAGCTAAGACAAAACCACATACAAGCCTAGATGATCTAATGCATATGTTATTACTGACATGAAAACTTATGAAGATAATTTCCTGTATGTACCATGAGATACTCATTCCCGTATATTCTATGCATTGTGAGTTATAACTGTGATAACTGTGAACCATGGTAACTTCAATAATCAAACTATGATTTCTTATAATGAGTTGATAGTAAGCAGACCCCTTGAATGTTATTTCTAATTTCTGTAAGACTGGGAGTCAGTGGAGAAACACTCTACCCCTATATTTAAAACAGTTAATATTTTCTGTATTTTTAGTTCTAAAAATACAGCCTTACAATAGCCAACAATTTTGGATCACTACACTTCCAGAAAGTCCCTATTTTCATGTGGAATTTCAAAGGATCTCTACGGCCCTACAAACCATTGGCGTAGGTATTGTGATAAATGGGCATGGTTGGATGGATCTGGGTATGATTTGGTGGACACCATGAGACTTAAAGTGGTTCTAAGGGCTCAAGGCATTTTACCTTCATGCAGTCTATGCGTAAAAGTAAAAAACCTTCTCAGTGCAGCAGCCCCTCTGCCTCCCCCACCCCTAATAATTACCTGAGCCCCATCTTGATCCACCGATATGCACGAGTGCCTCAGCTCTACGGGGGCTCTGCCTTCTTATTGACTGAGACAGCAGTGGGAGCCATTGGCTCCTGTGACTGTCAATCACAGCCACTGAGCCAATCAGGAGAGAGAGGGGGGTTGGCCGAGCCGCTGCTCTGTGTGTGAATGGACACGCAGAGCAACAGCCTGGAAGCGAGCCTGCTTGGGTGCCCCCATTTGCAAGCTGCTTGCTCTGGCACTTTAATTTCACTTTAACCACTTGTCCACCGCCCACCGTCAATTGACGGCGGGCGGAGGACACTCTCGTTCTGACAGGACGTCATATGACGTCCTGCCTTTAAAACGAGCCTGGGGGCGCGCGCGCGCGCCGCATTCCCAAGGAACCGATGCGCGTGCCCGGCGGCCGCAATTGCCGCCGGGCACCCGCGATTGCCCGGGAATCTAGCAGGAAAGTGGATCTGTGTGTGTAAACACACAGATCCACGTCCTGTGAGGGAGAGGGGACCAATGGTGTGTCCCTTGTACATAGGGACAACCATCGGTCACCTCCCCCAGTCAGTCCCCTCCCCCCACAGTTAGAACACATTGAGGGAACATATTTAACCCCTTCCCGCCCCCTAGTGGAGATTTATACAGTAATCAATGCATTTTTATAGCAGGGATCGCTGTATAAATGTGAATGGTCCCAAAAATGTGTCAAAAGTGTCCGATGTGTCCGCCGCAATATCGCAGTCACAATAAAAATCGCAGATCGCCGCCATTACTAATAAAAAATAAAAAAATAAATGCTATAAATCTATCCCCTATTTTGTAGACGCTATAACTTTTGCGCAAACCAATCAATACACGCTTATTGCGATTTTTTTTAACAAAAATATGTAGAAGAATACGTATCGGCCTAAACTGAGGAAAATTTTAATTGAAAAAAAAAAATGGGTATTTATTATAGCAAAAACTAAAAAATATTGTGTTTTTTCTCCAAACTGGACGCTCTTCTTTTGTTTATAGCGCAAAAAATAAAAACCGCAGAGGTGATCAAATACCACCAAAAGAAAGCTTTATTTGTGGGAAAAAAAGGACGCAAATTTCATTTGGGAGCCACATCGCACGACCACGCAATTGTCATTCAAAGTGTGACAGCGCTGAAAGCTGAAAAATGGCTTGGGCAGGAAGGGGGTTTTCGTGCCCGGTAGGGAAGTGGTTAAGGTATGGATCTGTAACGTTATCACAGTGCTGTATTCATTTCTTTTATTTTTTTATTTTAAGAATGTTAGAACTTTACAGATCCATACCTTAAAGTGGATGTAAACCCGAATTTTTTTTTATTTTATTTTTTGCTGTCACAATGTAGAGTATAAGATTTCCTATCATTAGTGCCAGGTCTTGCCACAAAGAGTTAATCCAGCTCTGACCAATCCTCTTTTATTGTTCAGTGAGATAGAACGGACAGAGAAAAACCTTTGTCCGTTCCACCCCCTTGCTTTGAGTGACAGGTTATTTACATATCTTGTGCACTAGCTTTAGACAGGCATTATTTTTTAATTCCCACCCCCACTCCTTTTCTGAAGTCATGTGGTTACTTTTCTGGATTTTGACTGGATGTTAGTGATCATAGCAGAAGGAATACACAGGAGAAAATGCATGTTGACAAGGGGAGTGTAGAGGTGGGCGGGAAGTCTACTGACATCACGACTCCACCCACCGAGCTCCGGACAACAGACCAACCCACAGAATCTGCAGTTTTTCAGTTCTTATAACAGACAGAGGGGAGACATTTGACAGGTAAGGATACATGCAGGAGGCATCTATATCCTTATAGATCAGCACTATGGCAGTAGTTTAGAAAGGATGAGAGTGGGTTTACATCCACTTTAAAGCAGAACTTACCAAAAGGGGAGGTTCCGCTCTTCCTCCCCCTCCTCTATTATACTTTTAATATTTTATTTTTGGGTGGGAGCGGGTACCTTGTTTTTGCAGATACCCACTCCCACTTCCACTTGGATCGCCAGCAGAAGTTCCTCCCCCTGCCCGCAACCTTCTGGGACACGGCACGCGACAATTCACAAGGTGCAGTGCATCTCACCCATGCTCAGTGGGAAGCTGGCTGTGAAACCACAAGGAGTCACAGCCAGCTTTCCCACACTAAACATGCCAACACCGGGGAGCCAAAGACCAGCGAAAAACCAGCCTGGGCGAGGACAGTGCTAGACCTCTGCTTCTCTTTAGGCTGTCTACCATATCATGCCCACATCTGCCCAACCATGCCCATTTATTTTAGGGCCTACTTCCTTGGTTTCTAAGACAGTAGAGATCCTAGAAATTCCCCAAGTCTTTTTTTTTCCTATGCACGAGCCAGCTGCTGGTGCTGTATATCCCTGCATCATACTAAAATGTTCAGTAGTTTGCAATGAACTGTGAAATCAAACAAACGAATGAGTAGGAAATAGATTGTGGGCTTTTAGTTGATGTTTAACAAGGTCCTTGAGTTTACACTTAAAATGTCTGTATACTAAATAATAAAACATAAACCGCACATGCTGGCATAGGTGTGAAGTCGTTGACTGCTTTCCACATAGCTTAAGTGCAGCTGAACATGCAGCAGATTATTGCCAGCTCTAATGCTCGAGCGCTAAGGGGAACGGTCTTGCAAATGAGCAAGGTGAGTTTTAATTCCCCAAAGAGGGAGCATCTTTCACACTCATTATTCACTAATTAGAAATCTTTTGCAGCCATTGAGGACAGCATTAGGATTTTAATACGTGTTAAAAAAAAAGTGTATAAGGAGAGTATGCTTAAAAATTAAATTGTAATAATAGATTTAACAACTTGTAATTGTAATTCAAAAGCGAAGATGAAATTATTTTCCCTTAGTCCCTGAGTTGTGCAGTTGGCGGCCTGCTCACTCAGACACGCCAATTCCGACCACAGTAATCCTAGCGTCTGCTCCTTCAACTGTGCTTCTTGCAATGAATGTTTCATTCCCCAAGAGAGTCTCAGCGAAGCTAAGAAAAAGGCAGGAATAGATTTCTTGAAGTCATTGTTGGGGATAGTGACCTCCCTTGGGTGACTGCTTATTACTGTAAAAAGCGCTGTGTGACATCATGAGTTACCGCGTAGAGTCCAACTGACAGACAGCAACCTTACTGACATGATTCAGTGAATCAAAACTTCACACATCCAAATAATCCACATAATGCAAGCAGCTTGATTTATTTGTCTTAAGACAGATCACAATAATGTACGAGTTTCAGGCACTGTCTGGTAGGAGACTAAGGGACGCTAGCTGGAAACCACAAGCCTGTTTATATAAAATACTAATTAATAAATACAAACAGAAATAGCATACAGATACAATTGTAAAATTTCGGGATCTTATCATAAGTGAAAAAATGTGAAGCTGTACTCAAGGTGGAAGTTATTTCTACAAATGCTCCAACTCACTGACTAACATATAGGACATTGTAATAGTAAAGTGATACAGAAAGTGCATTCCTGTAGTGATAAAATCAGTATAATTGTGATGAGAGTTACTGATAGCTTCTTATTAGAAACATTTCAAATTGTTCCTTTTACAACCAGCATTGGTGGCTTCTTTTAGCTAGAGCTTGATGTACAGCTGACTCCAGACTGCACTGTCCACTGTTAACTCCTTTCTGTGAAGACCGGAAATTCAGGAAAGCCGCACTGAAAGAGCAGGAGCCAGAAGCATTGAAAGTTGTAAACTGCAATTGCTGGGGTATGAATTTTAACAAATACTGTATTTATCGATGTATAACACACACTTTTTTCCCCTGAAAATAGGGGGCAAATCATGGGTGCGTGTTAAACGCCAATCGTGTACCTCGGAGGAGAAGGAGGGGGACAAGCGCCGCCAGAATCACCGAGCTGTCATCTCCTGTTTAGTCTACTTTCACTCGGCTCTGACTTCACACACACAATCCCGCCTCCGCCACCGGCATTAGACCAGTGTTCTGTCAATCACAGGAGCTGGTCCAATGCCGATGGCGGAGGCGAGTCTGTGTATGTGACTGCCGTCCGAGAGCTGAGTAAACAGGAGATGACGGCTCTGTGATTCCAGGCTGCAGAGGTGAGGCTGCATTGATGGGAGATTGGCTGCAGATAGGCACAGATCAGGCTGCAAATGGGTGCATATCAGGCTGAAGATGGGTACAGATCAGGCTGCAGATGGGTACAGATCAGGCTGCAGATGGGTACAGATCAGGCTGCAGATGGGCACAGATCAGGCTGCAGATGGGCACAGATCAGGCTGCAGATGGGCACAGATCAGGCTGCAGAAGGGCACATATTAGGCTGCATTGAGGCTGCAGATGGGCACTAATCAGGCTGCATTGATGGGCACTGACCATTATTTTGCTTAAAAAAAAAAAAATCCTGAAACTTCCCTCTTAAATTGAAGGTGCGTGTTATACGCCGATAAATATGGTAGTTTACTGAGGAATGTTTAATTTATTGTGTTCAATGTGTTAAACTTAGAAGAATAGAGGAGTTAATACTACTTTAATGCCACAACAAAGATTTCCAGTCAAAAACGCAGATATTTGTCAAGGAAACAGATGATCATGCAGGAGGAAAATCCTCATAAATCCACACCGTATTAATTGATATTAACTAAATGACCACTATACTTTCCTGGCAGGAGCAAGTCTAAGCTCAAATTAAAAATGTGTATAACATGCCCAGGGCACAAAGCGGTGGAGACATTACATCACATTTTCCCAACCAGAGATGCTTTCCTTTATTCTATCAGATATCCACAGAAACCTTTCTAGGGAGCCCTGAACCTCAGGAGAGACACTTAACACTGTTAAGCCTCCATTCTCTGTACATTTGCTGGCCTAGCTCTCTCCACCAGCAGGACACACAGGGGGATACCATGTCTAGAGGAGTGTGCCTGGCTTCTTTTAGCTCTGTAGTAGATATTATATATTCTGAGCAACACTCTTCACAGACAGTTCTTGGAGCAGATCCTTCGAAAATCATCATTTGCAGTCTGACTCACTGCAAAATCCCCAGCTTCTTAAAATACTGTTAAGCCTAAAATACAACAACTGCTAGCAGTCACGTCTCAGGCATATATGTAAAAGTTTCAGGAGCTCATCAATGCTGAAGATTCTGGAAATAAAGTTGTGGAATGAGAATCCCTGAACAAAATGGACAATTACTTGCATGCAAAAAAACATTTAACCTCACCCATTCAGTAAATATACAGAACCCCCCCCCCTCCCTCTGCAATGCTATGGCCAAATACTACTTCTATTTACATAGCCGATAAGACAGGCTAGCCTCAATACAGCCTCACTGTCAGGCTTTCGATGTTATTTCTTTTGGATTGCAATATAAATCCTTATTCAAGCCCTAAAGAAAGGGGAGTCCCTTTCCCCCGAAACATGTTGGCTGTGTCTGACGTTTTTACCAAATAAACCAAGATGAGAAATTGTATTTGGCGCTCCTAACCACACATCTCAAAGTTTCCCATCTCTAAAGGGGTTTGACTATCGTAATCAGAGTTGCAGCAGGCTATGGCAAGAAATGGGCACACACTGTGACCACAAACTAAACTCCAAAGAGAAAAGCACCCCTTAAAAGCGCTGCGCAAACTGTTGGCGCTATATAAATCCTGTATAATAATAATAAATAATAATAATGCCGGTTCATGCTAGATGCGGTTCGAATTCACAGCAAATTCGCTGCAAATCCGCACTGCATCTAAATCGCAACCTGTTCACATGAACTGATTGCGGAGTATATGTTAAGTTAACGACACCCCGCAATCAGTTTGCAAAACGCAGCCTGATTTGCAAAATTCGGATCGCATGGGTGTTCCGATTCTGGTGCGGACAAAAAAAGGGTCCTCGAGTTTGGTCCGAATGTGTATGGCTGAATTCGCATCGCACAGACATCGCATGTGATCTGCACAGCAATGCGGCGCAAATCACATGCGATGTCTGGCATCGCACTAGTGTGAACTGGCCCTAATTCCTTATTTATTCAATAATCTCAAATCAGTCCATCGCCATCACACAGCTATCAGACCTTCATGGCAAAATACTAAGCTTCAAGCAGCCCACAGATTATGCAATTTTCTTCCTTCCAACCATGGAAGGAAGAAAATTGCTCAATTCCCCCATCAACACTTACTGTGTTGATGGTGGAAGTCCTCCCGCAGCGCTACTGTGTTCTGCCGGTGGGGAGCAAGGGGAGCCTTCCCTGCCAGCAGAACACAATGACCACTGCTGGTGCATGGATTGACTTTAGTACAACCAGTATGCCCATAGATGGGTTGAATCTTGTTCAGTCCCTGCTGAACTGGCCAAGATTCGATCTATCTATGGACAGCTTCACTCCTGCCTGACTCTCAGCATATTCCTAAGAAAAGACCTTTAGGGGCGTGTAACAGTGTCGGTGATAATGGTGATTTTTTTTTTTCCTTGCTCGCTCAAAATATTCAGGGTTAAAGTGGAACTTTAGTCCTGCTAGATCACTAGAGGCTAGCCCCTTATGCAGGAATCACTATGGAAAACATTAAAAATAAGTGCCTATACTGTTTAAAATCCAGTAACACAGTGTCTCACTCTGTTCTGCACATGCTCATTTGCTTTCTATTTATAGGCACTGTGCGAAACTTGTAGAGGCTGATCTGCTTACAGACTAAAGATTCACTGCTGTTTAGGGGCTCTGGGCTTCAGCAAAATGGCAGCCCCCAGCAAGAAGAAACGGGTACAATGCTAGAGGCAATTTACAGCACACACTAATTTTGGTAGCATAATTATTAACGCAGGGGTCTCAAACTGGCGGCCCTCCAGCTGTTGCGAAACTACAAGTCCCATCATGCCTCTGCCTGTGTGAGTCATGTTTGTAACTGTCAGCCTTGCAATGCCTCATGGGACTTGTAGTTTGGCAACAGCTGGAGGGCCACCAGTTTGAGACCCCTGTATTAACGGAATGTATGTTCCTTGCTAAAGAACATTATCTTTATCAAGTTGTTATGGGTAGAGTTCCACTTTAAATAGCTCTTTAAAGTCTAAAAGCAAAGTAAAAATAACACCTATGCATAAAGATTACATCATTAACCATAAACATTTAGACACGTCTCTTAGCAGTTAATTTTATTTGAGGCTGGAAAAGAAAATAATAAGTGGCACAATAGCTTTTTCATACAAAGTCAAACCACACCACTAGCAGCTTCTGTGCTTCCAACTGGAATGATGATAGAATGCAGACAGCTTAGGCTGTCACTTTTGCAAGACAAAGTGGCAGTGTCTCCAAAAAGGGCATCTCTCGACCCCTCACAATCACCTAACCTGTCCTTCCTTGCAGCTCCTTGCTGTTTCACAGCCAGCAAAAATACCCAGCGTTACCATGTATGGAGGAGCATGTGACCTTGCCCCTGTGATGATTGCCAGGCCTAGCAGACATTTGCTAGGCTCAAGCTCTGCCACATGCCCAGAAGAGTGGTGTCAACACTCCCCTGGCTTGCCAACAAAGCCAATTTCAGCTAAGATGAGTTTCTAGAAGTCAACAGCTGCCCTTTCCAGACATACCCTCACCTATCCATGCATGGGCAAAGTGACAGCGTCTCTTTAAAGTGAACCTGACCTAACCTAAACATTTGTGAGCTAACTGTAGTGAGGAAATAAAAGCAGTTTATTCGATTTATATCTATCTTTCTCTCGTGTGGACCCCCCTGGGTCTTTGCAGAGCCCTATATATTGCCTAAACATCTGCCCACTGCTTAGTATAGTGTGAGAAGGCTAGAAAATGTGTCAGCTTTTGTGTCCTGATGGAGATCTTGTCCTGCCCCTCACAGGAAGGGAGAGGAAGTTCCCACAAATGGGTTAAATGCTTGTTTATTCCAGGGCTGCAGCGATAAAGTGTAAAACTTACCTTACACCTTGCTCTAGCAGGCCTCGTCCATCTAGCTGTCTCTTCCTGCTCTTAGCTGCAGTCACATGCTTGCCTCCTCCATGTACAATGCAGGGTTAATAGCCCTGCACTGTACATGATGGACAGTCCACAACCCAGAGCATTTGGCAGAGAAGAACAGTGCAGGAACCTGCCATACCGAGAGATAGGGCGGGTATAACATCTTATCCTTTCACCCCTAGACTAAACTGGCATTTATCCCTTGCACTTCAGGGGGGCCCCAATGCAAAGGTCAATTTTGTCTAATTCCTAAAGTTCGGCTTCAAAGCGATAGTTAACACTTATGCGGTGTACACACGATAGGAATTTCCGAAGAAAAAAGTCAGACGGAGTCCGTCAGAGTTTTTTCATCGGAAATTCCGACCGTGTGTGGGCCCCATCGGAGAAATTCCGATGAATTCCATCAGAATTTTAAAATAGAACCTGTTCTATTTTTTTCCGATGAAATTCCGTCGGAATTCCGATGGGAGTTTGGTCAGAAAAAGGTCCGATCGTGTGTACGTGTCATTAGTCTAAACTTGTACCTATAGGTAAGCTTATAATAAGCCTTACCCGTAGATACAATGAATTCCTTCGAAACTTGCGCCATTTAGAAGATATATGTATTGGCTGCAGCCAATGACATCCCCCACATATGTGCGGTAGCTTTGCATTAATGGCACACTCAATGTGCACTGACAGCAGAGAGCACCATGCTGCAATGTTGATGCATGCGTAAGAGCAGGGGTGTCGGAACAGGACAGGCCCCGACTTGGGCCTGGGGCCGGCTGCTGCTCGGAACAGCTGCTTGTGGCCCCGACTTGTCCTGGGGCCCCAGCAGAGGGCAGCACAGCAGAAAGAGGAGCCAGAGGATTCGAGGAGGCAGCACTGGTGGAGGAGGTAAGACATTCCCCCCCGCATATCCACTGCAATACTGTACGATCGCCCCCCCTCCTGCAATCTGCCCCCCCTCCCACGATCGGCCCCCCTCCCGTCGAACGGCATCAATGCCCCCCCCCGCTCAACAACTTGGTGTACTTTGTACTTGTTGTCCCGCGACTGAACCTCCCCCCCCCCGCTCAACAATGTCCTGAAAAAAAAATGCCAATGTCGCGTGGTAGCCCCCCCCTGCTTCTCAACTTTAAAATTGTTGCTTGTTGGGGCCCCCAAATTCCTTCAAACGGCCCTGCGTAAGAGTAACATCATCGTGGCGCGGCCATTTAAACAGCCAAAGGGGCCCTAACCTGGAAGGAAGACCAGGCAAAATGACAGCTCTATGCTGGAGGGCTCCATTTCTAAGGTAAGCCTGTTATAATGTGCTAGCATACAGTGCATACAAGCACATTATGGAATATGTTTTTAAAAAAAGGAAAGTTTACTATTGCTTTATGTTTTAAATGCATTATGACGTCTTAATTCTGAGAAACAGAAAGACTGGGAAATTCTGCCATTGCTACATCTATGATTTTTTAAACCATTTTACTCATCAGTGATCCTGAATAGTTTATCTACTTCTTTTTTTTTTTTTAAGAACTAGAAAAAAAAAAAAAACACACCCAAAGATTAAAGAATACATTTTGTGTTGTGTTCACTCGGCCTATCTTTCCTCCAAGATCTCACCACTGTTGTAGACAAAGCGTAATTATATATCTAGTGTTACAATATGTCATTGTGGGAACAGAGAGCTCAAAGATATTCTATAGTAATGTACAGCCCACCCTTCCCCAGAGGAAGAGGAGACTTAAACACCCTCCGTTCTTTCTGTCGACTGGTGGGATTCAGACTGTAGATTTCACTTATCAGAGGTTTATTTTTACACCACATCTGCACTGTTGTAAGGTCACATAATTTGGCAGCAATCCCAGTAGTTAGAAATTAATTTTTTCCTTTTTAATACAAACTGGTATCCCCCCCCCCCCCCAAGGGATTAGATCAACAGCCTTATCTGTATTTGACAGCTTCCTAAACCCCCAGAAAGAAATGCTTTCTTGTACGAGGGTCTCTATAGTTCAAGACCACAATGCCTTGCAACAATGTGTTGTCGAGAACACTGACTGACTCAGGTCATCCCACAGATCTCTCTCTCTTTAAATTGACACGGTGTAATCAAGGTTTTGCAGAACTGTAACAATATGCAATTGCATACACATTCCAACAGAAATCCCAAACCCTACAACCACCTTACAGAAAACACTTACGTTGTTTTTTTTCTCAATTCAACAGAAATGACCTATGTTTCCCTTCATTTTTTTAAATAAATACTCTCGTTCAACCAACAGCTATTAATATATGCTCACTAGGTATATTTTCAATGTAAATTCATATAAATTTAATTTTAATATTTTCTCTCCATGATGTGAAAGGCTATGAAACAGTGCCATTTCAGACTCCACAAGTCCCGCTGGCATCAATCTAGGTTAGACTTTTGATGAGGCTTGCCCAAGCAGAAAAGTGGTAAGTAGCATAGATTGAAGTACGGTAATCAAATATGCATAAAATGAAATGATGCCCATATGGTGTTATTACCATTTAAAGGTAAATAAAGGCCATCCATAAATAATGCACACTTTGGTTTTTACATGCACATCTACGCACATGCAAGATAATTATTACAGTAAGTTTGGAAGCCTGAGAGGAAGCACTAGGAGGAAATAGGACTCCATAAATTATTCAATAGATAAGTCACAAGTTCCTAAAAAATGACTTCATTGTTTTGTGGTCAACCCGTACCAGTATTGTTTCTAGGGTGTATTTTCTTTTTATGTTATACAAAAAATTGGTTGCCAACAGACACAAGATTAAACCTGAACCTGACAATTTTGTTAGCTATTGTCTATGGACATCTTCAGATACCTTCAGCCACCTCGGGTGCGAGAAAACACTATTGGCAGAAAAACCAAACTTAGATGTACATGATATCAACCTTATCTATAGAAAATGGCACAATCCCCATAGATAAGCACGTTCCCCATAGAAAACGGCACGTTCCCCATAGATAAGCTTGGTATCAACTGTATCTAAGCTTGTCTTTTTATGTTGATTTTGTGCCCATGGCCTATCCCCAACTTTAAGAATTTGGATCCAAGCAACATAAAAGGCACCATTTGTATACAGACTACTATTAATGTAGGTACTGTCCATTTACACAGCACATCAGTCCCTGCCCTCAAGAAGCTTACAATCTTAGGGCCCTAACTCACATACACATATTAGGGCGAATTTATACAGGATCCAATTAACCTACCAGCATGTCTTTGGAGTGTGGGAGAAAAGTGGAGTACCCAGAGGAACCCCACTCAGGCACAGGGAGAACATGCAAACTCCAGGCAGGTAGTGTCATTGTTGGGATTCAAACCAGCGATCCTGGGGCTGCTAGTCGGAAGTGTTAGCCACTTAGCCACTGTGCCCAGTTAGTTCATGTTTTTTTTAAATCCTTACTTCTAAGAAAAGACAACTTCTAAACATTGTTTATATCTATTCTTGAATAAATTGTTTAAAAACTGAATTTGATTACATCAGGGGAAAAAAAAGAACATGAGTAGCAATACTGATAGCTTAACACAGTCATTGAGAAACACTGCGTTAACCTTCAAGTGCAACACCTGAGCCACTAAGTGATTTAATGGGAATTATCCGTAGGGCACAATTAAAATTAATTCTTTCTGATGCAATCCACTAGTGAATTATAGTGTCTATTAGACCACCGGTGGCCACATGATTATTTTTTAACTCCCACTTTTCCAAAACAGCTATCTTTATCTCGAGCGACAGCTATCCTGTATCGTTTAGTATCCTATTTCTGCACAGATGGTGTATGCATTTAACCCTGTGTCTTTACTGATAATGTAACGTACAAAAGAAGAGCAAAGACATATGTGGTATGAGTCTGATAACACAGGTATCAACCAAACAAAGACACTGTCAGACTCTTATATGACAAGGCCCTATAAAAAGTGGTATAGTTCCCATTGTCTAACTATTGTCTCCTATTAAACACATGGTTTCAGAAGTATATAAACATTATCTAACCCAAATATTTCTCAGATTTCATACATTCTTGGATAGATCAATAGGTGGCAAAACCTAGGAGGCATTCTTTTCTTTGTGAACTAGGGGCCTTGTCTTGAGGCCTATATAGCATTCTATTGCTATTGCTTATACTGTAATATTGTCTGTTAGGTACAAATTATTTTATTTATTTGTAGTACCTTCTTATATCCTTTAGGTGTCCTTGTTTCCACAAACAAATATAACAAGGACAAAAACCATGCAAAGGCTTTTAAAGTAACAGAGAAGTCAGGTACGGCATATAGGAGGACTACGGTGACCACTGCATAATATCAGTCATTTCGATTTTAGACATTTTTTTTTTCGAAAACTTACATTAAAGCTTGTAGACACTAAAGATAAAAAAAAAAACATGGGTTTTATATTTTGCCCGAATCCAAATGAGTTGGATTTGGCTGTACATTACGGCTTAGAGTCTACTTTATGGGCAGCACAGTGAATTTCTGATTAGCACATTTGTCTTACAGCAATGGGGTTCCTGGTTTGAATCCTGGACAAGGCACTATATGCATGGAGCTTACATGTTCTGTTCGCCCTGTACTTGCATGAGTTTACTTCTACACTTCATAGACATGACTATTGTCTAAATTGGCCCTAGCGTGCGCGGGTCTAAAAATTCAACTGCAGACCCTGGTATGCATTTTATGCATGGAGCCACAGAAAAGTAGGGTTAGAAGAGCACCAAGGAGCACATCATGGTCATGGTAGTAAGGATGAGGAGGCTACTTTTGAAATGTCACAATTGATACCTTGCCATCTTTTTGTGGGAAATATCGTTTGCAGAAACTGGCCATTTTATAAGGGTTCGCTACTGAGTTTCGGCCAAGCTGGAAAAAAATGATGAAAACTATTTGTAGATAGAGTCGCCAATTTGGAAAGGCTTGATGTTTCTTTATAGATCTTTTCAGATAATTTCAAAACAGGCAACATCTCTTTCAATACAAGAAGATGTTTGTTTGTTTTTCAGTTTTGCTGTATTTTTGGAGTCTTCGTTGTCTTTTACCAATTGGCTTTTTTATATTAATTTTTTTTTTACGGTAGTACAAATTTTGGTTACAAAATCGGCACTTTGTATTTAAATCAAGAGCAACTATTTCACTGATATCTGCCCCAGCACAGGTTTTTCAATGAGCCCAATCACAATGAAAATGGTGGAAGAGAAAGCTTAGTGGTACGATGACTTTATCAGCCCAGGCATATTGTCCCCATTTGCCCTTTCCTTAATCACCATATGATTTGAAAGTGCAGCTCAAGTAATAACCATCCATATACGTTAGACTTGACATTCAGTGTGTATGGCCAACTCTGTAAAAGAGCGTAACACCTTTGCCCCAGCAAGAAACAATCTTTTTGTGCATACATGGCCTAACAGAAGCTATTTTTACTTACAGTCATAATTTTTTTATTCTTCGTAAGAAAACAGGATGTTTTATGATTTTGTGGTATAACATTAGGCTATAGACTTATTTACTTCCTTGCTTCAAATAGAACAAATTATACCAGCTAACCAGATTGCAGTTACTATGTACGCATTTGCAACCAACAATGTACATTACCATAAAACAACTCCAATTTCTGATACGTTTCTGTGCCATATAACTATGCTATACAGTATATACTATATAACTATAAAATTGTAAGTTCAGCTACTTCCATGCCTGTACAAAACGCAGCATACCTAAGGTCAACAGGGATCAACCTGAATGTGAAATCTGTCTAACAGCATAAACTCAACCAACATGTGTAGAGTGTTTTCCAAGGGCATGAATCACCTATCAACTTGTGAGCATACGGCTTCAATCTGAAGGCTACATCAGTGCCACCACAATATGGTTTCCTTCAGGAACACATTGTGATTGATGGGATGTGACGGGTGCATGCACATAACAGTACGATGTGCCTCTGACAATTTGAAGCCAGGTGGGGAGGACTGTTCATTGTGGTTCTAGTGACCACCTGCTGTAGATCATCAAGAACAAGGTCAGGGAGCTGGAACATACTTTCCATTCTGATACTGTAGAACCAAAAGCTGGCATGCTGCCCTTTTTCACCTAGCTGTGCATTTGTTTCACAATCTACTGACCATCTATTTTCCTCTTCTGTCTTTCAACAACTACAAACGTATTTTCTAAGGAACGGGTTTCTTTCGATGCGATACAACTCTGCAAAGTTCCCCTTTATTGGTGCGAGTGCCACCTTTATCAGGCCCTCAATCTCATTAAACACACATCTGAACTATTACTCATCATTATAAATGAGATCACGACCACGAGCATTATTTTTCTGCAGCGCGATAGGTTGTTTGAAAAAAGTACTACTGCCAAAACGCCTACAGATATTATGTTTGTATAGCTCCACCACCAAAGGCAAGAAGCTATATGCACTTGCGTCTCTAGATTGCACCCTACTGGTTTTTAGCTGTGCGGCTACCAAGAACCTTTTTTGTGCCTCTACTAAATTCAAATTGTACTTCTATTTCTTCTCTACAACATCCTGGAATATTTGGAACACTTGTTAATATTATAACAGGTCGCTCAGAGTACATTCTTCTAGCTTGGATTCAGAAATATTTTATTGCATATAAAAAAATAAATCCTGTTGGCTTAACATTCAGATTGTGTACTGCAATAAGCTTACAGGCATTTTTTTTCCCCCTCTTAGCTCTCTACAGTAGTTTTAGCATAAGACTGTATAGCTGGCTACAGCCAAGTCTTCCACCCTACAGATCTTCCATGCACTACTAGGTTAAAAGCCTAGGTGGCACTGTGACTTCAAGAACTAAGGATCAGATTTTCTTGCTGGAGTTCTAAGTCCATTTTGGAGGTTCGATATAGCAAAAAAAAAAGCTTTTTCTCCAAGTTACTTGACAAAAATCAAATTTTATGAGCATCCATATTTACATTCATACTGTAATGCAAGGAACTGGTCATGCATTTGTATTAAATTGGTAATATTTCATATATTATTATATATTATCATATAATTCCAGGCATTCTATTTTTGGAACCATGTCTATGGAAAATGTGTTAACAATTACAAAACAAGAGCGGAATGAATCTGCTATATATATAATTTACTATTATAGATTTTCATGTAGATGACAGTTTCCCCGATTAGACCCCCATATTTTCCACAATACACTGACCACACCTTACTTTGCTAACAATTCTGAGTTCATCTCCACTTTGCACATAAGTATTATCCTATTTAGAGAGCACATTTCAGTTTGATAACTAGGCCTTGTTTGCCAAGCATTGCCACTCTGCGGAATCATGAACCAGGGCTCCATGAGCACCTTACCAGTCAAACAGCAATAAACGTGTTATGATTCTACTGATCCTTGCAGGTATCGCTCATAATATTTTTTCAGAAGATTGGATAAACATTAGCAGGGGGACTGATTGTATCTGCAAAAAGAATTGAACTATGCGCTAATACAATCCATATGTTTGCTGCTGCTTTAAAGTACAGGGAACACCACTGACAAACCTAAATGTTTTTTCCCGAAACAGCAACAGATGTTAGCAGCAGCGCGGCATTAAAACTAAATGCAAAGTGGTCTAATGTAGCAAAAGTGTACTAAGAAGAATGCTTTTTGTTGCCAATAGCAACCAATCAGGATCCTTTTTTTTTTTTTTTTTTTCATCTCTGGATTGCAGAAAATGATAGTCAGAAGCTGATGGCTTTGCTACAACGATCAAAATTGTGCTTGTTAGCACACTTTTTATACATGAGCCCCATAAGGTTTTTGATGCTGCAATCAACATCAATCTACAGTTTAAGCCAACAGGATCCTTTTAGATTGTAAGCTCTTATGAGCATATCTCTTTCAACACTCTTGTATTGATATGTATTTTGACTGTACCGTCTGCCTTTATGTATAAAATGCTGCACAACCTGTTGGCACTATTTAGATCCTGAATAATAATAATAATAATAGGTATTAATATTACTGTAAATATGGGTTAATTACAGAATCTTTTGAAGCGGTCAGCCAGTGGTTTTTGATCTCATGGTTGTTTGTTAGGCTGGCCATACATTATACAATTTCCCTTTAGATTTACCAAGACCATATAATGAGGTCCAACCTAAACACCTTACCCTATCTAAAGCTGGCCATACAGTATACAATTTCCCTTTAGATTTACCAAGACCATATAATGAGGTCCAACCTAAACACCTTACCCTATCTAAAGCTGGCCATACATTATACAATTTCCCTTTAGATTTACCAAGACCATATAATGAGGTCCAACCTAAACACCTTACCCTATCTAAAGCTGGCCATACATTATACAATTTCCCTTTAGATTTACCAAGACCATATAATGAGGTCCAACCTAAACACCTTACCCTATCTAAAGCTGGCCATACAGTATACAATTTCCCTTTAGATTTACCAAGACCATATAATGAGGTCCAACCTAAACACCTTACCCTATCTAAAGCTGGCCATACATTATACAATTTCCCTTTAGATTTACCAAGACCATATAATGAGGTCCAACCTAAACACCTTACCCTATCTAAAGCTGGCCATACATTATACAATTTCCCTTTAGATTTACCAAGACCATATAATGAGGTCCAACCTAAACACCTTACCCTATCTAAAGCTGGATATACATTATACAATTTCCCTTTAGATTTACCAAGACCATATTGATGAGGTCCAACCTAAACACCTTACCCTATCTAAAGCTGGCCATACATTATACAATTTCCCTTTAGATTTACCAAGACCATATTGATGAGGTCCAACCTAAACAACTTACCCTATCTAAGGCTGGCCATACATTATACAATTTCCCTTTAGATTTACCAAGACCATATAAGGAGGTCCAACCTAAACACTTTCCCCTATCTAAAGCTGGCCATACATTATACAATTTTCCTCTAGATTTACCAAGACCATATAATGAGTTCAAACCTAAACACTTTCCCCTATCTAAAGCTGGCCATACATTATACAATTTTCTTGTTCAATTTCCGTTAGATGTACCTTCAACTATGAAGTGCAAGAGCCTAACTGATTGCATCCAAATTGAAAGTGTTTCAATCATATTATATGGTTTTGGTAAATCTAATGGAAAATTGTACAAGAAAATTGTATAATGTATGGCCAGCTTTAGATAGGGTAAGGTGTTTAGGTTGGACCTCATTATATGGTCTTGGTAAATCTAAAGGGAAATTAGATACATAGATAGCTTTAGATACATTTTTTGGTCGTATGAAAAATGTTTTAAATGTCTTTGGAACTGAGGTTTCTCTTGTGCTATTTGGTCATGCAGAAATGACTTCACTTGAATCTCCCAGAGGGAGTTTACCCCAGATGTCCCCATCCATGACTCTCCAGCAATAAACGGGTTAACCAAGACACAGCTGTCAGCCTTAATGGGAAGAAATAAGTGTGAAAAGAAACCTACTCTGAGTGACACAATAAGAAGAGTCCCCACATGGTAAGGACAGAACATTTCTATTTCTGGAGGCCACATTACAAGACTGATCAGTAAATAGCATAAGGGATGTCCCTTGTGTAATGCACTCTTCAGCTTTATGGACCATATAAATGATCTGTACACACTCACACACACACTCACACACACACACACACACATAAGTCAAAAACAAACCGATCAGCACTGACAACAACATAATAACTTCAGCAAGGCCAAAAATAAATACAAAATAATAATAAAAAAACAAGAAAGGCAACAGCAAGCCCAAATAAATAAATAAACAAAATCAACAAAATAAAAAAAAGCAACAGAATAAGATACATGTAAACTAATAGACCACAACAGATACACAAAACACGTCGCAAATAATATGAGATAAATTATATAGACCTACAGCTTCCACCACAGTCAGGTTCCATCTGCTATAAAAAATTGACAAATGTATGCAGAAGGTTAAGCATCTGGCTCACACATAAATGCCACCCAGTCAGTGGCCATCATTCAGCTAATCAGCTTGCCTGCCACTGAGTTCAGCTGGCCCTATAGCCATATCAGTCCAATTGTCATAGTGGAGGAGGCCGATCGGTGGGGCGAACTGGGTTCAGTAAAGTCCCCGAACGTCAGCCTTTCTCTTGATCAAGCCATGAGCGTGTATGTGACACAATGTATGTCCCTTTCACTGGGAAAATATTGAATATAGATCGATAAAGTGACAACATTATAATTTATAGAAAGGAGGGAGAGGGAGCTGGGTAGGATATCAATATTTTATTCTGATGGAAAACAGTAATGGATTAAATATTCAGATTTGCCATCTAAAAAAACAACATCCACAGCTAGCCATGTTTCCTTTACTACGTCTTCCATAGATGCCACCAAAGAACTACAAGTCTTCACATGTCCTACCAGTCTATGTGCTGAGACTTGTAGCTCCTCCATAGCTAAAAGAGCCATCATCCCTGGCAGTAAAGCAGATAATATACCGAAATTCAGCCCTCTGTGCTCTAATTGTTTATTTCATATTCTAAACATAGCTGTACAACTCTAGACATAGCTATATGGTTGGAGAACAATTACAATCATGGGATAGCCTAGTTCATAATATTGTAGGTGAAAATGGGGTTATAGCTAAAATCAAGACAATTCATGTCTGATCTGTCACTACAAAAAGCCAGGTAGCCAGCCGCATAAATCAGGTAGCCAGCCTCATAAGCCAGGTAGCCAGCCTCATAAGCCAGGTAGCCATCCTTTGATCAAATAAGAATCCTACATGCCTCTGTGATCCAATTATTCCACAACATAATTCACCCAGCTAAAGCAAAATAGGTTGCTTGTCCCTGAAGATGTGGAGAGAGCAGACAAGTCGGGTATTTGTGACTCCGATCACCCCCCCCCCCCCTTCTTCCCCCCAGGCATTTTTTTGCTACCCTTTAAAGTTTTTAATCACATGGGGATTGTCAAAGAAGGATGATTGCCAAAGCCACTTAGCTAGCCAGGGATCATAAGATGCCATTGCCCTCTGAAATCCCCTTTCCAACACCGAGATGGATAATCCTCTTTCTGAAATCACAGGGCTCATTCTATCTTCTGCCAGTTCTGCAAATTTGCTGTGTCTTTGCTGAGCCCCTAGCGTTGTGATCAGGGACAGCCTTGGGTGATATGGCACACTGAGCAGAAATACAGCTCCTCAGCCTGGCACTCTCTATATGCCTAAAGGCAGAGCATTAAGAGCTGATACATCAACACAGTGCCAAAGTTATGTAATGGTACCAGAGCAATACCATGTTCCATATATGATGCCATGGTACTAGCCGGGTAATGTGATGTCAATGTAATGCAACTCTAGTGGTTCCATGTTACTGTCAACCTAAACTTCTGCCAGTACTGGAGAGTTATCCTCAGCAGTAAGTCAACCCAATCCACAGGTTTAGTGCTAAGAACTGAGACAAGGCTGCCATGTGCCAGTTTTGCTGAGTGACCCTGGATGTACCTACACATGGGACCCAGCACTGACCACTATGGAAGAAGCCTCTTCTCCAGGAAGGTCTTATAGACAGGGGTAAGAGAAAAATAAATAAAAGGCATGTCCCCTTTGGGAGTGACAACAGTTGTCACTGTTAAATATTTAAAAGTCCACCATAGTGGTCAATAGCCATGTGTAGGGACACCCAGGGTCACTCGGCAATACTGGCACATGGCACCCTCCATTGACCACTATGGTGGACTTTTAAATAATTATCAGTGACAACGGCTTGTCTCCCACAGAGTAGGTGCCTTTTATTTATTTTTCTATCCCCCTTCCTGTAAGACCTTCCTGGAGAACAGGCTTCTCCCTCCAGGAAGAATTAGATCACCATTATTAATATTTCATTTCACCCTTACCATACTGTAAAGCAGTGAGAGAGGAGACATGTTGAATATGTCAGAGGGATGTGAAGGGAAGATCTCATATTTGGTTCCTAAGTACTCAGCGCCTACTATACATTCAACTAGTGTCCCCGTCCCCCCCTGCAGAACAAGCCACCAGTACTCCCCACCAGTGGATCCAGGTCCCATATGCAATGACAGCTCTGACCAGTGCAGGCTCAGTGCTTTGTGCCCCAGAGATTGGCTACTATGTATCCTTTGTGTATAGCCATTACTTTATCTCAGCTCCTCATACTGTAACAATACAACACTGTTTAGCTATGCAAATGAATCCACTACCTTTCATTTCCTAATCTAATTTTATGAGCCTATATAAAGCTCCAATTAGGGATTACTGCTCCCATTGATGACCTGGCATGTCCATTCCACATTGTTGCATTCGGTAGTGCCATTGTATTTCGTGCCATGGCCACAATTAAAGGGCTAGCTTCCATACAATGGGGGCTAATCTTATTTACAAGTCAGCAAGACTTTTTACTGAAAAAAGAGAAAGGAGCGATTTCCAATTTACAATGTGGATTGAGCCAGCTGCAGGGAAGAATAGACAGATAAGCACCTAAAATACCAGGCGGCGTTTGATCACAGGTCACAGGAGATTGCATTATACTGCTAGCTGTTTTATATATATATATATATATATATATATATATATATATATATATGGTAATTGTAAGAACTGGTATAGGAAATCTAGTGGTTGCAAGGTGGAGAATCCAGCAGACCTATCTGGTTTTGGGGTTGTTCTGATGTCTTAGATCCCTCTTAAAGCTCCTTGTTGGTTTTAGAAGAATCTAGCCCCCCTGCCACCCATGACAGCCAATGTATGGAGGGATGGCATGGCCAGGAGCACTGATCTAATCTGACTTGACTGTCCCTCTCTCTGCTGTGTCGCTATCTCTAGCAAAACTGCAAACACAAGAAGAGTTCAAAACCACTTCACAGGGACCTCTGATGGTCTGAGGTTTGCACTGTTTATTTTATCTCAGCAATGCCTATTCATTGCCTGACTTTTTCTAGGCACAAGTCTCCCACAATAGCAGCACATTGGTCTGTCAATGATTCTGCACTGATAACAGATCTATCACCCACCATATCACCCATAGTGCCCCTTCTTTTCAGCTTCCCTGCAATCCCTCTAATTGGAATTTCAATCAAGTCCCTATTAAATAAAGATGAATGTTCTTCTAGTGGGACTGTAGGTAACTCATGGAAGACATGCACTGCTTCAAAACACGAAGAGCCTTGGAAAAAAAAAGAAAAAAAAAAGCCTTTGTAGTATTTTTAAAGCTTTGATTTAATCCAGATGTGCCATCCAGAGTGTCTCCATGGCAGAGCCCAGAGAGAGGAGCCCAGGGAGAGGAGCCCAGGGACAGGAGCAGAGGATCTGTCCTGCCTGGAGGGATGGATGGTGACAACTCCTAGAAGATGATGGCACATGGCAAGCTTACCTTTTTCACCTGAAACTTTGGATCCAGAAAAGTGCAGACAGATAACTCCAAGCAGAAAAAACAAGATATCCATTGTCAGGCTGAGAACCCAAATCACAGATGTTCTATGAGGAATCCCCTTATTAACAAGTCATTGGGTGGGCTGTACACTCCTGATCCCGGCTGCGGCTATTCCTCCAGTCACTTGGTGCAATGTCCCCAATGTCACTTCTCCGAGCCACACTGTCCCACGACACATCGGATGGGTGACAATCCTCTATTATCACAGATCATCCGAGCTCTCCTCTGATCCGATGGAGGCAAGAAGTTGGAGGAGCTGATGGTGTGTGATGTGAGTGTGATCTGAGTGTGATCGGTGAGCACTGAGTGTGATCGGTGAGCACTGAGCCTCCTTCCTTGTGTGTGATGTGTGAGCACTGAGCCTCCTTCCTTGTGTCTGCCTCCCTCCCAACTACTCGGCTCCCTTTTACAGAAAGAGCAGCATGTGCATGTCAGCCCGGGGACTGGGGAGAGAGGAGGAGGAGGAGGAGGAGGAGGGAGCACTGCTACCATCTACACACAGCCCGGCCCCTTCCCTCATACTCATTACAGAGCAGATCCCAAATACCGCTTATTACAGAAAGCAGAGAGGGAGAGAGAGACAAGAGAGGAGCCCAGCAATCCTCCTCATCATCCACACTCCTCATCATCCACAGTACTCATCATTCACACTCCTCATCATCATCCACAGTACTCATCATTCACACTCTTCATCATTCACACTCCTTATCATCATCCGCAATACTCATCATCCACACTTCTCATCATCTACAATCCTCATCATTCACATTCCTCACCATCCATCTCTCATGGTGGCACAGCTCTCATCCACACTCCTCATCATCCACGGTCCTCATACACAATCCTTTATCATCCACACTCCTCATTCATCCACCTATCATCATGGCACAGCTCTCATCCACACTCCTCATAATCCACAATCTTCATCATGCACACCCCTCATCATCTACACTCCTCATCATCTACAATCCCCATCATCTACAATCATCATTATCCACAATTCTCATCATCCACAATTCTCATCATCCACACTCCTCATCATCCACACCCCTCATCATACACAATCCTCATCATCCACACTCCTCATCATCCACCCTCCTAATCATCAGCCTCTCATCGTGGCACAGCTCTCATCCACACTCCTCATAATCCACAATCTTCATCATGCACACCCATCATCATCTACACTCCTCATCATCTACAATCCCCATCATCTACAATCCTCATTATCCACAATTCTCATCATCCAGACTCCTCATCATCCACACCCCTCATCATACACAATCCTCATCATCCACACTCCTCATCATCCACCCTCCTAATCATCAACCTCTCATCGTGGCACAGCTCTCATCCACATTCCTCATCATCCACAATCCTCATCATCCACACTCCTCATCATCCACCCTCCTAATCATCAGCCTCTCATCGTGGCTAGTGATGAGCCGAACACCCCCGGGTTCGGTTCGCACCAGAACCCGCGAACGGACCGGAAGTTCGAACGAACATTAGAACCCTATTAAATACAATGGATGCGAACGTTCGAATTCTAAAGTGCTAATTATAACAACTATTATGCATGTTATTGTCCTAAAAAGGGTTTGGGAACCCGGGTTCTGCACCAGGGGACATGTATCAATGCAAAAAGAAGTTTTAAAAACGGTCGTTTTTCGGGAGCAGTCATTTTAATGATGCATAAAGTGAAAAAAAAAAAGTCAAATATTCCTTTAAATATCGTACCTGGGGGGTGTCTAAAGTATGCCTGTGAAGTGCCACGTGTTTCCCGTGTTTAGAACTGTCCCTGCACAAAATGACACTTCTAAAGGAAAAAAAAGCCATTTAAAACTGCTTGCGGCTTTAATGTAATGTCTGGTCCCGGTAATATGGATGAAATTCTTTAAGAAAAATGGCATAGCTACCCCATGACCCCCCCCCCCCCCTACCCCAGCCCATTACCAGCCCCTTTGGGTCTTGTATGGATATTAAGGGGAACCCCGCACATAAAATAAAAAAGGCCCTATATACTCTGAACAGCCGTATACAGGCGGTGCATACAAGACAGGGACTGTAGGTTTGTTCTTATGTAGAATCTGTTTGTAATTTTGAACAGGTACATTGTTGAAGTGTAGCTCCAGCCCAAAAATCTATTTTTAAACTTTTTGGAAAACATAGGTAAGGGTTATCACCCCTGTAACATTTGTTTTGCTGTCTGTGCCCCTGTTCAGAACATTTCACCTCACTTTCCGTCCCAATGACAACTGTTTTTGAAATGTGGTGTTTTTCTTGAAACAAGGATTGCTGATAAAGCATCAGTACAGAGGAGACACCTTTCTCCCATATTTATTCTTACAGGAGAGAATTTTCCTTCCTAGTGGTAGATTTCCTCTCACTTCCTGTTGTCTTCTTGCGTTTGCAAGTAGGAGTCGTTTGTAAGTTGGATGTTTGAAAGTAGGGACCTGCCGTATATACTCTGCAGAAATAGGCCCCTTAGTTGTTGGTGTTGGCACAACACTGTAAGCACTCACAGTTACTCTTGGTTGGTGCTGGAACGCCCTGCTGTCAACTATTATATCAGGAATTTTAATTACATATAATTGTTGAACAGTGGTAGTAAAAATTGGGCCTTTGATGGTGGTGCTGGTGCCACAACACTGTAAGCCCTGACAGTTACTCTTGGTGGGTGCAGCAATGGGCCCTGCTGTGAATTATTAGATCAAGAATTGTAATTACATGCCCCTGTTGAACAGGGGCTGAAAAATTGGGCCTTAGGCACTGGTGGCACAACACTGCAACCCCTCACAGATACTGTACTTGGAGCACAGCAATGAGCCCTGTTGCAAAGTATTGCTTCAAAAATTGTAATGACACGCCCCTGTTAAACAGGGGCTGAAAAATTGGGCCTTAGGCACTGGTGGCACAACACTGCAACTCCTCACAGATACTGTACTTGGAGCACAGCAATGAGCCCTGTTGCAAAGTATTGCTTCAAAAATTGTAATTACACGCCCCTGTTAAACAGGGGCTGAAAAATTGGGCGTTAGGCACTGGTGGCGGCACCCATAAACAAAAATGATCTTCCAAGCTATCATCATCAATCGTATCATTGAGGACTCGGAGGAGGAGGATAGCCAGTCAACATAACAGCACAGGCACTCAGCATCAGCATCAGTCTTGAAGGGATGTGACATTTTAAAATCAATTAGTCTGTTATATCAGCATCAGGTGTGTGGTAGCTGGTGGTGATCCAAGACTGGTTCATCTTGATGAAAGTCAGTCGATCAACCGAGTCGGTGGACAGGCGCACCCTGTGATCCGTGACAAATCCTCCAGCAGCACTGAATGTGCGTTCCGAAAGAACGCTGGATGCAGGACAGGCCAGTAGCTCAATTGCATACTGTGCAAGCTCTGGCCAGTGATCCATCCTCAAGACCCAGTAAGCCAGAGGATTTTCGGTGGGGAAGGTGTCCAAGTCTGACCTTGCCCCTAGATATTCCTGCACCATGTTTATCAGACGCTGGCGATGGTTGCTGGAACCAATCATACTTTGGGGCTGCGGACTAAAGAATTGTCTGAACGCATCGGTCAGACGGCCACCTTCCCCACCGCTCCTTCTTTGACTGGCCGAAGCCTCAGCAACTCGTTGTCCAGGACCAGGAGTTTGCAACCTCCCAGTCTCTGGGAACGCGTTGCACAGACCTTTCTGCAAGGCCTCCCGGAGTTGTCTCATCCTCTGCTCCCTCTGCGACGGTAACATAAGGTCCGCAACCTTACCCTTGTACCGTGGATCAAGGAGAGTGGCCAGCCAGTAATGGTCCCTCTCCTTGATCCGAAGAATACGAGGATCCTTCCGCAGACTTTGCAGGATCAGGGAGGCCATGCAGCGTAGGTTTGCTGAGGCATTCGCTCCGGAGTCCTCTGGGTCACTAAGGACGACATGATCCGCAGCCACCTCCTCCCAGCCACGTACAAGTCCACTGGTTTCTTGGGACTGTAAATCATCCCTAAAAGACTGCTGCTGATGATGCTGAGTGCCAGCCTCCACCTCCATGCTGACACAATCCTCCTCCTCCTCCTCCTCCTCCTCCTCTTCCTGTGCGATGGGTGGGACAGAAGGAACACTGTCTGGGTAAAGGGGGCCTTGAGAGGCAAGGAAGTCCTCCTCTTCCTGCCTCTGTTCTGCCTCAAGTGCCCTGTCCATTATTCCACGCAGCGTGTGCTCCAACAGGTGGACAAGAGGTACAGTGTCACTGATGCATGCACTGTCACTGCTCACCATCCTCGTGGCCTCCTCAAATGGTGCCAGGACAGTGCATGCATCCCTGATCATGCCCCACTGGCGTGGAGAAAAAAAACCAAGCTCCCCTGACCCTGTCCTGGTGCCGTAGTCGCACAGGTACTCATTGATGGCCCTCTGCTGCGTGTGCAGCCGCTGCAGCATGGCCAACGTTGAGTTCCACCTGGTGGGCATGTCACATATAAGGCGGTTCTTGGGCAGGTTCAACTCCTTTTGCAGCTCAGCCAGGCGAGCACTGGCATTATAAGATCTGCGGAAATGCACACAGACTTTCCTGGCCTGCCTCAGGACATCCTGTAAGCCCGGGTACCTGCCCAAGAACCGCTGCACCACCAGGTTAAGGACGTGAGCCACACAGGGCACATGGGTCAGTTGTCCCTGTCGGAGGGCGGAGAGGAGGTTGGTGCCATTGTCGCAAACCACCATTCCTGGCTTAAGCTGGCGTGGCGTCAACCACCTCTCGGCCTGGCCCTGCAGAGCAGACAGGACCTCTGCCCCAGTGTGGCTTCTGTCCCCCAAACACACCAGCGCAAGCACGGCATGGCATCTTTTTGCCTGCGTACTTGCGTAGCCCCGTGAACGGCTACGGAGCACCGCTGGTTCATAGGACAAACCACAGGAAGAGGCCATGGAGGAAGAAGAAGAGGAGGGGGTGGAGGAGAGAGGTGTGTCACAACCAGTAGTAGCATTTTGGAGGCGTGGCGGTGGGACAACCTCCAACACTACTGCACCTTGTCCTGAATCCTTCCCAGCTGCCAAAAGAGTGACCCAATGGGCCGTGAAAGAAAGGTAACGTCCCTGTCCATGCCTGCTGGACCATGAGTCAGCGGTAATATGCACCTTACCGCTGACCGCCCTGTCCAGCGAGGCCAAGACATTGCCTTCCACATGCCGGTAGAGAGCCGGAATAGCCTTCCGTGAGAAAAAGTGGCGTTTGGGAACCTGCCACTGAGGAACCGCACATTGCACAAACTCACGGAAGGGGGCCGAGTCTACCAACTGAAAAGGCAGCAGTTGAAGCGCTAGCAATTTAGCCAAGCTAGCATTCAACCGCTGGGCATGTGGATGGCTGGGAGTGAACTTCTTTCGACGGTCCAGCAGCTGGGGCAGGGAAATTTGCCTGCTAGAATCGGACGTCGGTGTACTGCTAGCAGAGTGGGCGCAAGTACTTGGCTGTGACACACCTAATTCTACACCTTCATTCCTCTCAGTGCATGTTTCAGAGAGGACTGAAGTTATAGTGGGGTTGGAGATCCCAGCTGATGCGGTGCAAGGAGAGGTCCGCTTTGTTCTTTGGTGTGGGTCTTTGAGGTAGGCTTGCCAACGAGCTGCATGGCAGGTCAACATATGTCTGGTCAGGCATGTGGTACCCAAGCGGCTGATGTTTTGGCCACGCGATATACGCTTGAGACATATGTTGCAAACAGCAGCTGTGCGATCTGATGCACTAGCCTCAAAAAAGGCCCACACCAAAGAACTTTTTGAATGACGGGCAGAGGCAGCGCCCTGCACAGGCGGAGCTCTGCGGTGTGATTCCGTCGGTGTACTGCCCTTACGCTGGCCACCAAAGGGCATCCTGCCTCGTTGGAGATGTGCCTCCTCCTCATCCTCCTCCTCCTCCTCTCTCCTATTAGGCACCCACGTGGAGTCATTGACCTCATCATCCCCTCCCTCCTCATCACTGGAGCCAATCTGGCAGTATGCTGCAGCTGCTGGAACATGACTGCCAGATTGGTGTCCTTCTTGAGCATCCCCTCTGTCTGCTCTCACGCTACTGCCTTCCTCTAGCTGGGTTTCATCATCAGACCCTTCGAAACGCTGGGCATCCTCCTGGAGCATGTACCCAACACTGTGCTGAAACAGTTCGGGGGACTCCTCAGGAGGAGGACATGGTGGGTCTAGGGAAGGAGTGACTGATGATTTGTCTGACATTGATACCAGGGAAGACGACGCTTTGGCAGCTGCTTTTCCAGTACCCTGAGCCTGGGTGAGAGAGGATGAGGAGGAGGAGGAGGGCTTGGTCATCCACTCTACCAAGTCTTCGGCATGATGTGGCTCAACATGTCCAGCTGCCGAAAAGAAGGACAAGCGTGTCCCATGGCCATGTGCTGATGACAATGCACCGCGTCCACGACCAGCACTGTTGCCCCCAGACACAGAGCCTGCTTGCCCTCTTTTATTGCCTCCTGACTGTCTGCCTCTCCTTGTTTGCCTTCCAGACATTCTAATAGATGGCCTGCAGGGAGATGGGAAAAAAGCAATAAGGGCTACCTTCAGGTGTCCTTCTCTGTCCCTGGAAACAAGGACTTGCAGAGTGAAAGAAAAAAAACACTCTCCCTACCTACAGTTTTCTGTCCCTAGAAAAAATGTTTTTTTTAATCACAATATAGCACAAGGAAAATTAACTCACTGTCCTTACAGGTCCCTGGAAACAAGGACTTGCAGAGTGAAAGAAAAAAAACACTCTCCCTACCTACAGTTTTCTGTCCCTAGAAAAAAATGTTTTTTTTAATCACAATATAGCAAAAGGACAATTCACTCACTGTCCTTCCAGGTCCCTGGAAACAAGGACTTGCAGAGTGAAAGAAACTGACACTGTCCCTACCTAGAGTTTTCTGTCCCTAGAATAAATGTTTTTTTTAATCACAATATAGCAAAAGGACAATTCACTCACTGTCCTTCCAGGTCCCTGGAAACAAGGACTTGCAGAGTGAAAGAAACTGACACTGTCCCTACCTAGAGTTTTCTGTCCCTAGAATAAATGTTTTTTTTAATCACAATATAGCAAAAGGACAATTCACTCACTGTCCTTCCAGGTCCCTGGAAACAAGGACTTGCAGAGTGAAAGAAACTGACACTGTCCCTACCTAGAGTTTTCTGTCCCTAGAATAAATGTTTTTTTTAATCACAATATAGCAAAAGGACAATTCACTCACTGTCCTTCCAGGTCCCTGGAAACAAGGACTTGCAGAGTGAAAGAAACTGACACTGTCCCTACCTAGAGTTTTCTGTCCCTAGAATAAATGTTTTTTTTAATCACAATATAGCACAAGGAAAATTAACTCACTGTCCTTACAGGTCCCTGGAAACAAGGACTTGCAGAGTGAAAGAAAAAAAACACTCTCCCTACCTACAGTTTTCTGTCCCTAGAAAAAAATGTTTTTTTTAATCACAATATAGCAAAAGGACAATTCACTCACTGTCCTTCCAGGTCCCTGGAAACAAGGACTTGCAGAGTGAAAGAAACTGACACTGTCCCTACCTAGAGTTTTCTGTCCCTGGAATAAATGTTTTTTTCAGCACAATATAGCACAAGGACAATTAACTCACTGTCCTTACAGGTCCCTGGAAACAAGGACTTGCAGAGTGAAAGAAAAAAAATACTCTCCCTACCTACAGTTTTCTGTCCCTAGAAAAAAATGTTTTTTTTAATCACAATATAGCAAAAGGACAATTCACTCACTGTCCTTCCAGGTCCCTGGAAACAAGGACTTGCAGAGTGAAAGAAACTGACACTGTCCCTACCTAGAGTTTTCTGTCCCTAGAATAAATGTTTTTTTTAATCACAATATAGCAAAAGGACAATTCACTCACTGTCCTTCCAGGTCCCTGGAAACAAGGACTTGCAGAGTGAAAGAAACTGACACTGTCCCTACCTAGAGTTTTCTGTCCCTAGAATAAATGTTTTTTTTAATCACAATATAGCACAAGGAAAATTAACTCACTGTCCTTACAGGTCCCTGGAAACAAGGACTTGCAGAGTGAAAGAAAAAAAACACTCTCCCTACCTACAGTTTTCTGTCCCTAGAAAAAAATGTTTTTTTTAATCACAATATAGCAAAAGGACAATTCACTCACTGTCCTTCCAGGTCCCTGGAAACAAGGACTTGCAGAGTGAAAGAAACTGACACTGTCCCTACCTAGAGTTTTCTGTCCCTGGAATAAATGTTTTTTTCAGCACAATATAGCACAAGGACAATTAACTCACTGTCCTTACAGGTCCCTGGAAACAAGGACTTGCAGAGTGAAAGAAAAAAAATACTCTCCCTACCTACAGTTTTCTGTCCCTAGAAAAAAATGTTTTTTTTAATCACAATATAGCAAAAGGACAATTCACTCACTGTCCTTCCAGGTCCCTGGAAACAAGGACTTGCAGAGTGAAAGAAACTGACACTGTCCCTACCTAGAGTTTTCTGTCCCTGGAATAAATGTTTTTTTCAGCACAATATAGCACAAGGACAATTAACTCACTGTCCTTACAGGTCCCTGGAAACAAGGACTTGCAGAGTGAAAGAAAAAAAATACTCTCCCTACCTACAGTTTTCTGTCCCTAGAAAAAAATGTTTTTTTTAATCACAATATAGCAAAAGGACAATTCACTCACTGTCCTTCCAGGTCCCTGGAAACAAGGACTTGCAGAGTGAAAGAAACTGACACTGTCCCTACCTAGAGTTTTCTGTCCCTAGAATAAATGTTTTTTTTAATCACAATATAGCAAAAGGACAATTCACTCACTGTCCTTCCAGGTCCCTGGAAACAAGGACTTGCAGAGTGAAAGAAACTGACACTGTCCCTACCTAGAGTTTTCTGTCCCTAGAATAAATGTTTTTTTTAATCACAATATAGCAAAAGGACAATTCACTCACTGTCCTTCCAGGTCCCTGGAAACAAGGACTTGCAGAGTGAAAGAAACTGACACTGTCCCTACCTAGAGTTTTCTGTCCCTAGAATAAATGTTTTTTTTAATCACAATATAGCAAAAGGACAATTCACTCACTGTCCTTCCAGGTCCCTGGAAACAAGGACTTGCAGAGTGAAAGAAACTGACACTGTCCCTACCTAGAGTTTTCTGTCCCTAGAATAAATGTTTTTTTTAATCACAATATAGCACAAGGAAAATTAACTCACTGTCCTTACAGGTCCCTGGAAACAAGGACTTGCAGAGTGAAAGAAAAAAAACACTCTCCCTACCTACAGTTTTCTGTCCCTAGAAAAAAATGTTTTTTTTAATCACAATATAGCAAAAGGACAATTCACTCACTGTCCTTCCAGGTCCCTGGAAACAAGGACTTGCAGAGTGAAAGAAACTGACACTGTCCCTACCTAGAGTTTTCTGTCCCTGGAATAAATGTTTTTTTCAGCACAATATAGCACAAGGACAATTAACTCACTGTCCTTACAGGTCCCTGGAAACAAGGACTTGCAGAGTGAAAGAAAAAAAATACTCTCCCTACCTACAGTTTTCTGTCCCTAGAAAAAAATGTTTTTTTTAATCACAATATAGCAAAAGGACAATTCACTCACTGTCCTTCCAGGTCCCTGGAAACAAGGACTTGCAGAGTGAAAGAAACTGACACTGTCCCTACCTAGAGTTTTCTGTCCCTGGAATAAATGTTTTTTTCAGCACAATATAGCACAAGGACAATTAACTCACTGTCCTTACAGGTCCCTGGAAACAAGGACTTGCAGAGTGAAAGAAAAAAAATACTCTCCCTACCTACAGTTTTCTGTCCCTAGAAAAAAATGTTTTTTTTAATCACAATATAGCAAAAGGACAATTCACTCACTGTCCTTCCAGGTCCCTGGAAACAAGGACTTGCAGAGTGAAAGAAACTGACACTGTCCCTACCTAGAGTTTTCTGTCCCTAGAATAAATGTTTTTTTTAATCACAATATAGCAAAAGGACAATTCACTCACTGTCCTTCCAGGTCCCTGGAAACAAGGACTTGCAGAGTGAAAGAAACTGACACTGTCCCTACCTAGAGTTTTCTGTCCCTAGAATAAATGTTTTTTTTAATCACAATATAGCAAAAGGACAATTCACTCACTGTCCTTCCAGGTCCCTGGAAACAAGGACTTGCAGAGTGAAAGAAACTGACACTGTCCCTACCTAGAGTTTTCTGTCCCTAGAATAAATGTTTTTTTTAATCACAATATAGCAAAAGGACAATTCACTCACTGTCCTTCCAGGTCCCTGGAAACAAGGACTTGCAGAGTGAAAGAAACTGACACTGTCCCTACCTAGAGTTTTCTGTCCCTAGAATAAATGTTTTTTTTAATCACAATATAGCACAAGGAAAATTAACTCACTGTCCTTACAGGTCCCTGGAAACAAGGACTTGCAGAGTGAAAGAAAAAAAACACTCTCCCTACCTACAGTTTTCTGTCCCTAGAAAAAAATGTTTTTTTTAATCACAATATAGCAAAAGGACAATTCACTCACTGTCCTTCCAGGTCCCTGGAAACAAGGACTTGCAGAGTGAAAGAAACTGACACTGTCCCTACCTAGAGTTTTCTGTCCCTAGAATAAATGTTTTTTTTAATCACAATATAGCACAAGGAAAATTAACTCACTGTCCTTACAGGTCCCTGGAAACAAGGACTTGCAGAGTGAAAGAAAAAAAACACTCTCCCTACCTACAGTTTTCTGTCCCTAGAAAAAAATGTTTTTTTTAATCACAATATAGCAAAAGGACAATTCACTCACTGTCCTTCCAGGTCCCTGGAAACAAGGACTTGCAGAGTGAAAGAAACTGACACTGTCCCTACCTAGAGTTTTCTGTCCCTGGAATAAATGTTTTTTTCAGCACAATATAGCACAAGGACAATTAACTCACTGTCCTTACAGGTCCCTGGAAACAAGGACTTGCAGAGTGAAAGAAAAAAAATACTCTCCCTACCTACAGTTTTCTGTCCCTAGAAAAAAATGTTTTTTTTAATCACAATATAGCAAAAGGACAATTCACTCACTGTCCTTCCAGGTCCCTGGAAACAAGGACTTGCAGAGTGAAAGAAACTGACACTGTCCCTACCTAGAGTTTTCTGTCCCTAGAATAAATGTTTTTTTTAATCACAATATAGCAAAAGGACAATTCACTCACTGTCCTTCCAGGTCCCTGGAAACAAGGACTTGCAGAGTGAAAGAAACTGACACTGTCCCTACCTAGAGTTTTCTGTCCCTAGAATAAATGTTTTTTTTAATCACAATATAGCAAAAGGACAATTCACTCACTGTCCTTCCAGGTCCCTGGAAACAAGGACTTGCAGAGTGAAAGAAACTGACACTGTCCCTACCTAGAGTTTTCTGTCCCTAGAATAAATGTTTTTTTTAATCACAATATAGCAAAAGGACAATTCACTCACTGTCCTTCCAGGTCCCTGGAAACAAGGACTTGCAGAGTGAAAGAAACTGACACTGTCCCTACCTAGAGTTTTCTGTCCCTAGAATAAATGTTTTTTTTTAAGCACACTATAGCAGAAGCACAAAACACACTGACACTCTCCCTACCTATCCTTCTCTTTCCCTAAACTAAAGGAATCCAGGTTAAGCAAGAAAGAAATAACAGTCACTGTCCCTGCCTATGCTACTCTATCCCTGCTCCGGAACACACTACACTAGGCCGCCGTGCTGGCGGCCTTTTATAGTGTGGGGCGTGTACTAAACACCCTCAGCAATAATTGGCCACAGGCATCCTGCCTGTGGCCAATCATTGCTCTCCTCGCTGCCGGCGCTGTGATTGGCCAAGCATGCGGGGTCACAGTGCATGCTTGGCCAATCACAGCGCCTGGATGACACTGCGATGGCGTAGTGCATTGTGGGCCGTTCGCGTCACTCGAATTTGGCGCGAACGGCCCAAATCGTTCGATCTTCGTCGAACGATCGAACAGCCAATGTTCGAGTCGAACGTATGTTCGACTCGAACACGAAGCTCATCCCTAATCGTGGCACAGCTCTCATCCACACTCCTCATAATCCACAATCTTCATCATGCACACCCCTCATCATCTACACTCCTCATCATCTACAATCCCCATCATCTACAATCCTCATTATCCACAATTCTCATCATCCACACCCCTCATCATACACAATCCTCATCATCCACACTCCTCATCATCCACCCTCCTAATCATCAACCTCTCATCGTGGCACAGCTCTCATCCACATTCCTCATCATCCACAATCCTCATCATCCACACCCCTCATCATACACAATCCTCATCATCCACACTCCTAATCATCAACCTCTCATCGTGGCACAGCTCTCATCCACACTCCACATCATCCACAATCCTCATCATCCACACTCCTCATCATACACAGTCCTCATCATCCACAGTCCTCATCATCCACACCCCTCATCATACACAATCCTCATCATCCACACTCCTAATCATCAACCTCTCATCGTGGCACAGCTCTCATCCACACTCCACATCATCCACAATCCTCATCATCCACACTCCTCATCATCCACATTCCTCATCATCCACAGTCCTCATCATCCACACCCCTCATCATACACAATCCTCATCATCCACACTCCTAATCATCAACCTCTCATCGTGGCACAGCTCTCATCCACACTCCACATCATCCACAATCCTCATCATCCACACTCCTCATCATACACACCCCTCATCATACACACTCCTCATCATCCACACTCCTCATCCATCCACCTCTTATCATAGCACAGATCTCATCCAGCAACTCAGACAATAGGTACTATACAGATAACAGCCAGTACAACCAGCAACCCTCTCCTCATATCCCCCGGACTACTTTACAAAGGGATCGTAGATCTATAAAATCTGTAAATATATATTCTGTATATATATATTCATATTATCAAGAAGCACTGCAATCCAACATCCCCGTCCTCATATCCCCCGGATTACTTTACAAAGGGATCTCTACATATATTAGGGGCGCTAAATCTGTATATATATATATATATATATATATATATATATATATATATATATATATAATCAATACATATAAGGTATATCTATATACTAAAGAGGCAGTGCAATCCAATAACCCAATCCAGTATCCCTATCCTTGTAACCATTGTTAGAGGGATCTATACAATTGTCTATATACACTGTATGTACACACATCCTAATCTATAGGATCAACAATCCAACATCCCTGTCCTCATCTCTCCAAGTGTTACTTTAGAAAGGGATCTATATGCACACAATCTATAGGATCAACCAGCAGAGCAATCCAATAATACATTCCAACAGTCCCGTCCTCACCTTCCCCATGGGTTACTTTAGAAAGGGATCTATACGATTATCTATATACAGTATATGTACACAAATAAGCTTAGGATCAACAATCCAAAATCCCTGTCCTCATATCCCTGTGTGACTCTGGAAAGGGATCTACTGTATATACCAACACAATCTATAGAATGTATAGGAGGCAATCCAGTAATGCATTCCAACATCCCCGTCCTCATCTTCCCCATGGGTTACTTTAGAAATGGGTCAATACTGTTCATGTATAAAGGGATCTACACATATATAAGGGATCCTATATATACTGTATGTGTAGCACACAGACCCTTTTTTTCCTGCCTACCTTCACTTGCAGGGGTAAAGGCACACCATGCCACATGCCCGTATCCTCCTGGTATAAGAGGTTGAGCGGTGTTCTTGTAATTTTTTGGGTCCCACAGCGAGTTACCTCCCTCCATTGGTTCTCGTCCCTAGAATGTAGGGAAAAGTCTATTCTTTCCCCCGAAATAAGGCCAATGTCCAGACAGTATCCAAACTCCAACAGATGAGTTTAATTTTCTTGCTTGAAACAGATTGGGAAAGTTGAAGAGATAAAGAAGTTGGATAGGGAGGTAGATTCAGGTACACAACACATATCGTTACACTTTGCCACTCAGGCCTGAGTGGGTATTGCTCACCCGAATAGTCCCCTCTCACGTTTCTAGCAGCCGGAGTGAAGCACGAACAGTTACTTTAGATTTAGTCCCCTTCACGGACAAGTTCAAGAGATCCTCTGCCACAGAATCCTTTAATTCCAGAATTAGAACCTTGAAACCCCTGTAGATTATTAGAGACCATAGGTGCCAATGGGGCACACTACAGGAGCTATCTTGCAACTCACGAATCCTTCCCTCTGATAGGCAACCCGGCCTTACCGAGACCGTGACTTCCTTCACCTATCCATTGGACAGGATCTTCCCCGGTTTCCTCTTTTTCAGAGCGGGCCACCCTCACCTGGGCTCCCTGGGACTCCAGTGGTTGGTTGTAGACCCAGTTGAAGGTACTGGGCCTACCTGGAACTCTGTAGCCTCGGGCTAAAGGTGCCCGAGACTCCTCGACCAGTTCACGCACCCCCTGGCCAGCAGGGCCAAAGGGCGCGACTTTGCACACCACCCCCGATCATGGTGTTTTCCTTTATGTACCCTCTCCCGGCATGCACAGCAGGCAAACCCGTCCACCGCACGGTAGCCGAGAGAGGACACCCAATCACACCATAATGCCACCTGTGGTTCAACCCGAGACCTGAGCGACAGCGCCACCCACAGGTCAAGGGGAACCATACTCCAGGCAACACCACAGCAGAGCAGAGTCCAACCTATGGAATTTGATAACCTTAGCCAAACTATTGCTCAGGCTGCCCCTAAATTTAAGGCATAGCGAACCCATTTTTGGGGGGTCCGCTACATATATATACAGGTATATGCAACATCTAAATAACCAACAAGCAGCACAATCCAATAATCATAGGTGTGCATTAGGGTGTGCACCTCAAAGCTCAAACATGTGTGCATTTGTATATACTGTATACTGATGGTGTCAGTAGAGCCGTAGACAGTGTCAGTAGTTTTTATTTTTATTATTTTATTTTTTATTATTTTTTACAATTATTATATAAAAAAAAAAGAAAAATCAGGAGCCCTGCTAGGGGGCTTTGGTGAAATATCAGGGGTTTAAACAGGGGGAATCTGCACTACACAGGGTGATTAGGGTGTGCTCAGGCACACCTGGCACACCCTGTGCGCACGCCTATGCCAATAATGCAATTGGGCAGCTCCCCCATGCATTATTATGGGAAAGGCTTTGACAGGTAGAGCATCATGCACCATGCACAGATAGATCTCTACAGAATAAATCGTCACATGTGTAGGAGGTCGAATAATAACTGTAGCAATGATTATGTGTAGCAGTTTCATCACAGTGACTGCACAGCCAAGAAGAGAATGCAAGTCATCTGCTGTAACAAAGGGAATGATTGGGTGTGTGTATTCAGCAATACCGGCATTCATATAAGTGTAAAGGTTCAGTATGTGTATAAAGGACTACTATAGAATAAAATGCATTCTGGTGACTGGATGTGATTAATGCCTGTAATGATAGTATTTCGTTTAAAAATTCCCTTTTCTATTACATTCACATGTCTGTATTTACACCATTCCCCACCTTTATATGCAGACCAAGCTGTCCAGCAAAATCAACAGTTTTAGGATTTAAGGCAAAAACATCTAAAACTGGCGGGCGTGCTGGCAATAGTCAGCTTTTAACAGAGAACAAACTGCGCCAACCCACTTATCCCAAAAAACAATTTTAAAACATTGGAGAAAAAAATTGTTAGATAAACCCAAAGAACTGTCTTGGGAAAAATGAAAGTCCAGCAAGCAATTCAGGATGAATAATCTAGGAAAGAAAAAGTCCAATCCTCCTTGGATACAAGAGGCACAGCACCACCGTGACTGTTCGGAACTTAATGTGAGATAACCACCACCAAAGACAAGGGGAGCAGCTTACCAGAAGGCAAGCGGTTTGGGACATTCGACTGTTACCCAGCCGCGGCCTTTGAGTTGCAGCAGTAATCCTCCCTCAATCAGCAGCGGTATTCCATCCATTTATTTCCACTCACATACGCATCATGGACCCCACACATAAAGTAAATAGAGAGGGCAAACCAATAGCGTAACTCCGTTTGGAACGATTTATTATAAAAAAAAGTAAGTTATACTTACAATTTAGAAGAATAAAAACAACTTTTAGTAAAGGTACAATATATTGCCGGCCGGCATACCAGGAGCCTCACTCCTCGAGCGTGGTGACGTCACTGAGCGTCCTCCTAGACGCGTTTCGTCATTACGCAGACGTTATCAATCTGGTATGCCGGCCGGCAATATATTGTACCTTTACTAAAAGTTGTTTTTATTCTTCTAAATTGTAAGTATAACTTACTTTTTTATAATAAATCGTTCCAAACGGAGTTACGCTATTGGTTTGCCCTCTCTATTTACTTTATGTGTGGGGTCCATGATGCGTATGTGAGTGGAAATAACTGTATGGAATACCGCTGCTGATTGAGGGAGGATTACTGCTGCAACTCAAAGGCCGCGGCTGGGTAACAGTCGAATGTCCCAAACCGCTTGCCTTCTGGTAAGCTGCTCCCCTTGTCTTTGGTGGTGGTTATCTCACATTAAGTTCCGAACAGTCACGGTGGTGCTGTGCCTCTTGTATCCAAGGAGGATTGGACTTTTTCTTTCCTAGATTATTCATCCTGAATTGCTTGCTGGACTTTCATTTTTCCCAAGACAGTTCTTTGGGTTTATCTAACAATTTTTTCTCTAATGTTTTAAAATTGTTTTTTGGGATAAGTGGGTTGGCGCAGTTTTTTCTCTGTTAATTGCTTTTGGTGTTGTCCCACTATTGCTGCTGCCTATATTGTTAGTTTTTTTTTTGTTTCTAGCGCAGTTTTTTACCTTTTAATAGTCAGCTTTCATTCATGTGACCTAAAAAAAAAAATTTCAAAAAGAAAAAACCCTGGTGTGACCCCTGTTTGCATGCTGGAGTAAAAAGATGGCCATACATGTGTATTCGATTTTCTTGTTTGTCCCCCACCAATCCTACCAGGCTGAATGAGAGAAGAAATTGATTGATTCCTCCATCCACGCTGTGAGAAATACCTGATGCTGACTATTGTATTCTGCAGCCACTGCTCCGGCCTCCGGCAGCTGCTGGATACTTAAATAGTGTCTGCATCTGATTGGAGGCAGGTGCTGGTTGGCCAAAAAATTTCCAACGGGCCCCTTCCAAAAACAAACAAACAAAGGATTGACTTTGGTTGAGTGGAGAGTAGCTGATAGGGCCACCCACAGCTCAAATGTTGTCAATTCAGCAGGAGTTGGATGAAATTCAAACAGTGTATAGGCCCGTACACACGGTCGGACTTCAAACAAACTTTTCCGTGGATTTTTGTCCGAAGGGAGTTGGCCGGGAACACCCATAGCATACACACCACAGGACTTTTCTGCAAACTTTCCCAAAACTTTACCAACATCACGTGGTTTTTCTGCTCGTTCCTGCTCTTTACCGCCACCCTTTGATCAACTTCTGCTATTGTTGGTTGATTTTAACATTAGTTCTGGGACAAAAGTCTGATGGATTTCTGTACACACAATAGGACTTTGCACCATCGGAAAGTTTGTCCGTTTGCAGAGCGAACTTTTGTCCGATGAAAACCGAAAAAGTTTGTCCGATGGAGCATACACACGGTTGGATTTTTTTAAAAACGTGCTCATTTTGTTGGCAAAAAGTCTGACCATGTGTACGGGCCTTAAAGCCTTGTACACATGGTCGGACTTCCATCGGACTTTTCCATGGATTTTTGTCCGAACGGAGTAGGCACACCTATAGCATACACACCACAGGACTTTTCTAAAAACTTTCCCAAAACTTTTTCCAACATCACGTGGTTTTTCTGCTCTTTGCCGCCACCCTTTGGTCAACTTCTGATATTGTTGGTTGATTTTAACATTATTTGTTTTGTCCATCGGAAAAAAGTCCGATGGTTTTCTGTACACACGGTCGGACTTTGCTCCATCGGACTTTTGTTGGCCAAAAGTTTGTCCGTTTGCAGACTGAACTTTTGTCCGATGAAAACCAAAAAAGTTTGTCCGATGGAGCATACACACGGTCGGATTTTTTGTCAAACTTGCTCAAAATGAAGTTTGTTGGCAAAAAGTCAGACCGATAGTTAAGACTATCTTCAGGGCCAGTACACACTACAGCAATGCATGCCAGATGTGTTTATGCATGTGCTTTTTATATGCATTCTGGTGAGTTTTTGATAAATTCCTGATGTGTTTTTTCTTGTTGTTGTTTGTTTTCTTCATTTTTTATTTTTTTTCCAATGTAATGCGTTCTGGTGAATTTTTGATGTGTTCTGGTGTGTTTTTTAATGCGCTTTGCCACATATCAGCACTAGGGTCACCGGTTCAAATCCCAACCACGAAACTAACTACCTGCAGTTTGCATGTTCTCCCTGTGCCTACCTGGGTTTCCTCCGGGCACTCCAGTTTCCTCCCACACTGCAAAGACATGCTGGTAGTTTAACCACTTAAGGACGGGAAGGATTTGTCCCCTTAATGACCAGCCCATTTTATGCGATACGGCACTGCATTGCTTTTACTGACAATTGCGTGATCGTGAGACACTGTACCCAAACAAAATTTATGTCCTTTTTTTCCCACAAATAGAGGTATCTTTTGGTGGTATTTGATCACCTCTGTGCTACAAAAAAAAAAAAGAACGGCAATTTTGAATAAAATTAAAATATTTTTTACTTTTTGCTATAATAAATACCCCCCCCCCCCAAAAATGAAAAACAAAAAAAAAAAATTTCTTCATCAGTTTAGGCCAATATGTATTCTTCTACATATTTTTTGGTAAACAAAATCGCAATAAGAGTATATTGATTGGTTTGCGCAAAGGTTGTAGCGTCTACAAAATAGAGGATAGATTTATGGCATTTTTATTATTTATTTATTTTTTACTAGTAATGGCGGTGATCTGCGATTTTTAGCGGCACTGTGACATTGTGGTGGACAGATTGGACACTTTTTTGGGAACAGTGACATTTATACAGTGATCAGTGCTAAAAATAGCCACTGATTACTGTGTAAATGTCACTGGCAGGGAAGGGGTTAACACTAGGGGGCGATCAAGGGGTTAAGTGTTCCCTAGGGAGGTGTTTCTAACTGTGGGGGGGGAGTGTACTGACTGGAGGAGGAGAGAGATTGCTGTTCCTGATCACTAGGAACAGCAGATCTCTCTCTCCTCCCCTGTCAGAACAAGGATCTGTGGGTTTACACCCACAGATCCCCGTTCTGGCTCTCTGTGAAGCGATTGCGGGTTGCCGGTGGACATCGCACTTAAAACGGCCGACGTACACCTACGGCAATTCACCCAGGAGTGCCAACCTGCTGCAGTATTATGACGGCGGCTAGCCCTTAAGCGGTTCATTGGCTTAAATCTAAATGGGTATGTGTATGTATGAATGTGAGTTAGGGACCTTAGATTGTAAGCCCCTTGAGGGCAGAGACTGATGTGACTGTACAATATATATATATGTAAAAAGTCGCTAAATTGACGTTGCTATATAAGTACCGGTAATAAATAATAAATAAATTCCAACACAGTTCCGTGCAGAAAAAATGCAGCCTGTTTGACTTTTGTTGAACGTAGTGCAACTCACTGCAATGGTGTAAACTTTGCCATTGGAATCCATGTAACCTACTGTCCATGTGTCTTTGATGCAGAAAAAAATAAAAAACGCACTGGACTGCATGTGGTGTGAAACAGTTTTTTATTTGTATTCCATTTGAAGCTACATATCTGCCTAGGACTACAAAAGTGACAATGCTGCTGAGGGATTTCAAGGGAGAATGAATAGCGTTGTCACCCTGTTAAAAGAAGGGCAAAAATAAAGATGCCTTGGCAGGATCAACAGGTAATAAAATGCTTAAGGGGCACTTAAAAAAAATCAGAACTGCTGTGTTAAAGTTGGAGTAAACTCCCATGCATGACTTTTACCTATAGGTAAGCCTATAGTAAGACTTACCTATAGGTACAGTAAATATATCCTAAACGCGCATAGTTTAGGAGATATTTACTTTTGATGCAGCCAGTGACGTCATGCTCTAAAGTAACTGCATACTGTATGGTTCTTTCAGAGTCTTGCGCCGCGAACTGCAGCTCCTGCACGCATACATGGCTCCAGCCACACACACATAGATGGAGTCCACGAACCTGGAAGGAAGACTGGGTGAAGATGGAAGCGCCGTCAGCAGTGACAGCGCATCGCTGGAGGTAGGGTTGCCACATGTCCAGGATTCACCCGGACAGTTTGGGTTTGGAATCATGCGTCCAGGTTTCAGACTGCCTGAAACCTGGACACATTATTCAGACTGGACTATGGCTTCCAGATTCATCTGGATGCGAGGTGCTGACTGCAAAGGGGTAAGTGAGCTCACTATCCATCCCTGTCTGTGACTGAAGTCTCCCCCCTTCTCTATCCTGCCTCTGAGTACACTAAGGTAATTCAGGGTTCTCAGAGCACCCCTTACATCAGAGTTCCCCTTTACACCAGAGGCCACAGTGTTCCCCTTTACATCAGAGTCCTCTCCGTACATCAGAGTTCTCAGTGTTCCCCCTGTCAGTATTTTTATTTTTTTTTACATTTTTTTTTACAATTTATTTAATTTATTTATTTTTTACAATGCTTTATTTTTTTAAGGGGGGGGGGGGGGGGGGGTCTGTGCCAGTGTGTGTGTTTTTTTTTTTTTTTTTTTTTTACAATTATTTTTATTTTATTTTTATTCTTTTTTTTTTATCAGCCTTGTTGTGGGGGGCTTTGGTGAGATATCAGGGGTCTTAACAGACCTCTGACATCTCCCCTTTGAGACAGGGAAAGGGTCTAGGGACACATATTCCCCAGTCCCTCTCTCAGCAGCCTCAGCTGCGCTGAAAATGAATGTAGAGAAGACAGCGGCTCCTCTCCATTCATAAACTGAAACATTGTAAACACAGCTTACGATGTTTCAGTTATGTGAATGGACAGAGTCAGTGATCACTGACTCTGTCCATTCCGACAAGTAAGGAGCCGGATTTACCGGCTCCTACCTCCGCTCTCCATCCTGAGATACCGAGGGGGTGGAGGAGGAGCACGGAGGGGGACGGCGGCATGGAGGTGAAAGGGGCATAGCGGCATGGAGGTGAAGGGGGCACAGCGGCATGGAGGTGAAGGGGGAACAGCGGCATGGAGGTGAAGGGGGCACAGCGGCATGGAGGTGAAGGGGGCACAGCGGCATGGAGGTGAAGGGGGCACAGCGGCTTGGAGGTGAAGGGGGAACAGCTCCGGGAGCATTTGAGCAGCAGACAGGCAAGGCAATTGGATCAGATTCATTTTACTTACCCGCCTGAAGACTCGCTCTGGTCTCTGCCACGCTCTCCGCCTTGGTCTCCGCCCCCCACCCCGCTCTCCGCCCTGGTCTCCGCCCCCGCCGCACACTTTCCGTCCTGCTCTCTGCCCTGGTCTCCGCCCCCCCACGCTCTCCGCCCTGGTATCTGCCCCCGCCGCACACTCTCCGTCCCGCTCTCCGCCCCCCGCTCTGAGAAAAAAAAAAAGGATCGGACTGGGCATCGGGAGCATTTGCGCGAGTACAAGTACTCGCGCAAATGCTTGGTATCGGTACCGATACCGATACTAGTATCGGTATCGGGACAACCCTACTCTCTGTACATCAGAGTTCTCAGTGTTCCCCCTTACATCAGAGTCATCTCCATACATCAGAGTTCTCAGTGTTCCCCCTTACATCAAAGTCCTCTCTGTACATCAGAGTTCTCAGTGTTCCCCCTTACATCAAAGTCCTCTCTGTACATCAGACTTCTCAGTGTTCCCCCTTACATCAGAGTCCTCTCCATACATCAGAGTTCTCAGTGTTCCCCCTTACATCAGAGTCCTCTCCGTACATCAGAGTTCTCAGTGTTCCCCCTTACATCAGAGTCCTCTCCGTACATCAGAGTTCTCAGTGTTCCCCCTTACCTCAGAGTCCTCTCCGTACATCAGAGTTCTCAGTGTTCCCACTTACATCAAAGTCCTCTCCGTACATCAGAGTTCTCAGTGTTCCCCCTTACATCAAAGTCCTCTCCGTACATCAGAGTTCTCAGTGTTCCCCCTTACATCAGAGTCATCTCCGTACATCAGACTTCTCAGTGTTCCCCCTTACATCAAAGTCCTCTCTGTACATCAGAGTTCTCAGTGTTCCCCCTCACATCAGAGTCCTCTCCGTACATTAGAGTTCTCAGTGTTCCCCCTTACATCAAAGTCCTCACTGTACATCAGACTTCTCAGTGTTCCCCCTTGCATCAGAGTCATCTCCGTACATCAGAGTTCTCAGTGTTCCCCCTTACATCAAAATCCTCTGTACATCAGAGTTCTCAGTGTTCCCCCTTACATCAGAGTCCTCTCCATACATCAGAGTTCTCAGTGTTCCCCCTTACATCAAAGTCCTCTCTGTACATCAGAGTTCTCAGTGTTCCCCCTTACATCAGAGTCCTCTCCGTACATCAGAGTTCTCAGTGTTTCCCCTTACATCAGAGGCCTCTCCATACATCAGAGTTCTCAGTGTTCCCCCCTAAATCAGGGTTTCCAGAGCATCCCTTATGTTAGAGTTCTCCCTTACATAAGAGTCTGCAGAGTCCCCCCTTACAGTGAAAGGGAACTCTGCGAGTTCAGATGTAAAATGGGAAAAGAAAATTGCTGCGTTCGGGGTTGAATTGAAGAAAAGGTGGCTTCTCTAGCTGGAGGGCTTTGTTCTTAGGTAAGTTTCACATACGATACTAGTACATTATGGCTTTACCTTGCAGGATTTTAAAAAAAAAAACAGTTTACTACCGCTTTAATGCACAGACGTCATCTTGTATGTAATTTTTAATTTTACTTTAATTGCATCCCAATATTCTGGAACATATAAAAGAGGTGTTTGTACAATTAAAGGAAAAGCTTGCATTGGTCATAAGCTCTTGTGTAGTTGTTTACTTTTTGAGGAAAAGGCAATTAGAAAATGCTTAGCCAGTGTAATTCACAGCAGATGTTGGCACATGTAACAGATTGCTAGCTAGTTGTATGTGTTAAAGTTTTGTGTTTGTGTGTTTCCAATACAAGCATCCCTAACTGCCTATGCAGGGTATGTGCCCCGTACACCACTGCGAGAGGCTTGGAAATACAGCACTCAGAGAGGATTTGTGATATTGACACAAAGATTTGAAAAATCCAATACCCAATAAATAACTTGAAATTGGTTCCTTTTTACCACTGCAAGCTATACTGACACAAAAATAGACTTGAGTGTTTTGTGCGCACAATAGGCTTCCATTTGATGGCATTTCAGAGTCAACTGAAAACCCTTTCATCAATGAAAGCTTTCCGATCTCTGTGAGAATAAAATATCTTCAGTCATAGCCATAGCCCTGCTGCATGCTTATTACAAAAAATGGCCTTTACACTCTCCATTTGGCAGAAATAGTCTAAATTCCATGCATGCTATTGGGTCCTCTGTGACAGATTTTCAATGGTGCCCCTCAGAAAGGATGTTTAAGCTCAATTTACATAGTAGAGTCTGTGCTATTCCACCCTTATAGAAAATGCTGTACTGTCAACTTATGGGCCAAAGGGGTCTTCAGTGTAACACCATTATCTAAACTTTACATTTTATATACTGAAGCACCCTGGCTTTGACAGTCATGATTTAATAAAAACTGGTGGACAGGTCTGGCGCTACCGCTAGGCGAACTAGGGCGCACTGCGACCTGGGGCGCAGCCACGGCTTCTGGTTTCCCTGCTCTAGAAATGTGAAGACAAAATGGGAAAAAGAGAAGCGCCTCTAAGTGTAGACTGTAACATAGTTTAATAAGCTCATAATTGTAGCCACTAAAACACAGGAAGGCTCATCAATAATAAAACCCCAATGAAATGGTCACCACTGCATGGTGGGGGACGCTTGAAGAGTCCGGATGTACAGCACTGTCAGAGACGTGGAGCTGGCCAAGACCATCTGTCATCAGGGTCGAGGGTTGGAATAGTCCATGGATCACACCGTTAGCATGGTGACGTCACTGTGGAGGAGATGTGATGCGTTTCCGGGCATGCGCAATGCGTGGAACTGCAAGAGCACTCCTTTCTCAAGCTGGAGGGGAGAGTACTATTAGAGCCTTATAAGTGGATCCTGGAGACAGGCTCTGAATATCGTGGCACTACAGCCATGCAGTGGCAACCATTCCATGGGATTTGGTCATTGATGAGCCTTCCTGTGATTTACATTATGTGAGTTGCTACCATTATGAGCTTATTAAACTATATTACAGTCTACACTTAGAAGTGCTTCTCTTTTTTCCATTTTGCCTTCATATTTAGTCAGCTTCTGCTCTTAAATCAAATTTTGAAGTTGTAATTTTTTTGAGGGGGAGGGGTGCAAGTAGCTGGTCTTGACTAGGGCGCAAAGTAGTCTAGCAGCAGCACTGCTGGTGGACCAGCTGGCCAAAGAATGACCTCTGGCCAAAAAATGATGTACTGTTGCTGCTGATCAAAAGTTCCAGTTTACTAAAGCCGGCCATAGACTTGTCAAATCTCGGCCAGTTCAGCAGGGACCGGCTGAGATTCGAACCATGTATGGGCAGACTGATTGTACCCAAGTTGGTCAACTTGGGTACAACCAGCATATCGTATTTTTCATGTGAAAAATGCTAGTGGCTATAGCATATAGCCAATGCTAGTGGCTATAGCAGTAAACACTGTGTTCTACCGTCAGCATGACTCTCCCCAACCCCCCGCCGGGAGAACACAATGGCTCCATGGAAGAGATTCCCCCATCAACATTACTTGGCAGACTCAGTGGCATGACTTAGCTATCTCCAAGTGTGGAAGGGTGGCATTCTGATAACCACTGTAAGGGGGGCATTCCTTCCACTATCTGCCAATGTAAGGGGTCTTCTTCCCACTGACTCTTATGCCCCGTACACACGACCGGTTTTCCCGTTGGAAAAAAAAATGATGGTTTTCCCGACGGAATTCCTCTCAAGCCTGCCTTGCATACACACGGTCACACAAAAGTCCGGTGAAGGATTTTTTCCTGATAGGAAAAAAGAGATCTTGTTCTCTTTTTTTTCCGGAAGTTTTCCTGTGGGAAAAAGTCCAATGGAGCATACACACAGTCGGGATTTCTGACGAAAGCTCTCATCCCAGTTTTTCCGACGGGAAAACCGGATGTGTGTATGGGGCATTAGGCTGAGTTTCCCCGCATCCAATTCGCATGACAGGAGATTGTGACTGGCTCCATATGCAGCCAGTTCACATATCTCCAGGGTGGCCGCGGAGCGGATTGCACAGAGGTCCTGTTCGTCTTTGGCTCAGTTTCAGGGCCAAATTCAGGCAAAAATTCAGCCCTGATCCATCCCTGAAACGGAGAACAGGGACACACCATGGTCATGGTAATATAAATATTCTGAGCATAATTCCCTTACCTCACAGGAGCAAGTGGGTAGGTTTTTCTTAAATGAATACAATGTATTTTTTAGAATTCCTCCTGATTATTGTAAATGATTTAAGCTCAGAAAAGTTTCACAATAATTACAAACAGGACAAATAAATATCACTGTCTCCTATTAAATTAAAGATAACCCATGCTATCAATTTATTAATAATATACATTACAAATAACTAGTATAATTCATTTGCTTTCCTATGTAATATTATTTCTTTACACAAAAATTATGTTTAGCAGAGTTCTCTTTTAAAGGGCCTATTTTTTTAAATTATCTATAAGAACAATAAATACAATTAGGGAACATAATAATCTAAAAACTTTATTAGTATAGGTATTGGTCTTTCACTTTCACCTTTGGTTACTAACGTGGTTTCTAACAATTACCTCACTTTTCTCGTCACACTTTCCTCTCCGATGGATCACCAGTGGCATTTCCAGAACTATTTCACCTCACTTCCTGGGCCCCTATTTCGCCCCACCCCATGGTCACTTTCTGTGACATTCCACTCTCAACTAGGTTTTCACCTTCCCACAGGGTTTCCCCGTTTTTCATATCTGCCTGGTGGCTGCCCGTGTGGGTCGCCCCTGTTCAGCCGCCTGTCATGGCTCCCGGGTGGGGGTGTCACCGAACGCCTGCCATGCCTCATCTCCACACCATCTGGATATGATCCTTGGTGAGTTAGTATGTACCTTGATGTGGGGGGGAGTTCACATCTCATCCCCACCTATTTTCTCCTAATGATCCATATATAATTTATTTTAGAATTATCACGCGCATGCTCCTGATGAGTGGCACGGAAGCCACCAAGCGCATAGAGATTACTGATGCCGTGTTTCAACATTTTAATTTCGTACCTTATTATTATACTGTACCCCTATAGGTTGAGCGAGGCCACAGGTCCTGCAGGCAATACCTCTTCAGTATCAATCTACCTAATCGTTGTGGTGACCCTTGGGAAATTTTTTTGTCGTCTCAATTGAGAGACAATTAACTATATTATTATGTATATTGACTCTTATTGTGGTTATATTTATACCAGTGTTTACATCATAAGACACATAGCCATTATCATGTCTATTGTGAATATTATGATTTTTGGTTACCTTATACCATTACTGCTTTATATGTCTTATATGTCTTATCTGCCATATTAATAAAATTCCCACTATTCACCTTTATTCTCTCGCAACCATTTTGCTTCATTTAAAGTCCCACCCTCTTTGCCCCCCTCTTCGTATTGGTATTATTGGTAAAGGTGATTCTGTTGATTGCAAAATCTTTCTGGCGGGGGGCGGATATCTACTGTGCCATGGGCCTAAGTGTTAATTTAACCCATAACAACCAATCAAACTTAACTCTGCTAAAGTCACAGCAGAACAAGACAGATGGTAATTGGTTGCTATGGGTTACTGCATTTAAGAATAGTGCACATAGGAAAAGATTTTATGATTGATCATGGCTTTGGATAACGTGTTACTACCCCTGAGAGGACATCAGCACTGAGCATTGGTTAGGATTGAGGTGAACTGTTAAGCTCAAAATAACTTGGATGCGTCAGTGTAAATTCTTTATTTTCTTTACGCTGAGAACAGCAATCAATATCACATTAACTGCAACATTGTGAACCTAATGCATACAAGAGATTATATGAAGCAAATTCTTCATGGCGTGAGATAATCCAGCCGTTTCATGAGTTAAGGATGGCAGCTGTTCATGGCAGTGCTGGTGTCAGATATTATGTTTATATCTCTCTTTTTTACTTTTTGACCTCTACACTCCTGACTTAGTTTTTCTGAAGCTAAGGTCACATTGCAGCTTCCCATACAGAGAAAAGTTTATTTTAAACTGTACAGCCCATCCACACATTGCACCCCATTCTTGGCTCTTTGCCTTTATCTAATGTTTTTTTTGTTATCTCTCCTGCTCTTTGGTTTTCTCTGATGTAAGCAAATCCTACATTCATGCAGTATATTGTTGTATCACCGATCTATCATTTTGGCACAGTTTGCGTGAGGATGTGACAGATTTTGAAAGTTTCCAGAAAAGTCTCCCAAACCACAACTTTCCTGCTTAGATATACACACATAGACTGAAGCTGAAAAAGGGGAAGTCAAACAGGCGCCAGTATCTTGCAAATCAACCATTGCGATGGTGATGTCGCCTGCAAATGGCATGTTAATATGTGCATATGTGCACATACTCTCTCTTCATCTCCCTTTTTTTTAGTATATACTGTATTTACAGTGTATATGTGATCTCTTTGCAGTCATTTATCTATGGCACGGCTGAAGTAACTCATGCTACTTTTATATATATATATATATATATATATATATATATATATATTTATTTATATATAATTTATTTATTATTATATTATTATTGTTGTGACAGGAGTGACTTTGGGTCCGGGGTTTGTGCGGCTCAGCTTGCCCTGGAGAGTTCTGGAGGCTCCTTGTCCAGCTTCCCTGTTGCCTCTTATGTGTAAATCACCCTGTGTCTCTAATAGGGGCACAAGGTGACAGGGTGAATGAGAACCCCCACTATGATCTGTGCTTGTCAGATTCAATGCTGTACATATGTATATATAATGTGTGCTGTGTCATGCTGTTGGACTATTTGCTGTGATGGTTTGGAGTGGGACTGTATTCTATTGTCTATTGTGGCTGATGCCTCAACTATTATGGGATGTGTAAGTGTGTTTGCTGTGAGGAAAAAGGGAGGGGGGATTCCTCCAATAGCCCCTTGCTAAGACTGTTAACTGATAAGAAGTTAAACACACCTGATCTGTGTGTTCATTGTCATTGGACAGTTTAACCCGCCCTGTTTTCCAAGGGTGGGAGGAAAGTGATTTGAAGTGAGATATCTGTGTGTCCATGTGTGATAATAAAGTCAGTTTGTTTTGCCACTCTACACTGAGGTGTTGTCTGTTGGTTTTACCCTACACTGAGGTGTTGTCTGTGGACTGAGGGGCTAAAGAAGCTTGGACGGTGCTGGATCTGAACAGAGAAAGCATTGGCGGCGGACTTGGATCTGTTTGAGGACAGAGGGTTAGTCACAATTATATTATATATATTTAGTTATTTATTTATTTATATATATATATAGTCAAAGCCCTTCGACCGAGACAGATATGAACCACATAAACACGTGACAAGACTTACAACATAGCATAGACCTGAGGTGTGCCCTGGTCTGCTTTTTTGGTATGCCAAGAAAGGGGGCATACCCAAGATAAGTAATGGATAATTGTGGATATAAATGTGCTGAGGAGTGCCCTGAAAAAGAGGAGGGTATCGCGCACTGGAACCGACAAAGACCACAGGTGAGTGATCTTGCCTAAATACCCCCCGGACTCCTCCCATAAATTCAGGCCACCATACTGGCCTTCATATATATATATGTAGCACTCACCACCCTGTTTCTGCTTTTCTGCCACTCTGCAGTCAGGGCACACCTGCTACTTGCCTAGTATCCAACTCCATGTATGGAGAGGCGAGCAGTGTTAGATTTTGGGCCTTGCGGCGAGTTACCTCTCCAGAGTGGATCCCTGGTCTCCGTTGTCTAGGCGGAAGTCCCTTTGTAACAAAGCCAATGTCCACACAGGTGTATATATATATATACACACAGTATAAATACATATATATATATTGAGACTTAGCTTCAGATGGAGAGTTCTGACAGACTCAGTCCTTGCAAAACCCGCGTTAGGGGGTTATGGCTTTCTGCCTACTCGTATTCACGCTGAAGCCTTTTAACAAACCCTTGCATCACGCCGATACATGTTAAGCATTCTGCTACCTGTCCATTTTAGTCGCCCATTTTGAGCCGCAACTGTTTTGAGTGCAGTCTTTCCCTCAAGACAGTGTACAACTGTCATTACCACCAGACCTCAGTCTTGTCAGATCTCCCATTGGTAGAACCAGAAAGACCTGGACACATGCTCCTTGGGTGTCTGCACAGCCTTACTGCCCTGACTGACTGGATACTACTCTCTTTTGTCTGCAACACAAACCTGTCTTCAATCAGTCTCACAATTGTTCAGGGAATCTTTTACTGTCAAAACAGTCTCTCCTTCCCTATTTCTATCTGCAACTTTATATAGTGGCGAAGAGTGCTTTTGTCACAAAATATATATTATTTCTCACCTTATAAGGCACAGGTGTCAAATCCGGCCCTCCAGGTCATTTCATGTGGCCCTCACACCCCCCTCGTCTCAGCCCCCATCTGGTCTCAGCAGTCAGCAGCAGAGAGGACAGGACTTCTCCACCAGATCCTGCATTTCTCTGTCCAGCCCTCCTGGCAGCAGCACAAGGCAAGGGGATACACTGATGTAAGGGATAGTGGGGTTGATGCAGGACTTCTGATGGTGGGGGCCTCTTGACATCTGATGTAAGGGGGGTGGGGTGCTGATACAACTGGCCCTTTGAGGGCAACCATAATGCTGATGTGGCCCACAAGCAAATTGAGTTTGACACCTCTGTTATAAGGAATAAGGGGTATAATACACAATGGCTTTAAGAGGAAAGTTCAATGTTCACACAAACAGGATCTTTAGTTCAGGCTATCCCAGATTAAGCGTAATCATCAGTTGAGCCAGTAGATTTGTCTGGATCGTGTAGTGATCCTTATCAACATTATGTCATTGGAACCCAGTAGACACCCCAGCTGACTAAAAAACTGCTCAACAACCATGTTAGAATGTTTTGATTTGCTAACATTTCAAAGATGGTGCTGACAGCGCCTGATCCCTCTCCTCCAATGAATAAACAGAGCAATGCAGGCAAGTATGCAAAGGCCCAGAAGTTGTCCCAACATATGTTCAGACACACATTCAAACAGGCCAAATTTGCCAGATGATTTATCATTTTGTCAAGCCAATTTTGTGATTTATATACCTCTGCTAGACAGATGGCAGAGTGACACCACTTTTTTATTAGAAATATTTCAAAATGATACTTTTTACCTTTTTTAGTTTCCCTTTTCTGAGCCTTTCTGGGCATTTGTGGCTAAATTCAGCAAATTACCGTATTTATCGGCGTATAACATGCGCAGGCGTATAACACGCACCCTAACTTTAAGAGGGAAGTTTCAGGAAAAATACTTTCCACAGCCCCCTGCGTATAACACACAGGCACAGTTTACCCTCTATTTTCAGGGTAAAAAAGTGAGTGTTATACGCCAATAAATACAGTAACTTCAATGAGATGGTGAGAGGAGTCAGAAAGCTAACTATAGTTCAGAAAACACGAAGCCATGTTTCTTTTGTTTGTCAGTCTATATAGTTACAGTTAGAAATGATGCTACTGAAACTGAAACACCATGCCACCTCCAATGCTATCAGTTGTTTTTACAAAAACACAAGACACAAAGGGCCAAGTTTGTCCAAAAGGACGATTTATTCAAAATTTGACTAGGAAAGCATGATGTCTAAATACAGCTCTGATTTCATTTACAACTAAACAATGCTAAGGTAAACTTTACCAGATAGAATAGGTATTGTTTTCAATCACTTTGAGCAGGCAGATAAGGGGGGTTATACATGACTCAACAGCCACAATTGGTGATACCAATTCAAGTATTGCTTGCTACGATCAGACAACTATTGGATTATGTAGAATTTCACCAGGAGTTGATTACATGAGCTTTTGAGCTTACAAGTCCTAGTTAATGTTCACACAGGCTTCCTAATATGTTGGAAAATATCCATGCAATCATATGCTGGTCATCCTCTATAGAGAGAAATAAGCACGTAACTCATCATTCAGTGTCCAAGTAGAAGGAAGAATACAGTATAGAGCTCTAGTGTCCAACCTGCATCCCGTTTGTACCTATTGTGTGGCCCTCAGGCCCAGGAGCAGGTAGTGGGAGCAATGATTGGTTAAGGGACTGTAAGATTGATCTCTAGCAGTCTTATGTAACACATCCTCATTGTCTAAAGCCTAGTACACACTACTATTTTTTTCCGATGTTAGTACAGCGATCTCCCCTGCTGCGCTATTGTGTTCTGACAGGGGGACCCCCCCCCCTCCTGCGCCAGAACACTCTGGTCAGCGCTCTCAGCCGTTGGCTGAGAACACTGATCGGGAGCCGGGCAGCAGACCTTTTTCGGTCATGACCAAAGGCGGCTCTCTAATTAGGCAATTTAGGCAGCCGCCTAAGGCCTCGCACTCACAGGGACCTTGCGGCCGCCTAATTTGCCTGTGAATGTCGGCGCCGGCGGCTCCGCCTCCCCCTGCCGCTGGGACTCCGTGGCCCAGAGGCGGACTAACCAATCGGGCACTGCCTGAGCGCCCTGGGCCAATCATGGAGCATCCCGGTCCAGTGGCAGCAGGTGAGGGGAGCGGGACAGCAAAGGCTTCTAGCCAGCACCCGGCTCCAGGTGCGATCTCAGCTACACGTGCGGGCAGCCATAGGGCACACAGCTGCTTAGGTAGCTGGGCTGCTCCTTCAGCCCACGCCGCTCACCCGACCGTCAGGGACAGAAACTAACCAGCAGCCCCGTGACTGTGAAGGGGAAGGAGCTTCAATGCATCCGGTCTTCTGATGCTGCCTGGCCGTCCGTCCAAAGAGAAAGTGAGTGCTTGGCCATGCAGTGAGCTCCTGTGCTGGAGTCCAGGATGGGAAGAGTGGCGGGGCCGCTGCATATAGAAGAATTGATCTTTCCATATTCCTCTTGCAGCTGCTAAATGTCGGCAGGAGGGGGAGGAGAAACGAGCATTCACCGGCTGCAGGAGGAATATGGAAATATCTATTCTTCTATATGCAGCGGCCCCACCGCTCCTCCTATCCAGCTTTTTTTGCTGCCCCCTGGCTCCGCCCCCCATGAGCTCCTCTGGCCCGACCCCTGTGCTCTCCACCCCACCATGCGCTCGATCCCCCCATGTGCTCCCTTGCTCCGCCAACCATGATCTTCTCCGGCCTGACCCTGTGCTCTCCACCGCACCATGCACTCAATCCACCCATGTGCTCCCTTGCTCCGCCCACCATGATATCTTCAGGCCCCCCTGTGTTCTCCACCCCACGCTCTAGGTCCCCCCATGCTCTCAGCCCCCATCTGCTCTCCGTCCCCCCCAGTGCTCTATATCCCACCATACTCTCAGCCCCCCCATCTGCTCTCCACCCCCCATTGCTCCCCACCTCACCTTGCTTTCCAGCTCCCCAAACAGTGCTCTCTGCCCCCCATGTGCTCCACCTGGCTCCCCTCCCTAGTGCTCCCCACCTCACCGTGCTCTCCAGTTCCCCCCATGTGTTCCCTGGCTCCGCCCCCATGATCTCCTCCAGCCCCCCTGTGCTCTCCACCCCACCATGCTCTTGGCCCCCCATGTGCTCCCTGACTCCATCCCCCATGATCTCCTCCACCCCACCATGCTCTCGGGTCCCCAATATACTCTCTTGCTCCGCCCCCATGATCTCCTCCGCCCCCCCTGTGCTCTCCGGCTCCCTCCCCAGTGTTCTCCACCCCACCATGCTCTCAGCCCCCCCATCTGCTCTCCATCCCCATGCTCTCCACCTCACCTTGCTTTCCAGCTCCCCAAACAGTGCGCTTCAGCTCCCACAGTGCTCTCTGCCCCCCATGTGCTCCCTGGCTCCCCCCAGTGCTTTTTGCTACACTATGCTCTCCAGTCCCTCCATGTGCTTCCTGGCTCCCCTCCCTAGTGCTCTCCACTTCCCTCCCCCACACTGCTCTCCGCCCCTCCATGCTCTCCACCCCACCATGCTTTCCAGCTTCCCCTGGGCTCTCTGCCCCCTGTGTGCTCCCTGGCTTACCCCCAGTGCTTTCCACCCCACCATGCTCCCCAGCCCCGTGCTCTCCATCTCCATTCTCTTTGCCTCCAGTGCTTTCTGGCTCCCCAGTGCTCTCTGCCCCCCCACACCAGTGCTCTCTGCCCCCCCCCCACACCAGTGCTCTACACCCCCCCAGTGCTCTCAGCCCGGCTGCTCTCTACCCCCCCAGTGCTCTCCACCTCACTCACGTGCTATCAGCCACCCCTGTGCGCTTTCCTGGCCCCCCTCACCCCCGCAGCTCTGCAAGGTTCAAGTCTCCTTTCTCCCACCTGCTGCTGCAGGGGATCTGTCAGGATGGAGAGTGGGGAAGGGACCAGTTTCATGGACTGCTCAGTCTAAAATGCCTGGGCCCCTTTTTTTGTCCCATTCCAGGTCTGGTGGGGAAGGTGAGCAGCATAGGCAGCAAGGACTGATAGCCCTGGAGGCAGAAGAGCTCTGAAGATCTCCCAGGACGGGAGGACAGGCTGACTGGGGCCCAGAAAACGAGGGTGGGCAGAAGGTGCTGGCGGCCAGGGACCACTCAATCTCACAGCAAACAGATCCTCTGGAAGGAGCAGGACACTGTCCCCACCCGGAACAAGAATGGACCTTGCCTGCTGCTGGCCATCATGAACATCCTTCTGGCATGGAAGGTACTGTACCAAGCATCACACAAACCTTCCCACAGACAGGCACTGCAGACTGGGACATGGGGTACAGGAGGTGCTGCAGACAGGGACAGGGCTAGGGATCTCTCTATCACCCCTCTCTCTTTTTCACCTCCCCCTCTCCGCCTCCCTCTGGCATTGGTTGCGTATGTCTGATGGGTGAGGAAGGTGCCCTGGAAGTGGTACTGGTCACCTGTGTGCTAGATCCGTCATTCTTTCTGCAGCCATTTTTCTTGCTTGAATTATTTTTCCCATTATAGGAGTGAGTGGGGCCTCATGTCTAAGTTTTGCCTAAGGCCTCACAAAGCCTAGAGCCGGCTCTGGTCATGACCCTTCGACAAAAGGTGGCCAAACGGACAGCTTCTGTTGGACCGGCTGCCGTACACACTGGCCAAATGTTGGCCTCTTTCTATTGAACTGGCCGATGCCACCCAACATTCGCTCCATGCGTACTAGTCTTAACTCTCTCCTTTTATTTTTCTCCAGTCTCCAACCATATCTGTAGCCTATTTGCAGCCTCTCACTATCTCCTATAATTCGCCTGCAGTTTTTGACAGTCTCCTGTAGAATTATATACATATGAAATTAAAACAGATATAAAACATTCTGCTTTTTGGTAACATCAGAGGCCACAGTTGCATACCTCCTAATAGTTCTGGGGGATGTGTGTTCTGCTTAGTCCATATGCTGCTTTATTTTTTAAAGATTATCATTTAGGTTTATATGTATCTGTGAAACTATCACTTGTAGTTAATGAGTATTTTTGGGGTACAAGTACACCCCTCACATTTTTGTAAATATTTGATTATATCTTTTCATCTGACAACACTGAAGAAATGACACTTTGCTACAATGTAAAGTAGTGAGTGTACAGCTTGTATAACAGTGTAAATTTGATATCCCCTCAAAATAACTCAACACACAGCTAATAATGTCAAAACTGCTGGCAACAAAAGTGAGTACACCCCACAACGAAAATGTCCAATTGTGCCCCGGTGTCATGTGACTCGTTAGTGTTACAAGGTCTCAGGTGTGAAGAAGGAGGTGTGTTAAATTTGGTGTTATCGCTCTCACTCTCTCATACTGGTCACTGAAAGTTCAACATGGCACCTCATGGCAAAGAACTCTATGAGGATCGGAAAAAATAATTGTTGCTCTACATAAAGATGGCCTAGGCTATAAGAAGACTGCCAAGACCCTGAAACTGAGCTGCAGCACGGTGGCCAAGATTATACAGCGGTTTAACAGGACAGGTTCCACTCAGAACAGGCCTCCCCATTGTCGAACAAAGAAGTTGAGTGCACGTGCTCACCATCATATCCAGAGGTTGTCTTTGGAAAATAGAAGTGCTGCCAGCATTGCTGCAGAAGTTGAAGGGTTGGGGGTCAGCCTGTCAGTGCTCAGACCATATGCCGCACACTGCATCAAATTGGTCCACATGGCTGTCATTCAAAAAGAAAGCCTCTTCTAAAGATGATGTACAAGAAGGCCCGCAAACAGTTTGCTGAAGACAAGCAGGCTAAGGACATGGATTACTGGAACCATGTCCTGTGGTCTGATGAGACCAAGATAAACTTATTTGGTTCAAATGGTGTCAAGCGTGTGTGGCGGAAACCAGGTGAGGAGTACAAAGACAAGTGTGTCTTGCCTACAGTCAAGCATGGTGGTGGGAGTATCATGTTCTGGGGCTGCATGAGTGCTGCCGGCACTGGGGAGCTACAGTTCATTGAGGGAACCATAAATACCAACATGTACTGTGACATACTGAAGCAGAGCATGATCCCCTCCCCTTGGAGACTGGGCCACAGGGCAGTATTCCAACATGATAAGGACCCCAAACGCACCTCCAAGATGACCACTGCCTTGCTAAAGAAGCTGAGGGTAAAGGTGATGGACTGGCCAGGCATGTCTCCAGACCTAAAACCTATTAAGCATCTGTGGGGCATCCTCAAATGGAAGGTGGAGGAGCACAAGGTCTCTAACATCCAGCAGCTCTGTGATGTCATCACGGAGGAGTAGAAGAAGAGGACTCCAGTGGCAACCTGGGAAGCTCTGGTGAACTCCATGCCCAAGAGGGTTAAGGCAGTGCTGGAAAATAATGGTGGCCACACAAGATATTGACACTTTGGGCCCAATGTGGACATTTTCACTTAGGGGTGTACTCACTTTTGTTGCCAGCGGTTTACACATTAATGGTTGTGTGTTGAGTTATTTTGAGGGGACATTTACGCTGTTATACAAGCTGCACACACATATTTACAAACATGTGAGGGGTGTACTCACTTTTGTGAGATATTGTATATGTGTGAATTGTGTGCTGTAGGCTTAAACTTTATTTAACCATGTTCCTTTAGTTCATGCCCAATATTTAGCGTAGTTTACCCATACCTACTTTTCACTATTCCACATGCTGCATGTTTTTCTCCTTTGCAAGTTGTCCTTCTTTCTCAACCTCTGATGTTGGTTGGTAAGCAGTTGAGGCAAGTTAAGTTAAGTTTGGCAGGTTGAATAGCACTGCTACACATTATACCATAAATAAGAGAACAGACAAGGAGATTTCTGGCTAGCCATGACTCTTTATGAGGCATTTTCCTGTCTTGTCTATGGTCAGCTGCACTTACTGTGCAACATTTTTAAGCAGGAAGCACAGACTCCATACATAATTAACAAATTTGCTGCCCCATGTGCATATAATTATAGGCTATACATAGAAACTAGATTTATATGTTCATATTTGCACACATTGATTAAAAGAGTTCGTTTTAACCACACATTCATCCATAAGAAATCTATAAAAAGAATACATTGCCCTTTCTAAAGGAGATTTGTATTAAAAGAAGTAGATGTTCTGACCTTGTTGACCGCTTTCTGAGAATACCAGATGCTTGGCTGTCTCTGGCTTCAGTACTTTCTGAATCACCAAAGTTCCAGGTCAGTGTCTCAAGAAGCCCAGCCTGACCAGCCTGATAGTCAGGAAACCAGCATTTTCAGATGAAAAGGTCAGCAGAGACAACTTTAACCACTTCTTGCCCGCCATATAGCAGAACAATGGCTGCAAATTGGTTAAGTTATCCTGACTGGGCATCATAGGATGTCCAGCAGGATAAGCCGCTCACGCGCGCCCGCGCGGGCACGCAGCACGCCGATCGATGGTGTGGTATGTCGCTTTGACACACCAACTCTCCGATCCTGGTAAAGAGCCTATGATGTAGTCCAATCACAGCTCATTACATGGTAACCAGGACGAGCTGTTTATTGTCTTTTCCTCTTTTTGCGCTGAAAAGGCACGAGTAGAGGAGAGCCAATCAGCGGCTCCCCTGACAGGGGGGGTCTGCACTGCCTAATCAGCACATTGATTCTCAGTGCAGACCCACCAGGGATGCCCACTAGAGCCCACCAGGGATGCCCAATAGAGCCCACCAGGGATGCCAATCAGTGCCCATTAGGGATGCCTGTCAGTGCCTCCTCATTAGTGCTGCATATCAGTGCTATCTATCAGTGCCATCTATCAGTGCTGCCTATAAGTGCTATCTATTAGTGTCATCTATCAGTGCCGCCTATCAGTGCCACCTATAAGTGCCCATCAATGCCACCTATCAGTGCCCATCAGTGCCACCTATGAGTGCCCATAAGTGCTGCCTTTGAGTGCCCATCAGTGCTGCATATCAGTGCCACCTATTAGTGCCCATCAGTGCTGCTTATCAGTGCCACCTATCAGTGCCCATCAGTGCTGCATATCAGTGCCACCTATTAGTGCCCATCAGTGCTGCTTATCAGTGCCACCTATCAGTGCCGATCAGTGCTGCATATTAGTGCCTCATCAACAGTGCCCATCAGTGCCACCCCGTCAGTGCCACCTCATCAGTGCCCGTCAGTGCAGCCTCATCAGTGCTTATCAGTGAAGGAGAAAACTTACACAATTTTATAACAGAAACAAAGAAGAACTTTTTTTTTCCAAATTTTGTGGGCTTTTTTTATTTGTTTAGCAACAAATAAAAAACCCAGTGGTGATCAAATACCTCCAAAAGAAAACTCTATTTGTGGGAACAAAATTATAAAAATTTTGTTTGGGTACAGTGTTGCATGACCGCGCAATTGTCATTCAAAATGCGATGAAAGCTGAAAATTGGCCTGGGCAAGGAAGGGGGTGAAAGTGCCCAGTATTGAGGTGGTTATTGATGTCTCAGCATAGGTTTCCTTTCAAAACACAGTTGATGTTGCTACATGAGATGCAGTCCTTGATTTGAATGTTTTTGCCCGATCTAAATACATTTCTTTCTATACGTTTGTCTAATATTACAAGAGGAGAATTCTATCAGCAGCCGCCAAAGCATACTAAACAGGAAAGGCGTTATCATTTCACTTGCAGAGTTGCATACATTGCATGTGACTGGTGAGATATACTGAGAAGGTTGTAAACTTGTTTGTGGGTGATATTTCCTGAAATCATTTTCTAGCACTGATATAAGATAAAAAAAAAGGGTAGAAAAAAGCAAAAATACTTTTTGCTTGTTGGCAAAGCCTTTATCACCATTCACCTGAAGCTTTACAACGTGACAACAGATGCAGAAGTGTAACCGTCCTCCCTTTCTTGTAAGGCCAAGCTGGACTACGCTGATCATCAACCTATGTTATTATCTAGGAATTACAAATTTAAAGGTAGTAACATAAAATGTCTGCTTTGTTTGGATTGTGAATACTACCCATAGCAGTCATATTGAGTGCATTCCCAAACTGAATGCATCAAGGCTAAAAAACAGATATTGTCTCTAATAACTTTTACTCAAGGCTTTATAGCCTTCTGTTGTTTGATTTTATCTCCCATACTTCATAATGGACCGTTATTATCACCATTACAATAGCTTGCCAAATATCATTTTTCTGAAAAAGATTTTAAAAACAGAAATGGATACGTGATTCAGAAAAATCTTTTGTGTATTTCTTTTATTTGGATATATTGCCCGATCTTAGATTTTTTTTTGGTCACAAGCTGCTGGCTAGTGGAAATATCTAGGATACGTACTATGTTCAAAGCTGTACAAAGCCTAAGGGGCATGTTTATAAAAGAAGTCAACGATTTGACCTTATTGGCCTTCTGTTCATGGTGCATTTATAAAAATTCTTGACAGTGGAGGCAGGGGCTAAATGCCGCTGTATGCAAACCAGGATTTTAGATTAAAATTCTTATTTGCCGGGCCTCAGAGTAACCATCATGGCCCTTCCCTTGAACATTTGCCACTTTTAATATATGAGAAGTAGATTTACTAACAGTTTAGCCCAGTCTTTGTTCACTTACCCAATGGAGTTTTGTGAAAACTTCTGTTTGTTTTATACCTCCCTGTACCTTATTGGGTGCATTAAATGTGTGTTATTTTAACACGTTATAGTAAAATTTATATTCAGTGATTTCGTACCCATAATCTCTTTTTTAATGTAGAAGTCCAGAGTAAAGCTGAAGAAAAAATATCCTTACCTCTTCAAACATGGCCACAGATTGGAAGACATGGAGAAAGCATGTACATTTCAGATATTGGAACACACTGGGGTTGATTTACTAAAGGCAAAAAGACTGTGAACTTTGCAAAGGGCAGTTGCTTCAGAGCTTAGTAAATGAGCAAAAGCTCTGCTGACTTCCATCATCCAATCGCGTGCAAGCAAAAATTTTTTTTTTTTATATTCCTTGCACGTGATTGGGTACTCTTTGCAAAGGGAAGCCTTACCTCATTTACTAAGCTCTGGAGAAACTTCCCTTGCAGAGGGCAACTTCACTTTCCAAAGTGCACAGTCTATTTGTCTTTAGTAAATCAACCCCATAGTATGCACATAAGACCACTTACGCACTGAGGCGCTTTTCAGGCACTTTCACGCTGCGAAAACGTATTTCCATTTAAAATATCAATGAATACTTTCACACTGGGGCAGTGCGCTGACAGAGCGGTGAAAAAACACCCCTCTCCATTGAAATGAATTGAAAGCTCTTCAAAAGCGCCTGAAAAGCTCTTCAAAATTGCTCAGT